>CM044441.1:29777464-29821329 GCA_024363595.1 Xenopus borealis
TTAATTATATTTTTATATGGCCTTAGGAGTGCACCCACAACCCTCTTTTTCTGTACTTGATATATCCACCCCCCTCATGTAACTGTGCTACAGGAAATATTCATATTTGATTATATAAAAATGTAGTTAATTACTGCGAGCCGTATGATTCTGTGTTAATTTGTCAGAATCACAGTGATTTATTCATTCAGAAGGTAATGAGTTGTATCTTGATCGTGGCATTACAAAACACATTCTGATATTTCATTTATTGGTTGGAAGGCAAAACATATGGGGAATGATGTTTCTATTCAGGGCATGGATGGATGAGACGACAGCCTATGGCTTTTCCCAGCAGCTCACTTGAGAATAAGATACGTTGTTCTCTGAATTATGTGGATTACTCTGTGATGTAAACTATGTTGTGCTATAAACCTGGCGGATTATTTACTGATGTAAACCTGTGTAATCTTATATAACCTGGGCACAGCAGGAATCTGCCTGCCCTTCCCCATCTCTGCTGCTGACTGACGGGTGGGTTCATTAATAGCAGGAGGGTTATTAGCTGAATTTGTAAATTACATTCCAGACCTGTGCTGCTTCTGAAGGGAGAGCTTGGTTTGCAATCTCTGCTGCCCCCTGCTGTTCAACTAATACTGACAGCAATTTCAATGTTAATATAATAATAATATGTTGAACATTATTATGTAATTATTACATTATGGAGCTGTTTTGTTAAATATTTGAAAAAAAAATCCCATTTTTACTTTCTTTAATGAAAAAGAAATGTATCTCCAATATACTTTAATTAAAAAGTGTACCATTTTTATAAGAAACCTGACTGTATGCAGTGAAATTCTCCCTTCAGTTAGTGCTGTGGATAGGAATTGTCAGACGGTCCCTAACTTCTGGCAGGGAAACAATCATACTTATGAACAGCAGGGGGAGTCACTACCTTACTTACCAGCCATTTTTTGATCATTTATGACGATCCCTAAGAAGCCCAGACCACACTGAGCGTGTTCATGTAGTCTAGTCTTGCAAAGATGTATAACAAAGTTACAAGATGACAGCCCCCTGTGGCCAACTTTGAAAGCATAAATCATTTGTTTGATTAGGCTTGTGGTGCAGTAAGTTCATGTTTATGTTTAGTATACAAAATACAGCATTTCTAGCCTTATAGAAGGAAAGGGGTTTTACACTTGGGGGTGCTAAATGTTAAGCACCCCCCAAGTGGCTACTTGTACCTACCTGATACCCTGGGCCGGTGCTCCTATCAGCAGAAAACCACACCGATCCGGGGTTCTTCTAGTGAACACCATGGAGAGATCAACTTCCTGCTGCTTTGATTTCAGATTTCCCGCGGAAATTGCATGCGCAGTAGAGCAAACTGAATATTGTATATGACCAAGGCCAGCTGTTTCAGAATATATAAGATTTGTACGTATCTGGTCAATAAGCTGTTGCATTTTGTCTGAGGTAAAGGCAACTTTTCCTCGTAGAGCAGACATTTCCTCTGTTGGTATCGTAACATCAAGGTCATGGGTGTCTACAAATAGGGGCTGCGCTTCCCCCCTCCCCCTCTGGAATTTCGCATCCCTCAAAGCTCAACGTCCCAGATCACTCTTTAAATATCCCATGCTGCCCTTCTTGTCCTCAGGTCTTCTCAGCTCCCTTCTAGCAAAGAAAAAAATCCAAGATGGCCTTGCATTCCACTGTGGAACACACATACATCTTGGATTTTATATGGGAGGCAAGGAGCATGGAAGCATCAAGAAAGAAAAGCTTTGGTGTTAGTATAATACCTGTGCAATTTTAGGTAAGGGAAGGCTTTCAGTCTATCCGTTTCTGCATTTACCTTACTGGCATACAGTTAACTGAGTGCTCATTGGTCATTTCTACAGTTATTATAATTTTTCATTTTTTGTAGCAAATACTGGGGTATATTTTGATAAAATGGGTGTGATATTTAGGGGTGTGTTCACATAGTGCACAGTGCTGCACATGGTACATTTTCATGAAAGGGATCACCAATTACAACCGTCTTAGACTGAGCTATAAAATTGGCCCGGTTGCATTCACGGTGATGACATAGTTATAGTGTTGTCCACTATAACTGGTGATCACTTCAATAGCTCAGCGGTAGAGCAAGGACTGTTAAGGTCAACAATAATACTTTGTTCACTGATTCGATTCCAGCTCGATCACCATTTACCTCTTTTCCCCTGGGTGCAAAAATAATACCACCCTGGCCAATAAATATGATACTTGCCAATAGAGGAACAATGGAGGAAAGATAAAAATATAGGAAAGGTTGGTATTTTTTCTCAGCAACCCTAGCCCCTGCGTTTCCATGGGTATCTGCAAATAGAGGCAAGGGGGGCACTTACCACCCTCTGGAATTTGCATACCTCACAGACCTCTGCTGTTGAAATGTCCCACATAAACCTGTTTGTTCATGGTTCTTCTGATACATCTTGGGTTAATATGCAGATTTTTCATTTGCTGTAGCAATTTTAGCGGCACATCTCAGGTTAACATGCAGATTGTCCATTTTCCATAGTAATTCTACTAGCACAGCTGGGGCTAATATGTCCGTTATCCATTTTCCGTAGCAATTATACCGGCACATCTGGGGCCAATATGCTCGTTGTCCATTTTCCATAGCAATTATACCGGCACATCTGGGGTTAATATGCTTGTTGTCCATTTTCTGTAGTAACTATACCGGCACATCTGGAGTTAATATGTTCATTATCCATTCAATGTAGTAATTATACTGGCTCACCGGGGGTTAATATACTCGTTATCCATTCTCTGTAGTAATTATACTGGATCGTCAGGGGTTAATATGCTCATCATCCATTCTCTGTAGTAATTATACTGGCTCATCAGGGGTTAATATGCTCCTTATCCATGTCAGGGTTTGTTTTGTTAAATGAGTGTGGTATTTAAGGTTGTGTTCACAAAGTGCTACAAGCAGCAGATTTTGATGATTTATACTCTCTACTTAAACATCTCCACTAGTGATACAAACAGGTTGTTTCTGATTGATTAATTTGCACCCCCCCCCCCCCCCCCCCCCCCCCCACACTCCTGGATGCCAATGACTAAGGTAAACACTGGCAAAAGCAGGTGCAACAAAACCAGTTTGAAAGAGAAATGTTCTGCATGACAAACGCAAATTGATGTTTCTCTGAGGATATTGGCACTGAGCTTAATGAATGTGGCCTGTTGAATCCTTAGCATGACGTGTGCGTATTAAAGTAGACTTGTAACAAAGGGCTCCCTTTCATCAGACATAAGCGGCCTGATAATATCTTTATTCAGTGTAACTTACAGAATGAATTCTTAACAATCTGCTTAGAGCGCAGGAAAAATTCCTTTACATTACACTATCCTAAATTCCTAGCTATGTATCTTTATTTTATCTACCGAAGAGAGGATTTTTAATTATCTATTGTCATTATTTTATTTTTATTATTTTTGATTACATTTCCTGCAGAAGCTCCCATAATGCCAAGCTTCTGGCCCTCAGGTTTCAAACAAGCTAAGGAGGTTGCATGAGGAATTGGAATGGCAAGTTTTAATGGGAGACATGCAAAGCTCCCCCTGTTGAAAATTAAGAAATGGCAAATTCCGGCGTGCATACAATTTTAGAGATGTATAATATTTTAGAGATGTATAATATCTTGGCTGACTCATTCAGAGCTTGATCTCCAGCCTGCTAGAATAATAAAATGCATTCTCTCTAGTAAACAATTAGGGGAATTGGATTTTCACAGTACGGCATTATTATAAGCGTTTTGTAGAAATGCTTTTCGGATGTGTCTGGTGGTGCATGCTAAATGATAGTTATATATATATATATATATGTAAAAACCTTTTCCTTTTCAAAGGCAACATCATGAGAATGATCATTCACTAGGGGAAAACCCATTTTGGGATGGGGGGGCTGCATACTTGCAAGAATATTAATTGCAGTTTTATTGCCTAAAAACAATAAATTATAAATAATTCCTGTGCATGTTGTTGTGTATCTGCCAGAAATAAGCTGATGGTGTGTGCACCCTTTGCCTTGGGTGCTAAGTGTATCAGAATATTATCCTAAATTTTGAGTATTATGATTTTTAAAACTCTGGTGGGAAGATGTACCCTCTTAGGAATGGACATTGTTTTGTTTATGGTGAAGTTGTGTAGAGGAGGAATTCTTTTGCTATATTATTGTGTATTGGTGCCATTTAGTTGTTTGTGTAATCCCACTGCTTGAGCGTTTACACTGTTTAAACTGTGAATTAGTATAAGAATGTACAGAACTTACTGATGTTGGCTTGGAATACAAACCAAGGGCATTAATATGAAGTTGGTTTTTCCCTTTACAGACCCTGCTCATCTGGGAAGGGTTCCCAACAGAGGTTGAACATTGTTGATATTCATTCAGTCACAGGTCATGTGACTTGTGCTCTATTTAACTTCAGTCACTCTTTACTGCTGTACTTCAAGTTGGAGTGATATCACCCCCTCCCTTTCCCTCACCCAGCAGCCTAACAACAGAACAATGGGAAGGTAACCAGATAACAGCTCCCTAACACAAGATAACAGCTGCCTGGTAGATCTAAGAACAACACTCAATAGTAAAACCCATGTCCCACTGCGTACTATTCAGTTACATTGAGAAGCAAAAACAACAGCCTGCCAGAAAGCAGTTCCCTCCTAAAGTGCTGGCACAAGTCACATGACTGGGGAAGCTGGGAAATTGACAAAATGGCTGGCCCCATGTCAGATTTCAAAACTGAATATAAAAAAATCTGTTTGCTCTTTTGAGAAATGGATTTCAGTGCAGAAGTCTACTGGAGCAGCACTATTAACTGATGCATTTAAAAAAAAAAAAAAACAAACGTTTTCCCATGACATTTTCCCTTTAAGTTCTTCCATGTCCATCTTGGCAAACAAATTCAATATGGACCTTGCTTTGTCCTTAGGGGCACTGTATGAAAAGCATACTGTTAAAGGAGAATTCAACCTCTTTTTTAATAAGAATTCAACCCTGTAAAAAAAAAAGCTGTACCCCCCATGCAATGTACACCCCCTCCCTCCCCCCAGCCTAACTGCCCCCGGGGAAATGTCCCATACTTTATACTCACCCCTCGGTGCAGATTCACGTAGCAGAGTTCCACGCAGCCCTCTTCGAGGACTTCAGTAAGCGGACTGGGAGACCGGTGTATTGGCGCATGTGCAATTGGAGCATTTTGTTGGTTTGCGACAACTGCACATTGGCCGAAATGGACAGAAATTAGCGAACTCCCAGTCAGCTTACTGAAGTGGTTGATGATGGCTGCGTGGATGATGGCTTTCCGAAGTACGGAAAGGCCGTCTCCCATAGACTCCATTTTATCCAATAATACAAATTTTAGAAAATGTTTTCCTTTTTCTCTGTAATAATAAAACGGTACCTTGTACTTGATACAACTAAGCCTTATTGGAAACAAAACCAGTCTATTGGGTTTATTTAACATTTACATGATTTTCTAGTAGTCTCGGTGCTTGAATTGGAGTGGAAAAAAGTGAAGGGATGCTCTGTGTGGTGAGCGTAGCGCAGTATGCTAAAACAAGCCCCTCCCACAACCATAAGTCACGCCCATAAGCCACACTCATTATTATATTAAACCTCACATCCCAATACTTTCTGGTTTCACCTACTTTAAAGCAAAACCATTTTGCTATTTCCATTTTGGTATTTATTTCTAATTCACAGTTAAAGAGCAAGGAAAGTGTAAAATAGAATAAGGCTAGAAATGCTGTATTTTGTATACTAAACATAAACATGAACTTACTGTACCACAAGCCTAATCAAACAAATGATTTATGCAGGGGGCTGTCATCTTGTAACTTTGTTATACATCTTTGCAAGTAAAGTTGGAAGTAGATCCACCTCCTTTTGTTCTCACTGTTATTCCTGGTTCCTCAAACAGAGTAGGAAACCGCCATTGTTTCCAATTCTTCATAGACTATAATAAGGTACTCTGGAGAACCAATGCCATCAAACAAGTGTTCTTTAAGTGCAATTAATAAAAGAACACTTGTTTGATGGCATCGGTTCTCCAGAGTACCTTATTAAAGTCTAGACTACATACACATGCTCAGTGTGATCTGGGCTGCTTAGGGATGATCATAAATGATCAAAAATCAAAGCTGTTTGAGTTCTGCATGGCTGGTAAGCAAGGCAGGGGCTCCCCCTGCTGTTCATAAGTATGATTGTTTCCCTGCCAGAAGTTAGGGACTGTCTGACAATTCCTATCCACAGCACTAAATGAAGGGAGAATTTCACTGCATACAGTCAGGTTTCTTATAAAAATGTTACACATTTTTTAATTAATATATTGGAGATAGATTTCTTTATTATTAAGGAAAGTAAAAATGGGATTTTATTTCTTTGCCTTACCTTGCCCTTTAAATGCCCAGTATACATAGATTTACCTAAGTATGTGACCTGTAGGGACCCCAAAACAAAAACTGTGCATGTGAATTTTCTTGACTGTCAATCTGTCAATTCTGCATGTGTATTGTTTCATAACCTAGCACAACCCCATCATATTCTGTATTACCTAAGATTATTTCATATATATCATTCTCTCACTCTTCCTTAATCTGCTGCTGTTTAATACCTTGATTTTCTCTTTTTGCTTCCCCTGTTTTCTTCTTCTCTTTTTCTCTATAACCTTCTCTGATGCCTCCACCTTTTATCTGTTTAACACTTCTCTATCTTTTCTCTACTTCCCAGCAATCTTTTCTCTCCTTTTATCTTCTATTATTTAACTATATTTTATTTTACCTCTGCATTTTATTTGCATGCAACAGTGGAGAGGAGCAAAAGACGGTTCCGGGATGCAAAACTCTCGCATCCCCTTTGATGCTGTTTCACAAAAATAAAGTGAAGGGATGGCATCCCTCCCCAATTCCAGCACTGAGTAGACTTAAGGTATGAAGGTATCCAAATAACAGAAAGATCAGTTTTCTGGAAGACCCCAGGTCCGAAGAATTTTGGATAACAGGTCCCATACCTCTTTTGGTGCCACCGTGCCCCCTTCTGCTTTTATATAATTACACAGCGCTACCTTTTGCTTTTTTATAATGACATTTCTAGTGATCTTTACATGTTAGACTATTCTATATAAAGACATTAAATTGCAAAAACAGTGAATGGAGAAAAAAAAACACCATCAGGATGGAAATAAGAGTGAGTAATGATGCATTGATGGCGATGCTCAAACAACAAAGCAGTTTAAATGGGAAAGTGATAGACATAATGGTAACATTGATTGCACAACATGGCAATCATTCCTCATTGAGTATGTAAGGATGGAATTGTGTTGTTTCATGTTTGAGTGTCGGCATTGCTTTAAGGTATCAAAGAATGTTAATTTTAATTTTTGCTCTGATTTTGTCATAACAGAAGAAAATTCTAATTTGATGTGGCTTTAAAACATTGCACCATGTAGAATCATTATCTGGAAAACCCCAGGCATTGGCGTTTGCTGAAACAACAACACATAGGGCAGATTTATCCTAGGGCTTATCACAGAGGAACTCCCCAACTCTCATTTCATATATATCAGTGGGTGCAAATAGAACTGGCATAGTTTAAACCCATTGTACACAAAATGCTTGAACTTTGCATAGGTAGCACCTCATATCATTACTACTGATTTCATTTGAATTCCTTACAGTAAATGATGGGGTCCCTACCTGGCACTAATTATCTAGTGCTAGAAACACCACCATTAAAGGGTTAAGTTAAATTTTAATATGTTATAGAGTGTCAAATTCTTAAAAACTTTTCAATTGACCTCCATTTTTACCTTTTTATAGTTTTTGAATTAATTGCCTTCATCTTCCTCTGGACTCTTTCCAGCGTTCAAATGGGGGTCACTGACCCCATCTAAAAACAAATGCTTTGTAAGAATACACATTTATTACTCATCTTCCTATTCTGGTCTCTCTTATTCATATTGAGGGTCGGACTGGACCCCCAAGTCCAAGGTTACAGACCTCTACACCCCCCCCCCCCCCCCCCCCCCCCCCCCCCCCACGAACGCTGGCACTGCAAATCTATTTTGTATAGGGCAGGCAGATCAGGAGAGGGGGGTACGGGCTGGTAGGGGCCCACCGGTTTTTTTCCCAGTATCCTGCATGCCCAGTCTGACCCTGTTCATATTCCAATCTTTTATTCATATCCATGCATGGTTGCTAGGGGAATCTGCGATATAAGCAATCTGGTTGCTAGGATCCCAAATGGAGAGCTGCTGAATAAAAAGCTAAATAGTGTGGCCACACCCCCTAATTACTGTGCCCATGTTACAAAATTTGGCAGGTTATGAAAGTTTGAACACATTTCTGCGGTTTTTATGTGTTATTACAGTTTTGCTAATGAAGGTGAACTGCCCCTTAAAGGGCACCTGTTGGGTAAAAATGTTATCCCTAACCAAAGGTGCAGTTGCAGGCTTATAGAGCCCACATTCCGGCTGGGGATGACAGTAGTTTTTTTTTCTTCTTTTTTTTAAAAAAATGCCCCTGCCAGCGAACAGCCATGTCCAGTCACTCGAATGCACATTATGTACATGAAATCACGTGTATGCGCATTATGAGCTATTCAGGCATATTTTTATTATGTGCATGCAAGTCCAGCCATGTCCGGTCACTTGCATGCACATAACACGCATATTACGTCACGCACATGCGCAATTTGGGCATGATTTTATTATGCGCGTTCGAGTGATTGGACATGGCTGCTTTCACTGGGCGCTCCCTCCTGGTGTGGGTAGCCTAGTGCTGGTGGGGGACATTTTTTAAATAAAAAACTGTTATTCCTAACTGGAATGTGGGCTCTATTATCCTACACCTGGTTGGGAATAACATTTTTACCCAACAGGTGGCCTTTAAGCTGCAAATCTGTTTCCCCAAGAGAATTGCTTATCTTAAATTGTTATAAAAGTATATAAGTATCTATTCTGGGCTCTCTGCCAAAAGCCAATTAATCTTTTTGTGGCTGTTCAGTATAGGAGATCAAAGAGAAAGTCAGGACATTTCAGTAACAAATTTGTGACAGTTAGCTGAACTGTCAAAATTGGGACTGTCCTGCGAGGTATGCACAACAAATAATAAAAACCAATTGCAAATTGTCTCAGAATATCACTCTCATATACTAAAAGTTCACAGATCACAGATATTTCCTCTTGTACCAGTTGAGCACAGATTAAATCATAGAGAGAAGCACTATCAGACAGCTGGGAAATACACTAAAATAAAGCGGGCCATATGCATATATAAGACCTGTTTGTTGGATGAGGTCGACAAAGGATCTTTCCCCCTGATATGCCTGGGATATCAGGCTTAATCCAATCATAGGGCCAAAAGATCAGATTACAATGAGCCAGAAAAATCAAACCTGCCCAAACAGGGTTGGACTGGACCATTGGGGGCCCACCGGGCTCCAAACTTCCAGGGCCCTCACTCATGCGCGAGTGTTGGCCCACATGTCGTCTTTTTTTTTGGGGGGGGGGGCAGCCAATCAGGTAGTGGGTCCAAATCTGACTGAAAATCAATGTGAGGCCGTTATGGGCAGATAAATTACATGAATTGGCAGCTTAAATCTGATTGCATATAGGCATCTTAAATGAAATAGTAGAGAAGAATCCAAGCCATTACATATATATTAATAGCTATACCAATAAATAAATACTATTGTTACAAAAACATTTTCGTAATAATTGTCTAATTAGAATATTAGTCTTTGTAAAGATACCTCCTGCAGAAAGCCCCATCTTTTAAATATGGAGTCACCCAAACGATCCCAGTAATTAGCGGGGAATAATAGCCCTGCTGGTTTAGTACAGACATATATTAAAGCCCATAATCATTTATAAGAAATATTGAACTCCAGAGCGTCTATGTGCGGTTACCTCAGGGTATTAATAAAGCCGACAGCTCTTAATCTGGAAGACAAAGTGCAGATATCAATTAAGCGTATTGGTATAATTCAATGAATAAAGAGAATGCCGCTGTTGTGGGCTACCTATTAGTTCAGATCTTTCACTTAAACAGTTATTAAACGGCTGTTCTTTACATTACTTGCCATGCTTTCCCTTGGATACAAACTGAGCCCAGCAGAAACCATTAGTATTCAGTAGATAAAGGCATTCTGCCCTGAAACATTAAACCATTATTATTCTTCAGGGACATTTTAACATTTGAAGAAAAAAAAAAAAATCACAAAGATAATTCTGCTAGAAAAAAAAAAAAAATACTGTGCATTTTCCCATTCTCACGTATATGCTGTATTCGAAAACAATGGCATGATGTATAGGATCTACGGGAACTCTCATTAGTAATTACATTGTGTGATCAGCAGCAGAAAGTAATGAGATGGGCTTTATTATGTAGAAAGCTTAGTGTTTCCAAATGGGGGCTCATTCTATTATCATTATGTCAAACATGACTGCACCTACAATCATTTTCATTAATTAAAGCAGTATTTCTAAAACATATTTTACCATCTTTGTTTAAAAATATTTAGCAATTTTAAATTTTGTTGCACCAGTCCTGGAGGTACTGCAGAACAGGTACGGGACCTGATGTTTTTCCGGAGAACAGATCTCTCCGTAATTTGGCATTATTTCCTTGTTCGTGTAAATGTTTTTAGTGTTTCCAGACAAGTAGGGTGCATAATTAATACCCGCCAAACATTGCAGCACTCGCCACACAATGGCTAAAAAGCTGTACAAAAGACATTTAGCATAGACAACCTCATTATTATGTTAATCAGGATGGAGAGATTAATAATAAATGGGCACAGGTCCAGTCCATCAATGCATGATAACAAGCTCACACTAGTGCAATGCTGTATTAGGGTCTGTCCACACGAGGAGATTCGGGGAGATTAGTCGCTTCAGTTTCCGAAATTGCCCTAAGTTGCCTCATGAGGATTTCGTAAAACGAATTGCCGTAGGCGATTCTCATTTTAGCCAGCACAAGACAAGGGGAAGCGGTTTGGGGAGATTAGTCGCTTTAAAGGAAACCTGTCATGATTGAGTTAACACTAGGAAGGAAATAAAACTTTTAAAACAAACCACATACCCCTATTTATTCTGCTCAAATCTCACTAATTCTCAATTTATAACTACTTTTCAAATGTCCATGAGACACTAACTGAAGCCCTGACTTTCCAGAAAGTCAGGAGAGCAAAGCATCATGGGTAGAATCAGTCCTGCAGACTCCTCTCATGATATCACCAGTTTGTGCAGTTGTTAGTGGCTGGAGTAGCCCACACAATCTGAATAGAACAATAGAAGGTGTTTCAGATAATTCCCATAGAATATAAAGTCCTGGTGTGACATGAGTTATACAGAGCCTGTCTATCATAGAGGATACTCTGACTAAGCATGAATGAGATTTGGCAGTTTGGCACAGCCCACACACAGAAAACAAAGGGGTGTTTAACCATGGCAGCGCCTATAAAGCCCTTTTTACATGAAGGATATTTTCTAATCCGTTTCAGATATAGACAAAAACAGCTGACTAAAGGGTTTAACTAAGGATGGAAAAGAAATATTTTACTCATGTCTCAAGGTGACAGGTCCTCTTGGCAATGAATCTCCTTGTGTGGACTGACCCTTAATGGTGCTTAAAGGCTTTTAGCTGAGAGAAGCTGTGCAACAAAACTGTCACCTCAGTACCAGAAGGCATGTGTCTGTGCAAGAATTCTGGTGAGGTCAAATGTGGATGTAGTTCTATAGCATTTACACCCCACAAGAGGACACGGCTGCTGGAACACCATACTATATGTATGTGGAATTAGTATTAGTACAACTCCCCCCACCTCCTTGCAGATAGTTATGCTGCATGTTGCATTAGTGGAGGAAAAAACATGGCGACTTGCACCAGAAAAAAAAACACTTTTTAGCAATCCCCATAATACAGATATGGGATCCCTTAGGCAGAAACCTGTTATACAGAAACTCTGAGCAACAAGAAGGCCATCTCCCATAGAATCCATTTTAACCAAATAATTCTACATTTAAAAAAAACAAAAACATTATTTCCTTTTTCTCTGTAGTAATAAAACAATAGCTTACACTTGATGGTAACTTAGCTCCATGAATCCATATAGGTGGCCAAGCAATCCTATTGGATTCATTTCACATTTAAATGTTTTTAGTGGACTTAAATGGGTTGTTCCTCTTTGGGTTAACTTTTTACATGATGTAGACTGACTGATATTCTGAAAAAATTGCAATTGGTTTTCACGGTTTATTATTTGTGGTTTTTGAGTGATTTGGCTTTTTATTCAGCTGCAGCAATTTTGGTAATCTGGTTGCAAAGCAACCATGCATTGGTTTCAATAAGAGACTGGATCATGAATAGGAGAAAGAAAAGAAAGATGAAGTAGCAGTAACAATACATTTATAGCCTTACAGAGCATTTGTTTCCAGAAGAGGGTCAGTGACCCCCCCCCCCCCATGCCATTTGAAAGTTGGAAAGCAGCAGAAGAAGAAGGCAAATAATGCAAAAACTATAAATAATTAAATAATGAAGGCCAATTGAAAAGTTGCTTAGAATTGGCCAATCTAGAACATGCTAAAAGTTAACTTAAAGGTGAACCACCCCTTTAAGGTATAGAAAGCGGTTCCAAGCGTTCAATTCAAAGATCGTATACGTGCACAGGCAACAATACCAAAATCTTGTTGTACTGAATGGCATGGAAATCCTGCGATCACTGAGCTTTTACACAATGTGAAGTATCAGCAATCACAGAAATGTTTATATTGATTGGACCAGTTCTTAAAAACTTAACCACAAAGAAGTATTTATTGGTCAGTATGATTGCTTGTTATTCGTTCTGTTTATGCCCCCCTTGAACATACTAATCCCCCTTCAGTCAATTCCCCACCTTATTAGTCTTATTAGAGTTAATGTTGTCCCTTCCATTCAATCCTGCATTACTGTCTTTGCTGTTGGACTTGGTTCATTATTATTTTTTTGCATATACAGGTATGGGACCTGGGGTCTTCCAGATAATGGATCTTTCTGTAATTTGGATCTTTATACCTTAAGTCTATTAGAAAGTAATTTAACATGAAATAAACCCAATAGGCTGGTTTTGCTTGCAATAAGGATTAATTATATCTTAGTTTGTATCAGGATGCATCTTGATAGGAGGAGATTTGATGAAGGTTGACCTCTCCTACACCTCCCACTGGGAGACACAGACACTGGAATTAGGAAACAGGACTGTACTCTAGTGGAGGAGTGGTAGGAGTGCCGGTTCTCAGTAGTATCCGACACCACAATAGACAGGAGAGTGGTCAGGCAAGCAGAAGTCGGTCCAGGTGGCTAGAAACAATTCCGTGAACAGGCCGGGTCATACACAGGTAATCAACACAGGTAGGCAGGAGACAGGAGCGTGGCCAATCAGGCAAGGTCGAGTTCAGGCAGCAAGAATTCAGGAAGTCGAGGAACAGGCCGGGTCAACCACAGGATAAGCAGGCAGGATACAATGCTAAGTGTCACACCAAGGATAAGCAATGATCACTTTGCAAAGATGGAGATCCCTGGCGTCCTTTTAAAGCCACTGCGAATGCACAAAGACGCCAGCATCAGAACGGAGCGTGTTTGCGAATAATGCGCATTCGCGCTTGCCCAATTTCCTAATGCGCCATCTTGGATCCTGGAGAAGACGCGGCGAAAAAACGCAGAGGAACCCGTTGCCTACCGGTAAGGTTCTTACAGTTTGGAAAAACTACAAGATACAATTTTATTATTATAGAGAAAATGGAAATCATTTTTTAAAATTTGGATAAATTGTAGTCTATGGGACTCTATGGCCATTCCATAATTCAGGGCTTTCTGGTTACCGGATAATGGATCCCATACCTGTATTTCATAAAAGTAGACTTTATGGCACATTGGGCAGAAAGGGAAAGCACATTCACTACTCTCTGGGATGTAAATGGAAAAGGGAAATTTTAAATATTTCATAGCTGTTTCATATTAGAAGGTCATATTATATTGATAAAGAAATTATGTTTAATTCAAACAATTTAGATACAACGTGGCTTCTATTTGACCTCCAAGAGGTTGGCTATTGTGCATGGTTAAGTGCAATGGAACCTCACAGTTCCACTAAGCTATACAACAAGGCCAAATCAACCCTCCTCAGCAGTTAAAACTCAAGCATAAAGCATCAGCAAAATGTTGAGGACAACTGAAGAACTGAATGTGTCTGTAGCTATCTATGGTCCATGATGCTCTCCATGTATTTGTTTCATGTACCCAGAAGCCACCAAAAGACAAATGAGCGAAAATGTTTAAGTGCTGTTTAATATCTAAACGGTTTAGGATCTGGCACTTTTTACATTTTTACTTTAAAATAACAGTATTTTGTATGGAAAATGAAGAGTAGCATCTGTGTTGCCGTGGCTAGATGTAATTTTTCATGCTCATCTGGAAATATTACAAACTATATTGGTACATGTCCATAATATCTGCCTCTTGTGCAGGTCTCTGTAATTCTAGCAAATGCCACATTCCTTCACAGTTACCGTCTGGAAATTAGGGCTCCAATTTTCATTCCTCCATCTGCTTCACAGGCTTCCCTGGGTTGTTTTGCAAATAAACATGTTGGATTCCTCGGTAGGGCCTTAAAGGACATACTGTCTCATGGACAATCATCTGAAGAATGATGGATCACTACACAAGCTGCCACAACTGAAAAATGGCACAATGTAAAAGAAAGTGTCTCATCACCTCAGTTTAATAAACCAGTAAATAACAAAGAAAACAAACAAGGCAAAGAGCATCATGTAGCAAAGAAGCTTTGCCTGACTTCCTCTGGACAAAATCCTCAATCTGCCCATTGTAGCACCTAAAAGTCCACCAGTTGAGTCAAAGTCTGAATCCTAAAAGTAAAACACACCACATGATTAAAAGGAATTAGGCTCGGCTGTGTAACACAACTCAGTTTTCCCAATTCTTCCCTTTCCTGCCAAAGTATATACATTAGAGGGGTAAAATGATGGTTACACTAATGGCTATGGACAAAACAGAATATTAAAGGAAAATACAGAGTGTTATCGGTTAGCAGTTTCAAATAGGTGAATCATAACAGTAGCATAATCTGATGATAACTACAATCCCCACTGCAGTCTGTGTGAGCATGCAAAGCAAAGGAAGTTTAGCACACAGAGTAAAAGAGAAGCAAGATTTCAGTTTGTAACTTTGCTGAAAGAAGGAAAGGCAAGTCAATTTGTTTGTTACCCCCCCCCCCCCCCCCCCCCCCCTGTGATTAAAATCACTTACCTCAGACCCCAGGTTGGTACTAATATTTGCTGGGGAAAAAACAACTGGTCAGGGCTGTGCACATACACAGTAGAGTAAATCTGCATTTAGATTTAATAAGTGGAACTTTTGCTCTGCTGCACCTGGTCACTGTCCTGAGCAGCTGCAAGGGATCCCTGGGTATTTTAAAGGGGTTGTTCACCTTCCAACACTTTTTCAGTTCCGTTGGTTTCAGATAGTTTCCCAGAAATAACGACTTTTTTCCAATTACTCTATTTTCTATGTGTGACTGTTTTTCTAATATGGTAAAAATGTTTCACCTTCTAAAGCAGCTCTGGGAGGGGTGGATGCCGACCCTGTAAACTGTTAGTTGATACGTTTCTTAAAGGGGTGGTTCACCTTTGAGTTAACTTTTAGTATAATGTAGAGAGTGATATTCTGAGACAATTTGCAATTGGTTTTCATTTTTTATTGTTTGTGGTTTTATAGTTATTTAGCTTTTTATTCAGCAGCTCTCTAGTTTGCAGTGTAGGCAATTTGGTTTCTAGGGTACAAATTACCCTAGCAACCCTGCATTGATTTGAATAAGAGACTGGAATATGAATAGGAGATGGACTGAATAGAATGATAAGAAATAAAAAGTGGCAATAACAATACATTTGTAGCCTTACAGAGCATTTGTTTTTAGAAGGTGTCAGTGACCCCCATTTGAAAGCTGCAAAGAAACAGAAGAAAATTGCAAATCATTAAAAAACTATGAAAAATAAATAATGAAGACCAATTGAAAAGTTTCTTAAAATTGGCCCTTCTACAATATACTAAAAGTTAACTTGAAGGTGAACCACCCCTTTAACTTTGCCCCTGCTGAGCAGAATCACCCGAATTTCATTAAAGGCAGCTGTTAGAATTGATACAATAGTTGCTAATACTCCAGAGATGCTGCTGAAAAATGGATCCACAAAATGTAGCAAATCTGTAACAGTTTAGAGTCTGCGCCTGAATTACTGAGCTGCCAGACTCAAACACCAGAGACACTAACATTCATAGATTCATAGATTTTGAAAAATCTGTAAAAAAATTAAAAATGGAAAGAAATATTTCTGGTGAAAATCTGAAAACAATTGAAATGAAAAAAAGTGTTTGAGAGGTGAACAACCCCTTTACCTGCCTCTAACATTCATCCAGAAACGTTATAAACCTGACGGAATTAGTGACTGTGTCATTACATAATTCTATATAGCAGCACAGAGCTCGCAAAAGACACAGTAGTAATACAGAGAAATTGTTATTTGATGTTCCACTGTACTTACCATTTCTCCTAGCATTGTATTGTGGTATTTCACTTCATTTCCAATGTCTATGGAAAGCTACAGGCGAAAGAAAAAAAAACAACTATCACTGTTTCTGTAAGACATTTCTTAGAAACACATATTTTATTACTTTAAAGGTAATTTTGTGGCCAGGCAATAAATGCCCCACTGTGGCTATTACCTCTTGTATTGGTTACTTCCATTTATTGTACAACGTTATGGAATACAGTATGTTGGCAAGTAATAATTAATCTTAAAGTAGAACTAAATCTTAACAAAGCAATAGGCTAGAAATATTGCACATTATGTTTTGAGATTTTGCACTAACATGGGGCAACCACAGCCCTTTAGCAGTAAAGATCTGAGTCTCCCCAGTAGATGCCCCAGTAGCTCCCCATCTTCTTTTCTACTGATTCACTGATTCACATGCTCTGTGCTGCTGTCACTTACTGAGCTTAGGGACCCACTCACAATATACAGTACACATAGAATAGAAATGTCATAATATAATACAAGAATGGAAGATGCCCCATTATGTTTTTATATTTGGGGGGGGGGGTATGCTTTAATCTGGTGTGGGTGTAGTGGGGAGAATTGCGGGTTTATACTGCCCCAACAGGCATGATTTAATTTATTTTTTGGATATTTTCATTAATTTTTGAGGGAGTATTTACATTTTTGCTTTTCTGACGTCATTTCTGTCACACGACTCACTAAAACTTGTGTATTATAATAAAGTACCCCCAGTTGCAAAATATGAGGATATTAGATGTTACATTGGAGTTCCATGACCTGTATAAAAACATATATTGTCATGAAATGCCTCTGTAACTTATATCCTTATCATTTACAAGAGGGGGTACTTTTTTCCACTATATTATACCCTTCTTTCTTTATATAGAACTTCAACCAGTAGGAGTGGTATAACTAGCTATGCCCCTGGTGTAACTTATCTATAGAACACCTTATGGGCTACTGGGCTACGCCAAAGGCATCAAACAGCTGTTTGCCTCTAGAAATCATTTATCAGCATTGAGCAATTGTGCACCTGACAGGGCAGCCCAGAGATTGTTCCCCGTCAGTGACAGGTAGAACAATAAAAGTCATAACATAGGATCATAGATCTTTCCAGTGTTGATAAAGGAGCCCCAGTTACAGCCTAATAGGACTAAAGATTCAGGGGCAAACAATGGCAAGAAACCCTGCTATCCTAAACTCTCGGTCACAAAATATGTTAACGTTATTTCCCATGTGCAGCAACCCCTAGCAACCAATAAGTGAGCCTTAATTGTGTCCTGGTGATTGGTTGCTATGGGGCTACTGACCTACTGCAGCTGAGCAAATGTGTATTTTGTTACATTAACCCACATAAACAAACTACAGTCGTAAAGTGTAAGTCCCAGCTCGGCCAGGGTCAAGGTTCATAACTACAGTGATGTGACAATAAACACAGACCGCGCTGCTAAGGATGCTGGGATCTTGTACGGGCTTACAGATTTTAAAGCGCTGGCTTTGATCCTCAGGTTTTCAGTGAGCCGCTCGTTTTCCTCTTCGTGTACACTGTAGCCGCTCATTTCTGTTCGCGGGCCCCCCTCCCGGTGCTTCATGCCGCCCCGGTCCATGACTGAAGACAGTGTCCAGCTGCCTCTTGTTGCAGTGACAGGAAAAGCCTCAGCAGAACCGGAAGCTACCGCCAACGCAGGAACCTCCAACACTCTAGCGATTACGTGTCCTGCACTTCGGCATACGCCAGCAGAGATAACTAGAGCGCCGGTACGGCAAGCAGCTAGGGACAACAAGCATGCTTTGTCGGTTTTCTCATAGTTTGGTTGTATTAACATACATTTCTATATGGATATTGGCGTTCATATAAATATAAGAAATGTAAATATTTTTACAGTGGCTAATCCTTCATGTGCTTCATTGTACTGTGGGGCACTCGTTGCTATGGAATGGAAATTGTAGCTTTGGTGGAGGTGTGGCTAAATGCAACAGCCTGTGAAAAGGGCGGGGCTTACATGAGAAACAACTGGTGGGTTACACCACTGAGTTTCGTAAAGGAACAGTTCAGTTTAAAAATAAAAACTGGATATTAATATTATTAATATTAATAGGAAAAAAAGGTAAATATGAAGGCCGGTATTTTTTTGAAGAAAAGGTGTCAACCCTACCCCCTGCCTGGTCTCCACCAGTAGAAAAGGTGGAAACCCTATATATAGGGTTGCCACCTTTTCTTCAAAAAAATACCGGCCTTCCTATATATTTATCTTTTTTCCCTATTAATAACATTGGGATGAGCCATCAAAAATAGGCTGGTAAAATACAGGCCAGGTGGCAACCCTACCCTAAATATGAATAGAGAGGACAAACTGGGCCAGGTTCAGATCGGGAGGGGGCATGTTAGGTTCAGTTAGGGTTGCCACCTGGCCGGTATTTTACCGGCCTGGCCGGTATTTTTAAAGGTTGATCCCAATGTTATTAATAGGAAAAAATGCTAAATACATAGGAAGGCCAGTATTTTTTTCAGGAAAAGGTGGCAACCCTAGGGTCAGTGCAGGTCGAGGCAAACTCAACCACGTATCACTACTGCATGCTAAGGATCTGTCCAACTTACTGAACATTTAATTATGTCTAATTTGGCCCCCCTTAAAGTTGCAAAGCATGTAGCCCCCCCTTAAATATGCAAAGCAGGAAATAGTGTTCTGTTATGTTAGTAGGGTTGTCACCCGGCTGGTATCTTACTGGCCTAGCCGGTAGGGTTGCCACCTTTTCTTGAAAAAAATACCGGCCTTCCTATACATTTACCTTTTTTTCCTATTAATAACATTGGGATCAACCATCAAAAATACCGGCCAGGCCGGTAAAATACCGGCCAGGTGGCAACCCTACTAGCCGGTAAAACACCAGCCAAGGCCTGGGCCGGTATTACAAATTTACCTGCAATGTAGCTGCCGGTAAATTTGTAATACCCCTTAAAAAGGCCTTTGCCCTGCCTTAAATCCAATTAAAACTTACCTTTCTCGCATCTTCAGCTGTGGCTCCGCCCATGTGACGTAATGCCCTGCCCCTTTTACATCACAGTCCGCCCCTTTTTGACCCTGCCCCCACTGGCCGGTAAAAATTTTTACAAAAGGTGGCAACCCTATATAATGTTAGACATCCAGTCCCTCCAGCCTTTATACGTTATATTTTTGCCCCACTAACTATATTAGATACATTTTTTATTTTGCACAGCCTATCTACTGTATATATCCAGTATCCAATTTTTACACTGACTATTGCAGCCTAGTTTGGCTGTGACTCCATTCAGGAAGGCTTGGTTTTGTGGCTAGACCAGTGTCTGAAGTCACTGAGTTACAGACAGACAGGCCCGGACTGACAATATAACTTTTCGGGCATTTGCCCGAGGGGCCACTTTATTTTTTATTTACTGGGCTGCTCCAGATCTCAATTTTTTATAAGTGCCCGATTATTTTTATAAGCTGTACCTGGAGATCCAGGTACAGTATGGCTCTGTGTGGGGACAGCAGTGCTGGAGGAGAGTTTTCAGTCCCTCCCTCCTACCCTAATAAAAGATATTTTTTTAAAAATTGTCACAGCTTTTAGGAGGAATAAAGAGTATTTGGTTTTGATTTTCATTTGATTATTGCCTAAAATAGTACTCTCTGCAGCTTAAGGGCTAGGCCGACCCCCCCAGTATGTGGGCCGACCCCCCCAGTATGTGGCCCCCCCAGTATGTGGCCCCCCACCTACCTGCTATGTCTGCTTACCATGTGTAAGTTTTAAATGGTATTACTACAGAGATTAACTGCGCCTGCATTGTTTAAATCTCAAATTCAGACTATTCCCTTGTAGTGTTCGCACCTATGATCCCCCTGCATTGTTCCCACTTGTGACACCTCTATTGTTCACATCCTAAAGCCATGTACTTTTCAAAAATGTGACCCAGACTGAAACTACCCACATTGTTCACCTGTTCACACTTTATACAAAATGCTAATGGGACACCAGCACTGTGTCACTGTATATAGTACATATTAGACTGGTCCTGATCAATGGAAACTGTTTCCTGCTCTGTTTTGCCTTGCATGTGCTCCCTGTGTGTGCCCTGCTCAGCCTATGTGTGCCCTGCTCAACCTGTGTATGCCATGCTCAGCTTGTGTGTGACATATTCTGCCTGTGTGTGCCCTGCTCTGCCTGTGTGTGACATATTCTGCCTGTGTGTGCCCTGCTCTGCCTGTGTGTGACATATTCTGCCTGTGTGTGCCCTGCTCTGCCTGTGTGTGCCCTCCTCTGTCTGTGGAACATAACCCTGGTATTTGTTCTTGGGATTTGTTAGTATTTGAAATTAAATTATTGTGCTGGTGATGCAGTGTTATCCAAAGAGGAAGCACGTGGATTTAAGGGTATGTCTTAATATGACAACTTTTTTCACAAATAAGTGATAAGTGATGTCCCTGCAGTGAGCAACAACCGTTTGGTTTTTTTGTGTGCTACCACAATTAATGTGGATATGGTCTTGTGAGAACGTGCGTGGTTTAAAAACAGGGAGTGGCCAACACTGGCTTCCATTACATATGTAGGCCGGAAATATTTCGGCCCTTGGTACCACAGAAGTTGGACAGCAGTGCTGTAGAGAAAAGGAACTAGAAGGAGCGAGGCCAAAATGCAACAACAAAGACCAGTAGGAAGCAAGGAAAGGGGAATATATTTGTACATTTATCTCAGGAAAAATACCATATATTGTATTTTATTGATCATGTATGTGCATACGGTCACACATAAAACCTTTGTGAGGACATTATTTGTGAAATTAGCTCTTAATTTATTCTGCTACAGTATGTGTTTTGCATTTACCCTGTCTTTTTGGTGGTCTTTATAAATGTAACTGCCAGTTTATTCAACACAGATGCATCCTAACCCTATTATATAATGTGCCTGACATGTTAGTACCCATTGTCATCATTTTATGCAATATGCCTTTGTATCTCTCTCTTTATCTAATGTGCATGTGGTGTCAATGCCCATTGCTTTTCACATCATACAATGTGAAAGTGTCAATACTATGCCCTGTAAATTTTAAAAATGACTCCTATCTGCACTTCTGCATGGCTTCCACTGAAATAAGAGGGGGCTAACGGTGTTATATTTACCTGCTACATCTGATATTAGATATGTCTAGTGTATGAACAACTTTAGCCTTCCCAGAGAACAAATTCACCCTCCGCCTATGCACAGCTCTGTACTGAACTTACTAAACCAGCCTTAAAGTTCAGCATCTCTATAGTTGTAATGATCCAGTCCAAAGTTGTCAGAGGAATTTCCCATCTTTAGTTCAATTAGGAGTGTCTGTGACACGCACATGCTCAGTGGGCTTAGAAAAGCTAAGCATAGGTGCTGTTGTAAATCATCAAGCAGTAAATTAAGATTGTTGATGCTACAGGGCTGATTATTAATTGTGATGCTAATCGTGCTGGTTTCAGGGCTGTCGTACCAATAATCTGAATTATTTAATAATCAGCCTTATACTGTATTGTGACATGTCTATTCTGTGTGTACTGTATATTGTAAGTGGGTCCCTAAGCTCAGTAAGCGACAGCAGCACAAAGCACATGGAGTGAATTAGCAGAAAATAAGATGGGGAGCTTCTTTTGAAACAGAGAC
The DNA here is from genome assembly GCA_024363595.1 of Xenopus borealis. NCBI lineage: Eukaryota > Metazoa > Chordata > Amphibia > Anura > Pipidae > Xenopus > Xenopus borealis. The sequence goes on from CM044441.1 coordinate 29,799,751, forward strand.
CTTTACTGATAAAGGCATGTGGTTGCCTTGGGCTGGTAAATGATTCATAATGCTTTATATTTCTGCCATACTTCTTTAGTTAAGCTTTAGTTCTCCTTTAAGTTGTAATTCAATATTAACACTGGTCTTGCAAGCTAACGTTCCACATAGACCTGTAGACAAAATCTTTGCAATAAAATACTGGAGTAATTTGACCCAAAATATAACAAAGAATAACTATACAAACATACATTTTACTGATATATTGCTATAAATAATAAGCATAACAGTATGTAACATGTCCATGCTGGAACCCGACCCATGTTTGGCATGGCTGATGCCATGAATGTCAGTGCATTAATTTGCAGACAAGTTTGGAATATAAAAATACTCTAGTTCTATTTGAAAAAAATAGGGTGAGATAATTTCAGAAAGAACGTGTCCTAGAAGAGGTCAGCAGAAAAATATAGCATGGGGAGTAGAAGATTAGTTTCAAAAACTTGCTATTTCTCTCTGCACTAGAAGAGCCAGAATTTTGATTTGTCATTTTATCTCTTTAAGTTACCAAGAGCGCCTTTTTGCCGAATTTCATCTATTAATGATCACATTTGTTATAATCCTGAAATACAGAGCAAACATCGCTTCACAGCACATGCAATTCTGTTTTAAATGGATCAATAACGATACCATTATGATATCAGACAAATCTTGGGGAGCAAAATGTAATGCTTCTAGACACAAGAGAACTGAAATGGATTGAATTGTTCTCTTCAGGGGAAGCTTATCAATCATCCTCCGCAGCAGTAAACACTTCAGAAAGGCCAAGAGGTGCAGTGTGAAATGGGAGACGATAACATTTACCAACTGAAAATTGCTATTTTCTCACATGCACCCTTTAGTAAAACTAGCACAAGCAACAAGCGGCCACACAAAAGTAATCAGCACTGCAGAGGCCCTGAAAGTCTATCAGAAAGTCATTTCAAACCCACATGTCAAGAAATGATAGTTCTCCAAGGAAGTTCTCAAGTCGGCAGGTTTCAGAATATTCTCACTTGAACACGAATGAATCAAATCGGTGGGGCATTCATGTTGAGAGATCAACCTGAGATTCAGAGAGGCTTGAGGGCCAACCTTACAATTTAAGGGCTGCAATATAAGAAACAATTACATTGCTGGGGTGAAAATCACTTTCGTTTACTTACTACAGGAACGTTTTCAATGCTGTTTTGGCAAGACGGTTGTTAAAGTGGAATTGCTTTTAAACTTGGCCACTACACAGCACAGTGACGCCGATGGAAATGTTTCAATGGAGAGAGAATTTAGCAGTTTAAAAAAACAGATTTTTAAATGGGGATTTATTTATTGCATTTCCATTATCTGGAAGTACGGGAAGGCCCATGGACATTTTATCTAAATAATCCAAATGTTTAAAAATTTCATTTTAAAACAGTACCTTATACTTGATCCAAACTAAGATATAATTAATCCTTATTGGAAGCAAAACCATCTACTGGGTTTATTTAACGTTTAGGGCCCTTACACACGGGTGTTTTTTACCTGTGCTCCCCTGCGTTCCGTTTGGCTGCTTTCAGCCGCAGGGGAGCGTAAATCTAGACGTACATGCTGCTTTCGAACCTGCATTTGGTGCTTACACGTGTCTCGTGGGTACAACGTTATTGAAAAGAATGGAGTGCGTCTAGACCTGCGCTCCCCTGTGGCTGAATGCAGCCAGACGGAACGCAGGTAACAAACGCCCATGTGTAAGGGCCCTTAGATGATTTTCTAGAAAACTTAAGGTATAAAGAGCCAAACCACAGAAAGATCTGTTATCCAGAAAGCACCAGGCCTAAGCATTCTGGATAACAGTTTCTATACCTGTATTATTATCATTTATCTATATACACCTACATATTCCAAAGAGCTTTATGGAGATTATATATCAAACCCTGCTTCAGTGGCCCATACACAGAGAGAGAGAGGCAAATTCACTAAAGCACGAAAATGCGCTAGCGACAGCTTCGCTGGCGTTCGCCGCACTTTGCCAGGTAAATTGTCGCCAGTGCTACGCAAATTCACTAAGATGCGAATTTGCGCTCAGGTCGGCGAACGGTAGCGAAGTTGCGCTACTGTTACTTCGCCAGGCAAAGCGTATTTACACTAGCGATGCCTAATTTGCATACAGTGTGAACTTAAGTGTATAATAGAGGTGTATGTTACAGCCACTACATTACACTACACAAGCCCAGGAAACCTTTCATAAAGAAAATCAAGTTGTCCTATTGCCCTAAATATGTGCCCCCTGTATAGCTGAGTTGCCATATGCTAGGAAATGTAGGCGGGTAATGAGGGTAACCCAAAAAAAATTCTAGCTCTTTCTCAGACTATCACCCAACAAAAGGTAAAAGACGCCAGCGTTTTTTGGGACTTAGAAAAAAAAATTTTTTTTTTCAAACTTCTATCTATTGTATTGAACTTCGCCAGGTCTGACCTGGCGAAGTAACGTCTAGCGTAAGAGGTAACGTTCACAAAAATTTTCATCTTAGTGAATTAGTGTAGTTACGTCCCTTCGTCAGTGCGCAACTTTGCCTGGCATAAGGGTGCGAAGTTGCGTAAATCGATGTCCTTCGCTAGGGAATTATCACCAGGGACACTGTTAGTGAATTTGCACCAGAGAGAGAGTGACACACACTCATCTGACTGACTAAATATTATTATAATTGATACCCAATATGCAACACGCCTGCTGGAAATCCCTGATAAATATATCTAATAATGGTTATTCAGGATTATATGCCCTTTGCGCTGTGTTTTTATTCCCAGGAGACTCCACTGTTGCAGTTTTTCTGGTTTCTACTTTTAGCAGACATGGTTTGGGTAAAACTTTATTTGCAATCTTTTCTTTTTTATTTGTAATGTGCTAGAAGACGGAGCAAGTCCATTTTGTTATGTAACGTTATTTTGCACAGAGCACATCAAAGAACCCGAAAGGCTTTTACGTAGCAAATCTATTCCAAGAATAAAAGATCTGAGCAAGTATTTACATGTATTAAAAAATCAAAGTATTATGCAAGTAGAAGTGACGAGGAAAGCTACAATTTCACATGGAGAAAGCCAGCTGTGTATATGAAATGTATAGAATAAAGAAGAGATATGCACCTGCATGGAATGAAGATTTGATGTTAAGCAGTATATTCAGTGGGCCTGGAGCTCAAAATAACAGTGGAGTTTTTCTTCGGATTAGCAAGGTTGCTTGAACTGGGTTTCAAGATGGGTATCCAATTGGCACTTGTGTTTTGAGATTGAAAATAACAAAAGTTATAGAGCCTAAGACTAAGCGATCGAATCATTATAGATACTAGATACCTGTGCAACAAATTTCAATTTGGTTGAAAAAACAACCACAGTCCATCAAGTTCAGCCCTTTCAAGCAAACTTCAGTGCACACAAATACACATACTTATAAACACCTAGCTATGCTCTCACATATAAAGCCTATATACTACCAATTTCTAAATTGCATGGTCTCTTGTGCCTTGGTCTTTATTATTGGAAAAAATATCCCCCTCTGTCTATAATGTCCTCTAATATTCTTATAAAGTGTAATCATGCCATTTCTCCAGAGAAAACAATCCCAACCTTGACAGTCTGCCCTCATAGTTTAATTCTTCCATCTATTTTACTAGTTGTTTTTTCGAGGCATAATGATGTTTTCATCCCTTGAGTTAATGCCCTTTTTTATGCAAGAGAGAACTTTATTTGCTTTAGTAGCCACAGAGTGACACTGCCTGTTGTCTACAAAAAATCATCAGATCTTCTGGAAATCCCAACGCACTACCATTTAGTGTATACATTGCATTTATATTATTTCTGCCAAAGTACATACACCTCATTTGCAGTTTGCTGCCCAGTTTTCTAATGTAGTCAATTCTCTCTGCAAAGTGACAACATCCTGCATGGAACCTATAGTTTCACATCGATACTTATTGGGAAGTTTGGTCCTTTTAGGACAAGGACTGCATTCAGGGCAGGATTTACATAGGACTAGGCCCACTGCAGTTCGTCACCACCATATTCGCCCCTTTGTTCGCAAATTTTCATCATCAGGACTGGCGCAATGGCGATTGTTGCATGGGAAATTTAAAAAACTACAGTATCTCCTACGTATCCCCAGTATTTCTGAACCAATGTGGGTGTGGCCACCACCCAAAAACCTGTTACCCTAGGCCCGGGACTAGGTGGCCATTCCACAAATCCAGGCCTGAATGCATTGTCTCATTAATGCAGTCCTTGTCCCAACAGCCTTTATTTACTTTTGCTATGATCTTATCATTTGGCTCTCAGACCAAATCAATGGATCAGCCTGATATTGCCTAGCTCAAAGTGGGCATATTGGGGAAAGATTTAGCAAAACCAGCCAAAATTATTTTAGCATTTGTACAGATATTTAGGTATATGGCCAGCTATACTCCAAAGTGCAACGAATGTCAGCTAATATATGGCCAGTTTTGTACAAAGGTGCATCTCCTGCTGTCTCCTTGATTAACTGCCTGGGCCTTAACTGAGCTTTATTTTTTCCATGCTTATTTTATGCTTGGTGCATATTCTAGCAAACATGATGTCTAAAGGGCCAGGTACATATCATTTGCAAGCATTGCACCAGCAAAAGAATCCATTGTTATGACACGTGGAGTGGGGAAGGTATAGCAATACGGCTACAGACCATGAGAGGGAAAGTAGACTATAAGCATCCAGCAAATGCAAAAGTAAATATGGTGAATTGTGGGAACAAGGAGCATACCTACAATGGTTTCACACAATAACAAAGTGCTCTAAGCAATAATCCAGGAAACATGTTGGTGAGTGCACCTCCTTATTAAAGGTAACTTTATCAAAGGATGTTTAAATATATTTGCAGCTGAAGGCATTTTTCATAGCCATTTACCCTTCAGACTCAATCCATTGTAATAATTTGGCTTTAGTGGTATTTTATAATCATAGAATGGTTTGAACTTCACTGTATTACAACAGCCAGAGATAACCTAACTAGAGGCTTTGCTTTTTCTACTGCAGATGGCAATACCCCTGAACACATTTATATGTTCAAGTACACACTTCATGTAGAAAAGTATATTCTTCTACGTTAATGTGTCCCTAAGTATGTCACCATTGACCCCTGACCTAATGAACACACTTCTAACTATGAAAGGGCTTGTTTGTATTTAAATTAAGTTTTGATGTAGAGAATAATGTTTTGAGACTATTTGCAATTGGGTTTAATTTTTTATTATTTGTGGTTTTTGAATTATTCAGCAGCTCTCCAGTTTGCCATTTCAACAGCCTGGTAGCTAGGGTCCAAATCCTAGCAACCATGCATTGATTCAAATAAGAGACTGGAAAATGAAAAGGAGAGGGTCTGAATAGAAAAATTAGTAATAAAAAGCAATAACAATACATTTGTAGCCTTACAGAGAATTCGTTTTTTTAGATGGGATCAATGACCCTCATTTGAAAGCTGGAAAGAAGAAGAAGAGGTCAAATAATTGAAAAACTATAAACAAAAGAAAAAATGAAGTCCTGTTGCAAAGTTTCTTAGAATTGACCATTCTATTTCTATAGCATAATAAAAGTTAGCTTAAAGGTGAACCACAAATGCATAGTCAAAGATATGTTCAATTACAAAGTATATTTTTTCAATATAAATTAACTAAATGCATATTCCGGTACCAAACTGCCACCCAATATTCGTTCATTAACCCAATTTGTCATTTAGTAGAAACCTCCCCCCCCTTCAAAACAAATCGGTCAATAAAGAGAAAGCTTCCTACATGGATCTCATGACTTTGTAGAGTGGTGCCTCTCTTAGATAATGCTTCCATGTTCTCTGTATTCCAGATCATTTTAAATTCTTTATCATTTGGATAATATCACTGTGATAGTGTGCAGGTTTTGTAAAATGCATTTCTCTTCTTTAGAACTGAATGAAACATTCATGAGAGACATAAGTTATGCAAATCAATGCAAGTGTAAAAACGAGAGCAATCACTATGCTAAGAGCATGCAGCTGTTAAGTGTTGGTCTGTGCTTGCCTTTAAGAAATATTATGCAAATCAGTCACTCCTGTGCAGGGGGGCTGGCCAGTTAATTTGCAGAGGCTTTAACAGAGTGATTTTCAAGTCTTTTCAGGCATTTTGTTAAAAACACTTAAGAGGTGAAAATAAAGCTTGCAGGACCCCCAGCCCTACATCCTACCCTTGCACAGATGTCAAGCTGTGCGGTCAAATAACGTTACTCTTACTAAACACGCACTTTATGATTCATCCAATTATATGAAAAGTTATGAAAAAGTATTTTTGCAATATTTTTATAGTTTATGGCAGCTTCAGCCAAGCAATGGCCATGCTACAAAATCAGGCAATGTTACTTGTGAACATATGTACTGGTTTTCTGCTTGGAACATGCACAGTTCGAGCCTGGAGCTGGTGTGGGAGCCATGCCCATTTTATAGTAAAAGGAAAAAGCATATACCCACATGTAATGAAAAAACATTTTGTGTGTTTATTCCATGTTGTTCAGTTTGACACCATTTCAAACCATCAAAAAAGGAGGATTGTGGGAGCACTCTAAAGGCTAAGTTAAAGTATATTTAAGTATAATGGAAGTGCTACTTACAAAGCACATTCCCTGGGCCCCTGTCTCATAAGTAATTCAGTATAAATGCAAGTGCATATGTTGAACCTTGGTTTCAATTTGAACTTTGGTTTCAATTTGAGCGCTAAATCCTCCCCCCGACAGTATGTGGCTTTTAAGAGAGAGAATTTCCCAAACCAACGTCCATTTTGTAAAAAGCAAAGGACCACCATTAGTTTAAACGGGTACCAAACCTCCTTTCTCTTTCTCAGGCTCCCCTTCACTTTCGGCCTCTGGCTCAGAATCCCCGGCATAGACAGCCAAAGAGGACAACGCATTCTTCTTATTCGCCAACATCGCTCCAGTCGCACCTGTGACGTTTTTTTCACACCATACACAATGTTTCAGGGAGGTGTGTAACTCAATACCTTCCTCAGGTGTAAATGCCCAAAACAGATGCCCCAGTTATATACACCAGGTAACCATAAGTAAGTCCTGAAATTTTAAGCACAATCAAAAAAATATCTAATTGTTACAAGTTAAAATATTACCTTACAGCTTGTTCTAACTCTCTAAAGTAGGGGTCCCCAAACTTTTTTGGTCCAGGGACCGATGTAGCAGCAAAAATTTTTGCAAGGACTCGCGGTCACAGGGGTCGGCATCCAATTCATGCCGCATCTATTTCGGCGGCCCATTTCAGGACTGCCCGTGGACCGGCAGTTTGGGATCTCTGTTCTTAAGCAAAACGGCATTTTCTATTTTTCTTTTCTTTATCTGAAAGGATGTAACACATGTTAGTAATATAATACACCTCCACACAAAGCATTTAAAATTAACATCTTCATTTAATCCTTTAGCAGTATTTAATTTCATAATCCAAAACAGTTGTCTTTGCAATAACTAACGTGTATTATCCGTTTCTCTGTACAAAAATTGGGACTTAACCACTACTGCAGTATTCAGCGCACAATGTATGTTGAACACTGTAATCAACACCAATATTCTTAATTAAAAGGGCAATATTTATTAAACACCATGCCACCCAATGATTTAAAAACATTTAAAATAAAATGAAGCAGCGCTGCAATAGGGCTAAAAGGTCCTTTGATGCGTCATATATACCTATAGTATCAAAGTGTATATATTCTAATGACCCCTCCAGGTGACCTTAAACTAATTTGTCCATAACAACGCGTATATATGCGCAAGTTGGAGCTCGGAATGATTTAAATTTAAAGTTTTAAGAATTCCAAATGATGTATCACAGGAGTGGATGACAACAATGGGATTTATGAGTGGAGGTGGCTGTTTGCCATTTCAAAGTTCTGGAGCACAGGCCATATCAATCAGGTACATAAAGGTCTAAATCAGGGGTCCCCAACCTTTTTTGCTCGTGAGCCACATTTAAATTTAAAAAAAAGTTGGAGAGCAACACAAGCATGAAAAAAGTCCATGTGCATGTCAAATAAGAGCTCAGATTGGCTTTTTGGCAACCCCTATATTTACTGGCAGCCTACAGGAGAGAATGTTTGGCAGTACACTTGGTTTTTATGCAACCAAAACTTGCCTCTAATCCAGTTCCACTGGGAGCAACATTCAAGGGGTTGGATAGCAACATGTTGCTCGTGAGCTACTGGTTGGGGATCACTGGTCTAGATGGTATCTGCATTTGGCTTGGAAGCTCAAGGGTGTGTGTCTCTGAGGTACTGTCACGGTCGGCACCCTAAACCAGAACAGATGCCAAGCTCCCTGGTCTCGGCTCGGCTTCACCAGTAGTGTGACCGCCTTTGGCTTCGGGGAGGAGCCCTCAGCTACTCAGATGCCACCTGGACTTTTCGAGAGGAGCAAGGCAAGGAGTTATGGCAAGCAGAGGGGCACGACAGTATTAAAGTCAGTTGGACCAAAGGTCATGGTATAAATAGGATTAAGCAAGTTCATAGTCAGACAAGCTGGGTCGAGGCGGGCGGAAAACAAGAATCGTCAGGCAGGCAAGGGTCAAACCGGGTAATCAATCAGAAGGGATGAGGCAGAATCAGAGTCGAAGTCCAGTGAATTGCAACAAAAAGTCCCTTTAAATATTTTTAATTTGGCTCCATTGCGCGCTGACGTCATAACGTCAGCGTGCCTGCGCCTTTAACTAAATGTGGAAGTGCGCCACGCGCGCCTAGAGGAAGCCGGCGTTGGAAGAGAAGGATGCGGCGGGCGTCCCCGCCGCAGCGGTAAGGTGCGCTTCGTCACAGGTACAGTCGATCAGAAGTTACACAGCTTTGGTCTTTCCAGGGTTAAGCAACCTAATTAGCAACTTAATAGTCGCATATGTCCGAACAGCAGTTGCAATGTAACGTAAGAGTACTCACAACCTCCACACTCAATTGGCTCCACAGCAATGTTGATAAACTTTTAACAACGCAGAATATTATGGCATGACTCGAGAACTTTCTCCTCTCTCACTTGGGGGTAGATTCATCAAAGAGTGAAGTTCCGCCACTAGAGGGAAATTCCACAGCTCTCAATTAATTTCTATGGGATTTTGCAAGGCGTATTCATCAATGCGTGAAGTGAAAGTTCACCCTTTGATGAATACGCATTTAAAAATCCCATAGAAATGAATTGAGAGCTGTGGAATTTCCCTCTAGTGGCGGAACTTCACTCTTGACTTCACTCTTTGATGAATCTACCCCTTAACTTCACTATTTGATGAATCTACCCCTTAATGTGCCTGATTCTGAGAGACAAATCCCATGCTGTAAGAAAGGCTCCAAATGGCAGGTGACCTCAGACTAGGGTTGCCACCTGGCCGGTATTTTACCGGCCTGGCCGATATTTTTGATGGTTGATCCCAATGTTATTAATAGGAAAAAAAGGTAAATATATAGGAAGGCCGGTATTTTTTTTAAGAAAAGGTGGCAACCCTACCTCGGACCCGTATGCAGCGCAGAGTGAGCGCAGCAGCACACAGCCACCATCTTCGGTATCTTTGTAACTTTTGTGAATTGACTCAGCGTTTTGGCGTATGCGTAGTTTGGGTTTTCACTGTGCATGCATCATAACGGCGAGTCCATTCAGAAAGATTGCGAAGATTACTGAAGATGGCGACTGTCTGCTTTTCCGATCGCTAGGGGAGAAGGGAGAAGGATTCAGGGGTAAGACTTTGCACTTTGCATGGCGGTGGCAGGGAGGGCAACGAACAGAGGGGGGCAGATGAGCACTTAACTTCAAGGGGGGGGTTGAATTCTCCTTTGAGGACATGTCAGGCCACTAGGCTACTGTGCTGCCCTCATAGTGATTGTGGCAGAATTACTTTATTGATAGCTGCACTGCCATCTAATGGCCACTCTCACTGAGACAGTATAAAAAAAACAGGAATTAAATATGTAAGCAGGAAGTGACCTATACCAGGAAGTGCAAGAGTTGCTTTCACTTTAGATGTTTTCTCCTCATGATTCTGGGTGTTTCTTCCTCAATCCTGGGATATCAGTTGTGTGTAAGTTCATCATTACACTAAGTTGCTTACATGTATAAGAGTGTTTACATTTGTTCTGCATTATATGTGTCTATTGATTTGCCCTTATCTGTATCATATTTCAGTTTCACCAAATATAAAAAATATAAGAACGTTGGAATCCACCAGTAAATATTACACAAAAGCAACCATTTATTGAAGATTCTACCTATCGTTTAGACTGTCTAGCTGCACTCACAGTACAGAGCCATGAGGGCAGTACAGCAACACTTTCCCCCCTTTTTTGGCACAGTATGCTCTGGCCCTTTCGTTTAAAAAAAAAAAGCTGACCGCCATGTAAATACATAAGCGGTTTCAAGCTTAGGCAATGGCACATTTACGTGGCCTTCACCTTTTTTGCTTTGCTGGCTGAAGTTTTTAATTAAAAAAAAAAATTCTGTCCACTGACTGTCCTTGCAGCAGGCTGCAAAGCACGCAACTACTGCTGCTGCTGGAACGGGTGCTACTGTGCTGGCAACCCCCCCCCTGAACCCCCACTCCCCTTGCCCAATTGCTTTCTAGCTGGCTGGGAGGGAGACAATTTAGGCAGGATTGAAAGATTCAATCTGATACATCCTAAGGCTGAAAGTTCTGTAAACCTCTATATTTAATTGTCCCATTGGAAAAACAATTGGCTTTTTTCTAGGAGAGGAATATTCATAATTGTTCAGCTATTCAGCATTGTTCAGCTAACTAAACCTTAAGGCTAGGGACAGACAGGGAGATTCGGGGAGATTCTGTCGCCTGGCGTTTAATAGCAGGCGACAGATCTCCCCCGAATCTCCCCGTCTGGCCTTAGCCTAAAGGGGAATCCAACCCACCCAGGCAATAACCCCCCCACCCCCGTATACACCCCTCCCTCCTCCCCCCGGCCTACATCTGCCCTCCAGGCTATTGCCCCTAAGTTGCTACTTACCCCTCTGTGTAAGTCCCCTCCAGCAACATTCACCGGGGCCATCTTCTCTTCAAACCACTTCTTCCTGGATGCTGCTCCGTCAGCAGTGCATGTGCAGTAGGACAGTGGTGCTACTGCCCATGCGTACAAAGTTCATGAAGTTCAATCTGCGAACTTCGTGAACTTTGTGCACATGCACAGTAGTACCAGCAGCCTACTGTGCATGCGCCGCCGATCGCTGTCGGATTCAGGAAGAAGCGATTTGAAGAGAAGATGGTCCCTGTGAACTTCGCTGGAGGGGACTTACACAGAGGGTTAAGTAGCAACTTAGGGGCAATAGCCCGGGGGGGGGGAGGTAGGCCGGAGAGGGAGGGGGCCTACGAGGGGGGGAGAGGTTAGTGCCATCGGGTTGGATTCCCCTTTAATGGAAGCGGGAATTATGAGAAGCCCCTGGCAGATTCGTGGAGATATAGTCGTCTGGCGACTGACTAATTGTCTGTTGTTCTGGATGACAGTCTCCCCAAACTGCCTTTGTGTGTCTTCCCATCAGCTAAAAAGAAAAGTCACGTGCGCTAGGCACTTGCAGCTTCGAAGTCGGCCGAATTAACGCAGGGGACTTTTCATTATAGAAGAAGGGAAGACACACAAAGACAGTTTGGGGTGATTGTCGCCCAGAAGAACAGGCAATTAAATCTCCCCGAATATGCCCGTGTCACTACCCTTAAAACATGTTACAGCAATTTCTTTCTTTTTTTTTTTTTTTAGAAGTACAAACAAAAAAAAGGAAGAAATGACTGAAGCCCTGTTTGTTTACATAGCAACCTAATTTGTAATGTTATATTCTATTATGACTAAAGATGCAACACCAGTTGTCACACTTCTGAATAATGCAGCTCAGCTTCTCTTGTTATGTATTTGTTATTTCTATGTATTTATATGTATGTGTTTCAGTAGAATCATGGGTAGAAGTGCTGCATATGGACTTTGTCCGTGTAATTTAAGGATTCTTATGAACCATTAATGCAACATTTTGTAACACTCATCATATTTCTTCATCAAGGTGTTAAATAGAAGCCGAGTGTCAGTGACATTTTGGACTAGAAAAATACTTTTAAACATCCCAAACAGGGAACCTGACCCTGGGTGTGTTTTGTAACATTATAGTCAATATAACACAAAACAACATCTGTGGCTTTTACATTTTAGGAAAGAAATATACTATTTTACTACTCTGCCTGAACTCTGAGGCTAAGGATTATTCATCAGTGCAACAGATAGGGCTATACTCTGCTCCCTTAAACATGAGTTACACTGAGACTGAAAAGGTCAGTAGTAAAGGGCATCTTGTGCCATTGTCTGGCTTATTATTTGTATTGACCTGTAAGGAACAAAGTAATATCCCTTTCCAATGTTAAGGCTTTCACCTCACACGGGGTTACCAGATCCCAACAAAACTGCTTGTCTGCACCACTGATTAGCATGCAGCTTTAGTAAAACCAATATCCCATGACCCAAATAGTTGCTAATAGAACATAAACCTCCATATTTAATAAAAAGCACTAGGTTTATTACATTGCTATAGGTGATTAGACCCACAGCAAACTTTACACCTTTTATATTCATTACCCTGAAAGTCCCTCTATTTGCAGACCACTTCTCTAACTAACATACTGTATCACAGCCTCCATGTCTCATCTCCTGTCCACTACCCTACTCCTACCCTATATAGACCCCCCTCTTCAGTCTTCTTCCTTCAAATAATGAAAAGATGTGTGCTTCAACCACCTCTCAGAACCCTTGCGGGCAGGTTTCAGAGCAGTCCAAAAGCCCTTGCCAGGGGCAAAACAGCCACTGCAGCACCTCTTTATTGCAAAAGTGAGAAGTTGTGTTTATTCGGTCAGAAAAACAGGCAACATTTCGGTCTTAATCTCAGCCTTTCTCAAGCCTCTTCCTTCACTTTGGCAATTTCCATGCGCAGTTGTCAAAAACAAGAAGACTGCTCCAACTCACCTAAGAGCCGGAAGATGGCGCCCGTGAGCTCCGCTGCAACGAGGGATAAGTAAAGACTAAGGGGCAATTACAGATTTTAGCACCTAGGTTGGGGGGAGCCTGGAGGGGGTCTATGTCGGGAAGGGGGGTAAGGGTTTTTACTATTAAGGTTTTGGTTCTCTTTTAACTAAGGAATACATTATAACTGACCTGGAATGAGAATGGGGGGTCACAGCATAAGACTAAATACCCATAACACCTCATCAGCCAGGCAAATGGTTTGACAGGTTCAGGAGAAATATTTAGTCCAGCATTTGTGCAAGAAAAAAATGTGACACTGAAAAACCCAAATATATAGGCATGAAGGACACGGATCACTCATGGTGTCAAAAAAGTTGATGTCTTGATAAAGGTCCTCTGTGTAGGACTGTAATATCATCTTACAAATTACTTACAAATTATTACATTTTTGCACATAAATGAAGTCCAAAGAGCGGTCCATGACTTTCATACTGATATTACTATTTGTGATAGCACGTGGGCTTTTTGGGGGGGTATTTGCTGCCCTTCAGACTCTTTCTCTCTATATATCTCTATATAAATATTCCCTGTAGTGAAATATATCATTATTAATATTAGAGCAAAAGTGTGACCAATATTGGACTTTTAAAAAGCAATAGTGTCCATAGTCGGACTGCTCTCTGCACTAGTGACATGCTGGCCCCATCATTGGTGATATACAGTTTCTGTAGCCTGTCCCTTCTAATGTCATCCCTTATGTCAGCTAAAGGAAACCAAATGGAAAGATCCACAGATATAAAATGAAAAACTAAAGCAGCAACACTTTGCTCCATTAAAAAAATATAAAGTTTATTTAGTCCACTAAAAACAGACCATCACTAGACCAAAGCCGTACACGTTTTGGATGTTATTTCCCTTAATCATAAGATGAAAATATCATTAATGTTATAAATTGTAATATAATTAATGTTATAAGCTAAATTGTTAGATATGCAGGTGGAAACAAAATTATTCTACCTCTGCCTCATGTTTTGTATTATATCAGTTTGTGTATGGCCACCTTTAGGGTTGGGCTTGTTTATCAAGCCCCTTCTCAATCTCGGGCAGGGTCCAGGTTGAAAAGGGACATGTTAGGGTGGGTGTGGGGTGGACAAATTGCAGTGGATACAAAATCCAGATGATCACAGGGTCAACACAGGTCTCCGCAAATTAATAGTTTGTGAGCAGATACTTGTGGCAATTTTCCTTTATGTGGGGCAGTTTGCAAAGTGCAGAAAACAATGATTTGTGCACTTTGCCTCCTGCTCTGAACACAATGATCCCCAATGACTTTTTGGAACATCAAAACGAATAACCTTGTATTTTAAAGTATATATATTCTTGCATAAGTTTCAACAAGTCTTAGGACACAGATGACATCACTAAGCACCATTTAAAAATTGCTGACATCACTAAAAGCCATTTATAAGGTTTGTATATGGTTTTGTTACGGAATTCTAATATTCAGTGTTTAATTCCAGCTGTGTAGTGATGGGCGAATCTCCCGAGATTTGCTTCGCCGAATTTTTCGCGAATTTCTAGAGAAATTCGCGAAACGGCGAAAAATTCGCGAAACGAGTCGCGGGACGATTTTGTCGCGCGTCGCGTCAATTTTGTCGCGCGTCTGTCGCGCGTCGCGTCAACTTTGACGCGTTGCGTCGTTTTCGGCGCGCGTCGCGTCGTTTTCTGCGCGCGTCGCTTTTGTCGCGTCGCGTCAAAAACGACGCGCGACTGACGCGCGACTCGTTTTCAGCGAATTTTCGCCAAGCGAAATTTCGCTGGTGATTCGCGAATTTATTCGCCAGCGGCGAATCGCGGGAATTCGCCGCGAATTCGACCTAGGCGAATAAATTCGCCCATCACTACAGCTGTGCCTTCCAGAGGAATGAAGATGTTTTGGAGAAATTAGACATTAAGGTAATAGTCCTTAGCTTCCGCTGTTTCCTTTGAAGTCCTGCTCCTTAATGCTTTTATCTATAGTAATGTTTCTTTTGCCTGTCATTTCATTTCTGTAGTATATCTCTTTAATCAAATAATACACAGCCGCTATTCTTGCCTTTGTAATATCTTCAGATTTAAATCATTTCTCCGTAATTATATTTGGTAGCTGTTAGATATCTGTAAGTGCTGCAAAGACATTTCATTTTCTGCAGTATTCCTACTCTAATTACAGCAATGATTACATTTTGGTCGTCTGCATTTGAATCTTAACTGATGACTAGCAACTTTGATATTTCAGGCAATATTCTAGGTGGAAATTTTAAAAAGCTTGAGATTCAGGGCTTTCTTACAAGCAACAATCGGTTAATAATAGTAAACAAAATGCATAGTAATGTCTTCTTTTATGTTCTTAAACCTTTCCAAGATTGGAATATTCCATGTTTTTAGGGTCCTTTAGTTAAATGTCAGCATAATAACATTTTGGGGCAGATTGGGCAGGTTGTGGGTGATAGTAAAATCTTTTTTATAGGTTTATTTTAGGTGGAGTCGGTCATTGTTCATGTTAACTGAATCCCCTTTGCTAGAAGCAAGAACACATTTCCAGGTTAATTGTTAAAATAGTTCTTTATCTAAAATGCATTGTTTATAAGGGAAACTTAGAGGTAAGGACCTTAGTCTGAATGTGGATCACAGGACAGAATGTAGATCCCCAAACAGAAGCAGTTCATAAGATCCTGCTGTCCCTGGGCCTGTCTCTGAGATCTTTGTACTGTTGGGGTGACTGGTAGTCAACACAATAATCTCCATAGTGGAAGAAAAGTAGGCAACTAGCTGGCTTACTCTTGCCTCTCGTCCTCTTAGACAGTGCTCCCCAAACAGATGCTCACCAACCCCTTAGATGCTGCTCCCAGTGATCTCAAAGCAGGTGCTTCTTTTTGAAGTTTTGGTTGCAAAACAATTGGTGTACTCACAAAGAGAACCTCCTGTTGGCTGCCGATCATCATAAAGTCTACCAAATGTCCAATCACAGCACTTATTTTGCACCACTCATAAACATTCATGCTTATGTTGCTCCCCAACTCTTTTTACTCTTTTTTATCTGAATGTGGCCCATGGGTAAAAAAATGTTGGGACCCCACTATAAGATGATCACTGCACAAGCTTTACACTTTTGACACCCATCTGGGCCCCACCACTGAGATGTGTTCCCTCAGGCTACTGGCTTCACCCTACTCCCTTAAAGGGTAAAAATAAAAACTGTGTAAATAGATAGGCTGTGCAAAATAAAAGATGTTTCTAATATAGTTAGTTAGCCAAAAATGTCATGTATGAAGGCTGGAGTGACTGGATTTGTAACATAACAGAACACAACACAACTTCCTGTTTTTCAGCTCTCTAAATCTGAGTTAGTCAGTGACTTGAAGGGGGGCCACATGGGACATAACAGTGAGTTTGCAATTGATCATCAGCATGCAGCATGCAGATTTAAAAGCAACAGTTATGACCCATGTGGCTCTCCCTCAAGTCACTTATTGGTTACTGCCTGGTAACCAGGGTAACCAGTCAGCGTTAACCAAGAGAGCTGAAAAGCAAGAAGCAGTGTTCTGTTCTGTTATGTTATACTTACAGTCACTCCAGCCTTTATACATAAAATTTTTGCCTAACTATATTGAAAACATTTTTTATTTTGCACAGCCTATCTATTTACCCAGTTTTTACTTTTATACCAAACAATTCCTTTAATTACATCTGCAATAGAAGTCTTTGGTGTAGTTTACCCTTTTTTAATTCCTCAAGTTAATGCCCTCCCTCCCTTTCCTGGCTGGACTGAGGTGCCTCCCATATCTAGAACCTGCTTGCTAACATGGGACATGGTCTAGTTTAGTCCAGCTAGAAGTTAAGGGAATGCTGCATTAAGGGGCAGATTTACTAAATTCACATGATGGATTCAGAGTTCAGTTAAGGTTATACAAGAGAACGCTTTATCTTTATTAGAAAGTCTCACAATACCTGGGGAAATAATCTTATTACTGTACATCAACTATTGCATCAAATAATCTTTTTCATTATTTTCATTATGAAGTTCAATTCACATGTCCTCAATTATCACAAAATATTTTAAAGTGAAATGAAAGCATGCAAGGTAGCTGTTAATTAAAGGTTTTTTTTTCTTAAATGATTGCAGAATTACAGTGCACAGAAAACCTACACAATAAAAGCTGCGGACATAAGATTGATAGAGTTGCATGTTAATGACTTAATAATGTGTGAATGGAGCTGTGAATTCAAGGTCATGAAATAGGTCCAAAGTGTTGGCTATTAACCCATTCCTTTTGTTTCTACTAGCATATTTAGTTATGGGTGACACAAGTGGGGTACCATGGCAACCAGTCGAATTGTTTCATTCATTGTTCTACCAGCAGCTGGCTGGGAAAAGCCAGTCACTGATAGGGATGGCGCGAACTGTTCGCCGGCGAACTTGTTCGCGCGAACATCGGGTGTTCGCGCGAACATCGGGTGTTCGCGCTCGCCGGAAGTTCGCGAACGTCGCGCGACGTTCGCCAATTTGGGTTCGCCTTAGTTGGCGCTTTTTTTTGCCATTTCTCCCCCAGACCAGCAGATACATGGCAGCCAATCAGTAAGCTCTCCCTCCTGGACCACCCCCACACCCCCGGACCACTCCCCTTCCCTATAAAAACCGAAGCCCTGCAGCGTTTTTTTCACTCTGCCTGTGTGTGCTGAAGAGCTAGTGTAGGGAGAGAGCTGCCTGTTAGTGATTTCAGGGACAGTGGATAGTAAGTTTGCTGGCTAGTAATCTACTGTACTTCAAACAACTGCCATCTAGCTGTGTGAGCTTGTTCACATTCTGTCTAAATATCCATAATATTACCCTCTCCAGAAAAAGCACCTGAGTGACTTTTTTCAAGCAGCCATAATATATTTTACGTAATCCGTATCCACCGCTGTAGTAGTGTATACGTTGACCTCGTAGCCATTATTTGCCCTGTAGGCATTTTTTGCCCAGTGTGTTCTTCAAACAACTGCCATCTAGCTGTGTGAGCTTGTTCACATTCTGTCTAAATATCAATAATATTACAGTGTCCACAACCACCTGAGTGACTTTTTTCCCTTTACCGCACAAAACGCAGCGCTGTGTCAACAATGGATTTTTCAGATACATTTTTGCCCTTGATCCCCCTCTGGCATGCCACTGTCCAGGTCGTTGCACCCTTTAAACAACTTTAAAATCATTTTTCTGGCCAGAAATATATTTTTTAGCTGTTAAAGTTCGCCTTCCCATTGAAGTCTATGGGGTTCGCGAACCGTTCGCAAATTTCCGGAAGTTCGCGAACATGTTCGCGAACTTTTTTTCAGCGGTTCGCGCCATCCCTAGTCCTTGATTGGTTGCTATGGGTTAATACTGATGGGCAAATTTGCCCAGTGATTCAGTGGGTGGCAGAGGTTGAAAAGTTAAATTTAGGAGCCAAAATTTATTAACCAAAAATGTGTCTCTTATAGTGCAGAGCGTGCAAACGGGGTAACGGAAAGCCTGCCTCAAGCAGCTCTGGGCTCAGAATCAACCCCGAATGGCTGCCCCCATAGCTACACTGAGCTTGTTTATATAAACTATAGAACTTCAAACCACTTTCATTTATTGGTTTACTGTGCTGTTTTTGGTGTTACTTTAATTTAATCTTCAACATGCCAAACCTTAATATAAAGGTTTATGTCCCCTTTAATCTCTTCAGTGCCGTGGATTGTAAAATGTATGTCTCCCCTTTAAAAACACTGTGTGCTGTTGCTGTAGATCAGTGATTCCCAATCTTTTGTGCCTGTGAGCCACATTTAAAATGAGTTGAATGAGTTGGGGAGCAACACAAGCATGAAAAAAATCCCTGGGGTGCCAAATAAGTGTTGTGATTGGCTATTTGGTAGCCCCTATGTGGAATGGTAGCCTACAGGAGGCTCTGTTTGGCAGTACATCTGGTTTTTATACAATTAAAACTTGCCTAGAAGCCTAGAAGAAATAAGCACCTGCTTTGAAGATACTGGGAGCAACATCCAAGGGGCTGGTGAACAACATGTTACTTTTGATATTAGTTGGGGATCACTGCTGTGGATGGTACAGACTTACTATCAACCAGATAAAAGCACAGATAACCAATATGATTAGGAAGTAGATCTATTTAAAACAAGGGAAAACAGCATATGATTTAAAAAAAAAAAAAAAAAAAATCTTATGTCTTGTTTGAACCTTTACATGGCAGGAACATAGGATCTTTGGATGAAGTAGGTTCCATATCCCAGTTCGTACATTGATCCATAGATTGTGCATGCAGGCAGGTAATTTGTGTCACAGAAAGCAACTTGGCACACCAATCTTTAATATTTCCTGCAAGCAGCTACAATTAATGACAGTGGAAGACTATCCCATCTGTATAGAAGATATCCAGCCCTTGAATCTGAGGCAGTACCAAGCTGCATACTGCTGCCACAAACAGGAAAGTGTCTGAATAATGATTAGGAATAATGATAATAGTAATAATGATGAGTGTGAAGTCTTACAAATAAGTATCATTTTCTTCCTTAATTGTAATTGGATATATACAGTGAGGAATATTTATGTGATCATAATAAATGTATGTCATAATATATCAAATAATCCGTGAAAATATATTTTATATAAATTAACATCATGCAGAACTGTATACAATGTAAAGGAAGCCTAGCTAATTCTATGAGTAAAAGCATCTGTGGCCAGATATGATTTCTACCTGTAATATATCAAACATTTTAGAGACCAATAACATGGAAATGTCACAGCAGCAAAGGGATTATGTTGCAGCCTGCTGTGTATTTGTTAATTGTTGTGATGTCTACAACACTCTTCCATTCAGTCTCGAGCAGGTCTGGACCAGGAGTCAAAATAGGCCTAGGCATTCCAAGTACAAGTACACAGAGGCCCAACTAGTCCTCCACCAGCCCACTAAATAGTTCCTGTCTATGGGACCTTACAGCAGCCCTTCTGCCATTGGTCAGAACCCACAGATTGGCAGTCTGGCCTGGTCTCGACTCATGTATTTAGAAGCTAAATGAGCGAATCTTTCCAGAGATTTCACAAACTCGGTAACAACTGATGATACATTTTTCGTCAGTTGCTTTCATAGCCAGGGCAAGCAGAGGATGAGAGCCAATTATGTCTGCTGTTTGGCACAACAATCTCCTTCTCGGAAAAGGTGTTAAGTCTACTAAATTATGTAATGATAAAATAAACCCAATAGGTTTGTTTTGCTTCCAATAAGGATTTATTTTAGTACCTTTGCTTCGAGTGCAAGGTACTATTTATTACAACAGAAAAAAAAGGAAATCAGAGCAGAAAAATAAGTAATAAGAAGCAATGACTATAAATATAATTATGCATTTATTTTTTAGATAGCTTCAATGACTCCCAATTAAAAAGATGGAGAGTCCCAAGGATATTTAAAAAAAAACTAAGGATCTAAGGATCCTATCACATTCATACATAGTAGGGTCATTTGTAGCGTGTAGGTTGCATATAGAAACTATTGGAATCAATGTGGATGTGTCACGAACGTCACCCAATACCAGAACAGTTGCTAAGCACCTTGGTCTCAGCTCGGCTTCACCAGTTAAGTGACCACCTTTGGCCTCGGGAGGAGCCCTCAGCTTACTCAGATGCCACCTGGAGTTATCGAGAGGTGCAAAGCTAAGAGTTCTGGATAGCATAGGGGCACGATCGTCTCACCAAGGATATTGGGTTGAAGAATACCACCAAGTGGAATAGGCAGGCCGGACCAGCACAAGCTGCGTAGAATAGTCAGACAGGCCAGGATCAGGATTAGAGAGTGAAGAGTAGTCAGCAGACAGGCAAAAGGTCAGGATTGGAGATATCAGAGTAAACGGACAAGCAAAAGGTCAGGATTGGAGAATAACAGGATAGTCAGGCAAAGCAAGGGTCAAACACCAATAGATCAGTCAAGAATCAGTTAGGAATCACACCCAGGAACTAACAAATAGAACCTAACAACGGGCAATCCTCTGTACACTAAGATCCCTTTAAATACTATTTGAAATTGGCGCCATTGTGCGTGACGTCATCACGCCGGCGCATGAACCCGGAAGTGCGCCGGCGCACGCGCCATAGGAAGACCGGCACTGGGAGAGGATGGATGCACGCGGTGAGCGTCCCCGCTGGAGGCATGCCGTACGCTCCCGCGTGCATGGAGGTAAGCCACTAGACCATCAGGGAGACTGTTCATTACAGGATGATGGAGTGAATAGTATGTAGGAACTACTGAATTGCACATTGATAAAGAGATGAAGAAGCACAGAATGCTACGGTGTTGCAGTTTAAAAGTAGAAGTAATATAAAGTGTAATTGAGGGTGATTAGTACTGAAGTGGGATCAAGCATATAGCGCTAAGGTCTTTACACTTGTGGCATTTTGGATTGGCTCCCGCTTGGTAAAGCCTGGCTATACCTCTCCAACATGGACAGTCGCTAGCCTCACCTCACCTCCATGCTGTAAGCTTAAAAGGCACTACTGTCTGTCCTCCGTAATGGG
>CM044441.1:29822323-29870275 GCA_024363595.1 Xenopus borealis
AAAAACGCCAGGCGACAAAATCTCCCCGAATCTCCCTGTCTGTCCCTACCCTAAAGCTTGCAGTATCCAAACATCTTGCTCCCATCCACAGCAGGCAATCAGCATTCAAAAGTGTAGGTGCGGATGCACAGGGGCGCAGAATAATTACTGCTGCAAAATGGTGCCTTTATTGCAAACACAACATGTTTCGAGCTTACTAGCTCTTTATCAAGTGTATGTTAACCCCACAGTGTACATACAATTAAATACCCAAAAGCCACTCCCACCATTCATGTGAGGGAGGATTTGCAGCCTAGCTGGTGCAAAACATTAAAGTTCAATATAATCCAAGGTGAAAATCAAACAAGTCCAAATATAGTATTGATCCAAGGCTTCCATCAAGTGCAAAGTTTCAGCCATTATGGTCTTAGTTCAAAATGTAAACTTGTAAAACGTCTGTGCGACATCAGTAAGATCTAAATGCAAAATAAACCTCAGCACTGCCTGTTTCAAGCCTGCCAATTGAAACATAGTTACACTTTTGTACTCGTGTTACTTATTCAGTTCAAAGTAGTTACAATATTAGCAAAATTCTGCTGCCAATTAGTTGTAACATATGTTACTAAATTATCTTACCATTCAGAAGCTCGGAATTCAAATCAAAGGCAGCTCTATCTGTCCGGGGAAGGATTTAAGCAATTAGTATTCTATATAGAAAGCTAGTAACACTCCATTGGTCATTTAGGCCTAATGGTTCTAATGCATTCAATTTTTTAATCCATATTTCTTCCTTTTAGTAAGTAATTTCTTTTTGCCACCCCCTCTTTGGGGCTCCTGGACAACCTCCAGCACTAGCCACTTCAGCTGTGTCATGTTATGTCGATATTGGGGAAAATGACCGGGGTGTCAGTGTAGGTATTGGACTTAAAATGCTTCATGTCACCTCAATGCTCTTTTATCCTAGCTTTTATTTGTCTAGACGTTTGGCCTATGTAAACTTTTTCACATGGGCATTTTAGCATATATATTACTCCAACCGTCTCACACGTGGCATAGTGTTTAAGTGG
The DNA here is from genome assembly GCA_024363595.1 of Xenopus borealis. NCBI lineage: Eukaryota > Metazoa > Chordata > Amphibia > Anura > Pipidae > Xenopus > Xenopus borealis. Next base: position 29,823,370 of record CM044441.1, read on the forward strand.
GATACTGTTACCTTTAGTCGGGTGTTGTATGGTCTCCCCTTTAATAATCGATGAACAACACACACAGTTTAAACAGGGGAAAGTACCTATACTAGGTTTACTTTTGAAGATTGTGTTCATTCTTTTCAAACCCCTAGTCTCAGCAGGGCACAGGATGTCTCGTAACGTAGAACCCCTCTTATAACTAAAAAGTGGTGGTTGTGAGCAAATCTTTCCTACTGTTTTATCATTATTTAGTATTAGCCAAAACCTCCTAATGATTTTCTCGATCTGATTATTTTGTTTTGCAAATTTACTTACAAACACAGTCCCTTTAGAGTTATCTCTTGGATTATCTGCCATTTTATTAATAATTAGGGCTTCCCTTGGAACTTCTCCTACTAGTCTAGCTGTAGTGAGTAGATTTTTTCTTTGTATCCCTTTTCTTTAAATCTTTCTAGTAGGGTGGAAGCTGCTTTCCAATAGTTTTGGTCACTTGAGGAAATCCTCCTTGCTCTTAAAAAACTGTCCTTTTGGGATACCTCTAATACAATGAGGGTTGTGAAAACTTGATGCGTTCAAGAGATTGCTTTTGTCAGTGGCCTTTCTATGTAAATCGAAAAAGTTAATACTAACCTTTGAGGTTTCTGTGGTTAATGTAATTGAAGGATGTTTACCATTAGCCTCAGAGACCATTTCGTGAAATTTTGAAATATCATCCTTCCAAATCACCAGAATATTGTCCACATACCGCAGGTACAATACAATATTTTCACTGTACTTATGTTTGAGGAAATAATTTACCTCTAGCATATAGATGAATAAATTGGCAAAATAGGGTGCAACTGCCGCCCCCATTGACGTCCCTTGGCGCTGCCAATAATATTCCCCTTCAAACCTAAAATAGTTTCTTTTAAGGACAATATTGAGGCAGTCCAACAGAAAGTAGATCAGTTTATTAGGTAGATTAGTCTCCAATAACACCTCTTCTACACATTTGAGACCTTCATCCTGTGGTATAGAGGTGTATAGTAGTGATGGGCTAATCTCCCGAGATTCGCTTCGCTGGAAATTCGCGAATTGGCGAAAAAAAATCGCGAAACGAGTCTCGCGTCGTTTCCGGGTCGCGTCGTTTTCGTCGCCTCAAAAACGACGCGCGACTCGTTTTTTTTTTTGGCGAATTTTTTCTGTCGTTTCGCGAATTTATTCGCCAGCGGCGAATCGCGGGAATTCGCCCCTGGCGAATAAATTCGCCCATCACTAGTGTATAGACTAACAATGTCAATACTACACAATGTGCAGTCCATCTTAAGTAATGTTAATTCGCTTAATTTATTTAACAACTCATTGGTATCTTTTAAACAAGTAGTGATGTTACGAACCAATGGTTGTAAGTAGGAGTCTAACAACTTTGACAGTGGCTCTAAGATGGAACCTACACCGGAAACAATTGGTGGTCTGTTAACAAATATTTCATAGTACTCTTATCAATGATATTATTATTACATGCTTTGGTCGATGACGTCACCTCTATGAGCGACGGCGTAAATACGCTAGTGTACGAATGCAGGCGATGTAGTCAGCGTAATTCTCTCCCACTAGTCATTCTGATAAGTTCCACCATTTTAGAAATGGGCTAAGTTTGTAAAAACTGTAAATCTATAAGTACAATACAGGAAGTATGGCAACACCACAAGCAGTGTCATTATCAGTCAGAACATAATCATCTTTGTGGGAACTGAACAGATATATAATCAGAAATGTAAAGTGACTAACACCATAATTAGTTAATGAATAAATGGAGATCAAAATCCCTATTTAAGCCAAAAGGGCTGATGGTTTTTAACCTATGTATCCATTTAACTTCTGTCCTTTTCCATAACAGTACCCTATCACCTACTCGACGAGGTTGGGATACTTGCTGGATTACCCTAAACCTTAAAGGTCAGGCCACACGGGGAGATTTAGGGGAGATCTGTCACCTGGCGACTAATCGCCGCAACGAATCTCCCCGAATAGCTTGGTAGCAGTGCGCACCCGCTACACTTAAAGTCGCCTGCGCCTATTCACATGCGTCGACGCGATTTTAAAAGTCGCTCAAAATTGCCTGGCTGAGACGGGCCTCTGGGAAATGTAGTCTCTACACTATATGGAGACCAGCTTGAGAAAGGGAGCAGCAGGCACCCGAAACGTTGCTTTGATCTCCATGATGATGAGTATACTCTTTTGTCTCTTTTTTATGCATTCATGAAATAAACGTTATGTTTTAAGTTTTTTAATTTGGTCTGCGGTCTCGTTGGACAATATATATTTTTGGTGGAGTGACTCATCACATTGTGGGACAACGCACCCAACACAAGTTGTTCATGTTTCTAGCGAGTGTGCAATACACATGTTGGACTTTTTTTTTATATAGTGAGTCTGTATTGGCACCTCATTTCTTATTGTCTTGTTGGACAATATATATATTTATATTTAATTTAATATACATTGTATATCCTATGCAATATAGCTATTTTCTAAATTCTGCTTTTCTGAAAATGGCATCGTTGCTCCAGGGCTTTTGACTCAAAATCGCCCTTATATATATATATATATATATATATATATATATTAAATTAATAATAAATGTACCTCATTTCAGCGACCCAGAATGCAACACCAATTGATCATATCTGAACCACATCATTTATTTTTCATTAAATAATAAACAGCCACTGCTCTTATCCATATGGATTTTTAAAATGAGTTGTAATTATGCAAGCAATGACTTGTACCAAAAAGGTTTTCATTTAAATAGGAAAGAAATATTTTATGAGGTGTTCATATAATGAGAGTTACAAATTGGCTGATCTGGTAACTGCGCTTCTGTGACATTTCATTTGTCTCCCACTGAAGTGTCAGAATACTCTTTGAGTGGATTCTGTTGCACGTTTGTATCTTGCCTAGCTGATGGCACACACAAACCGATTTTCACTTCTCTACAGCCATACTAGGACCTTGTGTAACAAACAGGAAATATTCTTGTTCATAACATGGTTTATAACATGGAGATGTCTTCTGAGATCACCCACATGGAGGGCCAAATTAGGGTACTACAATTGTCTGGACCATGGTCTAACAATTATATCATGATAGGGTCCTATGCAGACATGTTAGCATCCAAAAATGTTACATCTTTCCAATAGATATCTAAGGATCAACTTGATAGGCTGTAGCTCCTGTAGCCTACTGTACTTGGTCTGCTCACAGCTTGAATACCACATATAAAATTAATGACTTGTCCACCAGTAGCAACAACTTATTGGCTTGCAATTAATTCTTCAAGATATTAAATGCCACATAATGTATAGGTACAATCTGTTCAAAGCCATCAAAGGCCTATACCTGTAAACTCACTAAACTGGCGGATCATGCTTTGGTACTAACCCTCTAAACCACTTGCTGGAGCTTCAAACTGCTTTACTTAATAACTCTAACCTGTGTTTCACTATTTCAACAAAATAGTCCTCATAAACTGGACCCTTGCCAACATCCATGGTGCTCTTCACTGAGAGATATATTTGATGGAGGATACATATGCTAGGGTATTGGTTTCTCTAAAGCTGGCTACAGACCACACCACTGAAATATTCCATGATTTTATTGACACCTGTGTGCATTTGCTAGGACTGAGGATGTGTGTACTCTTTCTGCCATGTTAGCTAACAGGGAATAAGGCAGAGGCTTCCACCTATAGGATTTTTATCCCAAAAGACAGTAAAAATAAAAAAAGAAAATGCCAGAGGGGCTGCTGTAAGATGCCATATACAGTTATTATTTAGTGGGCTGGTGGGAGGGCGTTTTGGGCTTTTGTGTTCTTGAAATGCCAGGGCCTGTTTTGAATCCTGGTCCAGACCTGACTAGGTATATGTTCCTTTTTTTTGCTCATTTATTAAAATTACCCTGGGTAAAAAGATCAGTGTTCAATGGCCTGTGGTGAAAAAAATAACAACAAGATGTCAATATCAAGTTTTTACAAAAACAATAAATATTCTCTGCAACACCATGCTACAAAAGTATAAATTTATTAGTGCATAAAAATAGTATTCCAGTTACCCCAGCAGGAGCCTGACGCGTTTCGTGCTTCTCAGCACTTAATCATAGGCAATTAGGAAACAGGAAACAGACTGTTTCTTAAATACAGGCTAAGCTAGCCAATACTTCTTTTTATAGGTTAAAATCAAATGACAGCTGGTTCAGAACTCAATTAGTGGGCTGGTCTACCAAGAGGTTTAACCTGCCCTCTTAAGGTCAAGAGAGGTATTTCATGTATATTACAAATATATTGATTATGAACCAAAGAGAACAAAGGGGATTGGAATATTGTACAATATATTACATACAAAGTGTTTTGTGTTCTTGAAATGCCAGGGCCTGTTTTGAATCCTGGTCCAGACCTGACTAGGTATATGTTCCTTTTTTTTGCTCATTTATTAAAATTACCCTGGGTAAAAAGATCAGTGTTCAATGGCCTGTGGTGAAAAAAATAACAACAAGATGTCAATATCAAGTTTTTGGCTAGAGCCACTGGAAATCTTGGAAACATTTGCTGAATAGTGCTTTATTGGTTAAAACATAACGTAGACAAGGCAACGTTTCGGGCCTCGCAGGGCCCTTTGTCAAGCCCCTGCGAGGCCCGAAACGTTGCCTTGTCTACGTTATGTTTTAACCAATAAAGCACTATTCAGCAAATGGATCAACTTGTCAGTGTGCTGCAGTACTGTGGACTTGTATGCTGATCTTCTGACCCATGGCAGTTTGGGTAAATCACTGCAAAAGCACCTGAGTCGCAAAGGAGTATACAGAGGTGAGCACTCCAAACTTGTGTGGAAATCTTGGAAAGGCCTGTAAGAGCCTAATCATAAACTGCATTCTTGACAATATATATCTATGACCCATAGCCAGATCTGAATTCATCTCCAAGTGTTTTTTGTTGGTATCCTCTATCCTGTACATCACATACACTGTACTTGCTGTAGTCAAAGAATGTTCCCTGTGTTTTCAATCTATGTTAGAATGTGATTCATATTCCCACATATTATATATTCAGATAAGCATGAAATCAGCAGGTGATCAATGAAATGTATTTCATGCTTAACAATACATATGCAGCACATCCTTAAGTGCACTTTTGCTCTGTGTATTGTAGTGTGTGAACAGGACTACTGCTGCTTGTTCTGTGCCAATGACTCACATGTACCTGTGCAACTCCCCGTACCTTGTGTAGTTCCATACAGCAAAGGATACAGTCACAGAGATGATTTCTCGCAGCAAAATAACTGGTTTATTTACAGTGAACAGTTGTAATGAAGCAATTTACAGGCACTTTGATGTCAAGCAGAATCCCCTTTCAGAAGTGAAATAGGCAAGATATTAGTTACCACGATACTGGGGCAAATCCTCCCATAATGTGCAGGGATACTCAGCCTGGGGTCTTGGCACACTGATTGGTCCTCAACTCACCCAATGTCTTCCCTGAGCCTTCCTCTTGCTCCTAGAGCAACTATAACAAAACTTACTAGTCCTATATTCTATACTCATTATTATATACTGTTTCTAACTTTGACCAAACTGCAGCTCTGTGCATGTAACACCTCACAGATAGTGATGGGCGAATCTCCCGCGTTTCGCTTGGCCGAAAAATTTGCGAATTTCCAGAGAAATTCGCAAATTGGCAAAAAAATTTGTGTCAAAAACGACGCGCGACTCGTTTCTTGGGGCGAATTTTTGAGCGGCAAATTTTTGCGGGCGTTTCGCAAATTTATTCGCCAGTGGCGAATCGCGGGAATTCGCCGTGAATTCGCCCATCACTACTCACAGACAAGGTGAGTTCCCAGGAAAGACCCTTAGCAAAAAACGATCAACATGACCTATAGGTGACGTCTGATGTACATTCATATTTTAAAAAAGAAGTTTTTTAGTGTCAGTATCACACTAGGGCAACAGATTGCACAATGTAAGCCAATATTCTTTTACAATTCAAACATCCATATTGAAAATTGGCCCCAAATGACTTTACCTTCCTGCAATGCAGGTGATCTCAAACATGTACAGTATTAATTGCATTAATGTGAATGTATCTTGCTTTTCCTACTCATACACCGTATTTTATTATCAGACTGTAATAAGGTCACAGATTGGTTTTCAATTGATCTATTACCTAATGCCAGTCAGTAGCATGCCACTAAATACTGAAAGGTTTTATCTGAAAGACATGGAATCAGAAACATTATTGACACCCATTGCATATTGGTATGTTTTCTACAAACACAATAAATACCTACATTACTTCACCTTGTCTTCTACATTGTGCTGAACAGAAAGACAGAATCCATTGTTGTTGAAAACATTTCAGTGACTCAAGCATTTCAAAAGTAGGGACTAAGAGCATTTTCAATGCTCTTATTGATATGTTCAGGAATGTACCTAGACCTTCCAATGACCCTAAGAACACGTGGGAAGTGCTTTATTCTTCACTCACCCACAGATGCATTTATATAACTGGGACATTCCGATTGTGAAAAATCAGACACTCTACCATCATTCAGTCAATGTCAATGTAAATATACAGTACCATGTATTGCAAAGCATTTGTCATGACCATGGATCCAGCCCACTTACATAGTGCATGAGCAACAGTGAATTTATTTGATGGATATGTGGATATGACTTATTATGGATTTGTATTTTCTCCTATGGGTTCCCCCCCCCCACTGCTGATAAATTTGCCATCATTTGTGAATGAGATCTTAATTGTAGAGCAAAGACTGAGCTATGTATAATCTCTATAATGTGTTGGCACTATATAAATGACAGATAACAATATATATATATATATATATATATATATATATAATCCTTTTCCAAAGAATGACGCACTCCAGGACTTCATAGTAGAATCAACCAAGGTGAAGTTTATTTGTCAATGTTTCGGTCCAGTCTGGACCTATCTACACTTCATATGACAGCACCCAGGCATTAACTTTGCTTTAATTGGAGTGCACCACCACTGGAACTATATATATATATATATATATATATATATATATATATATATATATATTATTCTTCAGGCTGTAGGTGTTCATATCACTGTCCTTTTAAATATGCATTTGTAGATAGTAGTTAATGACCACACATGACATTGGAAGCTTGTGAGGCAGTTACTGGAGGTCAGTAACTAATAATCCATCGGTGCTCCTTCCTTGACCCTGTGAATAACTGTGAGTTAAACCATGACCACTGGTTCAGTAACCATTATTCTATGGTTCAAGTGGGAATTTAACCACTATGGGGGTTGTTAAAAAGTTTTGGCAAATTACTTCTTATTCAAAGTGTCAACCCAGTGTAGCCAGGCCCACCAGAAAGCCACAGCCTAGGGCTCATCAGCTCCGCTGCCTCCGCCAAGTTCCCCCATCATAACAAAAACTACCCCCTCACAGCTGATTATCATCTGATGCAATCTTTCCCCACCTGGCCGCCATGCTGAGCTACATGCCCACCCACAGATATGCCTGGCCCAGTAGGGCCCACAAGGACTGGGTTCTACCAGTTTTCTCCCAATACCCCATGGAGCCAGTCCAACAGTATCAGACAGAACCACTTGTTTAACCCTACCAACACCTGCCAGAGTCAGAGCTCCGCATAGGCTAATCATATGAATAGCAAAGCTCTGTCCCTGGAAGATGCTTGTAGGGATTTACATTTGGTTCTGTCTGATACTATTGTCAGAAAATTTCCAGGATCCTGCCTATCAGCACCCTGACCAAGTAATTCATTATTATAATGTGACCTGTTTGGTTGTTGTAGCAGAGACCTTGTTTCTGAGTCTTGCCCTAGTCTCCTGGATACTGCAGAGTAGCCGAAATAGTTTAGCTACAAGGTTTATATGTACAGGTATGGGACCTGTTATTCAGAATCAAGGGCGTAACTACAAAGGAAACAGACAGGGGGGATGTGGTATAGGGGGGCCCATGAGGCCCAAATTATTAAGCAATTATATATATATATATATATATATATTTAGTGTTAAAACAGGACAACCTCTGTATATGTTGGGGGACATAAAATGAATTTGCTGTGGGGCCCAGTAACATCTAGTCACACCCCTGTCCAGAATTCCAGAATGCTTGGAATCTGGGATTTTGCAGATAACAGATGTTTTTGTAATTTGGATCTTCATATGTTGTCTACTAGAAAATCATTTAAACATTATGTGATGTTTATACAAATGAAAAAAACAAGAACTGCTCTGACTCACCGCACCATGAAAAAGTATGCCCGACAGTCCAGGTGCAGGAAATCCTCAGCATCCCATGTTTATACAAATGGCCTGTAGATGGCACTGTGCACACAAATTATACTGTGCATACAGATGACTGTCTATACTGTTTAAGAGTTTATGTTACTGTTGTGTAATGGCTGCATGAGCCTGCTAGTAAAGCACTGTTATACTCTACTCATCCTCGGCTATCAAACACAACACATTAAATAAATTGAATAGGCTGGTTTTGCTTCCAATAAGGATTAAGTACAACTTAGTTTGGATCAAGTATCAGCTACTGTTTTATTATTACAGAGACAGAGGCAATAGTTTTTAAAAGTTTGGATTATTTGGTTAAAATGGAGATCGCCTTTGCGTAATTTGGAGCTTTCTGGATTACAGGTTTCTGGATAATGGATCCCATATCTGTATAACTTTATTTTTTAAAACACTGTAAGGAAAACGCATTGATGTACAATCTTACAATAGAAGATAAACACATAGGGAGGACAAGTAACAGCGTAAGTGCCATGTGGTAAGAGAGACAGAATGAAGGAGGTCCCTGCCCCATAGAGCTTACAGTCTAAGTGAAAAGCAGGGAAGCCTGTTAGGGTGCATATATGTGTGGCCTCGAAGGCCTGTGCCAATGCTATTAGTTATAATAAATTATATTAAATCTAAAGGTGAGGTTTCCCACCTTTATAACTATGCTAATAGTTATGACAAGTTCTCATGGCAAAGAATAACAGGAGAGATAAGAGAAGGGGGCAGATATAGATAGTGAACACATACATCCTTATTTGCTTCTATCCGTCCAACCAGTTTACTAATGCAAATGGATAAAATGGCCCTTTAAATACAAAACTTCTTGTATGTTATGTAGTACATCCAGCCTGCTAAAAATCAGATCTGCTCTATTGACTAGTTTAGGCATTGTGCTCTTGGGATTAAGGGAAATTACAGAGACACTGGTATCAAATCTTGATTGTTTTCTTTTTTGCAACTTTTTAATATCCCCATATTGTTCTGTTCTGATGGCTCCTCGCAGGGTATTGAGATGTGTCTGTTTAGTGAACTGATAAAGGATGATGAGTGGTGGAAATAGAATTTTGAGGGGTTTTTTTGCATTTCTATTGAGCAGTGATGGAAGAGTTTATAGTTTTTCTCTTATGCAGCCAAAATGAGGAAAAGTGTTCTGTATTTGTCATTGTGTTTGTGTGCCTGTCAGTAGCAGCTGCCTGCGGGCAACTCCACGTCGTGCTGCTCTCTTATTGCATTTGCTGATTTTGCACCTAATGGGTTTTGAGAAAATGGAATGTTATGAAAAGTCTTTTCTGCCGCACTGAAAGTATTTGAGTTGCTGTTCTTGCCTTTGTAATAGAAGAACATTGTCGATCTTTTACAATTTACCCCGACACACAGAAACACTACAACATCATCATTTGTAAAATGTCTCGCGTCATAGGCATCCAATATCCAGGAATTTCCATGGATTATATTGGTGATTAATGTATCATTAGCAAGAGACAGGCTGTATAGTGTGTAGGACTATTATTCACCAGTTGCGTAAAACTCACTACACAGTTCAGTTGATGGGGATAAAGAATGAAGCATAGAACGGTATTTGCATCACTTCTATTCACAAGAATTATCCGATGATTCACAGCGCAGTTTACGAAACACGAGCTTGTTCCAATTCAGCCCAATAATTGCTCTGATGTGTTGCTGCTTTTGTGATTTTGAATCACACTCAACACAAATGAGCTGAGGCCAGTCAATAGCAATAAGCCCACGATCAATTAAACACATTGCACCGAGAGAAAAGCAATTTATCAGAGCAGCATAATTTCCAGTGTGCCTCCAGCGTATGGCGGAGCTGTTTTAATGCTGTCTTGCTTCGTTATTTACTGCCCCTTCAATGTACAGACCATCTATTCTTCCTACACACTGCAATTGTGCTTGTGAAAACAGATTCAAGGGGAACTGTTATCCAGATGCTCGGGACCTGGGGTTTTCCCGATAACGGATTTTTCCATAATTTGGACCTTAAGTATACTAGAAAATCTTGTAAACATTAAGTAAATGCAATAACTGGTTTTGGTTCCAATAAGGATGGTTTGGATCAAGTACTGTTTTATTATTATAGAGAAAAAGGAAATCATTATTAAAAAATTTGTATTATTTGGATAAAATGGAGTCTACTGGAGATGGCATATCCTCCATACCTGCATAAGAGGCCAAACCAGACCCTGATCTGCTAATGTGCCGACTTCATAAACGAGCAGATGTTTCAGCCTATGGGGCCCCTTTAGGGCTCTTACAGATAAACGTTTCATCCTGCTTTGCCTTATATATATATATATATTTATATGCAACATGCTGGGTCCTTCCCTTGCAGTGGAACGCATATAAAAGGCACCGCAGGGGAACTCATGATGAAACATTTGTCTGTAAGAGCCCTTAACCATACTATGGGCCAGATTTAAATAGTTCTCATTGCTTTGAATTTAAAACTAAAATATATTTGCTTTCAACACTAGGGCAGAATTCACAAAAGGGAAGTTAATCTGAAATTGGGTTTGAACTGAAATAGACTGCCAGAAAGTCATACCATATTCGCAAACTCCACTTTCAAATCTTTACACCACCTTACACCAAAATGTCAACAGGGTATATTGGGATTTGGCAGCTTATCGGCCCACCAACAGGCTTACCTGATCGATATCCGGCCGAAAGTCGGCCAGATTTCGATCGGACAGGACTAAAAATCCAGCCACATCTGTTCGTTGATATGGTCTTGTGATCCGACCACCCGTATCTCCTCAGTTGTGATCCGATCGTTGGGCCCTAGGGCCCACGTTCGGATCACATGGGAATATCAGGGAGAGATCCGCTCGTTTGCCTATGTCGCCCTGATTTGCCCAACTTAAGTTTGATATTAGAATGTCAAATTCACAAAAGCTTTACTTCATGTTGGGAATATGATGAGTTGTACAATGGAGTTAAATAGCCTTTCCACAACAACGCTTCAGTGAAAATGGAGTACAGTATGGGACCTGGTATCCAGTAAAGAGCATAATTATACATTTGTATAGCATAAGTACAGAGCACATTGATAAAGGAGCATATGCTCACATATATGCCTTCAGGCAAGGGGTCATGTCAGCAGTAGTTGAGCTTTGAATGCAGAAAATTATATCTTAGTTTGGGTATTGGCGCCCAGGGTATTGTTTTATTATTACAGGGAAAAATGAAATCTTTAAACATCTGGAATATTTGGATAAAATGGGGTGTATGAGTGCAACCTTTCCGTAATATGGAGCCTTCTGGATAATTGGTTTCTGGATAACGCATCCCATAACTGGACCACATTTCTCCAACAAATTCAGAGTATTACAGACATCAAACTGAAGTTGGTGTAGGTTTTTTGACATTATTAAAAATATAATGATGTCAGAGTCAAACTGGGTAAATTGATTTAATTGCTTTTTTCTACATTTAACTCAAAATTTGTCTAAACATCACTTTTGTGAATTTACACTCCACAATTTCTCTTCCAGTTGAACTTTCAGTCTTTCTGAATTGGAGTTATAGAACAGTGAGATGCAGGCTGCTTGGATCCTGAGCAGTGATAATTCCTAAACCTGGAAAGCTTTTAATTAAAGGGGTGGTTCACCTTCAAGTTAACCTTTAGTATATTGTAGAAGGGCCAATTCTAAGAAACTTTTCAATTGGTCTTAATTATTTATTTTTCATTGTTTTTTAATGATTTGCAATTTTCTTCTGTTTCTTTGCAGCTTTCAAATGGGGGTCACTGACACCATCTAAAAACAAATGCTCTGTAAGGCTACAAATGTATTGTTATTGCCACTTTTTATTACTTATCATTCTATTCAGTCCCTCTCCTATTCATATTCCAGTCTCTTATTCAAATCAATGCAGGGTTGCTAGGGTAATTTGTTCCCTAGAAACCAAATTGCTGAAACTGCAAACTAGAGAGCTGCTGAATAAAAAGCTAAATAACTCAAAAACCACAAACAATAAAAAATGAAAACCAATTGCAAATTGTCTCAGGATATCACTCTCTACATTATACTAAAAGTTTACTTGAAGGTGAACAACCCCTTTAAACTTGCTTATTGGCCGTGCCTGCCATTCCCTCAGCATACAATCGTAGGGTAACAAAAACAAAATGTTGAAAAGATCTTTGGAAGTACATGTACCTCTTTCTCTTTTTGCATACTGCATGGAGCCATGAGTTATTTTTTCTTTATCTATAATCTTGTATATGTTTAATCTATTCTAGTGGGATTACATAAATGCCTAAACTTTTAAATCTACTTTTTCGATAACCCTTTGTTTTGAAAATCTAGATTTTTTTCCCCTGTTTTTAATTAGGGCTGTGACAAATAAAAACTGCTGTGAATCAGATTAGTGAAGAGATGGATAGAGAGATAACAGTGCAACCAAGTGGTCAAAGCAGAACTGTGCAGTGTTCTCTATTCAGTTTTTATAGCGCAGCTAAAGGAGGAAACACTTTATACTGTGCGTTTTAGAATTATAATGAAGTCATTACATTCAAGCTCACAAACATTTAGCAAGTAGTAAAGCAGGCGTCTGTAGTGTTAATTAAGTATGGTATGTATTTATATATATGATTAGCAAACATTAAAAAAAAGCTGGAAAGTCAGTTATATTAAGATAGGCAACATATTTCAGTCAAACAAAGCATTTTGCAACCTAATTATGTTGGGTGCTGTGGAGTCATTAAGATTAAGTTTTGTGCGTTCTAAATATGCAATACAATCACTGTTGCAATTAACCTTTAAATTGAGAGGTTAATTGATCTTTTTAAATATGATTTGTTTATCTTGTTTGGGTATCATTGAGGGGGTCTCAAGGCACATTGCCATTGGGTGGGGTGAACATGTCTGTAACAAAGGACCTTATATAATAAAAACAGGCACATCATTTTGGTTGTAGAATTCTAATGAGTGCTTAGTGTCACCATTGTTGCATCCAGTATGCCTGAGCCATAGCAGCAGCTATTGTGAAAAAGGTGCCACATGCACCGTTTTTCACAACAAGACCAAGGGCAGAAGTGCAAGAACATACCCAGTAGGTCACTTCTGCCCCAGTTCTGGCTGTGCTACTTTTGCTGGACCAAAGACTGCAGTGTTAGAGTGCAGTGGCCAGCCCCCCGTCCCTACCACCTCCACCACTTCAAAACTTTCATGTCTGAATGATGGGCAATTTAGGGGACAGGAGGAGAGGTGCCTAAATGCCTCCCCCTCAAACAGCAGCACTATTCTGTGTTTAATAACAGTGCCCTGAGACCTATAATACTTCTGTAAAGCAGGAAGACTGCAAAAAATGTGGGTTTACTCCTAATATTTTGCACTTTGAACAGACAAATCTGGATCCGTTTCACTACCCACCTCTTTTGCCACCAAGATCTGTAATTCACAGCGAAAACTTTTGTTATCAGGGTTCTACTTATAAAGGCTCATATTCAAACCTCTTCTCCCTAATGGTACTGCAGAGAATTATGACATTCTAGGAATTAGGGTTGTCAGGTTTTCATTTCAAAACCAGCCAAAAAACTAGCCAAAAGCCATCCTAAAAGTATCCCAAAAATAGCCAAATTCGTAAGTGAAAAATCTTAATAAAATAAAGTAAAACAATAAGGGTATCAAATCAATTAAGTGCCTATACTTTTCCAATAACTTTTCTACAGTAAAGAGGACAATTTTACATTTTCCCTGTTGGTACAAATTTTTCTACATATAAAAAAGTGCATAACTATTGTGGCCGGTCCTGCAAAAACAACACCTGGCGCCCAGTCCACTATTGAAAAAATGAAAAAAGGCCAATACCTTTATCAAAAATGAGGTGTTCCCAGATTTATTGTAATGCTCCAGACACGTGAGTCATGTTCAGACATTTCGGGACAACAACTGCCCTTCCTCAAGTGTTTTTTGTTGTTTCGACCCAGTCCACTATTACCTTACTGTGCGGGGAACTCCATCTGTACCTCCCCAAGTCCCCACAAAAAGCACCCTTCCCACACTTGAGGGATCTTACTAGTACTGAAGTACTCACAAATTCACATAGCAAAGCTGCAGGGAGGAGTAGTATGCTGTGGAGTAGGGCAGTACAGCAGCAGCTTCTTTATCCAGGAGTGTAGTCATCAGTAGTGAACTGGCTCTACTAAAATGTGCATAACATTTGGGCGGGCTTTGAAAGTCCAAACCCGCAGCGTCAAAACTAGCCCAAAACTAGCCATTGCCAGGTTTGGACTTTTAAAACCTGCCACTACATTTGAAAAGTAGCCCAATTTGACCTTAAACCCACCAACCGGGCAACCATGTCTCCAGTCTCAGAATGAGAGTACAGTCCTTAACATGAACAAGAGATTACAGAGTATGAGAAACTATCACAGATCTGGGCTCATGGATTAGTTTCTCTACACTACTCACAGGTAGTTCAATTAGTTTTTAATATGTGACATTTTAACAATTGTGGCTTCAATTCAAGCAATGGTAAGAAAGATAAAGGTATTTGTATTTGTACAATGCTTTTCCCTATTATTATTAATAACATGTATTGTGTTATTATTATTATTTTGCCTTTCTCTAGATCAACTAGCAGTTAGGCAGGTTATATAAAGACATAAAAGGCTGAACTAGATGGATGTGTGTCTTTTTTCAACCTAACTTACTATGTCACTATGTATTTTAAGAGCACCAACATATTGCACAGCATTGTAAAATAAATGTGTTTATACAATAAAACACATCAACTGCATGCATAGTAGAGTTAAACAGAGTTAAAAACATTACAACCAGTACCTGTACAAAAGGTGATAAAGGCCCTGTAGCAATCTAAAGGGGAGGGGCATGTGTCACAGGGTGTGGGTGAGAGATGTAGCATATGGTATTGCATTTGGTAGCTAAACAGAGTGAGGGTAGGCTTCTCTAAATGCGCATTTTAAGAGATCAGACAGATTGTGAGAGAGCATTCCAAAAGGGGTGCAGCCCTTGCAAAGTCTTGAATGCAAGCATGTGAGGAGGTAATGAGAGAAGAGTTGAGGAGCAGGTCAGTAAAGGTTCGTAGTAAGTGGTTGGGTGATTATCTACAGATGAGTTCAGAAAGGCAGAAGGGGGCAGAGATATCAAGTACTTTGAATGTCAGGTTCATTAATTTGAAAAGGTTTCCGTATAGCAGTTAATATAGTACGAACTTATGGGGTACACATAGCAAAATCATGTTTTTATAAGGATAAATGAAGAATTACCCCTGAAATTCTTTCTTTCTTTGTTCAAGAAATAACTTTTTAGTGACTTGTTTGACTAACCCAGATTTCCCTATTCTGCCCATTTGAAGGTTGTTGATCTCACTCTATCAACACAAAGACCAATTTCGCTAAAATCCGTTTTACTTTCCCTTGACACGAAATAAAAGCAGTCAGTAGAATACGTGACACCTTTGTCATTGCCTGTTGAGAGAATTCAGTGAATATTTCATTAGTTTGGCATCAAAACTGCAGAAGTCAGGGTCTTTCACTGTTTGCACAATATTTTGTATTACCATTTCTCATTATCCAGGTTATTACAGAAAGCTCACTTACAGGCTCTAGAGTATGTATTGCTGCAGTTTGATAATATGCCTTTATATTGTTATTCCCTAACACAACAGTTGGCATGTTTGCTAACACTTTTCATGTTAAAGTCTAATTTAAACACTCGTCTTTCTGTTCGCAGAATAGTCATTAATTACAGAGCGAATTAACATTCTGGGATACTTTCAGTATAAATACCTAGAGCGTGAAAAGAAAACAACAATCACAGAGATGTATAATTAACTACATATATAAAGATGAAAGCTTGTTCATTTGTGGCTTCATTTGTTTGGGTTTATTTTTTTGTATTTAGCTGTGGCATGATCAAATGCAACACACCTTCTCTGGGTCCATTCTCTGGTCCATTGAAATACATAAATTACCTTTTTGCAAAAACATTGGGTCCCTGCATGCCATAGGCTTCTTCAGTTTTATATCATCTTAACTCATAGGATTCACTTCGATATGGATTACAATGAACCATCAATAAATCTAACCAATGACATTCCTACATTCCATTAAGTAAGACCAAATGCTAGGTAAAATGAGCTGAGAAAAGTGCAGAGGGATGAAACATGACTAGTTAAAGCGTATGTAATGTTTAAACTAAGAGCATAGACTGTCAATATTGAAGGGGATATTTTTACCATAAAAAAAGGATAAACACACCAGAGGCCACCCCTTTACACTTTAATTTGAAGCAACATAGGTAGTTCTTGACTATGAAGATTCTCATTTAGGTCGCCAGGTCATGGTATATCTAACACAAGTAAATCAAAACAACTGGACTGAGAAATTTTAATGAAGACTGCTCATCTGAGCAGCTTCTTCAGTTCACCTGACTGGTGTAGGGGAGTTCTTGGCATATAAACTCTTCCAACAATCCAATCACAATGTCACATTGTAACTCTTCACAGAGGTGACATCTGAAATTCACAGTGGTGTTGATTCTGTCTAATTACTGTGATAGGATTACCAATGTGTCATGCAACTCCTAGAAAACAGGTGTCACTTGTGAGAGTTGCATGAACGGATATGTGAATAGTTCTGAAAACAGATGTACAGATGTTAGAACAGCATTGTATGTAGCAGACAGGTGGTGTCAGAGGCCCCCGCCTCTGTTCAGGGATGGTTTCTCCACCTTAACATAAATCACCTCTTTCATACCTCTTTCAAACCAGCGATCTTCTTTATCCAAGATTTGGATTCAAATGAGTGTTCCATGTCTTTTAGGTGTAAAAAGACAGTCAAGTCTTGTCCGGTAGAGTTTGCCCTCCTATGCTGATAGGTAGTTCTTCATAGTGAGGACAGTGAGGTTGTGGGATGCTCTGCCAGATTAGGTTGTGATGGCAAATTCTATTAATGTCTTTAAGAGTGGCTTGGATGTCTTCTTGGGGAACATAATACCCAAGACTATTGTGAACTACAGTTAGTTTAGTATAGGTATGTATATATATATATATATATATATATATATATATATATACTGTATAAATGTGTATATGTGCATTGGGAGTCATTTGTAGGGGTTGACCTTGATGGAGTATTGTCTTTTTCAAACCCTAATTAACTATGTAACATATAGGATATAGCCAGAGTTTGTTCTGCCCATTTGGTAGAGACACTCTTTCCCAAATTTCTGCAGAACATTTCCAGGTTTGGCCATCAGTCAAAAGTAAGCACCAGTAGTGTGATCCTACTCTAAGAATGCCAAGAAAGGGTTACACTAGCAAGCACATGCAACACTATAGAGGCATTAACAAAGATGACATGTCACAGTTCTACATTACTATGAAGCAAACCAACATAAAGCACTACTTATCTTGTTGGTATTATATAAATAAATGATGATGATGATTATAACTTTTCTCTGTTAAAGACAACCATAAAATCAGAGCTAAAAGTTAATATTGATATGGCAGAGCTGAAGAAAAGATCTTGTTCTGTTCTAATAGAATCTCTGTGCAATATAAAATTACATTAAACGTTCGATCCTTGAAAAGCACAGTAGGTGCCACTGCATTTGCTGATAAAACTGCACTTAACTCATTACAACGGTGATTGGATCACATAAGCCATGCTTGTTCCAGAAAATCTCTTCAGTTCGAGGAATGAGAACCATTTTGACCTTCTGCATTTTGGGAAATCAGCACGTTGGCAAATAAAAGGATTTAGGGGCTGCTTTGTCAAGGATATATTTCATGTAAAAACCTAATCTGATTACCCAATTCTCTAGCTCATTTATCATGGTCTTTAGACTTCAATCTTGTTAAAAATATAATACTGGGCTACCTTGTTGCTACCTTCTGCACTGCTCTGCGCAATGTCCAACGGTATTCTGGTGCAGAAATACTAAAGCTGGCCCTTACTGCTCCTTATGGCACTTAGGCTAGGGCCACACAGGGGACGAAATCAGCTAGCTGAAATACTCTGGAGGATTTCAGCCCCACCAGAAGCAGTAGTCTCCTCTCTTTTCTTCATTTTAAGTGTTGAATTGGCTGAAACAGACATGCTGGATTTTCGCAGACACTTGTGGTTCTCCCCCAAATCCCAATGAGTCAGTTTCCTCACCAAAGCTGATCCAGCATTTACAAATGAGAGAGGAATTATTGATAAATGAGTTACATTTATGGATAGGAGTTAGGTCAACTTTATTTTAATTAAAAAATTAGCTAAACTTGAGTTCTAGTAAATACCCCCTTGCAATGTTTGCCATGTGAGATGCTCATTGACTTGTTATGTAAAAGTAAACTGAAACTGCTTAGTAGTCAGGACCAGGGTCTTACTGGGCCGGGTGGCACCGGGTCCGGCTCTTGTGGACCTCAGCTCTTGCGGGCCCCAGCTTTCGTGGGCCCTCTGTGGCTCAGACCCACTCCCTGCCCTTGCTGCCTACCACCCTCTCTGACCCTAGTCAAGGCAAAAGAAGGAACACCCATGCGTTGGCTAAACAGGGTTTGTGGCTGAGTTAGAGGTTTGGAGGGGGCATTGCAGCAGGGATGGGGGGCCCTGAAACAGCAGCCCTGATGGGCCCTGGTCCCCCCAGTCAGACCCTGGGCAGGACCCTTGGGTTATAAATGTTTTAAAATAACCCCCATATTTTGTACATTAAAACTCCAAAATATTTAAGAGGGTTAACAGTGGGCAGCCAGGAAGCTATCACTTGTACTTTAGATGATTGTTTCTCACACACTTAATAGATGTTGCATATATTATCTTTTATTCCCAATAAGTCCAATTTCTGCCCTGTAATAAAAATCACACAATCGTGTCTTAATCATGTAGATATTTCAGTAGTGAAAGTAAACATAAATAGCTTTGTGACCATTTAAAACCACAAGA
This sequence comes from Xenopus borealis, assembly GCA_024363595.1. Taxonomy (NCBI): domain Eukaryota; kingdom Metazoa; phylum Chordata; class Amphibia; order Anura; family Pipidae; genus Xenopus; species Xenopus borealis. Next base: position 29,842,614 of record CM044441.1, read on the forward strand.
TGTGTATCTTAAAGGCAAGTCATTGGTGCAAAGAAGCCAGTTAGGAGCAAAATGATAACTTTGTCATTGGAATTACCGGACTATTCTGTTTTGTAGATTTCATATTTATTTCTGCATAAATGCTGCTCAGAGTCTAATTAGAAAAGGAAAGAAAAAACATTTCAATGCTTTTCTTACTGTATTTAGGTTTTCCAATGAAAATGGAACCAGGTTTTGTTCTGAATGTACTAGGTTTAGAAATGAATTAATGTGGAATCAGCCTTTCAGTCATTTCCAACCAAGTGCAATTACTGTAGGTGTTGACACTGCTGCTTCGATTGCCACATTTTTTCAAGCAGTAACATATTTCCAATTAAGTAGGTTCCCAGGCTCCAGTGGATACTTGTTAAAACTTTTAGCAAACCATCTCAGACCTGTCTTGGAAATAGGATTTCTATATAAGCATAAATATGACTCTATTTCTAATATCTATATACTCATTGTATCCTATACCTGTACCAGAAAGCATTTATAAAACAAAGCATTTGTATGCTTAAGTTTACCTTTATATCCCGTAAGAATGGTCTTAATAGAACATCTTTAAATAACTTTAAATAACTAAGTTTTACCTGCAACTTACTTGCAGCTTTCAAAGTAAAATTCCCAATCTTGTTTGCCCTTTTATTAGACACCAGTGGGATCACCTGACTATAGCTGGGAAGGGTGGGGGCTGGCCACTGCTCCAGTATAACTACAACAAACAAGTCCCTTTGTAAAATGTATAATGAAGCAATAGAATTCTTAATGAATCAGATGCAATTTGAGAGTAGGACTGGCCAGATATGGGATGACTTTGACGTAGTTGGCCAGCTTAAATATATTGCAATATATGGACAAACAATCCCTGTTGTTTAAAGGGTAAGGCATTTTTAGTAGCTGTATGCACAGAATGTCTCAATGTCTTAAATATATTGATAATGGGTTGAGTGCAGAGGACCTCTTGCATTTGTCTATATGTATTTTGTGGTCACAGTCTCATTGCACAACTTTTCCTTGTTTGTTCGATTGAACAATTTTTATTTGATCGAAAATGGACCTATTTGATTGAAATTGAAAAAGCCCTTTAAAAAAACTTTGCTGGTCAAATTTCTACGTTTTTTTCCCTTTGAAAATTTGGTCATTAGTAAATCTGCCCCTTAGACATTTTAAAATGTCCTATATATTTATATAGTATACACATAAAATCTGGTGCACAAAGAAACCCCAAAACCAAAAACAATGCCTGGGTGCTGGTTAATAGTCAATTCATAATCTCACAAAAATAGACCACACTCTCAGGGCTTTCATATAAAAAAATAAGTGTTGGTTATTCAACATTTTCAGCTCTTAGATGTGAGCCGTCTTCCTGAACGTTGAGTACACACCATTTATTTTTTATATAAAAGCCCTGTGAGTGCGATCTATTTTTGTGATATATATATATATATAAAACTTTACACAAATATTGCCACTTTTGTGTTTCTTTGTGCATTTTATCTCATTTACATATAGTTGGTGTGTCTCACTGCAACGGAGTGGGCTGTGTAATAAACCATTTAAAGCATCTTTAACATGTGTGAGTGCCCTTGTTACATCAGTATGGGGTTTTCTTGTGGACATTTTCCAACATACAGTATATTTATCATTTTCCACAAAACATAAATTAATACATTTAGGATAATTGTGTGTTGGGACAGAAATTCTCCCCCAGCTTCTGAAACATTTGCTGTGTTTCTCTTCCCCTTCCAACCCTTGTACTAACAACAGAAACATAGGTCCTTTACCAGTGTCTTAACATTAGTTTTCCACTTTAGCATCCTAACATAACTGCTGGACATCTAGCCACTTTAGTAATGACTTCTGTAGTCTGTTTGAATCCCAGAAACCCTAAAAATAAATTCTTATTCTACACCAAATCCTGTTTTAATCCTGCCTTAATACATTCACCTTTTTCTTTTAATAATAATAAGCAAACATTTTATGGATCGCTGTTATATGGCTTGAGTAGACTTTGCCTGTGTTTCCAAATTATTTAATTAGCAGCTACCTAGACAGGAGCAAAGTGCCTGGTGCAGACAATGATCTTTATGGATGGAGGTTATTAGATGATTGTGCAGTTTCTCATATTTAGCGTCTTGAAGCTTCTGCCCTTCAGCTGCTATGGTACAATGTTTAATCAATAAATTAATTGTTTATGAACCACTTAATTTCTTCGGAAAATGAGTTCTAGTTAAGCTTGGAGAACTTTTACCTCCACTATCCCTACATGGGCTACAGCTGAGAGAGTTGAATGCACAGTTGCTATTATCTACCTAGAAATAAGCAGGAGAGACAATACCACTATTTTTATAGTGCTAACCCAACATTCTGCAACTCAGATACTACTACTACTACAGCTCTCCAGTTGCAATTTTGGGTTCTACACTAATGATGTGCATGCACCAATGATGTATTGAAGATGTTGAATTGAACACTGGTTTTTAAATTGGCATAGATACATTTTATAATTGGAATGTTCTCAAAGTCCAAAACCACTACAACCACCTAACTGTAGAAATATAAAAGTTAATGCTCTTTATTTTACTGTTATTGTTCTTTTATACCCTCTGCCTATATTGCTCAGAAGTAGACCTGCTTTTGCTGCCACATTTCTAGCAACAAATGGTTTCACCTGGAAGAATATAAAAATGTCAAGCTAAAAGCAGTTCCTGGAGATATTTTAGGACAGTATTATGTAAGCATGCATTATTAATATACACAAATTATTCGTTAAGCCCTTTGCTGTAAATTTCATGAATTTCTAATCAACTAATTAACTGTTGTCTGGCATTTAATAATACTGAACATCAGTTGATTATTTCATGCCTCTGCGTTGGCTGGCAAATGAATGCAAATCATTGTAACCTCTTTAACCATAATTAACTACAAAATATTGTATATGGTAAATGCACACCATTGAAATGGTCACCCATTAACTCATTTTACATATATGCAAAATGAAAGAAAATTGCCAGAAAATAGATTTATTTGTCCCGTTCCAAATAATCTCCTACCCCTTGTAGACTTATAGTCATGAGTTCTGCTTTTGCCCTTACCACCCCAGAGTTCCAATTTGTGCCCCAAGGTGCAACAATTTGCAGTGCTAGAATGCACGTGGGTAAAGCTGCATACAAAAGGTGCAGCACATGAGTGTTGCATGTCGTTCAGGATGCACAAAGCAGGAGCTTTGAGCAGCCTACAAATTGTGCTCTGTGTTTTGTGTCAGATTTAATCCGGCCTCAAGGGACAAAGAACACAGTATAAAATCTAGGTGCCAGTGGTTTATGTGTTGGGGCCTAGGAGCCTTAGTTATTTGCCCCTTAGTGCTCATCTGCTTGCACTTAGCCCTTGAGAAAGCTGCCTGTAGGTCTCATTTACAATCTGATACAAGGTACAAAAAATGGAAATGAATTGGTATTGTTAGGAAACATGTCCCCATCTTGCTTCAGAGGTCTGTTGTAGCATCGCCAATTTCTCCTCCCTTGAGTTTAGAATAATCAACAATTCAGGTATAGCCAATCTCACAATAATCATATGATTGGACCAGATAGCCCTAGGCTATAGGCCTATATATTTTATCGTCCTTTAGAAGAATGCATATATAGACCTGTTCCATATGTGTATACTCTCATGGGGGTTACCTGATCCTGTCTGTCATCCCTCAATCTCAGTAGCCTTATCCTGGACTTCCATCACTAATGTGGCTGCCTTAAACTCTCCCACAATCTCTGTCCCTTATTAAAGCAGGTTGTATTCTTCCCAGTACTCTTTTGGGTGGCACTACGGCAGGTGGCAGACACTTATGGGCCCATTTATTAAACCTTGAACTTTTCTAGTTGAGCTTTTAAAGTGGAAAATTCGAATTTTTAGAGGGAAAAAAAATCTTGAATTTTTAGATTTTTTATAACCCAAAGCTGCTAAAAATCTGAATCCGAAAATATCTCAAACCTGTCGAGGTCAAGAAGAAGTCAGTTCAGACGTCTCTGAAGTTTTTTCTTGACATCTTGATAATCTGATAAAGTTAGGATTTTCGTATAATAATCCGTTAAAGTTGAGTTTTCGCAACAACAATTCCATAAAGTCGAGTTTTCGGAGTGTCACTCGTACGAATCGTAAAATTGACTGATGAATTTGTCGCTGTGTTTTTTGCTTCGACTTTTTTTCGAGATCAGTTATTGATACATGAGTTCAATTCATAGAGAGGAGTTTGTTTTAATAAAAAAATAGATTAATTCAAGTTTGAGTGAATAACTACCTTTGTAGCAATGTCATGTTACCATTTATGGCAACTTTATTGTAACTTTCCCAGAAAGTGAACTATTTTTTTCTGGAAACTTTTATTTGCTTGATCAAACCCACAAATGCAAATGTCTTAGTCTGTGTCATAAGATATGAGTACAAAACAGTACAATGTATTCAAGATTAGTTCTGCTTTGTGCATGCTAAATAAAAATGTGCAGCTTTGCCAGACAGCTATTAAATCATCAGCCCCCAACAAAAAGACAGTTATTAATGCAGACATGCAACCATTGCATTAGTATTCAGTAAATTGTGGCAAAGCAGAGGCAGTCACTACAGACTCTCCGACTTTCCTACTAGTTTTGGATTTACAGAATGACAAATGATTCCCCTACATCCATTATTGCCCCATGGAAGAAATATTACTTTTGTGTAATATGTTGTTGACAAAATACTAGGCTTTCAGTCTTAGATTAAATTTATTGGCAATTAAAAGTAATAAGCAATAAGCAATTGAAATAAAACGGATGCTATTTCAAAATATTGCATGCTGCCTTTCGTACTCCTGTGCATATACAATCGTTCATAATTAAGAAAAATCAATATGTATTTATGAGACGGGTTCAGTGCAGTAATTGCTGAGACTTGTCACCCTGAAATTGAATGATTTTATGGACAGAATTAGGCAAGAACACTTTGCATAAAGTAAATCACCATTTTTTCAGCAGAGATCCCTCCTTTTACTTTTTCAACATCTTCAATGCTTGTTTGTTCTTTCTCATTATTCACACTACCTTATTTTGAAACTCAATAAGAATGGTATAAAATTGGTCAGTGTGTTTTCAACATCATGAATAGTGATGGGCGAATTTATTCGCGCCGAATTCCCGCGATTCGCCGCTGGCGAATAAATTCGTGAAACGCCAGCAAAAATTAGGCGCCGAAAAATTCGGCCAAAAAAAAGACTCGTTTTTTTTGGGCAAATTTTTCGGCGGCAAATTTTTGCTGGCGTTTCGCAAATTTATTCGCCAGCGGCGAATCGCGGAAATTCGCCGCGAATAAATTCGCCCATCACTATTCATGATGTTGAAAACACACTGACCAATTTTATACCATTCTTATTGAGTTTCAAAATAAGGTAGTGTGAATAATGAGAAAGAACAAACAAGCATTGAAGATGTTGAAAAAGTAAAAGGAGGGATCTCTGCTGAAAAAATGGTGATTTACTTTATGCAAAGTGTTCTTGCCTAATTCTGTGCGTCGGAAACGACGCGCCGCGTCTGACGCGCCGCGCGTCAAAAACGATGCGCGACTCGTTTCGCAAATTTTTTCGGCGAAACGCATGAGATTCGCCCATCACTAATCATGAACACTTGTTTATAGGAATTGTCATCCTTTTCATTCCCACACATGCCTCACACCCCCGTCCCTTCACCTTGTTGTTCCCAATTCAAGCACTGGATACAATGGAGTCCATGTGAGACAATCCATAATTCGGAGCTTTCTGGATAATGGGTTTCCTGATAACTGATCCCATATCTGTACTTTGAAACTGTAGTAAAAAGGCAGTTAGTGTGTTTTGCAAGGGGACCTAAATATATCAATTCTTTCTATAGGTAAGATGTCCAATAAATGACACAGTTCATATCCCTTTTGTTTTATGTGCAAGTATGCCAGTTTAATGTTAAACAACCCAATCATTAGCCCTGATTTCCAGTAATGTGGATGAACTGAACTTTTTCTATAATAATAATATAATAAGAATATTATTCTAAAAATAGTCTGGGCTTCGTCCATGGCAAGTGGAAAATTCCTTAAGTCTGTGAGAACAGATTTGTCAGTTTTGAAAATGTAATTACAGGTAGACTGGGAGGAGCTCAAACATCTTAGTTGCTCATCACTGTGCATGCACACATCTTACTGAAGAGGAAAACCAGGAAAGGCATATAGTGGTCGAGTGCGGGGGACTAGTATAAAACCAGGTAACTTGGGCGCGTCCAGCAGAGTCGACAAATATGTAAAAAAATTAGATGAAGTTTCTCTTTGGGGTAGTTTACCTATATACTGTATATATATGTTCATATGTAATTCGTATAATACAAGCAGAATAGAATAACAATTTTATTAACTGTTCATTTAAGTCAGAAAGCATTACAAAATATTTTTTTTTATAAAATATATATTTATTCATGTATTTATAAACACATTTATAAAAAATATATAGTTATATAGAAAAGGTAAGTATAGAGCTGCATCTCACAGCAATACAATTCTACATAAAATAAGTCTAATAAAAATAAGATTGAACGGCTCTTCATTTATGCACTAGATATGGCAGGCGCTGCCACTGTTTAAAGTATAGCAGTATACTGGCAGGCCTCTTCTCTCTCCTGTTGGGCTTTTCTTTTAAGAGCTTCTCTCTCCTCTGGCGGAAGTGGAATAGAAAACTCCAACTGCTCAAGGAGGTCGTCCAATATGTCTACACTGCGAGGAGGTGATTTCTGTATCGGTGTCTCATATTGGGCTCAAGTTTGGAGCTGATGTTTTCTTCACACCACGTTCTGGTGAAGTCGGCTTTGAACCCTGATGTTGTGCTTGTTCTTCAGGTTCTCTCATCTGTTGCTGTTGACTTGTGACAATAGGTTTTTTGCCAAGAGCATGAAATGCATTAATTGATTCAAACATTTTTTGCTTAAGTTTGCTGCAGTGCTTTTTGGCAATGGTTTTCTTTTTGTGCCCTTTTTAGTTTTCGTCTCACTCACTGCATTGGCCTTTGCATCATCAGACAGTTTAGTGCTCTGCATATTGGGTTCCTCTGTAGCTAAGGGCATAGAGGTAACTGAGGTAGCAGATATATCAGGCTTTGGTGGACTTTTCTTTTCCACAAATTCTGATTCTGGTTGGCCATTTTACAGATGGGTTCTGTAACTCAGAATTCTCTGCAGTATAATTTTGCTCAGGTATACCCCATGTTTGCATAAAACGTTCATCTTGAAGAGACATGGCTGGTGCAGGGTATGCCTCGATAACCCAGACAGCCCTTCCATTCATGTCATACAAATAGTAGGCCATGGGAAGAGCCTGTGGCATTTGCTGTTGATTTAGTGGTTGTTCTGCTGGCAGAAATTGTTGCATGCCATAGCCAACTTGTCCTCTTGCAGCGTTACACCAATAACAATTGCAGTATGGATTGTAATTAGTAACGTAGTTATGATCTGGAGGGATGAATGATAAAATTGAATGAATAATGAAAATCTGAGGATAAATTCACCTGTTTTCTATACAATTACAATTTTATTGGTGTAATGTATTAATCTAAATCAGTGGTTTCCAATTCCCCACTGAGGTTCTTCATGTGGCAGAATCCCAACTTGGATAATAGCATTTTTACACAAATATGAATCCATTGTCCCAACATTGATGAGGAAAATCTAGAAAAGCAAAAAGGCAGCCACAGTAACACTTAGGGGCAGATTTTCTAAATACATGTGAAGGATTCAAACGTTCGCACGAATAGTCGAGAATAGTCTCAATTCGATCGTGCGACTATTTGAATATGCAAATTAAGTATTTTCGACCATCGAATATATATAATATAGGGCGCATCGAATAGATCCAATAATTATATATTTGTGCGCTCGACTATTCGCCAAGAACTTGTCCTTTAAATTTTTATTCAACTGCCTACTTCACCAGATTGAACCTACCGAATTGCAATAGAAGCCTATGGGAATCCCCCATAGGCTTTTTTTTCTAAGTCTTTTGCCGAATTTCAATCGTACAATCGAACGATTTGAACATTCTATTCGGACGATTTTGGCGAATATTCGATCGTTTTTTTCTGTGATTTTTCATACGATTCTGGCGAACAGTCGAAAATGCACTCAAAACCGGCAAATATTTTATTCAATTTTGGTGAATATTTATTCGCAAAATATTCACCAGTTGAATTAGAGGGCTAAAAACCCTCGACAATTCGGCCCTCAGTAAATCTGCCCCTAAATGTTTTTATCAAATTGTCATCTTAAGTAGGAGGCAATATTTGTTCTACCTTCAGTTATACACAGTGTTAGCTAAACTAGAAATAGAATATCTCTAAAAAAATGTCAGCTCTCCTGCCCACTGGGGGTCATTTATAAACTTCGCGCAGGGTAGATTGATTCGCAGAGTGAATATATTTGCCCTGCGCCTGGTTATATTTAAAAAGCTGAATAAGAGTGTGCAAACAGATTTGCGAATTTGTTTTTCACATTGCGAATGTCTATAGGAGCTTTTTAAATATGGCAAAAATCACAAATTGCGAACACTCTGCGCCACAACTTTGTTGGCGGAGAAAATATTTGCAAATTGCGAATTTAAGTTACTTTTAACGCTATTTTCACGCAAAGCAACCTCGCAAAGTGCCTGTACTCACGCAAAGAATTCGCAAAAAACGGAAAATACGGCACAGTAGTGCGATATGGTAGCGTTCAGGAAAAAGCATGGGCAAAACTACCATTTGGGAACAATTATGCGCTGCGCAAACTTTATAAATGACCCTTAAAGCATTTGGACAAAATAGTTGTGCGTATAAAAATTATCGCTCGCATCAAAATTGTTGCTAATATTTCTCTGTTTTGCTAATTTTGCTGTACATTCGCTAAATTTTTCAGTGAAGCAAAACAGCCCAGATTCGCTCATCACTAATAATAACTGTATAATTTTGGTGCTATTACTATATAAATAAATATAATAGACTATATCCAGAATGCTCAGAACCTGAGGTATTCCAGATAATGGATAATGGACCTGGTCTACTAGTAAATCACATAAACATTAAATAGACCCAATAGGCTGATTTTGCTTCCAATAAGTATTCATTATATCATAGTTGGGATCAAGTACAAGCTACTGTTTTATTATTACAGAGAAAAAGGAAATCGTTTTTAAAATTTTGGACATTAAGCACATTGCTAGTATTGAAAGATGCAGAAGCACAGGTAATAGGACAAGGACTACATAAAGAAACCAAGGCTGGGGATAGTCTATTCCAGTCAGAATCAACCCACAGGCACTGGATATTGTACAAAGAAGAGAAGACATTATTTTATTAGGTTTTTATTGTAAAAAGGGTACAGAAAAAACATATATATATATATATATATATATACTTTTTTTTTTTATTATTAACAGTTTTTGCAATTTTACAATACTTATATAATGTAAAGGCAAGAAATATTGGTTTCTTAAAGGAAAATAGAGAATATAGATAGACAGAGAGGGGGGAAGGGTTAGGGATGGGGGGTCAAGTGGAGCTTTGGCTATATATCATTGCATTCATTATTATATATATATATATACTTTTTACTTTGTATACAGGCATGCACAAGCAGTTTTCAAGAAAGATATAACAGCAGCAGTTTTCATATATAAATTATACGATTACACAGTTAAACAAAAGGGGTAATAGTATCTAATCCCAAGTGAGTCTCACATATAATTAAAAAGCACATATATGCCCAAGAAAGAATGATTAGACACTGGAATGATCTGTTGTCACAAGGTAAAACAAGACCCCTTCAGCCATCCATTAGTACACCTACTATATGTGACCCTTGAGTTTTATGTGCTAGGAATCAGGGCTGCCATAAAGGGGGCACAGGGGGTACTCATGTACCGGGCCCAGGCCTAAAGGGGGTTAAAGGTCACACAGTAGTTTCATGGAGTTACAGTGAGAGAAGAAGATGCAGCACAAAACACAAACTAAAGTATCTAAACTGAAGTTGTGTGTAACATAACTTAACTACAGAGCCCCCTTTACACCCATGGGCATAAGAAAGTCCCATATAATTAAGGGATGTGAATGTATTGATCCAGATATCATGTCTATTTCATAGTATTTACAACAGGAGTGCAGTTAAACTGGTCTTCTAGAAATCTGCCAAGACTAAATTAACATCCTGATTATAACAAGTGTCTTCCACAACAAAATAATTATGAGATAAAATAAATCCAATTGCATCCAAAAGAAAACACTAACAATGTAAGGCTCTGACTGGCTGTAAGGAAGAATATGAATGCCTGTCTTACATTAAGATGCAAGGGAAATTTTTAAAACCATAGGCAGGGGTGCAATGAGGTTGTGACCACAAAATACATCTAGGCAAGAGGCCCTCTGCACTCAAACCATTATCAATATATTTGAGACATTTTGTGCATACAGGGTAAGGCATTTTTTAGCAGCTGTATGCACAAAATGTCTCAATGTCTTAAATGGAAAAGGTCCTAACTTGGAAGCGTGGAGGGTTATCACCCAGAGGCATTGGGCTGCTATTGGAGAGCAAACAGATTTTTTCAAATTCAGTTTTGAAATCTGACATGGGGCTAGATATTTTGTCAATTTCCCAGCTGCCCCATTCATGTGACTTGTGCCAGCGCTTTAGGAGGGAACTGCTTTCTGGCAGGCTGTTGTTTTTCCTTCTCAATGTAACCGAAGAAGTTGGTTGAGTGCTGTTCAGCTGTTATCTTGTGTTATAGAGTTGTTATCTGGTTACCTTTCCATTGTTCTGTTGTTGGCTGCTGTACTTGCAGCACAGCAGTAAAGAGAGGCTGAAGTTTATGAGAGCACAAGTCATGACTTGGGGCAGCTGGGAAATTGGGGGTGCCAAATGTTAGGCACTTCCAAGTGAATGTATTGACTTACTTGAAACTCCAGGCCAGTGCTCCTATCAGCAGAAAACTGCACCAGCCCAGGGTTATACCAGTGAGCACCATGGAGCGATCTTCTTACGGCTTCCTCCTTCTTATAACCCTTGTCCAATACAGTTTTTTGATTGGAGCACCGGCCTGGAATTTCAGGTAAGACAATACAATCACTGGGGGTGCCTAACATTTCGCACCCCCAAGTGCAGCAAGCCTTTCCTTCTCCTTTCAAGGAATTGTTAAGTATAAAAAATAAAAACTTGATAAATTGATAGTCTGAGCAAAATAAAATATGTTTTTAATATAGTTAATTAGCCAAATGTGTAATCTAGAGTGACTGGAGGTCTAACAGAACAGAACACTACTTCCTGCTTTGCAGCTCTCTTAGGGGTAAATTCACTAAGCAGCGAAAATGTGCTAGTGACAGCTTCGCCACACTTCGCCAACCGCCACTAATTCACTAAAAAGCGAATTTGCAATCAGGGAGATGAACGTTAGCAAAGTTGCACTACCGTTACTTCGCCAGGCAAAGCACATTTACGCTAGCGATGCCTAATTTGCATATTGGGCGAAGTTAAACGTAAAATAGAAGTATATGTTACAGCCACTACATTACACTACACAAGCCCAGGAAACCTTTAATAAATAATATAAAGTTGTCCTATTGCCCTAAACATGTGTCCACTGTATAGTTGAGTTGCCATATGTTAGGAAATGTAGGGGGGGAGGAGGGTAACCCCCCAAAAAATTACGCTATTTTTCAGACTATCACCCTAAAAAAAGGAAAAAACACCAGCGTTTTTTTGGGACTCAGAAAAAATGTAATTTTTTTTTTCAAACTCCTATCTATTGTATTGAACTTCGCTAGGTCTGACCTGGCGAAGTAAAGTCTAGCGCAAGAGGTAACATTCAGTAAAATGGTCATCTTAGTGATTTAGCGTAGTTACATCCCTTCGCCAGTGCGCAACTTCACCTGGCATAAGGGTGCGAAGTTGCACTAGTCTATCTACTTCGTTAGCGAATTTTCACCAGGGACACTGTTAGTAAATTGGCGAAGTTGGGAAATCATGTCACGCTGGCAAATAAGCGCTAGCGTTAGACGCTTTGCGCTGTAGTGAATTTGCCAGTTACTGACTGGTTACCAGTCAGTAACCAATCAGTGTCTTGAAGGGGGGAACATGGGTCATAAGTTGGTTTTGAATCTGAGCTGAATGCTGAGGATCAATTGCAAACTCACTGAACAGTTATGTCCCATGTGGCCCCCCTTAAAGTCGCTGACTAACTCAGAGTTAGAGAGCTGAAAATCAGGAAGCAGTGTTCTTTGATGTTAGACATCCAGTCACTACAGCCTTTATACATTACATTTTTGGCTAACTAGCTATATTAGAAACATTTTTTTATTTTGCTCAGCCTGTTTACCCAGTTTTTATACTGAACTGTTACTTTAAATCATTGATGCAGGTTTCTCAGGAGAGCATAGGATCTGAGTATCAACCAGAGATGTTGCCTGCATCAGCTTGTGCTGAACATAGATTTTGCCAATTGTTTTAATAAAGCTATATTGAGTGTTTTATGTTATTTCTTGGCACTTATGGAAAATGGAACACAGTATCACTTTATCACTTCCTGATTCAGAAAGAGAAGTGAATACAAATTACCAGCCCGCTAATAAGCCTTCTGATAATTATCTGCTCAAAGGCTGTAGCTTAGGGAAGGAACTGGTTAGTTTATTCAAAAGCAGGCAAGGACCTCTAAAAAAAATTGCCCTGATTACAATGGGATATAATGTTCAGTAAAAAACAGCAATTTGAACCAGTGTTTTATAATGGCAAAAATGAGAATAATATGCTTTTTTTTTTTTTTTTTTTTTTAAATAATGTGCAGAATGTAATTTTTCTATTTGCTTTTATTACAACAAGAAAAGTAACTTATAGCTGTGGACAAAAGCACAATATTAGCAGTGTACAAATGATAATATAGGTACCCAAAATATTGCAAAGGATTTTATTAGATCACCTTTTATCATCCAAATGATTGCACCCATTTTTCCTAAAAAAATCTGCATACCACCCAACTGTCTCTTTTTCAGAGTCCCGCTTTTGACAGCTCAACCTGCAGTCCCTCATTTGTATTGGAAAGTCCCTCTTTTTCTCTGCACTGAACAGCCAGAAAAAGAAGCAAAGTGTATAACTTAATTGGCTTTTGGCAGAGAGATGTGCTGCAAATATTTTTGTCCCTCTTTTTAATTCCAAAATGCTGGGAGGTATGAATTCTTTAAAGCTACAGGAAATGCCAGTGGTTTATAAAAAAAAAATAACCAATATACACACAATGTAATCTAAATATAATTCATAGTGAATCCATTTTACAAAAACAGTGTTCTGGGATGGTTTAAATAATTCAAGGTGATTTGGGATTCCTGATCTTCAGAAATGAGCAGCTCCAAGTCTGACATGCTCTGGGCGCCTCACCACGTGGACAGATTTGTAGTCGGCGATTCTGAGCTCAGCCTTTACCACATAGAATCTACAGCGAGCTCCAGCTCGGAATTAAAAGCACGATCCTTGCGGCTATCTCTACTAGCTATAAATTCTGATACTCCTTACATGAAATGTTTAGCTTGGTATCCAAAGTATGACCCAGAATGTCTTTTGGCTGTCGGTCAGGCCAATGGAAGAGTCGTGCTGACAAGTCTGGGCCAGGACCACAATTCTAAATGTAAAGACTTGATAGGGAAGGAGTTTGTCCCCAAGCATGCTCGTCAGTGTAACACCTTGGCATGGAACCCCCTTGACAGTAACTGGCTTGCAGCTGGGTTGGATAAACACCGGGCTGACTTTTCAGTATTAATCTGGGACATCAGCAGCAAGTATACTCCAGAGGTAGCAGTTCCAACAGAAAAAGTTCGCCTTGCGCCCGGTGATAGTGAAACGTGTTCGGTGGTTACCAAACCGCTTTATGAACTAGGACAGAACGACGCCTGCCTTTCTCTTTGCTGGCTTCCGAGAGACCAGAAACTGCTTCTGGCTGGAATGCATCGTAACTTGGCAATATTTGACTTAAGGAACACAAATCAGAAAATGTTTGTAAATACTAAAGCTGTCCAAGGAGTGACCGTGGACCATCATTTCCACGACTGAGTAGCTTAATTTTTCGAAGGTCAAGCCACCATTTGGGGGTCTTCGAAAATTTTTAAAACTTTAACAGAGCAAACAAAACCTCTAGCCAAAGTAGGCTGATGCCCAACTAGAACTGGACTACTGGCCACTCTAACTAGAGACAGTAATATAATCAGACTGTATGACATGCAGCACACTCCCACGCCCATTGGGGATGAAACAGAGCCTACAATCATTGAAAGGAGTGTCCAGCCGTGTGATAACTACATTGCATCATTTGCTTGGCACCCTACAAGCCAGAACAGAATGGTCGTCGTTACTCCTAACAGGTAATTTTCAGAATTCACTGTGTTTGAGAGGATTTCTTTGGCCTGGAGTCCCACAACTTCACTGATGTGGGCTTGCAGCAGGCAGTTGTATGAGTGCACAGAGGAAGGAAAAGGCAGCTCTTCATTAGACCGAGATATAACCATTAAAATGAGACTATATCCAGATATGGACTCGACACTGAGCAGGTCTGGAGAAACCATCTGTTAACAGGAAATGATGATCCTCAGTTGAAATCCTTGTGGTACACTTTACACTATATCCTTTTGGATTACTTTACTATGAATCACTAGTTGTCATTATGGCTTTTATAGTGAGTTTTGTAGGATCGTGTGAAGTCACTTATGACTAGTAAGACTCACCAGCAGTATAATTTTTAATACGAGTTGGCTTACTGATTTAATGTGGAACAATTGCAAAAAATGAAAATTTAACATAAGCTTCATCATATTGAAATAAAAAAACTTTCTAAATACAATCAATTCAATATTCTGCATTGTTTCTGAAATAATTACATTTATGTTCACTATCCTTCTCTCAGCATCTGTTTCTCTTCAGTCTCTTCTCATGCAGCAGTTGGGTGTCCGATATTAATTGACAGTTAGATACAATATATCTTATAGGGGGGCATCCTTTCCAAGCAGATGAATTAGAGCTCATTCAAATAACGAATTCCAGAACAAAAAAAATCTAACAAAATAACTGCCTGTTGCACAAATCTTGCATGTAGAGAGACATGATGTCTGGTGTTTTTAATAGATTGAGCTCTAATACATTTTCTAGGCAATATATAAGATATATTGGATCTAACTGTTAAGGAGTATCCAACACTAATCAGCCACTTGAAGACAGAATGAAGAGAAGCAGATGCTGAGAGAGGAATAGTGAACATAAACTTTATTTCAGAAACTGTAAAGAATTGATTGTATTTAGAAAGTTTCTTATTTCAGCATGATGAAGCGTATATTACATTTCTAGATGCCTTAAAGTAAAACTATGCCCCCAAAACCCCAGTCCCCTCAACTACCCCTCCTGCCTGCTACCTTTCCACACAGTATATTCCATTCAGATATGAACCTACCAGTGGCGTAACTACTCACTGGTGGGCCCTGGTGCAGGATTAGCACCCGGGCCCCCCCATCGGGCTCTCCCCTTATGAATTGCACATTGGAGTTCTCCTAGCCTCTCTGGCGAGCCCCGAGAGGGAGTGGGACCTGGTGCAATTGCACCCCCTGCTCCCCTGGTAGTTACGCCACTGGTTCCTACTTGTAAACCTGTCATAAACATGCAGATGTAAGTAGCAGTGTCCACAGGTGCCATCTTCTGCCTGTTTGGATCCTTTTTTGGAAGTCACCAACATGGAAACAGCAGAAGCATGCACAGTTGATGGGAGCAGCTTCAACTGTGCATGCTCATGCAGTCACTGTGTAAGTAGAATAAAGAGGGTCTGAACAAGGAGTAGCAGAGAGGGGCCAGTTGAGGGAGGCTAGGGTTTGGGGGGGGGGTAATTTTCCTTTAAATAATCCACACAGTGGAATCAATTATTGCTTTGAAAGACTAGGTTTCTGTTTTCGTGCTTACAATTCCCATACACTTATGAAGCAGTACGCAGCAGATATTGACCAAAAATCTTCAGGCAGCCAGTCCTTTACTTTATATAGACATTTATGATAAAGCTTTCCTTCTCCTTTAACCCCCTTTCAAATTGAAAGCCAATTTGTCAGGCCATCACCAGTGGTTAGAATCACAGTGTGGCACTTATTAGAACAAGTTTACCAGAACACTTTAAAATCCAGCCAGAAAGGCTTTAATTGCAGTTTGATTTTAAATGCACCATTGCAGTCCTGCTACATACATTTATTAGATGTGTGCCTATATTTGACCTGGAAACCACCTTGTTGTTTCAGCAAAGAAGAGAGCTGGTCCAATGTCTAAGTAAGCAATTATAATCACTTTGGGGGTGCCTAACAAAAGGCCACCCCTCACTATTAAAATCTAGCATGTGGTTGTGGGTAGCAACATATCCAGAAAAAAAGCATATGATCCTTAACTTTGCTTGAGTTTGAAAGAGTTTGTGATTAGCATGGGGCTGCATTTTCAACCCTACTTGGGTGCCTGGCTGCTATCAGAGCCAAAAATGTTCCTAGCAACTGTCAAGGCAAAATCTGTTCCACTCAGTTACTCACTGGTCATGGGAAATGGGTTATATGTATGGCAGAATCCTTGGACGCAAATTCCTTTCTGTACAACCCAGCATTGCATCTGCTTTGAACACATCAGTCCATATATTTATTGAACTGGGTTTGATAACCCATAACAATAGTGAGAGCGGGTCAAGGTAACGAACATGCAACTGTCCCAACACATTAAAAGACATCTGGTTGTGTTTTTATAATGCACAGGTACTACTTACAGGTAAAATTCTACTGGTTAAAGTAATATGGTGTGCTAGGCAAAAAAACACAAAAAACTAGAATAAAAAAATAGAAAGAAATCCATTAGTTCTTGTACTTGTTAGAACATTGATTATTTCTTTCACCAATTGTTTTGCTTTCAAACAAGAGTAAAGAAAACTCGTTTGACATAATTAAACTAAGCAAAGATCCACTTGTATCCTCAACAAAGAAGCAGATCTAACCCATTATGGGCCTATTCAGGATGTTTTGTCCAGTCTTAAATCATTCTAAACTATAGGACAACTAAAGCTGGCCATACATCTGAACATCTTTTGACTAATATACTCATCTCTGTGGTGGGCCATATCAGATCACATTGGGAGTAGACACGTTAACCAGTCCTCAACCCAGTGGTATTTAAACTGCTGACTTGGGCTGAAAACACATTTATGGGCAACTTAAAGTCTGACCCAGGGTACAGAATACTTGTGTATGTGCATAGCAAAGATTCTTAAGATTTGCAGGGGAAGGCAACACTGGAATAACAGAACTGAAATTCTGGGGCCTTAAGACCATTAAAATGTGACTTTGTTTGATTACGGCTTTAGTTGTCCTGGAAAATAAACCAAATCAAGCATTTGTCTTTTTAGGTTTTTTTCCCATTTTCAAGAACCATTCCCAAAATATAAAAATATCTGCTTAAGGAGCAATATTTTTTTTTTTTTTTTTTAAGGATACACGTTTCCAGAAACAATATGTACAATTATAACCGGAGTAAGAAAAACTATTACCAAAACCTTATGATGTTGGCTATGAAAACATCATCCTAAAGATTTCAGAATTCACATGGGCAATAACTGACCTCAAGTAGACTTTCCATGATCTGATATTTGAAGCTCTACGTTTTGTCCACATAAATTAATTTCTTGACCATACCTTTATGCAAGGTTACAATTAAGGGGGTAAAACTGAAGTTACTAAAAGACTATAGTATACAAAGGTCAAGTTTCATTTTCACAGATGTGTTGAAGCAAAGTTGTGATCATGCAGAAACCTGTACTTGAGCTTGTATAAGTCTTTTATTTCAGTCTTGTATTTGACTAATGAGTTGGGTTTTAATTCCACTTCATTCACTTGAACTTTGTCCAAAAGGATAGTACTGATGGATTATTTTTAACGCTTCATCATAGAGGGCCAGATCTGAAAGAAATGCAGATTACACAGTCAGAAATAGCAACACTAATGCATTTTGAATACCACATAACGCCATCTTTACCCACCTATACACTATAATTTTCACTTACAAACCACACTCTACTCATTAGTCTCCAACTACACTTCACACATCTCCCCAAGCATTTGTACAAGAATTGCCACCATTTGTCCTATTAGCTGAAATGACCATTGATTAAGCTTGCCTGCCATTATCTGTATTATTGTTTACCCTTTAAGTGCTGTCCATCATAGAACAGGAAATGGTGAAATAAAACATACCACTGTAGTATAGTATACATTTCTTTACGGATGTTTTTTGCAAATAAACTGCACAACCCTGCTGGCTTCTGTAGAGTTTTCTACTAGCCCAAACAAGTTAAAGGTGGGAGAGGACAGGGCAGCTGCAAAAAAAAAAACTTGAGAAATGGGGCAGTACAGGTGTACAGCACAGTGCACAAGGCAAAGAAGAGAACTGCTCTAGGAACATAACTGGGGGCAGGTATGGTTGAAATATGAGCCGCATGGAACTGTGGATGCCCATGGAAAGCAGTATTGCTTTATGCATTAACACAAAAGTGAAGGCTGCTTTATCTTACAGAGGGCTACCAGTATCTTAGGCAACCCCAGTGAATTAAATGTCTATATTGTTTCTCCCACACTTGTGGGACCATCCCAGGTGTATTCTGCTATAGCAGAAAGACTATGTTGCCTGTCCTTCCAAGGAAATCCTACTGTAGACAAAAAAGGTAAGATAGCATGGCCATGTTATAGAAAGACATCCCCCCAACAGTTTTCTTTAATAGACTACAAATAACTTTCACTCACCAAAAGCGCTTAAATCTTCCCAAAATGGCACATAAGATACTCCCACGATTGTTGCCTTTGGTTTAACTTTGCCAATCACTTCTACAATTCCAGAAATATCCTCCTCAAGCTGCAATAGAAGGAACAAGTCTATTAAAAAGCAACTGAAGATACAGTTCCATAGAGCATTTCTTAATTTCAACAACGGGAGAAAAAGTGTTACAAATGAATAATACTAGGGTCATTCTTTGATTTACCAGACATATGCTGAGCTACTAAGTTATAATTTATCACTGATTTGAAGAACACACATTACCCTTATCCACCCCCAATATAACCTAGAAAACATTTTTCAAGTCTTCTGGTTTTCATTTCAAAATTTGAGGAATGATCCATAATCTGACTAGTACGGATCTTTTTGAAATCCTAGTTTGAGTTCCTAAGATAACATAACTTATCTTGCATAGATTAGTACCCAAATTAACAGTACAGGTATGGGATCCATTATCCAGAAACCTATTATCCAGAATGCTCCAAATTACAAAAGGCTGTCTCCCATAGACTCCATTATAATAAAATAAATCACATTTTTAAAAACTATTTCCTTTTTCTCTGTAATAATAAAGCAGTACATTGTAATTGATCCAAACTAAGATTAATCCTTATTGGAAGCAGAATCAGCCTATTGGGTTTATTTGAGGTTTACATGATTTTCTGGTAGACTAAATATATGATGATCTAAATTATGGAAATACTGTACTCTTTTACTATCCTGTTTCCTATCACTACTGTACATCCCTGACTGGTTGAGGAACTAACGGAAGGCTAGTTCCACTTACTCCTGGTTGGAGCTCTTAACTGCCCTTGCTACCTTTTCTTTACTAAAAGGGCAACTTTGGCTAAGGCTACTACTTACTTCAGGGCTGGGCTCTTCTTTCCTCCAGCAGATGTTCTTTACTGGACCACGCCCACCTATGAACTGCCACACCCGTGGTTTCTCGCTCCTTTTAATACTGTTTTTCTTTCCATTAGCTCCCTCTAGTGGCCGGGGTAAAATTATATAATTACACAACTAATAGGACCCTACTTGTGGCCAAACCCTGTAAACAACCTTTTGAAACATTACAATTTTCAATATTCAAAACATATATATATATATATATATATATATATATATATATACATACATACACACAGATAGGCATTTTCACATTTTAACTGTCCTACACTGCACTTTTCACATGGCCTCTTCTTCGCCCACCTCACTAGATTCCATAGCAGAGGCCCAACATTTTTTTTTTTTTCACTTTTTTTAATGCGCATCCACTGTCGTGGCAGCTCGCACCAAGGAGCTCCCTCCCGATGAGAGTTTGCCTGCGCTGGCGGTGGGATTTAAAAAAAAAAAAAAAAAAAACAGTATTGTTATCCCTAACCGGAATGCGGCCCTGCCCAAAGCCATCCAAATTCAGGGTGGGAACTAAAACTATGTTTTTTGAACAATATAATTGTCTAAGGTGCTGCCAGGTTGAGTCTATAAAATCTGGCAAAAGTATGCAAAGTGGCTGCTTTGCATATATATATATATTGATTTGGAGGCCTTCTAGCTGTGCTGGGTACTTTGTTGAATAAAAGCGGAGCTGCAAGCAATATCATGCAATGAATTTTAGGTACCATATAAATCTCCCAAATGAAACTCTTGTGATTTGTATTTCAACTGAAGATCCAGGCCCGGATTTGCGGTTGCGGCAGCAAAACATTAGTGTCGGCATGCAGCCCAGCCGCATTCCGAAAAACGCTTGGAAGCACAGCTCCCCAACAGACCGGTGCAGGTGTGCATGCACACTCACGCTAGAGAGAGTGTATATGTGCGGGAACTAGGACCAATCGACCGGATGCCAGGACCATGAAGCCTCAAGGCTTCCACCCACCAAATCTGGCGCTGAGAGGATCTCCAGCTCTAATAGGCACTAGTAGGCCCCAGACAAGGACAATTTCCATCAGCCCTTTCATATTTCTACCATACAGTAGTTCTACAAATTACATTTTAGTCTAGTGTTGCATATGTCATGACAGATTATTTGGTGGGTTGCCAAGGCTCATTCTTGCTGCATCAACAGCCCCTGAATATTCACTATGTGGCCACAAAAGTAGCTAAACCACTGTATTAGAAAATTAATGTATTTTATTCTGGTTTTCTAGCAGAGGCTTACTTAAGATATATTTGGCCCAGAAAGTTCTACTCCTAGAGCTAACACTGTACATTCTGGTGCCAGGGGATCACATTAGTTCCCCCAACCTGGATATTGAACCTGGGCCCCCATGAATTAAAAGACTGTCATTGTACAGGTATGGGACCTGGGGTCTTCTGTATAACAGATCTTTCCATAATTTGGATCTTCATACCTTAAGTCTACTAGAAAATCATGTAAACATTAAATTAATCCAATAGGCTGGTTTTGCTTCCAATAAGGATTAAATACATCTTATCTTGGGTCAAGTACAAGGTACTGATTTATTATTACATTTTAATTTGGAGCTTTGTGGATAAAGGGTTTCCCCATAACAGATTCTGTACCTGTATAGGCCATATTGTGTATGGCTGGAGCAAGCAAGAGCCTAAAAGAGAAAGAAGCATCACAGTGGTATACAAGTTGCAGAAGTCACTTATTTCCTGATTTTTTTTAATGTTACTAGTAGGGAAGAGAAAAGTAATATTAGAATATAGATTAAAATAGTGTTCCTACACAGAACAAATAAAAAGCACAATTGCATTCATATCCAGGAAAGTCTTCAGCAGCTAATCCATTATTTACATTCCTGCAGCACTTGGAGACCTAGTAAATCAAAAGCAACCCAATGCAATTCTTTTTGCATTATGAAAAAAAGCAATTAATGACTGATACATTATTTAGATGTAACATTCCATGCATTTGGAACAGGGCAAGTCTCTCTATATTTGAAACTCTTATATTCACCATTTATAAAATCCTCACACATTCATTAGTTCCGTTCTTTTGTCTATTGCACTAATTGGCTGCCTTAAAGCACCTTCTTAAAAGTTCGTGTGTAGCACAATCTGCTTCTGTGATGCCCCATCTCCATCGTACCAGTGTAGACTAAATTGAAACTGCCCTAACTGGGGTCAAGCGATAACACTGTGTTTATTTGTATTTTTTCAACCTTATTTATAATATAGCCTTTTATTCTACATGAAGTTCTGACACTTTACTAACACATGTAACATATCACCAAACTCAATTCATATGTTATCCCTTATTTTTATTTTTATTTTAATTCTCAGATCTTTGAATTTACATCTCATTCTTTGCTCTGTGTTCCCAGTCTACGTATTTGTTTCAATGTCAGTTTAGTTCAGTCTTGAAAGCTTTCTGCCCATAATATTAATTCCACATCCCCCTATTTTTTACATATGTATTTTCATTTGCACCATTATTTCTTTTTCTCACTTATTTGCCCATTCCACTGTATATTTCCATTCCCCCTCCTTTCACGAATCGCCCCCTTAATGTCCATCTCTCCTATAATTATTCTGGCATCACTCCCTTTCCTACTACCTGTAGGTAAAATACATATGTAAAAAATAGGGGGGGATGTGGAATTAATATTAAAATTATGGGCAGAAAGCTTTCAAGACTGAACTAAACTGACATTGAAACAAATACTCTCACCATATTCATCTCCCCTATTAAAGGCTTTTTCAGCTACAGGTATGGGACCTGTTACCTAGAATGTTCGAGACCTGGGTTTTTCTGGATCAGGGGTCTTTCTGTAATTTAGATCACCATACCTTAAGTCTGCAAAAAGTAATTTAAACTTTAAATAAACCCAGTAGGATTTGTTTCCGCCAAAAATTATTAATTATATCTTGTGGGGTCAAGAACAAGGTAAAGTTATGTCATTACAGAAAAAAGAAGGAAATATGTTTTAAAATTACAGGTATGGGACCTATTATAGGTTCCTGGGGTTTTTTGTAATTTGGAGCTACGTACCTTGTCTACTAAAAAACCATGTAAGTATTAAATAAACCCAATAGGCTGGTTTTCCTCCAATAAGGATTAATTATATCTTAGTTGGGATCAAGTACAAGCTACTGTTTTATTATTACAGAGAAAAAGGAAATCATTTTAAAAAATTTGGATAAAATGGAGTCTACAGGAGGCTGCCTTTCTGTAATTTGGAGCTTTCCGGATAATGGATTCCATACCTGTATTTTCATTAAAATTGAGTCTATTGGAGACAACCTTCCCATAATTTGGAGCTTTCTGAATAACGCATCCAATAATTGACGAGATAAGTTTTTGACTTGCAAGAACCTGGGAGCAGAGCGTCTCTTTACTTTCAATTTCAGATGTTGCCCTGTTTGGTGTAAGAAATAATAAAAGCAATATATATGTTTCCTAATCAGCATTTGTTGCCTAATTTAAAAAAAAACATATTTCTAAGCAACTTTGCAATATACAATCAATAAAATGTTCTATAGTTATTTGTTTAATGTATTGCTATTGAAAGCAGTGTTTGTCCGTGTCTATTCTCTGCACTGGTGGCTCAGACTGTTGAAACAATGTAAGACAAGGCAGCTGATTAACAGACCTGTCTTTGCTGGGGAATTTATATTTTTGCAACATTGTTTAAATAGTATCAACCAGGAGTTAGCCAAATTCTGCTTTCAATAGCAATTGTTTTTATAAATAACTTTGCAAGCACTGAATATTCTTAATAAATATATCATGGAAAGTTGCTTAGAAATATGTTTAGGCAAATTGTATTTTGGGGTTGACTTGTCCTTTAAAGGACAAGGAAAGGAAAAGAAATAAAATCCCATTTTTACTTTCTTTAATGAAAAAGAAATCTATCTCCAATATAATTGAATTAAAAAATGTGTACCGTTTTTATAAGAAACCTGACTGTATGCAGTGAAATTCTCCCTTCATTTAGTGCTGTGGATAGGAATTGTCAGACGGTCCCTAACTTCTGGCAGGAAGCCCCTGCCTTACTTACCAGCCATGCAGAACTCAAGCAGCTTTGTTTTTTGATCATTTATGACAATCCCTAAGAAGCCCAGACCACACTGAGCATGTGTATGTAGTCTAGTCTTGCAAAGATGTATAACAAAGTTACAAGATGACAGCCCCCAGTGGCCAACTTTGAAAGCATAAATCATTTGTTTGATTAGGCTTGTGGTGCAGTAAGTTCATGTTTATGTTTAGTATACAAAATACAGCATTTCTAGCCTTATTCTATTTTACACTTTCCTTGCCCTTTAAAGTAATAGGCAGCACATATGTTTAGCAGAAGCCCTATACATTATAACACAGTTTCTGTATACCTGTGTCTGGTATCTTGTGCTTCTTTACCATCAGTGTAGGACCCAGTAGCTACCTCTAGTCTAATTACTTCTTAGTGTGGTTTAATTTAGGACTACAATGTTAGATAAAATATTTTAGCATCTCGGATCTAATGGCAAGAAATGGAATGTGCTCTCTAATGGGATGATTTTTCTAGAATCTGAAATAACTCCCATATTGAATAAAAGACTAAATCTATATGTTGCTCAGTGGTTATTATACTTCTTGCTGAATACTGTGCGTAGACTGCAAGTGTTTGAAGGCTTCAGTAAATGCCACGGGTGCCATTCAGAGACAGGTCAGCTTTCACATTCTCTTGATCTGTCAGAAATATGTAAATTGAGGCATCAACTAGATAGAAATGTCAGTATGGGTTTTAGATATCCCTAACCTACATGTGCTGCATGTAAAGCAAGAAATCCATGTCTAATGTCCTAGTGAAGGGTTTCCAAGGAAATGATTGGACATGCCTCATGTCTAGTGAATGTATAGCAGCCATTTCTGCAGTAGAGGGTCAGTGTTTTCTCATGAAAAATTAATATCTATAGCCAGAGAACATGTCCTAGCTAATATTATACTACCCAGCTATCCCAGCGTGAGCATAACAAAGAAATACTCAATTAAAACTCAGCTAACAATCACACATAGACCTGCATATGAAAGGGTTTTATTTATATTTCTTGCAGTGTCGGACTGGCCCACCAGAATACCAGGAAAACTCCCGGTGGGCCAAGGTGTCAGTGGGCCCTCATGCTGCTAAACTTTTGGCCTATTTCATGGCCATTCCCTATTTCTGAGAACAAAGAGACTATATAGATGGAATAATTGATTATAGTATGTAAAGAATACAAACTAGGAGAATAGAGGTTGATTGAGGAGATGAAGAATATTAGTACTGAGAGTGGGCCCCTGGTCTAAGGTTTTTGGGTGGGCCCCTTGTGTCTCAGTCCGACACTGTTTCTTTGATGTAGTTATACAAAGTACAGGTATGTGATCAACCCATTAAACCCAATAGGCTGGTTTTGCTTCCAGTAAGGATTAATTATATCTTAGTTTGGATCAAGTACAAGCGACTGTTTTATTATTACAAACCAAAAGGAAATAATGTTTAAACATTTGGATAAAAATGGAGTCTATTTCCGTAATTTGGAGTTTTCTGGATAATGGGTTTCCAGATAACGAATCCCATACCTGTATAATATTTTATCATGCCATTTTCATAAATTGGAAGCTTTTGTAAGTATATCGCTTATTTCAGTAAAATGTTAAAAGTAGACCTGTAAAACGTACCTGTATTCATCCATAAATGAGATAGTATTGTAGATGCGTATTCAGTATAGTGTGTAGTATATTCAGTATTCAGTATAGTGTATAGTATAGTTTATTCAGATACACCTCATTGCATTGATACTTGTGTCATCTAATCCCATTAAGATATATATATATATATTTTTTTTAACATTATACATTAATACTGTGGAAGAGGTCACATATGAGACTGGGAAATACATCTTGAGGGTCTGCTCTTTCTTCAGGTTCATCTGTATCTAATTACAGTAATATGCAGTACAGGACAACCTGCAAATGCAAATAGGCAAAAGTTAGTCAGGCCTGGATTTGTGGCAAGGCCACATAGGCCTGTGCCTAGGGAGGAAAATTTTTAGGGGCGGCATGCTGGCCAGCCGCTCTATGGGGAGTTCCGGAGATGCTGGCTGGGGGGCGCCGCAACCGCGCCTTGCAAATCTGGCGCTGCAATCAGTGATCCAAAGGCAGACTGAAGGGATTTATGGGAAATAAAAGCAAGTGGTTATCCTCTGGCATAAGAGCTCCAGGAGACTGGGCCAGTGGGACACAGGAAAATAACCAGATGAGCCCTGGTCCTCTAAGCCCCCCCTAACCAAGACCCACTCCCATCCAGAGGAACTGCACCCTGACCTTCCCCCTTCCCTGGCACCAATTGTGGCCTCAACCAAATAAATATAAAGTAGGTGGCAGACCCTCCCAAGACCAGGGCCGGGCCAAGGGGTAGGTAGAGTAGGCATGTGCCTAGGGTGCAAAGCTGGGGGGGCGCCAGGCTTACACCTTCTCTGTCACCTACCCCTAATCTGGTCCCTGCTTTCGGCCCAAAGTGTGCAGCCTTTTCGTGCATGCGTGCGCCTATCGGTCACTGCAACTGGCCAGTTTGCCTTGGACGCCTGGTCGATCTGGCCCAGCACTGCCCAAGAAACGTAGTTTTTGCTATGCTGTGCCCCCCTCTCCTCATGTGCAATGTTGCTGGATATTCATGTTGCCAGTGACACTTTCCCATTATAGTTGGCTCACTCTTCTCTAACTCTAAATTCTACCTCTTTCTATCTCTAAATTGAAAAGCGATGTGGCTGCCGTAAGCAAATAAAAAGCAGATTTTCCGTAAACAAAACTGCAGTGTTAGCAGGGAGTAGTCACAGCTCTCAAGACACAGTTAAAGTATGTGTTCTGCTTTTCGTGTTTAAAATCTTTCTACAGACCCATAATTGATTTGTCTGGTTGCACGAGTTACAGGTTCTTTATGAAGTTTTTTTTTTTTTTTTTAATTTACAAGAAAAAATTAGTTTACCTTCATTTCCAAATATATTCTGGAAAACGCTGTTTTAAAAAGAGAAGAGACAGGGAAAATAGACCTTTTTACTTATAAAGCAATAAAAGCATTAGTATTTACTGAAGATGAACACTGCCACCTACTGGTGCTGATGAAGACTAACCAGCTGAGCAAGCCTTAAAGGAATTGTTCAGTATAAAAATAAAAACTGGGTAAATAGATAGGCTGTGCAAAATAAAACATGTATCTAATATAGTTAGTCAGTTAAAAATGTAATGTATAAAGGCTGGAGTGACTGGATGTCTAACATAATAGCCAGAACACTACTTCCTACTTTTCAGCTCTCTTGGTTTCCACTGATTGGTTACCAGTAGGGTTGCCACCTGGCCGGTATTTTACCGGCCTAGCCGGTATTTTGAATGGTTGATCCCAATGTTATTAATAGGGAAAAAAAGTTAAATATATAGGGAGGCCGGTATTTTTTTCAAGAAAAGGTGGCAACCCTAGTTACCAGGCAGTAGTCAATCAGAGACTTGAGGTGGGGGGGGGGTTATATGGGTCATAACTGTGTTTTGAATCTGAGCTGAATGCTGAGGTTCAATTGTGTTGTGTTTTGGTAGCCGAGGATCAGCAGAGTATAACAGGGCTTTATTGGCAGGTTCATGCAGCCATTATACAGCAGTAACATAAACTCTATCCTTCTGAAACAGCTTAACTCATGTGCACAGTGACCTCTGCAGGCCATTTGTATAAACACCGCAAATTGTCCCATGTGGCCCCCCTTCAAGTCGCTGACTAAAGAGTTAGAGAGCTGAAAAGGAGTAGTAGTGTTCTGGCTATTATGTTAGACATCCAGTCACTCCAGCCTTTATACATTACA
>CM044441.1:29879389-29965232 GCA_024363595.1 Xenopus borealis
ACCAAACTGATTACTGGAGTAAACATCACCAAACTGATTACTGGAGTAAACATCACCAAAAGTTGAGACAATAGCAAACGTATGGCAGTATTTTTAGACATTCAGTAGGAGGGGAATTGTTACATGAAGGAAAGGGTACGTATTAAACGGATTTTTCAAAACACACCAGTTAAATGTGCTGCATCCATTTTTCTAAAAAAGCAAACTGATTTTTATTTTGTATTTAATTTTGAAAATCTGACACAAGGCTAGACAAAGGGGCAAATTCACTAAAGGTCGAAGCGTCTAACGCTAGCGCTAATTCGCCAGCGTGATGCCATTTCACAACTTCCCCAATTTACTAACAATTTCCCTGGTGAAAGTAGATAGACTAGCGCAACCTTACGCCAGGAGAGTTGCGCTAATTCACTAAGATGTCCATTTTACTGAACGTTACCTCTTGCGCTAGACTTAACCTCGCCAGGTCAGACCTGGCGAAGTTCAATACAATAGAGTTTGAAAAAAAAAAACTTGAAATTTTTTCTAGGTCCCAAAAAAACGCTGGCGTCTTTTCCTTTTTTTTACAGTGATAGTCTAAAAAATAGCGTAATAGTGTAAGTACAAATGGCAACTAAACTATACAGTGGCACATGTTTAGGGCAATAAGACAACTTTATTTTATTTGTTAAAAGTTTCCTGGGCTTGTGTAGTGTAATGTAGTGGCTGTAACATATACTTCTATTCAGTGTTGGACTGGGACACCAGGGGCCCACCCAAAAACCTTAGACCAGGGGCCCACCATAAAATCTTAGACCAGGGGCCCACTCTCAGTACTAATATTCTTCATGTCCTCAATCAAACTCTATTCTCCTAGTTTGTTTTCTTTACATACTATAATCAATTATTCCATCTATTTAGCCTCTTTGTTCTCATAGAAATAGAGAATGGCCATTAAAAAGGCCAAAAGTTTAGCAGTATGAGGGCCCACTGACACCTTGGCCCAACAGGAGTTTTCCTGGTATTCTGGTGGGCCAGTCCGACACTGCTTCTATTATATGTTTAACTTTGCACCATATGCAAATTAGGCATCGCTAGTGTAAATGCGCTTTGCCTGACGAAGTAACGGTAGCGCAACTTCGCTACTTTTCGCTTCCCTGAGTGCAAATTTGCATTTTAGTGAATTAGCGGTGGACTGGCTAAAATTCGCCTGGCGAAGTGCGCATTTTCGCCGCTTAGTGAATTTGCCCCATAGTGTCAGTTTCCCAGGAGCCCCCAGTCATGTGACTTTGATCTCTGATAAACTTCAGTCATTCATTACTGCTGTACTGCAAATTTGAGTGATATCACCCCCTCCCCTCCATTTCCCCCTTTCCCCCCCAGCAGCCTAACAACACAACAATGGGAAGGTAATCAGATAACAGCTCCCTAACACAAGATAACAGCTCTCTGATAGATCTAAGAACAGCACTCAGTAGTAAAATCCAGGTCTCACTGCGACACATTCAGTAACATTGAGTAGGAGAAACAACAGCCTGCCTGAGATGGCTGCCTATACACCAATATTACAACTAAAAAAAAGTACACTTATTGGTTCAGGAATTACATTTTATATGCTAGAGTGAATTATTTGGAAATAAAAACTACACCATAAAAATCATGATAGAAATCATTTAAGGAAACTGAGCAGCATTGTCCCACCTGCTTGACCGTCTATGCACATGGAATTATTTTTATATCATAAGACGTGTTTACTATGACCAGAATAAATGGGACTTTCCATTTAACCTTGGGTGAGAGATGCCAAGAGGTGTTTTTATTCTGTATTTTTGTGCTACCCCACAATAAGCGGCCTATCTGCCAGCTAGCGATATGCATTTATATTTTGACCGGCTATAAAACATAAAGAGGTGCTTTATGAAAGTTGAATTTAACTGAATCTTGGTGGGAGTGCAGAGAAACACTACATTGTACTGTACTTGGGTCATTTCCATTTGTTGCTGGCAAAATAAATTACTCATTTATTATTAGATGTCACAGACGTGTAAGGGGTGAAAATCACCACCCTGCCTGGGGCTTTACTTGGCCTTAACCCTGGACCACTTATAGAGGGGTGGTCACCTATATATAAATGTCATGCCGAGGGGTTATTCTTAGTTTCACCAAGCAAGGAATGTTTTTTTTTTTTCCAGTGCCCTTTTTGCTCTCTTATAGATTATAAGCATCAAATTCCAGAGCAGGAATCAGCTTAAAGATATGAGTGAAAAACGTGTGTCCTGCTCAGGCTTGCCAAGGCCTCCAGTGATACTTCTGCTCTGATCCATCAGTCTGACACATACCACATAACCACAGGCAAAGTCAATTCCATTCTCCCACCTCTCTCTAACCCTACCATAATATCTCTGAATTCAGTTTGTTGGAGGGGAGGGGGGGTTGTACATTTTTAGAAATACAGTTGTGCTCATAAGTTTACATACCCTGGCAGAATTTATGATTTCTTAACCATTTTTCAGAGAATATGAATGATAACACAAAAACTTTTCTTTCACTCTTGGTTAGTGGTTGGCTGATGCCATTTATTGTCAAACAATTGTGTTTACTCTTTTTAAATCATAATCACTACACAAACTACCCATTTTTTTGTTAAAAAAATAATAATAATCAGTCCCCATATCTCAGGCCCCGACCTAAGTGTTATTTCACTTTACTATTCATTCGGAAGTAGAAAGCAACAAAAATCATTTTAGAGGCTGTCAGTCCAGCAAGAAAGTTGAGTGGAAGTAGTAACAAGCATTGTACAAGGATTGTTGTGGTCTGGCAAGTCCATTTGTGTATATGTGCTTATAATACACAAAAGCCGTAAATATCTTGTAAATTATATCCTTATAAACGGTGAGTTCTGATGTCATCCGTTATAAACGGTGAGTTCTGATGTCATCAGTTATAAACGGTGAGTTCTGATGTCATTTCTATCACATGGCTCACTGAAACTTGTGTATTATAATAAATAAAGTACCGCCAGTTGCAAAATAAGATGACATTAGAAGTTACCTCGGAGTTCCATGGCCTTCAACCTCGTGTTTTTATATGGTCACGAAACTCCTCAGTGACTTGCAATACCCTTATAATTTACAACAGGGGGTACTTTATTCACTATGTATTTTCACACCTAGGATGTCCACTAGCGTTGTCACCCTGCTGGTATTTTACTGGCCTAGTCGGTAAAACACTTGATAAGGCCAGGGCCGGTATTACAAATTTACCCGCAATTTAGTTGCTGGTAAATTTGTAATACCCTTAAAGGGGTTGTTCACCTTTGAGTTAACTTTTAGTATGATGTAGAGAGTGATATTCTGAGACAATTTGCAATTGGTTTTATTTTTTTATTATGTGTGGTTTTATAGTTATTTAGCTTTTTATTCAGCAGCTCACTAGTTTGCAGTGTCAGCAATTTGGTTTCTAGGGTACAAATTACCCTAGCAACCCTGCACTGATTTGAATAAGAGACTGGAATATGAATAGGAGATGGACTGAATAGAATGATAAGTTATAAAAAGTAACAATAACAATACATTTGTAGCCTACAGAGCATTTGTTTTTAGATGGTGTCAGTGACCCCAATTTGAAAGCTGCAAAGAAACAGAAGAAAATTGCAAATCATTAAAAAACTATGAAAAATAAATAACTACTTTCTAAAATATGAATATACATTAAGGGGCAGATTTACTATTGGTCGAATTCGAGGGTGAATTTGTCCTTGAATTCGACCAATCGAATTGTGGTCGAATTTAAATCCTTCGACTATCGGATTCAAAGGATTTTAGAAATAATTTGATCGATCGATAAAATCGAACAATTCGAACGATTTTAATAATTTGACCAAAAATAATTAAAACCAATTCGGTAGGTTGAAACTGGCAAACTAGGCAGTTGAATAAAAATTTAAAGGGCAAGTTATTCGACTGTCGAATATTTGAATAGATTTTTATTCGAATCATTCCATTCGATCATATTTTCAAAATTCGATCATCGAAGTGGTCTTCAAAATCATTCGAAAATTCTAATGCTTTTGAAAATTCGATCGAATTTCGAATCCTTTGTGTGAATTTGATAAATCTGCCCCTAAAATTTACCTATAGATCACGTTGATCTTTTTTTTTTTTGCAGAGAGGTTTATTTTTGTAAGTAATTGTTAGTTGAAGTTTCTAAACCTGACTGTTTTGCCAACCTGACTGTCCCATCTCAGCCTGTCAGTTAGAGTTACAATTGATTGCTAAGATACATTATAACAATTTCATCTGGGAAACAGATGCATATATGAAGAAGGCAGAGCCCAGACCAGAGAGTGAAGGAAATATGTGCCGGGTTGCTCGTACTCTTCTTTCTGCTGCTGACGTGTCAAGAGTTTCACAGGCAATAATATACAATACTGACTAAATGCAGCTTTTTAACATCTTTACTACATAATGCTATAATAGGTAATCTACATACAATTGTAACTAACTTACAAGGCTCCCAACAAACACATTTTTGAGGGACCCATCACCAAAAGCTTGGGGATATTGGTTTGACTTCATGTATTGAATGTATACACCCAGTGGCATAACAAGATCTTATTGGGCCCCACAGCAAATTATATTTCAGGCCCCCAAAATGTCCAGTGGTTGACCTGTTTTACCAATATTTATTGTAATTGTATATGAATTAGGGCCTCATGGGGCCCCTATAGCTCCTGGGGCCCCCCTGCAGCCGCAGGGTTTGCTTCCTCTGTAGTTACGCCCCTGTATACACCTGAAAGCAGCTACTGGTTCTTTTGTTTTTATCAATCAGCCCATTTTAACTCTCAGTAGCTATATACTAAGCAGTGGCGTTCAAGAAGACATTGCCGCCTGAGGTGGCTCCAGTAATCCCGCCCCCCCAGCCTGATAACTTTTACGGGGTGGAGGGAGCAACGCTAATGCGTAGAGCACAATAGCGCTCTCACACTAGTAAAACCGAATTTCTGGTTTAAAATCTTTTTGCCGCCCCTGGAGACCTCGCTGGCGCTGCCACCTGAGGCGATCGCCTCAACTCGCCTCATTGGCGGAGCGCCACTGATACTGATAAGATTCAAATCCTGAACCCAATCTTGACTTTGGTGCATCTGTAATGTTAATGTAATAAAAAAAATGAAACATTTTTACAACGTCAAATGACCAATCAATGTTTTGCATTCAAATCGGTGACCAGTGACCATTGTTATGCACTACACTACCCTGAAATAAAAAAAAGACCAAATGCAAAATAGTTTCAGTATTCATTCTACATTATGCTTTAAAGTTAAATGTAAGATTAACATTACGAGTGGCTGAGAAGAAATAAACATAAGGAATCAGAACTGCAGAGATCATAAGACTCATGTACGTTCACAGATGCAACTTCCCCTTTTCCCAAACCAAACCCTTACTAATAAAAAAACCCTACCCTACATAGACCCCCCTCCCTGCTCCCCCCAGCCTAGGTGGTATCTTTGGTAAATGCCTACCTCTTTACTTACCCCTCTGTGCATATTCAGGGCATCGGCGTTCACGGACGGCATCTTCTTTTCTTTGCTAATCTTTAGGTCTTCTTCTGGCACTTTGGCAAGATTGCTCCAACTGCGCATACGCCGTGAATTCCAATGCACTGAATCTGCACCAAGGGTTAAGTAAAGAGTTAGGGGCATTTACCAAAGGAACCAACTAGTCAGGGGAGGAGCAGGGATGGGGGTCTATGTAGGGTAGGGGAGTAGGGTTGCCATCCGGCCGGCTTTTTACTGGCGTAGCCGTTAAAAAACTTGCCAGGCCGGGGCCAGTATTCAAATTTACCGGTAATGTAGCTGTAATTTGTAATACCCTTACTAAAAGCCCTTGACCCTCCAGCAAAAACTTACCTTTCCTTTGCATTCTGCCCCTTCTCATGATGGAGCCTGCCCACTTTTGCCTCACAACCCCGTGGTTCCGCCCCTTTTCCATCACAACCCGCCCATTTACATGTGGCTCTGCCCCTTTTTACATCACATTTTGCCCATTTAGTTCCCGCCCCCACCACTGGCCGGTAAATTTTTTTTAAAAAGGTGGCAACCCTATAGGGGTTTTTATTAGCAAGGGTTCGGTTCTCATTACTATATAGTTGCACTCAGTGCTGCTCTGTCCATCCTATTTACTTTCTCGAATTGGGTCTAGGTCTATTGCCACAAGAAAGAACCAGGTGAAAACATCACTAGCACATCAAACACCAGAAATGAAAATATTTAGCACAACTGCGCCCAATTTGCACCAAAGTGCGCACACAGTTATTTTGATGAATTGCTGCAGTAGATGCAGTGCAGTTGCACTAAGCGAATCTCCTTGTTTCTCCCACATCAATAGAGTTGCTGGAAAACACATTGCATTATGGGGGGGATATGGAGCTTTAGAGTTTAATAAACGTGGAGTAAGTAAGGGGCTGACCACCATCCACTTTGTGCCCTCCAAGCACTTTGCATATTTATATAAAGACATCTAAGAACCCAAACCAAAGCCACCAAGCTATTTTTACTGTAACAAGGATCACCATAATTTCAGTGAAATAAACCCAATAGGAATGTTTTGCCACCAATATGATTAATGCAACTTACTTAGGTTCAGTACAAGGTACTGTTTGCTTTTCCATAATTCAAAGCTTTCTGGATAATGGGTGATCCCTTACTTATATAGCAGTGATTTTATTAATGAAACTTTTAATAAATGTATTATTTCTGTACACAGGAGAGGAGATGTGCCTTTCTGCCTCTGAGATCTCCCTTGCCACATCAGCAAGATTTTGATAACATTCCTCCAGTATGTTTAGTGTGCAGTTGCTATATCATTATGTCCTGCCCGTCTTTCTGCTTCTACTTTTAACTCTACCAAATTGATACTTTCTGCTTTTATAAGTGAAGCTGCTTATTACACGCCACAAAACATTTAAGACATTCAAGAGAATATTTCTGAGTTAAGGTGGCCATCAATGTTCAGACTTTATTCATTGTACAATGAACATGAGGATGGTGACCATTCGTTTCAATGTTGCAATCTAAAACAAACCATTCAGATTTATACTGTAGAATTAAAGTAGGAAAAAACAATGTCCAGGTCATTCATTGACAAACAGCCATCCAGGAAATAGTAGTGACAGTCATCCATTGATTATCAGATAGGCAATACATGCAGAGATATTATCTTAGCCAACAGAAATCAATCAACTAATTGCCATGGTACTGCACATGGTCCAAAAATCATAATATTTAATGTGACTATATATCTGTGTGTCTGTGGCTGCTTTACTCTAAGACAAAATAGGAGTAGGGTTTTTGGATAGTTGTTTTATCCATTATACATACAGTATTTGATTTGGTTGGCATCAGCTGATGTCATTACACTTTGCTAACTGTGCCTATATCAAGGAATATATAGACTGATGCAATGTTGGAATGGGGTGTCTGGACCCACCGGGGTCACCACCTCAAGGGGTGAACTCCTCCCACCCTCCTACCCCATACATTTTGCCTCTCCTCCCTCCAGCCCACTTGTGTCTGCTTCAAAATCAGGGGCCTGGCGATCCCAGGCAATGGTTCTGGTTCCCCTGGTACCCCACTTGCCCAATCCAACC
This sequence comes from Xenopus borealis, assembly GCA_024363595.1. NCBI lineage: Eukaryota > Metazoa > Chordata > Amphibia > Anura > Pipidae > Xenopus > Xenopus borealis. The sequence goes on from CM044441.1 coordinate 29,887,016, forward strand.
CTGGTACTTTTTCCATTTGTACAAAGTACAAGGTACGGTTTTATTATTACAAAGAAAAAAGGAATCCTTTTAAAAAATTTGGAATTATTTGCTTAAAATGGGCTCTATGGGAGATCCTGTAAGTCAGAGCTTTCTGCATAACAGGTTTTTAGATAAGCAATTCCATACCTGTATTTAGTTTATGTGACACTGAGGATACAGAAAATTGGTGAAACAATAAATATCAACCTTATTTGATTTGCACAGATCTTTAATGAATGCTGTTGTATGCAATAACATGGGTTTCACTCATACAATAAAGAGTAAAGAGGGATTACGGAATAACGATATTAAGCATTCCCAAGTGATCATTCCTTGATAGCTCTAATATCTGTGCATGTCCATTCAAGCAAATGGGAGGTAACTAAAGGTGACCATGGGCCTTGTGATTGATGAGGACTATGGTAGTGAAAATATTGTGTGTGTTATGAGCCTTAAACAGTTAAACTTTGCAAAGATATTAAAAAATAGCAAGCAAACATGGAGAAATGTGCAAGTGATTATAATCAATAGGGATGTTCAACATTTGTCACCCCCCAGTGATTTTACCTTATCCTTCTCCTTGTAGCTTCAGATTTCAGGTGCCAAATGTTAGGCACCTCCAGTGATTATAATAGCTCATCTGATACCCCCTTGCTGATGCTACTGGTAGCAGAAAACTGCACTGTCCTACTTCTGAATGACCACCATGATTGTCTTCTTCCACTTCTTCATTCTTCAATACCCCCGGGCTGGTGCATGTGCAAGAGAGTAAAAAGGCTAGTTTTTTCTAGTTTTCAGGTTTTCATTCTACTGCTCATGCACAACTAGAAGATGCTTGGACAGAAATACCTAGAGTCATTGGTTAGGGCTTATAACACAGGGGGGGTCTAACATTTGACACCCCCAATGATTTCACCTTTTCTTCTCCTTTACACTTCAGATTTCAGTCTGTCTTGTTGCTCTGTACTCACAGGCTGGACATACGTAGAAAGAATAGAAAACAATAGTTTTCTTAATGGAACTGGACTTTTTAGACTCTAGTTAGACTGATTAAAATGGATATGTATGCAATTAATAAAAAAAAAGATCAAGATGTAACAAGTAACCATGGTAAGACGTGATTAGGGGACACTGAAATGTGGAAGTGAAAGGAGATTATAGTGCAGGAGAACAATACATCAAGGACAATAAACATTGGGTCAACAAAATAGAACCTGCACCCAACCCTAGCGCAATCCCTCCCAACCCAGTGCTGAAGCTCTATTTATAGACTCATGACCCACCCATCTCTGACATCACAAAAGGGGGCAGGGGGAGGTAGGACAGGTGTTTGGCAATACATATAGGCTGCTGTCTCTAGTCCTGCCTGATCCGAGGTGTTGAGTTGGCCAACGTATCACTAATGGGGATATCACATCATCCCATTGAAACTATATTTCTATAAGTGGCTGGGTAACAACTTTGTCACCTAGAGATGCAAAGGATACACGGATACCTATGGAGCCATGTACTGTCCCTGGATCTCATAAGCTGCCAGGTAGCAAGCTTATCTAAGATCAGTGATCAACCAACCAGTGGCTTGCAAGCAACATGTTGCTCACCGATAGGGTTGGCACCATTTTATTGAAAAAATGTTGACTGCCGTAGAGAGAGGCAGGGGTGGGACCATAAAGGGTAGGTTAGTGATGTCAAGCCGACGGAACAATGACATGGGGGAGAAATGGTGCCGCAAGTACCGGCCAAGTGGCAACCTTAGGGCTAAACTCCATGAGAGATTTTGTAGGATGATGTCAGGCATCCAGTGTCGGATGGTGTCGCTCCTGTCAGATGGGAATGCAGCATGCTGATCTTCATTCGATGGGATGAAATCTGATGATGTCGGAAAGACTTTTTCTTCTCATTGAAATATTGAATCATTGAAATCTCATTGAGAAAAAGACCTTATCCAAATTTATCTGAGCAGACATTACTGTGGGGAATCAGATTTCATAGCATCCTTCAAATCTCGTACTGTTGCATAGTGCGTGGCAAGATCAGATAAAATCTGACCCACAAAATATGATCAAAATTTCTGGTGGAGTTTATCCCTTAAGGTGGCCATAGAAAAGATCTTTCAAGGGAAGATTGTTAGTTTAAATACACATGTATAGAGCTGAATCATCAGATATACAGGTAGAAACAATAGAATTCTGATTCTGAGGATTCACCACTAATAATGGCTGATGTTCTGATGCCTTCAAAGGCCCCCAATCAAAATTTTCCATGCAGCCTGATCAACGAGCCAACCGATATCCAAGATATGCTGCCTGTATGGGTTGGCTTGTGTCCCAACAGACACCTACAGCATATTGTATGAAAACTCATTTCGTACAATGTTATCCATGTGTCTTTGGCTTAACGCACTGACTTGTATGCTGCCCCCATTGGCCTCAAAGCAGGTACTCAAAGCAGATTCTGTCATGGGAAAAATTGTTTTTAAAAATTCCTCAGTTAATAGTGCTGCTACAGCAGACTTCTGCACTGAAATCCATTTCTCAAAAGAGCAAACAGATTTTTTTATATTTCATTTTGAAATCTGACATGGGGCTAGACATATTGACAATTTCCCAACTGCCCCAAGTCATGTGACTTGTGCTCTGATAAACTTGTCACTCTTTACTGCTGTACTGCAAGTTGGAGTGATATCACCCCCCTCCCTTCCCCCCCAGCAGCCTAACAACAGAACAATGCGAAGGTAACCAGATGCAATAGGAAAATCCGCACACCTAACACTCCCAATATGCTCCTTCTTGGTGCACAATGATGGGGAAATCGACAACCTCCATAAAACGTTCGATGAATTTCACTGGCACACAAGAGATGCAATTAGCAGGGCAAGGCCTTGAAATTTTATTTAATGCAATGTGCAACTTTTCAGGGACACGACCCTTTGTCAAGGGGTGTGTCCTCAAAACGTTGCACATTGCATTAAATAAATTGCAAGGGCTTGCACTGCTAATTGCATCTCTTGTGTGCCAGTGAAATTCTTCAAGGCAACCAGATAACAGCTCCCTAACACAAGATAACAGCTACCTGGTAGATCTAAGAACAGCACTCAGTAGTAAAATCCCATGACCCACTGGGCCTCCTTCAGTTACATTGAGAAGGAAAAACAACAGCCTGCCAGAAATCAGTTCCCTCCTAAAGTACTGGCACAAGTCACATGACCAGGGGCAGCTGGGAAATTGACAAAATGTCTAGCCACATGCCAGATTTCAAAATTGAATATAAAAAAATGTTTGCTCTTTTGAGAAATGGATTTCAGTGCAGGAGTCTACTGGAGCAGCACTATTAACAAATTGCTTTTTGAAAAAAACATGGTTTCCCATGACAGTATCCCTTTAATTTTGAAGTTGAAGGCAAGTTTTAGTTGCATAAAAACATGGTGTACTGCTAAACAGTGCCCCCCTGTTAGCTGCCAGTCCACATAGGGGCTATTAAATAGCCACGCATGGTCCTTATATGGCATCCCCAATAACATTTTCATGCTTGTGTTGCTCTCCATCTCTTTTTACTTCTGAATGGGGCTCACAAGTGAAAAAAGGTTTGAGTCCCCTGTATTGATGCTTTACCCCATTTGTAATAAAGTCACTACATTGCCCCAGTAGCAGTATCCCATTTCAACCAATTAAATGTTTTCTTTTAAATACAGTAGGTGATGGTACATTTTACCTGTTGATTGGTTGCTATGGGTTACTGCTCCTGGGCAAACTTAGTGCCTTTCATTACATAGAAAGAGAGATCCGCTCGTTTGGCGATATCGCCAAACGAGCAGATCTCTCCCCGATATGCCCACATTGAAGTGGGAGATATTGGGCTGATCCGATCGTGGGCCCTAGGGCCCAACGACCAGATCAGAATAGAGGCGATACGGGCGGTCGGATCGCAGGACCGCATACACGCAGAGATGCACCGGTGATCCGAATAGGGTTTTTAACCTGCCCGATCGAGATGATATCGATTGGGGAAGCCAGTCGGATAGCCCCACACATGGGCCAATAAGCTGCCGACTCGGTCTGATGGCAGCTTTTATCGGCCGTGTATGGGGGCCTTTAAAGTCAACTCTGTATAATCTGTAAGATACATTTTGTCATTTCTAAGAACAGGAAAAGGTTTATAACGAATTAAAAAAAAAAAAAAAAACGGCTTCCTCCTGGAAAACAGTGATGGACTCTTAAAAACTCTGCTGTAGGCACAAATAGGGTTAAAGTTCCGCCATAAAATGAAAGAGGCTGGAGATTCCATCAGCGCAAGGATTTTAGCAGACTGGCCAGCAGGGAGGGGGAGGGAAGCTACGCCTGTGTACAGACATGTTTATGAGATACATCTGGTGTGTGTTACATGGATAGGAAGAAGCATTTTTACTTTCCTACTTAGAATTTTCTTTACTTTGATCACCTTAATAAAACATGGCTCAGAGAAGAGAAATATCAGAAAACATGAAAATGGTTCTCCTACAAGGCACGGTACCCACTTTGACTGTTTGGTACTTCCACATTCTGCTGGGACGGAAGACAGCACTCCTTCAGGGCTCGTAAGAGGGGCCCAAATCTTTGAAAAGTGCAGCACTGCCGGGCCCCCCTTCAGGCCCGGGCCCCCGATGGTGGCCCTGAAGGTAAGTAATACAAAAGTCACACGTACAAGTTGATTGCATCTGGTTCACATCTGACAGTCGTGTCGGATGCAATCAGCTTGTTCGTGCTACTTTTGTATTACCTTAGATTCAGCGCATCTGACATGACGCTTGCAATTAGTCTCATTGCGTCAGAATGGAAGGTGTCACGGGTAAAATCGCCTGTGGAGTTCTACTCTTAGATTTGGAGCATCTAGCACGACTTCTGCGATTGGTCTCATTGCATCGTAACGGAAGGTATCGCTGGTAAAATCACCCTTGGTGTTCTTCCTTTAGCGCTCTTAAAGATGATCGTTCTTTACATGCGCTCCCCTGCAGCTGAACGCATGAAACTGGAACGCAGGGGAGCGCAGGTAAAAAACACTCCTCTGTAAGAGCCCTAAGAGTCACTGCCTTAAATCACCAGCCTTCCAGTCATTACCTCTTATTTTTCAATCACGAAGTGGCAACCCTAAAGTTCTCTCCCCATATGCCACTATTGTGTGAAGTCAGCGAATCTGAACGCCAGTTAATTGTGTCATAAATTATCATTCACACAGAACACAATTTTTCGTGAAATCGGATATGCAAATTTGGCCTCTTTGATTATCAAATATCGAATAGATCGGATATTCGATAATTCGATCATTCCGTGATCGAAGGAATCAAAATTTTTAAATTATTCGACTGCCTACTGAACCTACCGAATTGTAATAGAAGTCTATGGGAAACCCCCCATAGGCTTCTGAGGCTAAGCCCTGCTCGAATACCATTCGTACGATCGGAGCGTTCAATTGTTCGAATAGTACGAATTTTTCGGATGCTCAAAGGAAATTTCACGATTTTTTCCTAAAATCAAACGATTGGTATCCGATCGTACGAATTCATCAAGAAATCGTATTGCGAGCAAATTGATAGCCTAAAACAATTCGATAAGCATTCGATGGTCGAATGCTTATCGAATTGTGAATTTGGTCGAGCTAATTATGGGGAATAATAGTAAATTTGCCCCTAAGTGTTGCCCTGCACTGGTAAAAATGCTGCATTTGCGTTTGTGTAGCACTGGGGGTAGCCATTCAAAGGAGCTAAAACTCAGGTTACACAGCAGATAGCAGATAAGCTCTTTAGAACACAATGGTGTTATCTGTTATCCACTATTTAACCTGTACCATATACAGTAGCCTTTTTTCAATTTCCGCCATTCCTATACAGCAGCTTGTTTCTGAAGCAAACACATCTGTTTTACCAGTGCAGGGCAACACTACATGATATTTTCATTACTATTAAACTTTCATTTTTTGATATTGATGTTCCTTTAAGGGCCCTTACACACAGGCGATTTAACATGCGTTCCGTTTTGCTGCGTTCAGCAGAGGAGCTCAGGAATAGACGCACTCCTTTCAGTGGGCCTATACTCACACAACCGCATGTATGTGCCGAAGGCAGGAAAAATGCAGCATGTTGCGTCTGAACCTGTGTTTGGCGCCTACAGTGAGTATAGGCCCATTGAAAAGAATTGAGTGAGTCTATTCCTGGGCTCCCCTGGAACGCAGGTTAAAACGCCAGTGTGTAAGGGCCCTTAGGCTACTTTGGGTATAAGTTATACACTGGAGTAATAACCCATGTTAGAATTTGCCTTCCTACAGCTGTACTTCCCTTAAAAGCTCAGCGCTAGGTGCTGATTGGTTGTTATGGGTCACTCCTCTGGAGTAAAATTACAGAAGCTTTGTGAACTATTCCCTTAAGTCAAAACAGGTGGGACCCCTCATTCACGCTAAAGGCTCTGTGAGAAACTGGTACATTGTTTACTCAATGAATGTTAAAAAAATGGTAAAAGTGGTGATAACAGGGGAAATATGTTTTTTAAATGGGTGGTCCACCTGTAGGGCTCTTACACACAAGGGTCTGAAGCTACACTCCCCTGCGTTCCGGTTTTATGCGTTCAGCTACAGGGGAGCGCACTTACACAGGCGCATGTAGGCTTCAGACGCTCGTGTGTAAGAGCCCTTAAGAATGGCTAATCTAAAGCAACTTTTCAATTGGTCTTCATGTTTTCTTTTTTTTTTATATAGTTTTTGAATTATTTGCCTTCTTGTTCTGATTCTTTCCCGCATATAAATGGAGTTTTTGACCCCATGTAAAAAAAAGACAATGGTTTGAACACTTACAAATGTATTGTTATTGCTACTTTTTATTACTCACCTTTCTATTCAGACACTCTCCTATTCACATTCCTGTCTCTGATTTAAATCAATGCAAAGTTGCTAGGGGAATTTGGACCCAGATTGCTGAGATTGCAAACAGAAGAGCTGTTGAATAAGGGCCCTTACACATGGGCGTTTTGGACCTGCGCTCCCCTGCGTTGCGTTTGGCTGCGTTCAGCCTCAGGGGAGCGCAGGGCTAGACGCACCTCATTAGTTTCAATGGCGTTGTACCCACGAGACGCGTGTAAGCGCCGAATGCAGATTCAGACGCAGCATGTTGCGTCTGAATCTGCGTTCGGCGCTTACACGTGTCTACTAAAAGATTTTACCGGTTATACAGATGCAAGTGCTGGAGCAGTACAGTTGTGCTCCTTAGTAGTGATGGGCGAATCTCACCCGTTTTGCTTCGCCGAAAAATTCTCGAATTTCCGGCGAAATTCGCGAATTGGCGTCAATCGCGTTGCGTCGTTTCCGGAGCGCATCGCGTCATTTTTGGCGCGTCGCGTCAAAAACTACGCGCGACTCGTTTTTTTTGGCGAATTTTTGCTGGCGTTTCGCGAATAAATTCGCCCATCACTACTCCTTAGGTCAATACCAGGTGCACTTGTGTCTGATCTACTAGCAGGTGCAAGTTGCCTTAAAATTGGGTTCTGAATCCTTAAAACTTAAAGCTGAGGACTTTGTAGTTGAAAGTTTTTTTCCACATTTCCTGATTTATTTGTTCTCACAGTGATGGAACTTCAGATTGAATATTTGCACAATCTGCACAAAGTGACTTGTTCTTATGGCAAAAAAATGTATTCATCTTCACCTATTTCCATTGTTAGTATAATTTCTTACACATGGCTTCTGGAGTGAATCGCATGTTGTATTTAGCTGGACTGAAAATAACCCAGGGGAAATGAACGATTCCAGAATAAATAGGGGCCCTTTGCCAAGTCAAGCAAAGAACCTGAAGTGATCATGGTCAGCTAAGAGGCTCGTAGAAGTCTCATGCATGGCTGCTAACAAGCATTTTATTGCATTCAAAGGAGGGGAAGGCGGATCAGAAGCAGAAACTTTGAGAGGGAGTCCAACTTTCCCTGTAGTAGCTTCAACTTTGTAGCAAATGTGCTTTGGAATCGGTGTATTATGGGGCCTGTAGGTAGAACACCTGCCAAGGTTGAGGCCGGTATTACAAATTTACCGGCAATATAGCTGCCGGAAAATCTGTAATACCCATATTAAAGGCCCTTGGCCCGCTCCCAATCCGCAGAAAACTTACCGTTTTTCAGGGTCGGGCCAGTCAGGGTCTGTGGCTCTGGCCCCTTTGACGTCACGACACACCCCCGTTGCCGTCACAACATGCCCCCTTTCTTCCTGCCCCCACCACTGCCGGTAAAAAAAATTTTAAAGGGTGGAAACCCTAATTGCAGGTTTGTTTGAAATCATTATTAAAAACTTGGATTACTTGGATACAATGTTGATGGGCGACCGACTCAGGGTCGGACTAGGCTGTCCGGTGTGGTGGAGGGGGGGGGGATGGCTCGGCGGGGGAACTTGGCAGAGGACCCAGTCTGACCCTGGAGAGACTTTCTGTAATTCAGTTTTTGGATAATCGGTATGCAGATAACGGATTCCATACCTGTACTGATAACTATAGCTGTAAACATATTATGAGCTAAGTGTAATTCTGACAAAAGGTTGCAAAGGTCCTCAACATCAACAAAACCTATTTTGTGTTTTCCATTTCCACTGTAAGAGAAAGTGATTGCTCTATATTGTAACCAGATGGTTCTTTATTTTTACCCAACTAACATGTGACGGTATCCTCCTGAGCTTTATTTTCTGTGGTTTAGGGTAGAACTACATGTGCTTTTTGGCCCGATCCAAAGAGACGCGGCAAAATGCAGGTGTCAAGTCAGATGCTCCAAAAATAAGGTAAGAAATAGAAATGTTGGATGTTGCAGCGTGGATCCAGCACCACAAGACTGCATGCTGCGTATTCATCAGTTGTGTTGGATGCCCACTGCGACAACATCATGGTAATCCCAACCCCGGCCCGGATTTGTGGAGAGGCCACCTGGGCCCGTGCCACTACTAAATAAAGGCAAAATTTCATACCATTATATCCTATGGACCAAGTCACACATACATAGTTTGTTGCCTTACCGTGGTGCATGGGCCTAACCATCATAAAATAACTAGATCTAGATCTAGTCCTCAATTAACTAAGTAGGTTGTAATGTTTTTAATATTTATATCCAGTAAACCCCCCTGCATTTCAGCGTAAGCCTATCTCCTCCTCAATGTGAAATATTTACCGGTCCAAGAAGCAGAAATGGATATCATTTTGATTCTGTGTACAGTCTGCATAGTGTCTTGGATTGGGAAAATCTATCCCGTACTTGGTGTATGGTGTGTATGGTTTAAAAAGAAAAAAACTGTGTTACAAGAGCAATGACCCCTTATAGGTACATAATTACCCCACCTCTAAAGGTGCAGTGTAGAACATAGTACAAAATCCACAACTTCTCATATCTGGACTGTCCGGGTCAAACCCTATTGTCCCTCTAAGGGTTACATAGTTACATACATAGTTACATAGTTAAATTGGGTTGAAAAAAGACAAAGTCCATCAAGTTCAACCCTCCCAAATGAAAACCCAGCATCCATACATACACACCCCTCCATACCTTCACATAAATTACAGTTGTGCTCATAAGTTTACCTACCCCATTTTTCAGATAATATGAATAGCACAAACATTTTTCTTTCACTCATGGTTAGTGGTTGGCTGAAGCCATTTATTGTCAAACAACTGTGTTTACTCTTTTTAAATCATAATCACTACACAAACTACCCAAATGACCCTTATCAAAAGTATTGCCCCCTTTAACATCAACGACAGCTTGAAGTCTCTTGTGGTAGTTGTGGATGAGGCTCTTTATCTTCTCAGACAAAGGTAAAGCTGCCCATTCTTCCTGGCAAAAAGCTTCCAGTTCCCGAAAATTCTTGGACTGTCTTGCATGAACTGCACGTTTGAGGTCTCCGATTACTCTATCACTGGGCACCAGGAAAAAGAGTTAGCCGGGTTTTGTGAGGTGTATGGATTCTCCAAATTCATATGTCCAAGTACGTTCCATGTGCAGCTTCCGGGTTGATGAGTGCAAATTTTCCTCCAGTATTTTTTGTATTTCACTTGAAGTTATTTTTGGGTTTTTCCTTGCATCCTGAACAATTTTTCTGTCATTTGTGGCTGAAATTTTAGTTGGTCTACCTGACCGTGGTATGTTTTCAACAGTACCCCTAATTTTCCACTTCTTAATTAGAGTTAGAACACTGCTGATGGCATTCTCAATTCATTTGATACTTTCTTATATACCTTTCCTGTTTTATAGAGTTCAGAATCTCAGCTTTTTTTTGTTCTCATTAACCAGCTGACCCCCCTATGATATTAAGGGTCCCATCCCTTCCTGCTACATTTTTTTACTATAAACATATTTAAAAGAAAATGTTGGATTCTTTTTACTGCTTGCTAAAATATCCTTTTCCATATTGATTTTAGCTTGCCTTTTGCATGATGTATTGGCCTCCTTTTACCAGGATTGATCCAGCCAAGGCCTGGACCTGTTTCATAGTTGGGAGGAGGAGCTGTTTTTCTGACAGTTCTGTAGTTGGCCAGAGTTGTTTGGTTTCCCTAGTCTTTAAAAAAAAATGTTACCCTTTGCTGTGTCTCTTTGGACCTCACTTGCTGGAGGGGGTGGTTGGTGCTGCAGAGACTGAGGAGGAGGTAGGACCCAGTAGATGGATATATAGTGTAGGGAAACATCTGTAATAGCTTGCTCTACGACATCCCTAGGGTAAAGCACCACTGTTAACATCCACTAGTTATAAGGATGAGTTAACCTTTAAGTGAGTCCTTGCTCTGGGTTGTTGCCAACATTATTCCTGTGTAACATCATACAGGATGAAATTGTCTGAGGTAGCGAATGTTTATTGTACCATCTGCGCAGTAACACCAAAGAGATTGGGTAACATCCAGCAAATAACTGTTTCTTGTAAGAACCACTGGCACCCAAGTTATTTCAGAGATCCATTCTGTGTCTGTAATTCAGTGTGGGTAAATCTTCTTCCACCAATACAGTGAGGGTCCATCTGAGAGACTCCCATGTAACACATTTTTCCCAAGAGTTGCAAATCCAAGTTAAGTAAGAACAAGGAAGGTCCTAATAACATTACACATAAAAGTAAGTTGAGGTGCACTGGGGTTACTATAGAGGAAACCCTGTTTTGGAGTGGGGTTAAGGGGTTCATATGGCAGGGTCTGCTTCTTCCATAGTTGTAAATAAATCCCCATTCCCCATCTTCTCTTCTACCTGAGAGTAAGTGGGCAGAATGAGAGGGAAGAGAGATAGGGAATGCCAGCAGAAGGGCAGGTAGAGGGGTGACGGGCTCGGGGTGGGGCCCCAATATGTTGAGAACTGCATGTTGCTTCTTACACAGGTTTATAAATATGGCCTTGGTGAGAAGATCTGTTAACCCTAAGGGCTCTTACACACAAGCGTTTTGCTTCGTTCAGCCGCAGGGGAGCGCAGGTGTAGATGCACTCAATGCTTTTCAATGGGGCTGTACTCACAGGAACCTGCGTTCGGCGCCTACATGCATTTGTGTGAGTACAGTCCCATTGAAAATCATTGAGTGCGTCTATACCTGCGCTTCCCTGTGGCTGAATGCAGCAAAACGGAACGCTGGGGAGCGCAGGTAAAAATGCTCGTGTGTAAGGGCTCCTACACACGGGCGTTTTTGACCTGCGCTCCCCTGCGTTGCGTTTGTCTGCGTTCAGCCGCAGGGGAGCGCAGGTCTAGACGCACCTCATTTTGTTCAATGAGGTTGTACCCACGAGACGCGTGTAAGCGCCGAACGCAGATTCAGACGCAACATGCTGCATTTTTCCTGCGTTCGGCGCTCACATGCGTTCGTGTGAGTACAGCCCCATTGAAAATAATTGAGTGCGTCTATACCTGCGCTCCCCTGCGTTTGAACGCAGCAAAACGCAACGCAGGGGAGCACAGGTAAAAACGCCCGTGTGTAGGAGCCCTAAGAGCCCTAAAGGTCCTGTTCACAGGGCAGTGAGTTGTCAGAGCAGGGGCTTGTTCTTAGGGTTCTAATTTCTTACACAGGGGCATTTGTAACTGAGATCCTATGCATTGGCTTTCTTCTACAGTCCACTGTATGGAAACACACTATGTAACTGCCTCAGTCTTTTCTATGGGGACTACACCAGCAAGAGCAAACTGAAATGCCAAATTGTTGCCTGTCTAATTTTATATAATTTCAGTGTGTACACACAGTGAATACATATGTGGAGATAAACTATATGGCTGCCTTCTGCCCCTTGTATGTGTGTGAACTTAGATAAACAAATCAGGGTATATGCTGACAGTTGATCCTGTGACTGTGCTCACACATACATGGGACAAACGACAGAGGATCATATTTACACCAGCGGAAAAAAAAGCCCATGTGCCATTAGCCTAAGGTGGCACTTTAGGGTCTGCTTAGACAGAACTTTTTATCTTATTATCCTGTTTCAAGGGGGGGAATGTGTTCAGGAGAAAAACATTTTCAGTCAATACTTTATAATGACAAAAAATTAGGAGACTACGAATTGCTTTCAATGAAAACAATGGGCAGGATCCATTTCTACAAGTCCAATGCATTGTGCTCATGTTTAAGAAAGGCGCACATAGATGTATACTGCCCCTTTAAAGAAGATGAAGAAATATGAGAACCTGGAGATGAGCCAAAGAAACTTCAGCTGGGTCATTATGGTTAAGCAGAATCATCTGGAATGGGATGGAGCAGGGGAAAGCTATAGATTTGGAAACAGCTGTGGAAAATATTAGCACTTAGCTCTGCTAGAAGAATAGTGTCCTGCTGCCTGCTCAGACTTGCAGCTAACATACACCTTTAGTGCAGATGAAGAAGCCGTAGGCAATGTCACTCTACTCCTTGTGCACTTATAGTGAGAGTCTTTTACAGAAGGTTGCCCAGGAATGCAGACTTTTTTTTAAGGAGTCCAAATTTAACCTTTTGAGCAACACCAGGGGTATTTTGCTGGCTTAATTTTCAAAAAGGCACACGCTATAGTAAAGGAGTGATTTACAGCTGTCTAATTGCACTTGCATTTCATCATTTCCATTTAAACATAACCGTTTCAAAAATGAAAATGTGCAGGTGTAATGTGTGTTGTGCTATAAACTGGACACCCAAGCACCAACTGTAAGCATGACCTAATACAATCTAAAAGTAGGTTTCTTTGGTTACTATGGGCGAAACCACATGGCTGCAACCTGTAGTAAAAACCTCTCCCCACATGAGAAGCAACACAATTATCAGCCTGTTAGTCGTAGTAGTTTACAATGTTTTTTTATTCTAAACCATCTTTTACATGTCTAGTTATAGCAAGATGAAAATTATGTTTTAACAGAGCATTCTATTTGATTTATAGCACAGACTATTGTGAACACATTATTCTACTTGTATTCTGCTACATTTACATACCTCTCAACATTTGAAAAATAGAAAGAGGGGCAAAACAACCACCTAAACCCACAACCATTTTACAAAAGTTGTAAAATGGATGTGGTTATGGAAGGTTGGAATGCATTTCTGAGGGTTTTAGGGTCAGGATTTATGTGTTATTACAGTTTTTCTAATGAAGGAGAATTGCTTTTTAGGGCTCCTACACACGGGCGTTTTTGACCTGCGCTCCCCTGTGTTGTGTTTGGCTGCGTTCAGCCGCAGGGGAGCGCAGGTCAAGACGCACCTCATTTTGTTCAATGAGGTTGTACCCACGAGACGCGTGTAAGCGCCGAACGCAGATTCAGACGCAACATGCTGCATTTTTCCTGCATTCGGCGCTTACATGCGTTCGTGTGAGTACAGCCCCATTGAAAATAATTGAGTGCGTCTATACCTGCGCTCCCCTGCGTTTGAACGCAGCAAAACGCAACGCAGGGGAGCGCAGGTAAAAACGCCCGTGTGTAGGAGCCCTTAAGATGTCATTCTCAAGAGACCTGCTTATCTTAAATAGTTACAATTGTATCTTTGCTTATGTTAAATTGCTACAAATGTATCTACAGTAAGTGCGGGTCCTCGAGATTTCTGGGCTCCCCGCAAAAACCTCTTATTTTACTGCATTTCAGGAACTTTGTATCTTTTCCTGGCTTTTCAGTGCAGCAATCAAAGAGAAATTCTGGACATTTCAATAACAAACCGGGACTGTGGTCTGAGCTGTCGATATCTGGATTGTTCTGAGAAAAACAGGCCAGTAAGGAGGTATGCATTTGCAGTCCTGTTGGCTGTACAAGACAATTGAAGGCAGATGTGAGACTGGAGTCAGCAAGCAGCAAGTTTGCTGGTATATACCATACTAGGAACCCAATACATGCAACGCTAACTCTTCACTAGTCATTTTCTCTACTACAAAATAGAATTGACCAACATCTTTCATTTTCAGAGTAGGCCTGATTTTACACTAGGTCCATAGGAAACCGGTTCGGACTGAGAATGAAAATAGGCCCTGGCATTTCATATACACAGAGGCCCAATCAGCCCACATAGAGGCCTAAACAGTCCCCACCAGCCCACTAAATACTGACTTTCTATGGCACCTTATAGCAGCCCCTCTGGCATCTGCCCTAACCCACAGATTGCCGGTCTGGGCCTGATAGGAAACATCAGGTGTGGCTGGGAAACATGCTGCCCCTTAATTTGTGCCACCCTAGGCCTGGGCCTTTGTGACCTACAAGGCCCAATTAGATAAGAGTAATTGCGGCCATTTTTTAACCCACTCAAGTACTAATAAGCTGTCAGGTCAGGAATTCCATGCTGGCAGCAAATGTTGATCTGTGAATGGCCAACTTTACACTGCTGAAACGAAGTACCTCATTGGCTGCAGGGTTACTAGACCTGTGCGTATGATTGCTGATATTATCACATAAGCCTAAATGGTCCTCATCTCCAAAGGGTAGTCTATTGATCAGATCAGAATCACTGTCCCTTATTCTTTATAGCAGTATTGCAATTTGGATTTTATTTTGCTGTAACAATATTTAAATTCAGTAATAAGTACTTCAATCTCAGGATTTCTGAAGCTAACATCTCCTTAGGGCACTAGCCCTAGTAAGTTTAGACTAGAGTCCACGCTCACTGTTTTTATTTTGGTTCATTTGGGAGCATGCCAACCCAACCTGGAAAATTATGTGCAAAACTTTTTTACATTATATATATTGCCCAAAAATGTGTCTTCAACTAAATTGTCTTATTTACCACTGCAACAGTAACTGTAGACACCACAAAAAAATCTTTGGAGGGGTCTGGCTCTCACTGCAACCTGTAACCCCCCACTGTTCACCATCCACTTGTGTGTCCCCCACTCCCCTCCCACTAGCTCTCAAGTAGGGGAGTAGGATTTCTGAACAGAGGAAGCGTGTCTAATTCCTCTATAGTTACTTCCAATGTCAGACTGGGGTGTATAGGGCCCAACGGTGCTGTCCGTCGTTGAAACTAGGGCCCAACGGGTGCCACCTCAGGACCACCTCAGTCACAAGCTCCAGCTCCTCCATATCAAGCCCCCTGCCACACATCACACACAGCATATCTTACCTTCTCCTTAAGGATGTGATCATGGGAGAGGGGGTCATCAGCACCCACAGTTCCCAGCAGAAGAAGCAGGCCTGGATCTTTAGGGGCTGAAGGCCAGGTGCCCACCAGGTCTTTTCCTCGTGTCCCATGGGCCAAGTCTGATGCTGGTTAGAGCACTGGTGAACACACTAAAACAGATGCAACACTATGTCGTCTTCATTAAATTTACTTGTGGTCATGCGCCTTGCACTTCCAAAGCACTTGTGCAATGGAATCCAGCACAAGTGCACCTATTGACTCTGGGAAACCCTGCAGCTCTGAAGCTCCCATCACCCTGTACTTGGTTTCCACAGCATATTACATCAATAGGTGCCATAGACTTACAACCAGATAGTTCTGGGCATTTTTAGTGTACCACCAACAATTCAATCTCCACTCTAAGGATGACTAATGTACTGTATTCAGAGAAGCACATTGGTGCATTGTGTGCTATTTAGCACAGCCATAGTGATGGTATAGTGTAATAGAATTTTGCTAGTTGTGCTGAACTACAGCTCCCATCATGCACTGATTAATGAACAAGGATTGTCCATAGTAGATATTCTATAGTGTTATTTGATCAGGATGTAAATGTAAACCTTCAGATCCGAAAAATAATAATATTTTATTTAACAGGGCCTCTCCGTGTGTTTTTTACTTAGATGTGCTTTGATTTCTTTGAGCTTCCAGGGGTCTTTTCTTCCACGTTCCTTTCTCCCCCCTTGCTTCTCTCTGATGAGTCATAGGTAAACAATGATCCAGGCTGAACTTGTATTTGAGGCCGGCAATAGGAGTCCTGTGAGTAAAATTTTCCTCCCTCCTAAATGATTTTCAAGAAAGGCAAACACTTCCTCCCACTTCAGACAGGTAAAAGCCAGACCAGCTTAGCATTCCATCATTGATTTACATCAGTGCAGGGTTTTAATTCCTTGCCTCCATTAATGAGCAGAGTATTTAGGGTAAGTACAAATGGCAAGATTCGGGGAGATTTAGTCACATGGCCACTAATCACCTCTTCTTCTTGGCAACAATCCCAAAACTGCCATCCTGTGCCTTCCCGCCAGCTACAATGAAAAATCACCAGCGGCCGGATGGCACTCACTTTGTTTTCCATCGTTTCCTCCTGAGGAAACTTTAGGCGTCTTCAGAAAAGGAAGTGCCGGGAGTGCCATCCTGCTGGCGACTTTTCATTCAAGCTGTCGGGAAGGCAGAGAAAGGCAGTTCGGGGAGATTGTCGCCCAGAAGAAGAAGTGATTAGTCGCCAGGCGACTAAATCTCCTTGAATCTTGCCTTGTATTCTTACCCTTAAAAGAAGAACGCTAAGCAATCAAGAGTAAACAGTACCATTGCAGTGAAACCTTATGGAAACTGAACAGGTCTGTTAAAGGAAAACTACTCAGCAATAGATATATTTAAAAAGCAGATGTTATGGCTTAATGTTAGGTTTTCAGAGCTTTGAAGACAAAAAAAATATTTTTGAGTAAAGTTTTCTTAATTTTAAACTGCCTGTTCAATTCTTCACAAGTAATTAAAGTCCAGTGGTTTTGAAACTCGTGAAATGTAAAGATGGATTCTACATCCATTTAATGTGTTAAAGGGAAAACAGGAAAAAAACACTGGTCCATACTGAGGCCACATTGCATGAATAAAAACTGCATTCTGTATAACTGTAATTGGTATTAAAAGAAAGATCTCTGCAATTATCTGTACTTCTGGTTGTGATTATTGAACAATGTCAAAGAAGCCAGCTGATTAACGTACCTGTGAAAAAGCATGCAAGGCATGGTAGGAACTGAAGTCTCGGAGGAGGAGAGCTACATCACTTCAATAGTCAGAACCAGCATTGAGGGAAGAGTATAGAATGGGACAGACAGATACTGCTTACACACTCCATACACATACGTTTTTATATGTTTTATATTCCCATAGCTAAGTTTTACCCCCAAAACCTGCCCCGACATATAGTATAAAATTGCTACATTGATTGCAATTACACAGACCAGCGAGATTTTTGCTTTATTTTTGTAACTAGCAATTGGACTAGGGTTGCAGCTTTTGACAGGCTTCCAGACTTCGGGGATGGGATGATGATGTTTAGGGATGTCATGGGCAGGGCTGTGATGCAGTGGCACCCCATAAATTGGCTGATACAACTCAAAGTGCACTCTGCAGACCCTTAGGTGACACGTTTCCTGTTCTAACACATGTAATGATAGGTATGCAATTGTAACACATTAAATGTAAACCATCAAAATTGGATCTGATCTCACTGATGTTCCAAAATAACTCTTTATGTAATACAATTCATGCAAAATAAACTGTGCTTTTACCGACATTAAAGCTTAAGCTTTTCAGTGTTCATTTGATAGATACATTAAAACTTTATTACCTGCATTAAATTAAACATTTATATCCAATTTATTTTATTAATCTTATCTATATCAGATGTATAGAAATAAACTATTCTAAATTATTGAAGCCTAAACATTAGTGATGTATTGATTTTAGAGTTCTCTACTAGCAGCCTGATTGTTGCTGTTGCAAACTGTAGAGCTGCTGAATAAAAAGCTAAATAACTCAAAAACCACAAATAATAAAAAAAAGAAAACCCAATAGCAAATTGTCTTAGATTATCACTCTCTACATCATCTTACAAGTTAATTTAAAGGTGAACAACCCCTTTAGGCTTGTTAAAAAATAATTGAAAGGGGTTGTTCACGTTCCAAAACTTTTTTTCAGTTCAGTTGGTTTCAGATAGTTTACCAGAAATAAAGACTTTTTCCAAATATTTATTTCCTATGTGTGTTTTTTGAATATTGAAGTGTAAAGTTTCAGCTCTGGGAGGAATATTTAGTTGATACTTTTCTTATCTTTGTCCCTGCTGAACAGAATCTCTGGGTTTCATTACAGGCAGTTGTTAGAATTGATACAATAGTTGCTAATACAGAAATGATGCTGAGAAATGTATCAACTAAATGTTGCAAAATTGTAACAGCTCAGAATCTGCGCCTGAATTACTGAGCTGTCACACAAAACGGCATTACATAAACAAGGGAAATGACGGTTGGGGCATACTGGAGTGCAATACTGGAGTAGTGGGACCCTGACAATCAGGCTCCAGCCAGTGTCACACACATCTGGTGGAGAGAAAGCCAAGTCTTCAGCATGCACCTACCAATGCATATACATGAATTTTGGCGTAAAAATGTTTTCAAGACAGTTGATGGAGAAAATGCTGTGTATGTGACACTAGCCTTTGGGCTTTTAAACATGCTGCAACAATGTACTTCCTTACGGACACGTATCCCTTATTTATGTAATGTAATATTCCATCCTAACATTGATTTTGCAGAGGAAACATTTAATCACTTATATTTTGGATATAAGGTTATCAAGCCTGACCTGTAGCTATACAAAGAATATGGAGACAAAAGAATATGGAGGCCAACTAGGGTTGCCATCTTTTTTTGAAAAAAATACCGGCCTTCCTATATATTTATCTTTTTTTCCTATTAATAACATTGGGATCAACCATCATAAATACTGGCCAGGCCGGCAAAATGCCAGCCAGGTGGCAACCCTAAGGCCAACACCTGAGAAATGTTACAAGATTTATTTATTTAGAAAACATTCAGCAAATTCCTGTAGTAGTAGTACTAGTAGTAGTAGTAGTAGTAGTCATATTTGGCCAAAGAGTATAACTAGCGGACTCTCCTTGCTCTATCAGACAGGTTAACATTCATAAATAGACTAGGTCAATTTGTTTTTTTTCCAGAAAAATGCACTTCAGTAGAAAATAAAAATTCTGAAAGTTCAATTACCTTGTGATGATATCGTTTTTTGTGTATGACAAATTGCTTTATGCTCATAAGTTTAATTTGTAGTTGCCAAAATTTGCAGCTATGAAAGTAGTTTTGGTAATTAGCAAATTTTGTGGCAGATCTGGTTGATTTCAATATTGCCATCCATTCCTACATAGGCCATGTGTGGTTTGAGTGGATAGAGGCATGGTCTTGATAGATAGGAGGTGTATGGAGATATGCCTTATTTAGGTGAGGTTGTTTTAAACACAGTGGTAACAGACTCATTTCTGATAAGTTTCTATTGGTTAGTGCACTGGTACAATTTAACATCTATCTAAAGGTGGCCATACACAGGCAGAGGTGACCAAATGAATCTTGCCCTAATCTTGCTAGAACCGTATTAATAAACTGATGTGGTCTTCTATCGATGAGATATTTTAAATCTGCCTGATTGACATCTGCCCAATTTTAACACTGGCCAATAGGATGCCTACTGTCAGCTGCTTTCATTGGCCCGTGTATGGTCACCTTAAATAAACCCTTGGGGGGGATTCACAAAAGTGGTGTATATTGCAGAAAATCAGTAAACCTTAAATACAGAATAGTCTGATGATTTTTTTTACTAAATATATTTATATTTATTTATATCACAAGCTGGAATTTGATGTCATTAATTCCAGCAAAATGGTGTTACAACTCCAAAAGCCTACCAACTTCAACTTGACATTATGTACAGTATATGGAGAAATTTGGTTCTTTTAGTGTAGAATGACAAATGAACTCCAAATCTGCCATATCCATGAAATGGAAAAAGGATTTTGTGTCTTTATGCAATCCAGCACCTTTGTCATGCATTATACATTTGATTCTGAGATTACAGGTTCTCAGTAACCATCACCAGAGGAAATGTAGATACACAGTGTAACCACAGAATTTGACAGCAGAAAACAACTGATCCTTGCATTAAATGCCCATGTTCTAGAACCCTACCTGCTTGTGTATAAACTGTGCATGCCAATAGAGACTTCTTTGGTACCAGCTCCCTTGAATCCCATGTCTTAGTTCATCAGACTATACACTTGCCCCTGGGCTTTAACACATTCCCTGAACACAACTGCACATGGAAGTTTGCCTGACTCCTCTGCCACTAGCCTTGTGGGCTACCTCACCGCCTATTATTCTCCTGTCTTTTTATTAGGTCTGTGGATGCAGAAGCACCAGATTTGTCAGTCACCTTGACATTAACTGAGTGTCTGAGCCATAAAATACTTAGGATCCTCTGTATAACTCTTTGTATTCTTCTGTTTTGTGGGATGGAAGAATCAAAAAGTTTATGTGTAGTGATGGGCTAATTTATTTGCCTGGGTCAAATTTGTGGTGAATTTCCATTATTTGCAGAAGGCAAATAAATCTGCGAAACGCCTGCAAAAATTTTTTTTGGACGCCTGTGCAAATGTCTCCTTTAGGACGTGTGCATCCAAAACGAGACGTCTGCAGTGTTTCACAAATTTTTCGCTGTTTCGCTACGTCAGTAGTTATGCGCATCTTCATCAAAGATTATTGTGGATCCCAACTGCTGTTTTGCTCTTCTTTGCTTAATTATAATTTTTATGAGATAAATGAAAGCTTTAGGGGTGAATTCGCTGCTTTCATTATTCTACAAAAAGTCAATGGGAGACAGTATCAATGGATAAACTTGCAATATCTTTGACCCAAAGATCATGGAGCTGAGGACTAGGAATCTGAACAACCCCATTAAATAGAATGCCTAGACCATTACATGACATTTTTCTAGCACCTCTGTTCCACCCCCTGCCAGGTTTGTGTTTCTTTTAGGAAAGAACACTAGAGTGATAGATAAGCTGCTAATGATGCCCTGCCAGCATAGGACAGGGAACTTTAGTACTGAAATAACTGCACAGCGGGGTTCTATATGCCAACGCTGTGTGTAGAGAGTTAAACCTGACCCTGTGATTTTTGGCCTCCCAATCTGTAGCTATAAATGTATATTCCTTGTTGCCAGCACCAGAAAGTCTCCTTCCACCCAGTGCAGATGGAATAGTGTTTAACCGAGCAGTCCCCACCTCCCACTCCATGTCTCTGAATTCCTTTTAAGATAGAGCTTGGAAGGCTAGAGATCAATGTTAACTCCATCCGGCAAGGCTGCAGTTTTATTGGAGCGCAGAGATAGCCAAGGGGCTGTGTCTGCACCATGTGAAACCTAAAACTCTGGGCTGTGATGTATTTTAAAAGGTAATTTTGCGATTTCAATGTTCACAGCTTTGAAAAGCTTATATTTTGCTAATTGTACGTAAAGTGAAAGAGAACCCAGCTCACTGCAACAACAAAGGTTGTAACTTCATCCTTACTCACAATGTCAGCTGTATATATTATATTATATACTAATATAGTTATCATTAGAAAAAAAGACATGGCGTCTGGCAATGCAGAAAGGTTTTGGTTCTAACTCAATTCTTTCCAAAGTGGTACTTATAGAGCCAGATTCAATTCAGTGAGAAAAAGTTATCTTATTGTTTATCATGTGAAAACTCATGGATGAGATTCAATTCGAGAAGAAAAAAACTTTTCCCCAAATTCAAATCCAGTTCCCTATGCAATACATTCAGATAAACCGTTAAAGCGAGAAGATTCTTTTCTTTCAGCTTTAGGATATTGTTTGTAAACTTGTGCTGAAAAGGACTTTGCATAACTTTTCATAGGTAAAGACATGTTTGGTTTATTATAACTTTAAAACATTATATTGTATTTGGATGTTCAACCTGCATCCCTCAGGCTGCAATTCAGCAACAATTGGTGGGCCACCAATGGGGCTTTCATGTGCTGAAAATATTTAAATTATTGTACAGTATGAATTGCCCTTGTTTTTTTTTACAAGAAATACCTCTATTATAATTAGTAGATTATGTAGTAATAGGTATTAAGTTTGCAACAGGTCTAGTCACCTATAGAAACCAATCATCAGGTAGCATCTACTGGTCATCTGTTTAAAAGCACAGATATCTGTGTTTAGTCAATCCAAGTTCTTATTTCAAACCAGTCCAGTTGATGTTTTTTAAACTTTGCCACTGAAATGAACAGGTTAGTGCTGCTCACTATGTGCAGGATATTTGCTATTATATGGATGCCCTAAAGATCTCTCTAAAAACCTTTTAAAATGTTTCTTTTTCTGGGTAGTAGATAAATGCAAGCGACACTAAAATAAGGAATCCACAAAGCAGGAATGAAACAATGGCAATTGGGCTTAGTAAGGAGTAGCCACGTCCTCTGTGCTCGTGGATTTGCTGCAATGTGGGGGAGACATGTTGGAGCAGGTCTGTGTCTGGGCCGGAATGTGTGTGTGACAGTGGGGAGAAATATGAATATAGCTGGAGGGGGCTGCCTCATTCCCCAGCTGCACAGTCATACCTCCCCCCTCTGCTTCACTCGAAAAGAAAAGAGGGGAGGCTGGAGGTCTCCTCTCACACACCCATTACTGTAACACAATAGCTTCCCATTATCCTGTCATGATTACTATGTTCCCATCGACATGTGAAGGTCCAACAGTTCTGGGGCTCCTCACTGCTCCCCAACTCCCCTCTCTTTTCTCCAGAGACAGAGCCCAATCCTGTGAATTCATTATACTCTGCTCCTTCCCCTCTGTACAAAAGCTGCTCTGGAAAATATCATCACACATCTGGTATTATGGGATGGGGGGTGTTATATGACTGAAACAGGCAGCACAGCAATGTATTTGGGAGAATGGAAAGAATTAAATATGTACCTTTGTGGGGCTGTATGTTTGTATAGTGTGTGGCTGTGTTTTCTTATTTACATGTGTGGGGCTGTGTGTCCACATTAAGTTTGTGTGGCTGTGTGTTCGTATTGGGCTGTGTGTTTTGTATGTGTGTGGGGCTATGTGTTAAAATTTAAGTATGTGGGGCTGTGTGTTGGTAAGTAATTGTGGGGTGTGCGGGGCTGTGTGGTCGAATGTACGTCTGGGCTGTGTGTTGCTTTGTATGTGTGTGGGTTGTGTGGCTTGTGTGTTGGTATGGATGTGTGTGGAGCTGTGTGTCCACATTTAAGTGTGTGTGTGGCTGTGTGTTTGTGTGTATGGCTGTGTTTGTGTGTGTGGGGCTGAGTGTTCAAATTCAAGTATGTGGTGCTGTGTGTTGGTACTGTGGGGCTGTATACTTCTGGGTTGTGTGGGGCTGTGATGAGTTGGTATTAGGGTTGCCACCTTTTCTTGAAAAAAATACCGTCCTACCTATATATTTATCTGTTTTTCCTATTAATAACATTGGGCTCAACCATCAAAAATACCGGCCAGACCGGAAAATACTGGCAGGGTAGCAACCCTAGTTGGTATGTAGTGTGTGTGAGGCTGCCTTAGTTGGTGTATGCAGCACTAGACAGTAGGGTTGTCACCTTTTTCTACAAAAATATGGGGGCCTTCTTATATTCTTCTTCCTTAATAACCTTGGCATGAAGCATTTTTACAGGCCAGGCTGGTAGAATAGCAGGCAGGTGTAACTCAACAAGACAGGTAGGACCAATATAATGTCAGCAATGAGCCCACCTGCAGGCTGCACCACCCAAGCACAGCAATGTAGCCACGGGGATAGAGAGAAGCACTTTGGGAAGGGGGGCAATAGACAACTTTTGTTAGTGCTGTCCACGTCTTCAGAAGAATGGAACTAATTTAACAACAGCGCCTCGTCACCGCTTCCCCTGTCCTGCCAGCATCAAGCTGAGGAGAACAGGACCTCCCGCCAAGGGAGCGAGTGGGCGGAGCTGCGGGCAACTGCGCTCTGTCATTGGCCGGGAGGCTCCCGATGACTCGCAGCCGAGGGAACCTCCTGCCGAATAAATGGGCACAGACTGTGAAGGATGCGATTAGAGTCGCGGGCGGCGGGTTCTGTAGAAGTTTGGAATTACCCGTCAAGAACTGTATGAAAGCACTGCGCAAGCCTTAAGAACCGGGCTCTCAGTCACAAGGAGTCTGCATGACTAGCCGCTAGCCATGCTCAGCTTTGTGGATACGCGGACTGTGCTGCTGCTCGCAGTCACTCTGTACCTGGCAACATGTCAATGTAAGTGGCGCTCTATTGTATTGCTACTGCCTGTGCTGGGGGGGGGGAGCTGTCACTGCTGTGTATCACTAATAATCACAGCAGTGCTAGTGGCAAGTTATTCATGTTAAACCCCAGGGATGCACACAACAAAAGTTTTTGGTACTTGGCTCATCTTGGGAGTCAGGGCGTTGCACTTGCATTGTCTCTGCCTAAAGCTACAGAGCGGGCGCCCTCTTGTGTCTGTATAGCGACACTGCACTGGGAGCCTGCGCTGAGGCTTCTTGTTCCATATATGGTCACAGTTGCCTTTGCTTTTTATTACTGGCCCAGTAAAACTGGGTGTTTGATCAAATTACTCCACTGACTCTATAATAGCGTATTTGCAAAATACAGGCAAGATACAAGGATAAACAGTAGTGATGGGCGAATCTGGGGCGTTTCGCCGAATTTTTCAAAATTCGCGAAAATAGGGAAATGGGAAAGTTCACGAAAAATTTGATTGTTTTCAAGAAAAATTTGTGAAATTCGAACTATATATAGATGACCTTTCATTGTTCTTTAAGTTATGAGTAATGAAATCAATTATATATATATCATATATTTATATATATATATATCATATATTTTTTAAATATTTATTTATTTATTTTTTTTGCATTTTTTATATATATATATATATATATATATATATACATACCTCCCAACTGTCCCTTTTTCGGAGGGACAGTCCCTCTTTTGTACTGGAGAGTCCCTCTTTTCTCTGCACTGAACAGCCTGAAAAAGAAACAAAGTATTTAACTTAATTGGCTGACAGGTGCAAATATGATAATTTGTAACAATTTTGAGATAAGAAAATAAGTAATTGTAACAGTTTAGATAAGGGGAAATATTTTCAAACTTTTATAACCTGCCAAATTTTGTAAAATGAACATGGTAATTAGGGGGTGTGGCTACCAAAGTGGGCGTGGTCAAAAATTTTAACAGTGCTAGGTGCGAAAAAAGAATGTGTCCCTCTTTTTACTTCCAAATTGTTGGGAGGGATGATATAAATATTCCCCGCAGGTGAGACACTTGCCTGTGTCCAGCCCACCCCACGCTATGTAATATATACAAATTTAGTGTGTCTTTAAATGACAATGTACAGGGACATGATATTACAACCCAATGCTGTAGCTCTTAATGAGCAATTTGCCATTTGGTCCTTGGAGACATATCTTTACCCCTTTAGCTCCTGCTAAATTGCCAGATGGGCTAGCGTTGCAATGACCGTTGAGATTGGCACCACTCACTGGTGACCAAATCACATAATAACATTTGGTTTTCCTTAAAGAGAAACTGTCATGGAAAATGTTTTTTTTTTTTCAAAACACATCAGTTAATAGTGCTGCTCCAGCAGAATTCTGCACTGAAATCCATTCCTCAAAAGAGCAAACAGATTTTTTTTATATATTTAATTTTGAAATCTGGGGCTAGACATATTGTTAGTTTCCCAGCTGCCCCAGTCATGTGACGTGTGCTCTGATAAACTTCAGTCACTCTTTACTGCTGTACTACAAATTGGAGTGATATCACCTCCCTCTCTTCCCCAGCAGCCTAACAACAGAACAATGAGAAGGTAACCAGATAACACCTCTCTAACACAAGATAACAGCTGCCTGGTAGATCTAAGAACAGCACTCAATAGTAAAATCCAGGTCCCACTACAACACATCGAGTTACATTGAGTAGGAGAAACAACAGCCTGCCAGAAAGCAGTTCCATCCTAAAGTGCTGGCTCTTTCTGAAAGCACATGACCAGGCTAAATAACCTGAGATGGCTGCCTACACACCAATATAACAACTTAAAAAATTCTGTTTCAGGAATGACATTTTATATTGTAAAGTGAATTATATGCAGTGAAAACAGTGTAATTTAGAAATAAAAAAATACATCATAAAAATCATGATTAATTATTGTAGTGTTAATTAAAGTAGTGTAATGTTAATGCTATATGTCATTACTCCATTGTACTACAGGTCCCATAAAAGGGTATTCATTGATTCTGCTTGCTGGCAGATGCTTATTGAAAGCTGTATTGGCTACATATTCCAGCAACATGTTGATGAGTATTGGGCAGCCCAGGGGTTACACTGCTTACAATATCCAATGTCTTTGTTGCTGTTGAACCAAGCTAGACTAACAAGTGTCCTTTAAAGAATTCTGGGAGTTGTAGTGCTCAGTGGAAGACTGCAGTCCACATCTGAGGCATATAACCTGTCCTAGTATAGCAAAATAACATGTAAAGGACAAGGAAAATAAAACTAAAGAAGTAGCTATAAATGTAAATAATGTTTTGTGCTTGTGTACCAGCCCAAGGCAACCACAGCCCTTTAGCAGTAAAGATCTGTGTCTCCCCAGTAGATGCCCCAGTAGCTCCCCATCTTCTTTTCTGCTGATTCACTGATTCACATGCTCTGTGCTGCTGTCACTTACTGAGCTTAGGGACCCACTCACAATATACAGTACATATACAATATGAATGTCATAGTATAAGGCTGATTAGTCATTAATACAGATACTTACTACATGGCAGCACAGAAACCAGTGCAATTAGCATTAGAATTTAATAATCAGCCCTGTAGAATCATCTTATATTACAGCCAGGGAACCTCATTTTCTGCTGCTGGATAATAATTGACAACCCCTAAGCTTAGCTTCTCAACAGCTGCTCAGAGCCCACAGACACTTTCCAAGATGGTGACCCCCCTGTGACAAGTTTGAAGTCCTGGATCATTGCTGCTATTGACAAGCTGAAACTTTAGGCTGGTGCAATAGGTTCAGTATATAAAACACTGCAGTTGTAGCCATATTCATTTTTAGGGTTAAGTTCTCCTTTAAGCCTTTGATATAAATATCATGATCACTGAATAATCACATTTATATTTTAGTTTGTGGATCATATATTAATTTTGTTTCTTTTTTTTCTTCTTCTTCCTATTTTTGTGCCTTCCTCCTCTCCAGCTGTAAACGAGGTCAGTATATTTTCATTCTTTTTTACCCACTTTGCCTTGCCCCCCTCTCCCGTAATTGCGTTTATTTACCTAGTGTAACTGAATGAAAGTGTTATTGTAAGGACTTGTCCTGTTAACAGACTCCATGCAGCATGAGCCCACCCAGACTTCCTGAGTGGGCCGGCTTTCCACATGGAGCTTCCCTCATAAAGGGGTAAACATGGCAAAGTCACATATTCCTGATGGGAAATCTGGGAACCAAGTTCTATTCAGCACAGAGTGGACTATACTATGAGAAAATAAGGGAAATATGGATTATTACTGCCTGTGGATAATCTCAGTGCTGGATAAATCCTGTTTGGCTGCAAAAGATTTTATTCCTGAAATTGAGGACTCTGATCCATGGAATGGGTTTCCAGATTGCTCACTTTGGAATGATAAGATGGACATTCTTGGGAAAAGCTGCTCAGAGACATTATATAGATGCAATAGCATGCCTTTGTTATGTAATGGAAACCATGTGTCAGTACAGAGCAATGTCTGTGGAATATATTAATTTTAGATTTTTTTTTCTTTGTGTTTCTTTTCCTTAGGTTCGGAGGGTAAGCTCTTCTTGTGTTTGTGTTCTGTACTAAAGTGTGCATGCTGGAATCTGATAGATACTAATGTATACTAGTGGACTTTTTAGGGTGGTGGGTGGTAGTAATATGCACATCATAGAGTAATATAGATTACTCAGCCCTCTACATGTTGCTGAGCTGTAGTTCAGCAATACCCGGAGTGCTGGGAATCCCTAATAGTGAGGTTGGAAGTTAGCATTCTATGCAAAGCCATGTTGATTCCTCTCTAGTTAGTATGTATGGCACAGATAGGAATGCTGTTATCTGAGCAGGGAAATATGACAGGGACAACTCATGAACAAGTGTTGGATCCTTTATCCAGAAAGCTCTGAATTACAGAAAGGCCATCTTCTATAGACTCTATTTTATCCAAATTATCCAAATTTTTTAAAACAATTTCCTTTTTCTCCATAGTAATAAAACAGTATCTTGTATTTGATCCAAACTAAGATATAATTAATCCTTATTGGAGGCAAAATCAGCCTGTTGGGTTTATTTAATGTTTACATGATTTTCTAGTAGACTTAAGGTATGAAGATCCTTTATAAACCACAGGTCCTGAGCATTCTGGATAATAGGTCCCATAACTGTACTAAGAGCTGCTTTAAGACTGCCCGTTTAGCTGCACAGCAAAAGAACCATGCTGGGGCTAAAAGCATTACTTCTCAATTGCAAGGCATTTACACATATTCACATGTATCATGTTATACACATGTAGATTTCTTCAGCCTGCTCTATGAATACAGGAGGTAGTACAGTACTAGCAAAATCAGTTAGGTCACGCTTGTGGTTTACTATCTGTTTGTAACCACAACTGACATTACCTTTCAATGCTTCTAATACTACACCAGTTGTAGGGCCACATCATCATCATTCCAGTGAGAAATGGAAACGGATTATTATTACATCCACCAAAGAGTATCTCCAAATCTGTTACAACATATTAGGACCTGTTGTATATAATGCTAGAGTAGAGCTAAGCCTAACTAAGAGAGAGCCAAGTCTAGCTAAGCCAAGGCAAGAGAGAGCCAAGTCTAGCTAAGCCAAGCTAAGAGAGAGCCAAGTCTAGTTAAGCCAAGCTAAGATAGAGCCAAGTCTAGCTAAGCCAAGCTAAGAGAGAGCCAAGTCTAGTTAAGCCAAGCTAAGAGAGAGCCAAGTCTAGCTAAGCCAAGCTAAGAGAGAGCTAAGTCTAGCTAAGCCAAGCTAAGAGAAAGCCAAGTCTAGCTAAGTCAAACTAAGAGAGAGCCAAGTCTAGCTAAGAGAGAGGCAACTTTAGGTTAAGGGAAGAAAGTGTCAGCTCTAGCAGAGACATGCTAAGAGAGAGTCAACTTTACACTAGATATGTTAAGAGAGAGCCAACTCTAGGTAAGACTTGCTATGAGAGAGGGAATACTAGTTGAAACAAAGACAACATTAGGTAAACTGAGCTATGAGTTGTGGAGTTGTGATTCAGTAGCAGCTAAAGGGCATTATTACCAGGATAATACAGAACTACTGCATGTGCTTGGTGATGTATCAGCTTCCAGTGCATTCAGAGAGACCCAGTTAATGGACTACAGATCCCAGCATCCCTCTATAGCCAAACGCGGTCTGGAGATGCGGGGGCTTACACAATTTGGCAACAGGCAGGGGGTGGGAGCTAGAAGTGCCTGGCTTGACTGTTATTGTAATGTCTGCATTCTTGGTGTGATGTATGAGCAGCGAGTAAGTGTGTTACTTCCCCACAGGGGCCCAGAGGAGACAAAGGCCCACAGGGAGACAGGGTAAGCAATGCTGCTCTTTTATTCTCACTGCTAGAGCAATAGGAAAACACCAGTTATACCTATAATTACATTCATTCTTTTACTTGTTATCATTTTATTTCTTTTTTAATGTGTACATTCTTTACCAAATAAAATAACATATTGCATATCGTTCAGAGGCTTTTATTTAGAAAATTTCCATCTTCATTTGTTCTGTCTAATAAGCTTGTTACCAACCATTTATTAAATATTTATTGTTTTTTTAATAATCATAGGTTTTTTTTTTTTTTGAAAATTGTTTGTGAATGGAGAATTGTGAAATAAAATGAAGCTTTTCCACCAGTGGTCTGTGATTTGTTGGCCAAATCAGTCAACACTTTGTTGGACATAAGGTTATTTGGAAACCCATTATCCAGAAAGCCATCTCCAATAGACTCAATTTTAATCAAAAAATCAAAATTTTTCTCTGTTATAATAAAACAGTAGCTTGTACTTGGTCCAAACTAAGATATAATGAATCATTAATGGAGACAAAACCAGTCTATTGAGTTAATTTAATGTTTACATGATGTTATAGTTGACTTAAGATATGAAGATCCAAATTACAGAAAGATCTGGTATCCGGAAGACCCTAGGTCCCGAGCATTCTGGATAACAGGTCCCATACCTATACTTCTTAAATACACAGTATGTACAGTATCTGGCAGTTGCTCCAAGCTTCCGGCATATATATGGAGCAAGAATTGTCATGGCATTTAACATGGCTAGTTATTTTGAGTTGCAATGACCAGCAAATGGTTTTATCTGTGTATGGTGGGTAATATATTTTGGCCAGATTCCGTTTGATAAAACAACCTAATCTGGGAATCACCACTGATTCCTATGGGGAAACCTGGAAATGAATAAGGGGACAGGATTTTTTTTTTAATTGTATTGAATCTGCCTCTTCCATATGGAACATTCTGTAACATAAGGTTTAATTGAGTGTTACATCAAGAAAATAGCTTGTGGCTCTGTAAAGGGCCTTAGACACACGAAATGATGCATCTTATTCCAGGTTGGTAATGTAGATGCAAATTCCATTAATAAAAGATTATCATTTTAAATCCAGGGACCAGCAGGTCCTCCAGGTAGAGACGGCACTGATGGAGAACCTGGCTTACCCGGACCCCCCGGCCCACCCGGCCTTGGCGGAGTAAGAAATTTTTATTTTTATGCTAGATATGAGATTCCAGCCATTGGAATAAATTGCATGTGGACAGAAAAAGCCTGGTAAATCTGGTATATAGCCAAGGCAAAATTCAAGCATGGTTTTCTTAGGTGTATCATACTCAAGTTGCTGATTGATGGCCTATTATACTATGCTAGTTGCTTAGAAAATATCTCTATTCAGTTTTCAGTTTGCGTTACTACTTACTCCTTGGGCATGTTAAGCATGAACCAAGGTTCGCTCTAATTCAGATATTACAGGATATGTAATTAGTAGGAATGCACCTAATTCAGGATCCGGAACCGAATCGGAATCCGAATTTGCATTTGTAAATTAAGTGTGGGAAGGAAAATCACCTGACTTTTTGTCACAAAACAAAGAAGTAAAAAACATTTTTCCAACCTTTTCTTTTCCCACCACTAATTTGCAGATGCAAATTAGGATTTGGTATTTTATTCAGCCTTTATCCTTCACAAAGGATTCTGGGATTCAGCTGAATCCGAAAAAGTGCATTCGGTGCATCCCTAATAATTAGTCTGCGATCTAGGACGTACTTCTGAAACCCCCTTATATAGACATGAAAGGATAGCAATATGTTCAGTTGATAATAATGATATCTTCCATACACCAATACATTCTCCACCATACAGTCTCTATGTACCCTTAAAATAATACAACATTGACAACCTCAACCGTATGTTAGCTTTATACAAAGTTATAGCTTTGATGTCTGTCCTCAATATAATCCTGCCATTAATGTCACTGATTTTGACTTCTTAGAACTTTGCTGCTCAGTACGACCCATCCAAATCTGGCGGAGAACCTGGACCTGCGGTAGGTAACCTCTGTGAATATTACGTTTTAATGGGGTATTTCCATTCAATAAATATATATAAGAGGGTTCAGTGTCTGTAGCCATAAATAGTAGTATTGGGGTTAACTTACCCAAAATAAGAGGGGGGGGGATACAGGTGTACAGACCCTGGGTCTTCAGCTCCAAAAGGTATTATGGCAAATAGGAAATATGTAAGGGCTGGCACAAGCCAGATCACACTCCACAAGTTGATGCAGTAAAAAATCTAGTTTCTTGTTGCAATAAAATCATAGAAAAAAGGCCTTAGGCGTTCCGTGCCTTAGGGGCACTTAATCATAGGCTAAATGAGCATATGTTACACAGTCATATTTAAATGAAAAAGAACCAATCGATAGCATGTATCTATCTGCCAATCCAAATTGTAGGCAGTAGTTGGGAATAGGCCAATCCCTAACATTCTTGCATAGGCCAATCCTCAATGAGGTTCCAGATTATGGTTATCATATTGAAAATCTAAAAAATATTTTTTTATATGCATAAACATGAAATGACATAATAGGTACAAAAGCAGTTAATAACAGCGATATGTTAGTTGAAATACAATAGAATTTTTTTTTTCGTTCAGTTGCATTTTGATGTTCATGTTATAGGTTGTGAATATTCAACATCACATACACATGTTGTTATACATAAATAGCAGCTTAAATACAAGGCTTGGGTGGCAAATCAGCATTGTTGCTCAAAATATAGTCTGTTATAAATGCCAAAGCCATGTCTAGCTTATAGGTATTACTCCAGCTGTGCAGAGCAACCTGTGGTTGGAAAAGGAGACTACTGCCTACAGTGCACAATTTCTTTATTTAGAAATTTCGTTATTATTTGAGTGTGAGGACCCTAATCAATCCCATTTGAATGTTGAGTCATCCCATTAGAAAATATATACTCTGGACTGAATGCCTGCTATAGACACCAGGCCAGCACCCAGATTCCAGTATAATCCAATATTTTGTTTTGATTCACAGGTTATTTGATTGGATCACACAGGGATCTGCTTGTGTGGTCATGCTTAGCTCATGTCCAACTAGGCCACACGGGAAGATTCAGGGAGATTAGTCACCTGACTAATCGCCGCTTCTTTGTCTTGCGCCCGCTAACTGTAAAGTCGCCTGCGCCTATGAGAATGTGAACAGGTGCCGGCGACTTTACAGTTAGCGGGCGCGAGACATGGGCAAGCAATTCCTGGAGATTAGTCGCCCCAAAGAAGCGGCGATTAGTCGCCAGGCGACTTATCTCCCTGAATCTTCCCATGTGGCCTAGCTCTTACAGGCTGCGATTATTATTGCTATTTGTTGATAAGCACATATGATGCAAAGCTCCTTTCTAATATCATATCGTTCACTGAAAGTATCCAACTGAGAATGATTATTTGTTAAAACAACATATACATATTGTAGGCAAATAGACAAATAACCCCTATGCAGTAATGATTGGACAAGCATAATAAACTAGGCTATTGTGATACTAAAATCTGCAATTAGTATAGATATTGGTATATATCGTTTATGTGAGTATATGGAGGGGTCAGTGTGAGAGTGTTCATGTATGGATGTCGGGTTTCATTTGGAGGGGATGAACTTTGGTCTTTTTTCAAACCAACTCAACTATATAAACATAAACTCCAATACAAAACAACCATATGAATGTACAGTTGTTAAATTA
Source organism: Xenopus borealis (assembly GCA_024363595.1). Classification (NCBI taxonomy): domain Eukaryota; kingdom Metazoa; phylum Chordata; class Amphibia; order Anura; family Pipidae; genus Xenopus; species Xenopus borealis. The sequence goes on from CM044441.1 coordinate 29,920,533, forward strand.
TCTATCCTTATATGTGTTCACCCAAAATCTTTGTATAGTTGACCCGGACATTTTTGGAAATATCTAACAATATATATCAAGATCTCCCAGACCTTGTCCTAACTGGTCTTCAGTGTTGGCCTCTTGTCACTCCTCCAATGGACACACACAGGGCCAGATTTACATAGTGGGTGCCCCTAGGCCCACTGCCATTCGTCGCCCCCCATACTCTGCCCTTTATTTGCAAATTTTCATCATCAGGACCGGAGCAATGGAGATTGGCGCATGGGGAATGTAAAAAACTGTCACCCTAGGCCCGGGCCTAGGTGGCCTTTCCACAAATCCAGGCCTGGACACATATTTAATTTGTTATAATGGCCAGTAAGGGATATAAGAACTCAATGAACTCAAAAATTGTGCAAATTGCCATGTTTTAATCCACAATGCACAATAATGCATCAGAAATTCAGTATTGCTTGGTTCCTAGTGGCATGTCCATCTTAAGATAAAGAGCTTTATACTATTCTGTATGTAGAATTTACAATACAAATCACTGCATATTCAGTATTGTTCTCTGATGCCCCTAAGGCACAGATAGATCACCAATAAATGTACCTTCAAGTATAATCAAACCTTTACCGAGAGTAGAGATTTAATGATCACATATTCTCTAAACAATCGTGTACTGCAAGTTCGTACATCTCTAAAATACTGGCAGTTACCAAACTTCACCAAAAATACACCATACTCAAAATGAGTATCATATACTCAGATGGAGGTAGTAATGTAATGTAATCATAGAAGAATGGAGAATGTGTTCAAAACTGTAGAGTGATACAATTTATGGAGTTTGTTGCAGTTTCAGCCCTTGCTTTACACTATCAATGATGCCATTTTTATAATGCAGCGTTTAATTTATTTTGCAGGGTTTAATGGGACCAAGAGGACCCTCTGGACCACCCGGATCCCCTGTAAGTATAAATAGCCCTGCCAAACATTTACTTGAGTACTATTATTTGTTGTGTATTAAGCTTCTCAGTGAGTGGATGTTACAGCCTGGCCTTTTATCTTCATACAAGACTTATGTGTGCCTTATGCCTCTTTTAGGGTGCTCAAGGCTTCCAAGGACATGCTGGTGAACCTGGTGAACCTGGCCAACCTGTAAGTCATGTGAAACTGTGTAATGACAGTCACATTTTGGGTGCTTATAAAATATCATATTATTGACATCATATTTCTGTCTCCATAGGGTCCTGTAGGATCTACTGGTCCCTCTGGTCCCCCTGGAAAATCCGGTGAAGATGTAAGTTGGGGCAAAGTAACAATGTGCTAAAGGGTATGAATGTGTGGATTTACCTTGCACTGTAATCAGCACCTGTTGGATGGGGCAGTGTGAAAAACAAAAATATTTTGTTGTTGGGCCCAGTAACATCAATTCAATACAGCATAAGAAAACATAACATCCCTTATTCCCTATTTCATGTGCTATATGTGGCCATTGAAGACATTTTCATGTCCCCCGGCTTATCATGAACCCATAGATACCTCTGTATGATATACAATACACTCAACAAGTTCCACAGCAAAGTCAGCTTTTTGCATCACCCAAGGTGCAGAACAGTGTAGTTTTTTTGACCCAGTGTGTGAGTAAATAAAAACCTTTGTTTTTTTTTTCAATTTTAGGGTCACCCTGGCAAATCTGGAAGACCCGGTGAGAGAGGAACTGTTGGACCTCAGGTAAGGAGATGTGTCCCTTTAGTAGTAATTTAATAAAGCACCTTTTATACAATACAAATGTGTCCAAATAATTCAGTGCATTTTTTTCCATAAATTTTGGGACAAAAGATACAAGGGTCCTTTTATGATGTACTAAGGCAGAAGTTCCCAGGCTGAAGAGCAAGAGACCACCCCTTAGTGCTAATACAGATAGCACTTCTGCCTGGGAATGGGATAAGAAAAAAACTGGTGTAAGGTGAAGGGCACAGCATCGGCAGACCTGGGCCAGCCAATAACAAAATATGCATACATAATGTATATACATGCATGTCCTTACAGTCTGCTATATAGAAGACATTAGGTGCAGGTCACTGTTGTGGCCTCCTAACTTGCGTCTCTCAATTCTGTGTATTTGTAGGGCAGATCCCGGTCTCTGCACTTTGAAATTAATTTAGGAACCCTGTGCAAAGATATTCCAGTCAGCTGGCTGGGATTAGACCAAAGGCAGGGATGCTTATTGAAAAAAGAGAAATAACCACTGTTGTATCTGATATATGATGTTCAGTGTCATGGATTAATTAAAGAAATGTATCATTATTAAAAGACAGTATTTTTAGACATGGTCAGGATTAAGACCCTGTTTTAAATGAGGTAATGCATTAAAACTTAGAAGTTTGAACCTATCGTATTAACGGATAGCAATTACTGATTTGCTATTTTAAAGCAAATCACCTTTTATTACATGTTCCCATCAGTTCTATCATTATAAGGCTTGTGGCACTTGGGTCTTTACAGAGAAGCACCCGCATCTGCGTCTGCCCATTCAATTTCACTGGAATAGGAAACAGCTGACAGGCCAATGCTGGCACATTTCGGGACAGGAAAAAAAAACTTACTATGGTATTTTTGGGTTAAAAAGCCCAAGTACTGGTGTTGCCTCTGTTTCTGACTTTAATGTATCATGACATTATGACTAACTAATCATATTACCTTTCAGGGCGCACGTGGTTTCCCTGGAACTCCTGGTCTCCCTGGATTTAAAGGAATTAGGGTAAATTTTGTTAATATTACCAAAACTGTTACAAAGCTAATCCTGTAGATGTATGTTTGGAAAGTCGTCAGATCTAGAGCAGAACAACATTATCATGTGAAAATAACTCTTTTGGATTTGGGCATGCTGTCATATAAACCATATAATCAGCTCCTTGGATAAATGAATGCAGATTTCTGCTTATATCTGGCTGCTTGCTTGGATTCAGACATGCTTTCATGTGAGCCATGATAGTTTGCTCAAATCTAAGAATGCTGTCCAATGACTGTTTAGTGAAGTATTGAAAAATGTGTGGTTAGTGCTGGATGCTTGCATGAAAGGCTAATGCAAGATGCTTCACTAGACCAGGGTCCCCACAGTGATTTTACTAATGCAGAAGAAATGTATGTTTTAGATTATGAGTTTTTAACCTTTTTACATGTGTACTTAATCAAACCTACAGTATAGAAACCCTTGATTGTATTACTATTTAACATGTTAAAAATTCAAGTGGCAGGGGTCCTAGTAAAACTTCATGGCATTGCTGAAAAAGGTCCAAGCCCCATATAGCTATTGCAAACCACATAATGCCTGAAGGTGACTAGGATGGTTGTTTAGAGGACTATACAAGTTTCGTTCTGCAGGAAAGGTGTTTGCGCTGGTTGTAAGGACACATTCCCTACAAATCCCAGCAAGTTTTCCTCCCAGTATGTCCTCTGGGTTTTCTATAACAGGAACAGAAAAGAGTGCGAGACATGACCCTTTTCTAATTGAAGTTTTTAAGGTATGTGAATATATTGTTTTCATCTTTCTCTTGTTTTTTTCTTGTTTAGGGTCACAATGGTCTGGATGGTCAGAAGGGAGCCCCCGGTGTTGCAGGTGTCAAGGTAAATATCTAATCCAGATATCCTTATCCATTATCAGAAAAGTCTCTCAATTGCATAGGCAGAGAATAATATACGTAGGCAAAGGCACATGTAACAATTCTCCGTTGGCATATTTCATATCTATGTCCTTGTTATTCACATTTTACTGTGGCACAGACGGTATCAAGCACTTATGCATGCCCAACTTACTGCTACATTAAAATATGTGGACATAAGTGCCTGGATGTATAACCAACCTAAATATGTTACGAACCAGAGCAGATAGAGGGCCATATGATTACAGACATTAGCATTGTTTTTCAGGTTGGAAGAGACAGTCTCATTGCACTATCCTTGGGTTTTTCTTCTATAACTGTGGGCCTACTTAAATTATAACCCCCACTACAATGTTGAAATCAAGATTAAATTATACTTGGCCAGGCAGTTAGTGACCATCTGGGCATGTGCCTCATGGCCAGGCAGTTTTGACAGACCACTATTGCTATGTGCTATTTCAGTCAGTCTGTCAGTCTGTACAGACAGTTTATGGCCATTCTCAGCAGTGGGTAGACAGGAAATTATTATTTTCCTATCAAATACAATATTTGGCATTTAGCTTTTACCAGCCTAGAAGTTCCAACAGAGTTTCAGCATGCAGTTTCCTCTAGAGCATTGTATTTTAATTGAAAAAACAAATGTTTGTGTATTCTATATTAACGCAATAAAATATATTTAACTAACAGAGCAGAATTACTAATAATATAATATTGTCAGGGTTTCCAAAAATCTGTGAACCTCCATAGACATTGTAATAATATAATAATAGCCATAATACTTATCAAACTGTAACAGTATTATATAGACTAAATGAAACGTGTTACCTACCATTAGTGATGGGCAAATTTATTTGCCAGGGGCGAATTCGCGGTGAATTCCCGCGATTCGCCGCTGGCGAATAAATTTGCGAAACGGCAGGAAAAATTTGCCGCCAAAAACGAGTCGCGCGGCGGTTTTGACGCGACGCACCGAAAACGACGCGACGCGCGCCGAAAACAACGAGACGCGCATCTCGACTCGTTTCGCGAATTTTTCGCCAAAGCTGCCGTTTCGCCCATCACTACCTACCATTAATACATTTAATCATTTTTACTTTTATAGGGAGAAACTGGTGCTAATGGTGAAAACGGATCCCCCGGTCAGGCTGTAAGTATTTATTTCTGATATTAGCATTATGGAGCTGTAGATACAGAGTAGCATATTCATAAAGGAGATTATATATGACATTTTCTGTTCAGGAAACTGAATTTGTAACAAATAAAGTAGCTACAACTGAAGGGTCCTAGCAAACATTATATAGAAGATAGAGGGAGAAGATAAAGAGAAGCAGAAGAGTTGGACTCATCTATGGACAAATATGCAGTATGATATGAGAAAAGCTAATTGTTACAGAGGTTAAACAATAAGAAGTATTTACAGTAGAGGACACAATATGGAAATGTGATATAATAGGATTTAGAAAGGCAGCTCAAAAATTAGAAATAACAGCAAGTGAATAAAGTATGGAAAATGAGTAAATATGATGTATATGCAATAGCCAGTTTTGATTTATAAATTTTCTTCTAAGGCCTAATAACTGGTTTTTCAATTCTATTCACTATTTTTAGGGTGCACGTGGTCTCCCAGGTGAAAGAGGGCGTGGTGGACCTCCTGGCCCTGCTGTAAGTGTATTGCCCACAACACTGAAATACAAACCATATATTCTTACCACTTAAAAATGTACCATGGCAAAAAATGCAACAAACAGAGGTGTATCCATATTCAAAAGAAATACTTTAAAACAGAATAGCCTTTAACATTGGATCATTTCTCATTCTCTGTCATGCAACAAGAAACTGAAATGTGCTCAGTATGAGATTTATATAGAAGGATTTGCGTCATGGGACATTAAGCATATCCTGCCAGTTTATAGCATCCATTTTTTTTGTATCCTCAGGGTTCCCGTGGAAGCGATGGCAGTGGAGGCCCCACCGGCCCAGCTGTAAGTAAATGTTTGCCTTTTCCTCTTCTAAAATCAAGAATATTGCTGTGTTCATTATGGTAGCTGATTAATTACAGCAATTAAATTCTGTAAGCAAACTGGAAATGTGTATGAAGTGGTTCAGTGGCACAAATACTGAATCATAATAACTTTGACTTGTACAGCAAATACATTGCTAAAATATACATTTTTTGAGGATGATTATATATTATTTAAATCAGTTTGATTTAGAATTTTTTAAATCTATTCTTTACTTTCATGGAGGCGCTTTATGACACCCTGTTGAATCTATTCCATTCCTGTGTTTATACTATTGTAATAGAAATTTATACATAATCCTTGAAATTTTACATATTGTATTTTTTGGTTTAGGGACCTATTGGTTCTGCCGGATCTCCCGGTCTTCCCGGTGCTCCTGGTGCAAAGGTAAGATAAACAGTACATCTTATCTCATGGTTAGATGCAAACAGTTCTAGCTACCTAATTATGCTTATGTTCAAGAAATCAATGCTGGCCATACATTTCAAAATAAGCTCCAAATGAGTCGATCTTTACTTTAAGCTCTTTCAATGATCACATGACATGGTGTCCAGTGTTATGCAGTTGCCCATAGACCAATACAAAGCTAGAATATCCTGAACAATCTTGAACATGAAAGTGATTAATTTGATTAATGATATATTAATATGTGCTGATGTGAAGGCTAAATCAGCAGTTAATATCATCTACTGCCTATGTGCAGTTTTAAAAACTGAAAATAAATATTATACTTAAACCATAAACCCAATCTCTAATTTCCTTAAACAAAAAAAAAAGATGCTCACTAAATATGCCACTGTTTTTAACACATTTTATACCATTTATCAGAAATTATCTGTGTGAATTTTTCCAATTCCCCCATTTTTTACACCGGGTCTAGAGTGGTGTAAAATAATAATGATATAAAGTGTAGGTGTTAGCTATATATGCCACATGCATAATTTATATACCGTCCCTTAATGTTGGATGGGTAGAGATTTAGCAACAATAATATTATTGTAAGATGTGTAATGTGGGTGACCCTATAGAGCCGTAAATAATGTTACCTGTTTAGCAAATAGTGGACAGTTACTAGTGGACCCCATATGGGATTAATTATTAGGAATGGTGTGTGGCTCTTGACAGGGGACATGTTTTAAAACTTTTCTAACCTGTAGTGCTTTCATTATAAATTGTTTTTGACCTGATATGTACTAGTCTATACCGCTTGAAAACTAAAAACATTTACCATGCTAGATCTAAAAATCTTAAAATGGGGTTATTGGTTACAGCTAGTAATTACTGTAGGAATAGTGATTCTATTTGCATATTAGGTAGTGTTTCATTCTGAGTAAACTATAATTGTGCTCTATTATTACAGGGTGAAATTGGATCTGGAGGAAACACTGGTCCCTCTGGTGCTGCCGGCCCTAGAGGTGAACCTGGTCCACCTGGTGCTCTTGGGCCTGTTGGACCTGCTGTGAGTAGATATATTCTTTTATCTATTTTGGAAATCATTTGTCTACAAATATTCTTACTAACACAGCCTTGTTTTATATTGATTAGGGTAACCCTGGTGCTAATGGAGTCAACGGAGCTAAAGGTGCAGCTGTAGGTATCAAAATCTGACAAATAAGGTTTTTTTTTTACCAAAGACATTTATGGAAGAGAGGCAATACAATTATGTTGATCTGTCTCTACAGGGTCTCCCTGGTGTAGCTGGTGCTCCTGGTTTGCCTGGTGCACGTGGAATCCCCGGTCCCCCAGGACCTTCTGGTCCAGCTGGAGCAAGAGGACTTACTGTAAGCAGACTTGATATCTTTTTGGAGTTAAAGAGTACTGGCTCAGAAATATAGGCACTAGGAGAATTAATTTTTTTTAATCAATTGCACAATTTTCTTTTTGATTAACATTTTAATGGGATACAAAGGAAACCCAAACCATTTGTTGATTTTGTGGTGATCTTAATGATTGTGTTCTTGGTGCAGGGTGATCCTGGTGTTGCTGGTGGAAAAGGAGACACTGGTGCCAAGGGTGAACCTGTAAGTCATTTTTACCAAACTCTTACCTGCTGTATGGTAGCTATTGGTTTCTGGTGTGGCTTAATATGCATTTTGTTTTACAAAGGGTTCTGCTGGTCCCTCTGGTCCTGCTGGTCCATCTGGAGAAGAAGGCAAGAGAGGCCCCAACGGAGAACCTGGATCATCTGGGCCTGCTGGCAATGCTGGAATTAGAGTATGTTCTCCACAGTCACATTATTAGTTCAGAAAAGGTGTCATATGCAAGAGAATGCAAGGCATAAATAATTATATATATCAATGAGTAAGGAGGCAGTCAGCCCAAAATGCCAGGCATACATAAGGTGTGCACATAGTATCCCACTACGTTTTTATTGACAGATCTTTGCCTTGAGTCAGTGCCATGGCCATATGGCATCTGAAAATTAATACACATTTCTAACTGTTAGTTTATCATTATAGTGTATAGCATGTTATATATATAGACACCAAGAAAAAAGTAGTGAGAGCCTAAATCCTAAATGTAATTTTTGTGAATAATGACATCGTTCTACCTCTTCATGTTAGGGTGTTCCTGGAACTCGTGGTCTGCCAGGCCCTGATGGTAGAGCTGGTGGAATGGTAAGTGATTTATACTTAAGTCATTAGTGGATGTTGCCTAACTCTACTTTTCTTTCATCCATTTAAAACTATCATTGTTATTCTTGCCAGGGTGCTCCTGGTAGCCGTGGTGCTTCTGGTCCCCCTGGTGCAAGGGGTCCAAATGGTGATGCTGGACGCCCTGGAGAACCTGGTCTTCTTGGTGCAAGAGTAAGTTCAATGTCATGAAAAATGTAAATCTTTAGAACACCAGTAGGTAGATTTACTTGTTCTTTAGTCACTGTCATGGAAAACTACAAAGTCATCATCAAAATGTTAGAAGTGAAGAGATTCACCAAAGATAAGAGTAACTGTGTTCACACTTAAACAGAGGAGGTTAAAGACAGTGAAGCACTGAACCAGAGTGTATAACATTTATTTACCAGTAGAACGTATATATTTGTTTTTGAGCTGTACAGCAAATCTGCACAGACTGTAATATAGAGCCCAGTGCCAAGCAGTAGCTGCAAACTATTGTGAACTAAAATGAGACAAACCTCATTCTACCTTTTTACATAATTATTTAAACTCCATCTATACTATGGGTTAAGTTTTGCACCTGTCCAAAATAAGTTGTTCTTGAAGTGGGAACAGTTCAGGAAGTGGCAACAAAGGTAACTAAAGAGTGTGGTTTTCATTAATAGCAGGTATGTTCTCAAGATTCAAATATTAACAAAGGAAGGGGATGTATTTGAGGTGCAATTGTGTAATTCTTATCATATATAGGTAGTTGGATGACATTGTATATAATTTGAAACCTGAAATATGCAAATGATATAAATGTGAAATATATATTTTTATCTCCACTATAGGGGCTTCCTGGTTTATCTGGCAGCCCTGGACCTGCTGGCAAGGAAGGCCCTGCTGTAAGTTCAACATTCTACAAATATTACATAGATATTTTATACATGTATATGCAATTCTGGCATGTTAGGGAATTTAGGAGGTGCCCCAGGGCACACATATTTGGAAGAATAGAAAATTATAGCAGCTATTTCATTACACATTACTTAGATTAGGTTGATGTTCCCCTGCCTTCTGTATAGTTATTCCATTATTTAGTTTATGCTTTGGACCTATTTTATTTTAAAAGCACACTTATATAATGCACACACCATTCTAATAATTTGATATTGTTCTAACATATTGAAGAGTCACAACACACGCAGAGAATAGTGGACTGTAAGTCATAATTTATATTTATGACTAAAAAGCTGCAGTATTACTTGAGAGTGTAATATAGAGTAAGGAATCTGTGACCTCCATCTCTCACACCACTCTCTGTTTAAATGTCCTTTGTATTGTTCTAAAAAATTGTTAGAGCTAAATTGAAAAAAATTTTCTTTGAAAATTATTATGTTAAATGTGCTACAAAGTAGCAATGTAATCAACATGAGAATTAGACCCAAGATAAGATATGGACTTTAAAAGCAAACGGTGGCTAAACATCTTTATTCTTTCTTAAGGGTCCTCAAGGTATTGAGGGTCGTAGTGGTCCTACTGGTCCATCTGGCCCAAGAGGTGAACCTGGTAGCATTGGATTCCCTGGTCCCAAGGGTCCATCTGTAAGTGTTAAGACCATTGGTTTATTTGCATTGATATGTTAACTAAGGACACAAATATACAAAAAACTGCATTTGTGTCTGCAAACAATGTATAAAATAGAAAGAAATTTTTATTTTTACCTAGGGATGGGTAATTACGTCTCCTTTACTTCTTTAAGGGCAACAACTGTCTTAATAACAGAATATAAAGGCCAGAGTTCTTTGAGATCTGGTTTGAACCCCATTGTTTACATCATGGCAGAATTCTGAGCCTTCACCAGGATCAATGATAAGAGAAAGCTGGACACATACTATATATATATATATATATATATATATATATATATATATATATATATATATAATATTAATTTAAAAGGATATTGACTATGTGTGCAAAAGCATTGCCTGGACCCAGTATCCTAAGGTTGGCTTTTTTGTCTAAGAAGTGCTTTAGGGAGCCTACTTACTGCAGGGCCATGTAGTCCTGAAAACATTTGGGAAAAAATGGCCTCCTCTAGGATATCAGGACCTGGGGCTAAAATCCTAGCCATATCCCTTGTAGCCAAGACAGCTGATAAATGCTTAATTAAATTAATAATGGTACATTGGTAGTAGACAAAACATATGATTGACTTTATGTTTTCAGGGTGAGCCTGGAAAGAATGGAGATAAGGGAAGCCAAGGTCCTGCTGGAATCAGAGTATGTATAAATAATAAAATATATAATGTGTTATTGTATGTACAAGGTATTTTTAGTATTTATGTCCCAGGCAGTTCCTCTACTGCCATGAGACAAGGTGAGAACCTTGTCTCAGCCAGCACTTTTACAAAACTGGCCCAAAGATACCGGTGGTTGCTTTAAGAGACAAAAAATATGCTCTTCTAGTGCGCAAAATTGAGTTGCCCACATAATGTGGGATGGGGTTTCAGAAAATAGAAGATTTAGCAAACTTAGAACTTTTTGACATCCATTGGTTTGTTGAATTTATAGGAACTGTAGATTATGATTTGCAGGTAGGATATATTTAATACCGTTCCATAATATGATATTAAAAGCAATGGCAAGTTATAAAAAGTAGTATTGATTTTGTCTGTGTTTTGATTTTGCTATTGCCTTTTAACGCAGTGTCACATTTCTTTATTCTTTGTTAACATATTTATTTAGTTTCCATATTCCAAGGTTAATTTAAGAACAAACAGAAGGTTTGCTAAAAATATAGTAAATTGTAGCAGATATTCAGATGTTTGCTTTAAACCAGGGGTCCCCAACCTTTTCTACTTGTGAGCCACATTCAAATGTAAAAATAGTTGAGGAGCCACACAAACATTAAAAAAGTCTCTGGCGGTGCCAAATTAGGGTTGCGATTGGCTATTTGGTAGCCCCTTTGTGGACTGGCAGCTACAGGAGACTCTGTTTGGCTTTACACCGGGTTTTTATGCAACCAAAACTTGACTTCCAGCCTGTAATTTAAAAATAAGCATCTGCTTTGAGGCCACCGAGAGCAACATCCAAGGGGTTGGAGAGCAACATGTTGCTCGCGAGCTACTGGTTGGGGATCACTGCTTTAAAAAACCAATAGTAAATGCTACCTTCTGAGTGGTTGCTGTGGAACAACAAAGTTTGCACCTTTTACAACAATACTGCCTATTTTAGTTTTGGAGAGCTGCTGTCTTCTAAACCTGTAAATATGGTAAATGTGCACATTTAATAATTTAAATTTTCTATGTTAAATCTGTTTAGGGAGCACCTGGACCTGATGGTAACAATGGAGCTCAAGGACCCCCAGGAGTTGTTGTAAGTAGAGACTTCTTTTTTAATTTAAATAATTGTCATGTAAAGCTAGCTGGCAATATTTCTGACAAATGTTCTTAATTAACACCTGCTTTTAATCTGCAGGGCAATGCAGGAGACAAAGGTGAACAAGGTCCTGCTGGTGCCCCAGGCTTCCAGGTAACAATGCACTATATGCAAATGTAATAGAATATCTTGCTGACTGCTGTGTGTCAGGTTGCATTTTTAAACAGACCCCATGATATTTGTTCAAACAAAGTTTTGTTTACATATTGTTTAAGCTTGTATCTTTGTGCAAAAATGAATCCTCTTTTCATTTGTTCTCATGTATAGGGTCTTCCAGGCCCCGGTGGTGCTGCCGGAGAACTTGGCAAACCCGGAGAACGAGTAAGTTATACCCACCACAGGCATAGACTTATGAACAGACAAGCTTTAGATATGTATGTTTGAGGGAAAAGTGGCATATCAACTTGTAGGTGTCCTACTGAGATTTAGTTAGTCATAGCCCTTGTTAAATAATTCCCTATGCTCAATATAATCCAAAATATGCTTTTATTTAGGAACGTGAATAAAAACTAAATTCCTGAGAGGACCCTGCTTTCAATATGTTTCCCCAACTGGATTAAACCATGCCATCCTCTCAAATTATAACAAACAAGGGAAAGTTGTGCTCACCAATAATTTTTTAATTATGCACAGTGAGACTGACCACAAATTCATACAGACAAAAACAAAAGGCGCTCTGCACTCAATCCATTATATCTGAAGTATATTGATAATCAGTTGAGTGCAGAGGACCTTTTGTTTTCCACTTAAATTGGTAGTCTTTTAATTATCTATGAGCAGGGTAGCAGCTCCTAGCCCCGAGTGAAATAAATATATATTTAGCTGGCACTGCGAAAGGCTGACACATCACTTTTTTTGGCCCCCACCTTATACTTCAATAATTACTTCTTTTAACACTGTTGAGATATTCCCCATGAAGGGGACTAAACTGGACCAAGGAGGCTGGAAAAATCCTGGCTCCCAGTTGTTTTGTGGTTTACAGTTGTATGGTTCATTAAAAAAAATGCTTAGGACTATGATTTCTATACATAAATCTAAGTATATTAGGGAACCTATGCTTCTCTAACCCATCACCCTACCTTAATTTCAAATTACTCTTGATAGAACAGATTAATAAATATTTAGCAATTGTTATTACTATATTGAATCAGATACATGAACATAATGTTTATATCTTGTTCAATATAGAAAAATTATATAAATATACAAAAAAAACCAATCCAAATGCCACGCAGTTCCCTCTGTAGCCTCTTTGTTTAGAAACGGTAAGGGAAACATTAGAGATTAGAACAGTTCTGTTTCATTTGCTATTAGGAAATAGTCCATTTGTCACTGCGTTCATAAGCAGACTTTCTTCTTATTTCTTAGGGTGCTCCTGGTGACTTTGGTCCTGCTGGCCCAGCTGGTGCAAGAGTGAGTATAAATCATTTGTGAAAAACGCAGGTTATAGGAACTTGCACAGAGATACACTGGGGGGAGGATTGTAGGATATGGTGGTGTAAATCCAAGCATTACAGATAAGCAATGATGGGCCCACAGTGGTACTGCCTACATATCTACTTTTTTAAATGATATAGCAAAGAAATATAATGAAGCTCTCCAATGAAGTTCTCCAACCTGCCACTCATTAGCTGTTTCTATGCAATTCCCAGCACCTTCTAATAGTCAACATAATTGTACATCTGTGTTGGATTCCCAGAGGCTAGATGTTGTGTTTTAAGTAATTTTTATGATCCTTAGTGCCAATAAGCCCATAAAGCTGTTTGACATCAATTGATGAATAAATGTGGCCCATGAAAACGTGGTGTTCCTAATAAATGTTTGGACAGTACTTTTCTAGCTATTAAAGACCATGCCCTGATTTGTATAATATGTTAGGCTCATTTACTAACACAAATGCAAAGCTTAAAATTGCACTCAAACAGCATCCATTATAACCCTAGTCACAAAGTCATTTACGTATATCTGTCTACATTCCTCTATATTTTCCCTCACAATTAAATTGCAGTTGCAAAGAGTGCATCTAATTGATACAATTCCTACCCATACTGACACCAGCAAAACACAAAGGATTTACCAATGGAGAGGCCAATTAGTATCCTTTTCCAAAAACTGGATGTGCCACTTATTGTGTAGGCTGCAGTCAGACTGTAATTCTGGGAAATAATGCTGCCTTGAGGGTAAACAACACATATTTTTGCACTTAGCGCATTGTTCTTGTAAGAGAGAAACATGCTCTGTCCAAATTGTTTGGTTTGCTTAACACCAAATGCCCACAATATTCCATACACATTTATTATAAAATTGAAATTTCAGAACTGTGTGCCATACTAAAATGGTCAGACACGTTTTATCAAGAATATTGAAAGTGATGGACCACCAAGTAATGAAAATAGGAGATACTAGAAAGTACTGTTGTATGAATCCCACTTAATTGGATTGTATTCCCATTTCATAAAAGCTGAGATGTCAGGCTTTTTAACGACCTGTTGGCTGAGACCTGTGAGAGGGGATTCTTTATCTAGTGATCTAGAAACTTATATTTAAATGCCTTTATCTAGCTTGACATTAAGGCAGAGACACACGTGAAGATTCGGGGAGATTTAGTCGCCCGGCGACTAATCGCTTGTTCTTCTGGCTAGAATCTAAAACACAAGCAGGATTGCACTTGGAGTGCCATTTCTTCGGTCGACTAATCTCCCCTAAAAGCCTTCCTGCCGGCTAGAGGGTGGCACTCGTAGCGATTTGTTTTCAGAAGTCGGACGAAGTTTCCTCTTGACTTTGGAAAACAAAGCGCTACGAGTGCCACCCCCCAGCGATTTAGATTCTAGCCGGCAGGAAGGTTTTTAGGGGAGAAGAGGCAATTAGTTGCCGGGCTACTAAATCTCCCCAAATCTTCACATGTGTCTCTGCCCTAAAAAAAGCCAGCAATTTCAGATCCTTTGCATGAATAGTGTGAAGATCATCAACCCTTGCAAAAAAAAAAAAATGATGTACTGTATTCTATGATAATAAACTATAAAGCAATAATTTGTATTTGGTGTATTTGTTCTGATATTTAAAGAACCCTATGTATATTATTGTTTATTGGTCTTGCCTTAAATTCACATCAGTTGTTCTGTTTGCAATTCTAGGCTATAACATGGATGTGTTATGTGCTGTGAAAACAGATTAATATTATCATTTGCACCTATCAGTATATATTGATTGTAAGCTCTTGTGAGCAGAGCCCTCTGATTTTATTCTTTACCTCTTATTTGTGGATTGCAGGGTGCTTGATAGATATTAAAGGACCAGTAACATTAAAAAAAAAAATTTGTATACAAAGAAAAAAAACCACAAAAACATATTTAACTTTAAATCGCAAAGTCTTTATTAAGAAATAACTTACCGATACTCCGCTTGCACTCGTCTTCAGAAAGGGCGACATTCCATCGTGTAGCACTCAATTTCTCCTTCCTGGCTATCTCCTGTAAGGAAGACAGGGAGGAGAAATCAAGTGCCACACAATGGATCGACCGATCTCCTTTTCTAAAGAGGAGCACAAGCTGAGTTATTTAAAGTCAAATATGTCTTGGTGGTTTTTTTTTTATTCATTATATACAAACAAATTAAAAAAAAAAACAACAATGTACCACTTACAGGAATACAGTATATAATGCTTTTTGAATTCACCAAGTTGGTGACCATATAATAGTCAGGGAATACATATTTTTTGCTATGGGCATGCTGTGACATATTGCAGCAATATATATGTGCACACTGAGGGCATCACTTACAAGTGCTATTGGTGCCTAAAATCTTTTAAATTATTATTATATACTCTTTGATTTAATTCTTAATTTTTCTTTAAAAAAAAACTAGGGTGAACGTGGTACTCCTGGAGAAAGTGGTGCTGCAGGTCCATTTGGACCACTTGGACCCCGAGGCCCAACTGGTGCACCTGGAACTGATGGAGCCAAGGTATGGCTGTGTTCTTTGCAAAATCTGTATTATACAAATACATTCAGGTCTTGCAATTTCAAGCTTCTGTAGATTCCACTTCAAATGCTGCAGGATTTTTGTTCAGACCCTTTCCTGACACTTGTTTCATTTTTGTTAATAATAAATACAGATATAAAAGCTATTATTCATGGGACCTGGGGTTTTCCGGATAATTGATCCCATAACTGTATTTGTAGTTAAAAGTTTGGGTTGCATGGGCCATAAGTCCTTAGTCTGTGCACTATAATGTTTCTGTTCAGTAGAGAACTGATTGGACTTTGCTGTGATGTTCTAGGGAGAACCTGGTGCAGCTGGATTAAATGGTGCTCTTGGGCCAGCTGGCCCTGGTGGAATCCCAGGGGAGAGAGGTGCAGCTGGTGTTCCTGGATCAAAGGGAGAGAAGGTACCAACAGTGACCATTATGTATTATAACAAATATGGTAAATGTACCCCACAGTATAAGCCACAGTCTTATATTCCATTCAGTGTTCGGCTGTGTTATTCCTAAAGGTTACTACACATATCATGTTTGGACTGTTAACACATAATAAAGACTTGTGAGGTGCAAATTAATGTACATTTCTGACCTTTAATATATCCCTTTGGTTCAGACCTTAATTTGCATCAAATCAACCTAAATTTAAGGATGCTAGCATTTTATAAATTAATCTGTGCATGCTTATTCCATAAATTTACAGTAAATATTTTATTTACACACAATGAATCTTTCAGGCATGAAAATATCTAGATAGGTAGGCAAGACAGACAGACAGACCGACAGACAGACAGAAAGATAGATAGATGCATAGATAGATGTGGTTATATGTTAAATATAATATGCAATCTTTTTCTGTAGGGTGATGCTGGTCACACTGGAGAATACGGTAATCCAGGAAGAGATGGCTCCCGTGTAAGTGAACTGCATTATTGAGATTATCCACATTCTAATGTAATATGTATATCAGGCACTACTAAACCAAACACACACAAAATCCCACTGTTGTGTAATTGTTTGAGATAGAAAAACTAAAATATGACAGCATCTCTGTTGTATTATATTATTGTTTTTATATATTATTCTTTTGGGTATTAGATTCAGTCCATCCAATATTTTTATGCACCCATTTATGAACACATGCCTAAGTGCGGTGCTCTAAAATGACCCAAAGAAGAACACACATTGGTGTCAATCCATTCATTGATTCGGTGCATGCTCCTGCACTGTATGGTTGCCAATGCGTCATGCCTCTTCATATGAATGTTGTGTAACTGCACTTATTGACACTGGGGAACCCTGGAGTCACTGTCACCCTGTATCTGGCAGTAGCACCACAGCCAATTATGTTGATAGTTGTACCAGACTTGCTCCCAGTGAATGGGATGTGAACACAGTACTGTCCATTTTGAGGCATAGGGCGGCCGCAATTACTCTGGAATTATGGGGGAGGGGGTAAAAAAACAAGCGTCCAATGACTTTAAGGTAAAATTATGCCTTTATTTATTTTTTGTGTAGAAGTCACTGTTTTAGGAAGTAGATACAGCTAGTAAGGATCTCCTGGTAGAACATATTCCTTTGTGGATTACAGTATAAACATTTAATTCCAAGCCTCTGTTAGAGTCAGAGTTTGCTTGTATTTGCCCACTGGACATCTGCATGCACTAAGACAGAATATGACTAGATGCACCAGTGCCGGGCCAAGCCGATCTGGCGCCCTAGGCGACCTGACCCAGCCACTGCACTCTGCAAGAATGTGGAGGATGGTGGGGGAAAGTGCTGGAGGGGAGATAGGGAGGCGGAGAGTCCTGGCCCAGCCACTGAGCTCACCTCTGTGCTTCCTGAACGCATTGTGCGCACACATGTGAGGAGGAGAGAATGTGGAGGAAGGCAGGGATGGAGGCGGGGAAAAGTGCTGGAGGGGAGATAGGGAGGCGGAGAAGAGGGAGACGGGGCAAAACAGCGAACATGGATTAGGGGTAGGCAAAAGTGCCCTCCTTTCATTGCTCCCTAGGCAGGTGCCTCTTCTGCCTACCCCTAGTTCCGGCCCTGAGATGCACTTTATCATTTGTAATGTGCACACTTCTCTTGAGTATGTAAATTACCCTTTTAGAGTTTGGGGCCAGCATTTGCTGGCAGCAAGGAAACTTCAGGAGACTTGGGAAAGCGCTGTGTGTGTTTTCCCACTGCCAATTTACTTTATTGTGGACCAGGTGCGGAATGAGAATCTAAATACTGACTTTCTATGGCACCTTATAGCAGCCCCTGTGGCATTTGCCAGAACTCACAGATTGCCAGTCTGGGCCTGTCGTGGACAAAAAATCTTCTTGTCTGTTTTTGTCCTTAGTCTTTAGCCTTTGTTTTGTATTGCGCAGTACTGAGCTTCTTGTAACAGCAATGGAACTGCTGCCATTGGCCTAGTATACAAGATGGAAATGACAGTGACTTGGGCAAATGAAAAGAGCTATTTTCTCTAAAATATAATAAACTATGAAATCTTTTAGTTTGACATTATTACTTTAATGCTAGATTGTTATTGTTCTGTGGCTATAATCCATGTTTTGTTATTCATTAGGGTCCTGCTGGTGCTGCCGGTGCTCCCGGTCCTGCTGGTGCTGCTGGTGATCGGGTAATGATAAAATACATTTACACCCTACATGATGTACAGTAACTACAATGTGATTAAAATTAGAGGTAATTAGGGATCTAATTACAAGATTTGGGAATCAGAATTTGGTTGAATCCTAGAGATTAGATTAGAGCTCACTACAAAATCACTCTCTTTCTGTTTATTCCTATTGGATTTTTAGAATTGTATTTATCGAATGGTGAACTCTTTTACCCCTTGATAAATATGATTTAACAAATCCCATAGTAATGAATAGAAAATGAATACATTTTTCTCTGGTGAGCTTTATCCTTGCATTTTGATAAATCTGCCCGTTGACAATTTTGGCAGGATTTGGTTGAATCCAAGTACCTGGTGAAACCATTAAAATTAGAGATGAACCAAATCCAGGATTAGGCCTTTTTCAGCAGGATTCAGCTGAATCCTTGTGCCTGGCTGAACTAAATCCTAATTTGCATATGTAAATTAGGATTTGGTTCAGTATCCGGCCGTATCTTCACTGGGGATTCGTCCGAATCTCAAATAGTGGATTCGGTGCATCCCTACTTAAAATGATGTGATTTTAGATTACATGATTGTGTAATGTAATTTTTTTAAATCATACCAACAACATGTATTTTATTTTAGGGTGAGTCTGGCCCTGCTGGTCCTGCTGGTTTTGCTGGTCCTCGTGGAGCTCCTGTAAGTAATAACTAATGGCAAGAGCAAATAGTAATCTGGACATAAATAAATCATTATCTTGTACATTATCCTATTTACTCTTCTTTTTAAGGGTGAACGTGGTGAGGCTGGTCCAGCTGGTTCTACTGGTTTTGCTGGTCCTCCTGTAAGTAAAAAAAGACAGTGAAACAGGCAATATATTTTGGTGAATCCAATCTATTATGTGATTAGATATTAAAGCTGTAATTGTTATTCAATAGGGTGCAGCTGGTCACACTGGTGTCAAGGGAGAAAGAGGACCAAAAGGACCAAAGGGTGAAAGTGGTTCTCATGGTGCTGTTGGTGCAGTTGGCTCTCACGGACCTGCAGTAAGTAACACCACCAAGACCAAAAAAGTAACTGTTAGCACAGAGCATAGGGATCGATCCTTGGTTAGAAATTTGCATTGAAAAAAGGAGTGACTATTTAGTTCAGCCCTTGATGGACAAGTGACAATTACTAAGAAATCCTTTGTTTTCTTGATGGGGCCCCGTAGTTCTTGGCAACATTTGGTTTAGCGTAAAGCCTGCATACATAGAAACAGACAAAATCACTATTCATAGAAAAGCACCATTACTGCTTTTTTTTTGCATAGAAGTCACTTTAGCAGGAATCGGATACATCTAGTTAGGATTTCCTACCATTACATACATCTTTGTGGAGTACATTATGAACACTTTATGCCAAGCCTCCGTAAGAGTCGGAATTTCCTTGGATACACTTTAATATTTGCCCACTGGACATTCGCTTGCACTAAGGCAGGATAGTACTAGATGCACTTTATCATTTGAACTACATGTATAGATGGTTAAAAGGAAAGTTCACCTAAAATCTAAGCAACTTTTCAGTTGGTCTATTTTATTTTGCATTTTAGTTTCCTTTGTAAAACCTTCCCATTCAACTATAAATGCTATCTGGTTGTTGACAATGGAAAAACATGATTTATTGCTTATTCCTCTATAAAAGCTATTGGTACCCTATTCTGACTTCCTGGTTGCTGCATAGTTGTTTGGGCAATGAAACACTCGCAGCCACATAACTGACTAAATCTCAAGCCTGAGGGCTGTAGAAGAGAGAGAACTTAATTTAAAATTTTTAAAAAGCAAGACTGAGTGCAAATGCCTTGGAATGCTTCCATGTACAAATAATGTTAAGGTGGAGTCAAATTACAAAATTGAGGTCTCAGTACAAATTGTTTTAGAATTCTTTACTACATGCAGAGGTCAGGGATTTTGCAACCCATGATCAGCCTGGCTTGATGCTTTCCCCTGACTTTCTATACCAGCACTTAAAGGGGACCTGTCACCCAGGCATAAAATGTTGTATAATAAAAGTTATTTTCAAATTAAACATGAAGCCAATTTTTTAAAATTAAAACATTCCTATTGGTTATAAACTTGTTTAAAAGTCTCAGCTGTCAATCATATATATTGCCTGCCCCTCCTCTATGCCTTAGGCATATAGGCAGGGCAAGCAATTACATTCCCTTTCCATTCTGCACTTCCTAGATATCACTGCACTCTTCACATTCCCGCTCCCTCCCCACCATCTAATTGTGTAGCCAGTGCATGGTCATAGACATCACATGACCCATTCTGGCATATAAAACAAGATTTTGGCTTGATACAAAGCTTGCCTTCGTAATAGTCCACAAAAAAACTATTTTTTATAGTGCAAGTGAAGTTTATTTGGTTTGGCTAACATCATAAAATCAGATTTGGAATAATTCCTTATTTAACCCAGAGGAGAGGTTACCAGGGGGCAGGTTATGTCTGTTGATGTCACAGAAGAGAATGCAAAAACATGACAAGGAGGGCAAAAACCCTGGCATACCACACTCCTGTGTACCACTCCTATTCCTGGTTATCAGCCTGAAACCTTTTGTGGGTTTCAGGCCAACCTGTAAACTATGAAGTTTAATAAGGGTTTCCAAATAGTAAGTTTGTTACTCTCCACATTAGGTAAGAGGCCCAGGAAACCACCCTGAGCCCTCAGCACAGGGAGCAGATAAACCAAATATACTGTAAAGCAGGCACTCAGATGAAGGAAATCTTCCACCAGGTTGCTAAAGCAAAATGAATAAATATATTGTGCCTTCAGCCTTACGCTTTTCGTCTTACAAACACTTGTTTCGTGTTTGTAAAACAAAACGCATAAGGCTGTGGACACAATTAATTTCTTGACTTTGCTTTAACAAACTGGTGGAAGATTGCCTTCATTTGAGTGCCTGCTTTACAGTATAGCCAACCTATAAACTAGTAAATATTAATTTTGAGTTAATATACTCCTTTTACAATGTTTGCTTTTTTTGTGGTTCAGTGGTGAATGGTTTTATATATGCATACAGCTTGCTTTTAAATCAATTTTTACTTTTTTTTTTTACTTTTCTAGGGTCCCAATGGTCCAGCTGGCACTACTGGTCCCCGAGGTGATGGTGGTTCTCCTGTAAGTAAACATCTTTCATTCACTCGCCATTCCTATAAGAAAGAGCATTTGGTTAGTGACCTTTATGCTGATTAGCCATTTATCTCTATTTCAGGGTGCAACTGGTTTCCCTGGTCCTGCTGGAAGAGCTGGTGCTCCTGGCCCTGCTGTAAGTCTTTCCAGTCTCTGATACTACTTCTAAACTAAATGCAGCTCTTTAAAGAAACACACTATACCGGTATTGGATCCATTACCCAGAAACCCATTATCCAGAAAGCTCCGAATTAGTCCCATACACTCCATTATAATAAAAAAATCCAACATTTTAAAAATGATTTCCTCCTTCTCTGTAATAATAAAACATTACCTTGTACTTGATCCAAACAAAGATATAATTAATCCTTATTGGAAGCAAAAGCAGCCTATTGTGTTTATTTCAGGTTTACTTGATTTTTTAGTAGACTTGAGAAATTAAGACCCAAATTACTGAAAGACCGCTTATTCAAAAAGCCCAGGTTGCGAGCATTCTGGATAACAGATCCCATACCTGTAATTCCAGGGGCACATAGGCCACGTAGAAAGCTGTGTGTACCTACAGAAAGACAAATCGCTATACCAAAAGCTAGGAAGTATATCACTGCTCACATCCTGTACTCCTTCATAGTATTTGGTTATTTCAAGAGAACACTGAGATAGAATAATACACAGTACATTGTCAATATAACTCAATATTATCACCTCATGTCCATTAGAAACTTAAAAACCAATTTGTGTTTATTTAACTGTTAGCTACTTTCCATTAAATAATACAGCCTACATTATTGTTGTTTGTAGGGTAGTGTTGGTCCTTCTGGCCCTACAGGCCACCCTGGCAAAGATGGTGCAAGAGGTCCTCGTGGTGACAGTGGACCAGTTGGCCGTCCTGGAGAACAAGGCATCGGTGGTCCACAAGGTTTGATTGGAGAGAAGGGTCCATCTGGTGAATCTGGTCCCAGCGTAAGTATTTTTATCACATACACAGTAATTAGTTGGTGTTATGACCATAAGTTTATGTCTTTGTAGCAACTACAGAGGTGGAGGAATGCAAACCTTTTTTGATAGTATGCCACCGCTTACTTCACAGGGGCAGGTTGCACCCAATTGTGTACAGATGACTAACTGGCCCAAATCTTTACCTGTTTGGCGCAGAATTTTGCCCCTTTTATGAGTAAAGTGCAATTATGAGAAGAAAGTTGCATAGTGGATATAAAGAGCAAATTGTACACTTTGGGGTAGATTTACTAAGGGTCGAATTGTCGAGGGCCTCGAATTCGACTGGTGAATATTTGGCGGATAAATATTTGCCAAAATCGAATAAAATATTCGCCGGTTTTGAGCGTGTTTTCAACTATTCGCCAGATTCGTACAATCGAACGATTCTATGAAAAGTCGCAGAAAAAAACGTTCAAATATTCACCAAAATCGTACGAATCGAACGTTCAAGGTGTTCGATCGTATGATTGAAATACGACAATTTGGTAGGTTCAATCTGGCGAGGTAGGCAGTCGAATAAAAATTTAAAGGGCAAGTTCTTCGACTGCCGAATAGCCTAACGATCGAATATATATTTATTCGATCTATTTGATGCGATTGAATATTCGATATTCGATTGTCGAAAATACATATTTGCATATCCGAATAGTCGCACAATCGAAAAGAGACTATTCGAGTGAATATTCAAATCCTTCACACGAATCTGCCCCTTTGTGTGCCTTTACCTAATGAGCCCTATAAATGGGAGTGGTCATAAAGAGTAAATTTAGATTAAAAAAATAATTGTAGAAAAATATCTACTCATGTCAATGTAGGTGAGTAGTTTACCTCTGTATTTCTTATATTTCCTCAATGTGAACAATTAGATTCAAATGTTTTCATTTGCATTTCAGGGTGCTCCTGGAGCTGCTGGTCCTTCTGGTGTCCTTGGTGCTCTTGGAATCTCTGGTCTTCCAGGATCAAGAGGTGAACGTGGTTCCCCTGGTGGCCCTGGATCTAATGTGAGTACAAATTCTCTATCATTTCAAATAGGAATACATGGCCATGCACTGGTCATATAGTCCCGTGGGTCAAATGAACGTATACTATATCAGTGGCAATATTTCATTGTACAGAAATCAGCCATATCTCTTCAATTCCTTATTTGCCAGTGTACCATCTAACTGCCAACATGGTGCTATCCCTATTAAGTATCTATTCATTAAATATTTATTAGACAAAACAATATATATTTTTTGAAAAGTTCATTTTTGCAAAGAGTAGGCTCCAGGAAATGAAACTGTTATGATTTCCATTGCGTTTAAAATTCGCCACTACAGCAAACGAAGAGGAACACACACACATAATTTAGTGGTTCTCAACCTAATTGTCCTATCATAGTCAGCACCTAGGCCTCATCCATTCCCACAAAAATTACAGTTAGGTGTCTGCAAAAAGTCACATACATTTCTGACGTTCATAGAAAAAGGAATCCCATCATAAACAGTACCGTTTTAAAGGAGAAGTAAAGCCTAACTAAAGAAATGTTGTACATGATGTTTTGAGCTTCTGTACCAGCTAGGGTTGCCACCTGGCTGGTATTTTACCAGCTTGGCCAGTATTTTTGATGGTTGATCCCAATGTTTTTAATAGGAAAAAAAGATAAATATTTAGGAAGGCCAGTATTTTTTTCAGGAAAAGATGGCAACCCTAGTGGCAGCCCAAGGCAACCACAGTCCTTTAGCAGTAAAGATCTGTGTCTCCAAAGAATCCCCAGTAGCTCCCCATCTTCTTTTCTGCTGATTCACATGCTCTGTGCTGCTGTCACTTATTGAGCTTTGGGACCCACTCACAATATACAGTACACATAGAATAGAAATGTCACAGTAAAAGGCTGATAAATCATTAATACAGATAATTACTACATGGCAGCACAGAAACCAGTGTAACTAGCATCAGATTTTAATAATCAGCCCTGTAGCATCAACTTATATTACAGGGGAACCTCATCTTCTGCTGGATAATTAGTGACGACCCCTAAGCTTAGCTTCTCAACAGCTGCTCAGAGCCCACTGAGCGCCACAGACACGATGGTGACCCCCTGTGACAAGTTTGAAGTCCTGGATCATTGCTGCTATTGACAAGCTGAAACTTTAAGCTGGTGCAATAAAGTCAGTAAAGGCATTTTCAGACATATTCATTTTTAGGGTTTAGTTGTCCTTTAAGCTCTATTATAGATTTAGTGGCAGCTGCCCCACAGTTTGACAAATATAAATTTAGTTTTCCACTGGCATTATACAGCATAAAACAACAAAAGGTCATTTTTACATTTTCACTCAATAAAAAGTAATTCCTCAACAGCCTTTAAATTTCTCAGAATGTTGTATTAATAAAGAAAATGTGTCTTTTTCCTTTGCAGGGTGAGCCAGGTCCTCCTGGTCCTGCAGGTTCTGGTGGTGCCCGTGGTCCCTCTGGCCCCGTGGGCTCTCCCGGTCCAAATGGTCTTCCTGGTGAAGCTGGTCGTGATGTAAGTTACAGCCACAATGAGTTCAGCCTCAGCAAATCAGATCTGGTTTAATGTAATGATACGTTGCTTCAACTAAAACGTAAAAGTCTGAACAGCATCGATTTTGTTTACTATTTTGTTTTTTATCATATAGGGCAATCCTGGTAATGATGGCCCACCTGGCCGTGATGGTCTTCCTGGAATTAAGGTTAGTATCTGACCACTTTATTGACTTATTTCCAGCTTATTGTATATGTGAAAGTGCTTGCAGCCCAGTTCTTCTAGGGAACATAATTAATAGCATGACTACTTCATTTGTGTCTCAATGTAGGGAGAACGTGGCTATCCTGGAAACACTGGCCCTGCTGGATCTCTTGGTGCTCTTGGAGCTCCAGGAGCTGTTGGACCTGCTGGAAAGTCTGGAAACCGTGGTGAACCTGTAAGTGTGTAAACGTTACAAAAATACACAGATTTGTGATAACTGTTATTTCATTTATGGACCTTTAGCCGGTCATCAGTTGGCTGAGGGGCTGGGAAATGATTGCACATTTTGTCATTTGCACTATGTATTTAAAAAAACATCTTACTGACAAAGCATTTAATTTGAGAAAACAATGCTGGTTCTGCCTTCAAACCACCTTCTTACCGGTCTTGAAAATGAACAATTAAAGGAACAGTAACACCAAAAAATGTAAGTGTTTTAGAGGTCCGTTTATCAAAGGTCGAATTTTGAATTCATGTGACTTTTTTTTAAATTTGAATATACTCACACTTCAACTGGGAGTTTATTTAAGAAAAAATTTGAATGTCTATATTCAGTCGAATGGTTCCGACCCGAAAATTCCAATCATATTGGTTTCATACGAATCGAGGTTTTCTCTCGGTAAAAAAAACAATGAATGTCAGGAAGGCTATTAACATCTCCAAATGGCTTAATGTTAGTGATATGAGTGATATGAGGTCAGGTAAAACCCAACCTGCATCCGGACCCTAAAACCCACCCTTTCTCGACCCGCGCACACCTGACTTCCGGCTTCCATTTATTGAGCCGCTCCTTGCCGCTGATGATGTCACAAAAGGGGCTGACCTGAACTCCTTTCTGGCCCCCAGTTGCCAGAGCACAGGGTCGGATTGGGCCCGCACATCACTACTGAATAAACCTCTGCCATTGAGTTGTACATGGGCGAATATTCGAATTAACACTGTTTCCATTGTCAAGGTGTGATAAATCTCACATTCTAATTTACATTCAAATACGGAGATTAAAATTTGAATGTGTGAATTTTGAAACTAGAAAATTCTAATTTTCTATTCGACTCTTGATAAACACAACAGCTTATTTATATCAACAATAATGCACTACATTATATTTTCATTACTTTAATTTTTTTGATGTTGCTGTTCCTTTTTAAATTTCAGGTGTAATAAAGTGTGTGTATAAATGTGTTCAAGCATTATATTTATAACAAATATGTTCTGAGTACCATAACTGAGATTTACAGCAGCATTAGTACTATTTGCATTGCTAATATATTTTCACGGTTTCCCTAAGGGTCCTGTTGGTCCTGCTGGAGTTGTTGGTCCTGCTGGTCCCAGAGGCCCAGCTGTAAGTATATTTTGTGATACCAAACACAACTTGTAAAACCAAAAATAGAATTAATGAATCAATTACATGAACTTTTCATTTTACAGGGAGTACAAGGTGGTCGTGGTGACAAGGGTGAAGCTGGTGAGAAGGGAGCTAGAGGTTTGGATGGACGCAAAGGACATAATGGTTTACAAGGTCTCCCTGGTCCTGCTGTGAGTACAATGCACAAAAAATAATACTAAAACTATTTAGGATTGTTTGATATGAATTATTAAGTATAATTTAATAGCATATAATAACATAAACTGATTATTGACACATGGTTCATTGCAACAATAGACTCTGCTTAAATGAACTCCATAAAACCCATTAGCATTAACTCACAGCAACCAATAAGATGTCTTATATTACATATACATATTATGTGTTTTATATTACATGTAGGCCCAGATTGGCAATCTGCAGGTTCTGGCAAATGCCAGAGGGGCTGCTGTAATTTGCCTCAGACAGTCACTATTTATTGGACTGGCGAGGGACTGTTTCGGCCTCTGTGTAACTATAATGCCAGGGCTTATTTAAAATCTCAGTCCAGACCTGATTACATAAACCCCTTAGATCGATAAGCCCTCATCAAAACCCCTCCCCAATTACTGTGTTTCTTTTTCCATAAGGGCAATCATGTCTGTGCATTCAGCGATTGCCAATTCATATCAAAGATTTACCTTGGTTTTTTGATTGGTGGTTCTGGAAAGCTACATCCAAAAAGAGAATTAAATAAAAACATACTCAATATACAAGCACTATTGTTATCCCAGCAGATACCTAACTGCCTTTCTTGCTAAAAAAAAACATAATAAACACTTACCAAATCACTTGAAATAAAAACATTTTATAATCCCTAATAATATTTTCTAGAATGTCCTCCCTTTTTAATCAGTCAACTTTATGGTGTTTTAATATACCATACTAGTATAAAAGTTAATAATTCCGTGCCTACAGTACAGGCATGTGATCTATTATCTCAAAACCCATTATCCAGATAGATACAAATTATGGAAAGCCTGTCTCCCATAGACTCCATTTAAACCAGATAATCCAAAATTTTTAAAAATTTGTCTGTAATAATAAAACAGTAGCTTGTATCTGATCCAAACTTTTTTAAAAAAAAAAATCACATTTCTTTTTATGCTTACATATATGCAAGAGATTGATTGTGATCATTTTTATTTTCCCAATCAGGGTTCTCCAGGAGAAACAGGTCCTGCTGGTAGCAATGGTCCATCTGGCCCACGGGTATGTAAAAGTGCAGAAATTTAATATTAGACAACATAATTTAATTTTCTATTGCCAATATGACTGATTAGTTACTTTCTTTAGGGTCCAGCTGGCCCATCTGGCCCTCCAGGCAAAGAAGGACGTTCTGGACACAATGGTGCAATCGGTCCAGTCGGTCTCCGTGGTCCTTCTGGTCACCAAGGTCCTGCTGTAAGTGACATTAAAATACCTGTTTCAATATGCACTCCACATACTGTAAAATGGTATTACTTGATAAAATGAATTAAGACTGTGACTGTAAAATGTTAATCTCCAGAAGTACTCAATAATTAGGACATGTAGAAGATGGTTGCAGAAACCACTGCACAGAAGAAATATCTATATCCATCCTGCTGTTAAATAGTTTTCTAATATTTCAGATTGTAACTTAATTTTTCCAATAATATATTGTCCTTCCTGTTGCTGGCCACTGCTTTTACCTCTCTTATTATCTGTTGTTGTTTACAATTCTAGGGTCCTCCTGGACCACCTGGTCTTCCTGGTCTTGCTGGCCCATCTGGTGGTGGATATGATGGTGGCTTTGGCGGTGAATTCTTCAGAGCTGACCAGCCTTCTCAAAGACCAAAGGATTATGAAGTCGATGCCACTCTGAAATCTTTGAACAACCAAATTGAGACACTCATGACCCCAGAAGGCTCAAAGAAGAACCCTGCCCGCACTTGCCGTGACTTAAGACTCAGCCACCCAGACTGGAGCAGTGGTATGTTGATATTCCCATTTTATACTTTTTTGTGAAGTAACATTTGTTTATAAAGCTACTGAAATGCAAATATTATGTTAGAGATCAATATATATTAGTGCAATTTCATCACTAGTAGGGCACTGCTTAATGTAACTGCATGTTTGACATTAATAACTAATGATTATATTATACATTTCAGGATTCTACTGGATTGACCCTAACCAAGGCTGCACATCAGATGCCATCAGAGTATTCTGTGATTTCTCCACTGGTGAGACTTGCATCCATGCCAACCCAGACAGCATTCAACAGAAGAACTGGTACATTAGCAAGACCAAGGACAGGAAGCATGTATGGTTTGGTGAAACCATCAATGGTGGCACACAGGTACAGAGAAACAGCAAAACTGATAACCTTCCCCACTGTTTTGCAGTTGGAAAGTAGATGGAATTTTTTGTGAGTCTCAATAACCTCTAGTTGCAACATTAAGGGAGATGTACCATTATGAAAGATTTAGTGTCTATCTATCTGTCAGGGCCTCCTGAACGTCTCTAAAAGTGCTAGTATGAGTAGAGACACTTATCAACACTGGGTAAAATTGCATTAGGCAGTAGCCCATGACAACCAATCAAATATTTGCTTTTATTAATCTACTGCTGTTTCCAAAACTCTCAATGTCAAAGTGCTGCAACTTCAACCTTCAGGACCCTCCCTCTGTCATCCAGCCCCCCCTGCACATTTGTACCACCAAACATTTACCTCTTTTCACTTTGAGGGGGCAGCCAGGGGTGCAGGCCCATGAAGGTATTCACCCGTGGAACCATCCCTCCTTAGGGGTGGGTATAGGCTGGCCCTGTTTGGTATTGTAAGGAACCGCTGGCCCAGTCCAACCCTGTCATGATTTATGGCATGACCTTTGCCATTGGTAGTCTACTGTACTGTCAAGGCAAGTTACCAATACAGTTGTTTCCAAACCCCACTTTAGTTGCAGGATATCTCAAGCATTGAAGGGTTTTCAGTTTGGTCTTTGACATTTTTCTTCTATTTTGATTAATATGCAGTGTTTTGCACAAATTATTAAGTATAATTCTTCTCTTTTTTTCCTGAATTAGTTTGAATACAACGACGAAAGCATCACTTCCAAGGACATGGCCACTCAGTTTGCTTTCATGCGTTTGTTGGCTAATCACGCATCTCAGAATATTACCTACCACTGCAAGAACAGCATTGCCTATATGGATGGACAGACTGGAAACCTGAAGAAGGCCATTTTGCTACAAGGATCCAATGATGTTGAACTACGTGCAGAGGGCAACAGCAGATTCACATTTAGTGTCCTTGAAGATAGTTGCACGGTATGAGTAAAGCTAAAAGTCTTAGATCGAAATGTAATAAAAGTCGCAAAGAGAAAAATAATTAGCAACAATAGGAATAAAAATTCACATCTCAGAATGTAATATTCTTCGTTAAACTGTTATTGCATTGTGAATTTTAATTGTGCTCTTTTAAGAAGTACTTGAAGGTGTCGTAATCTTTTGGAGCAAACATAACTTTTTCAGTAACAAGTTTTATTACATTGACAGCGCAGAATTCACAAACTTTTTTCCACTGTCGGAAGTAGTTGCAAAACATTTTCTGGGTTCGCAAAATCTACGTTAAATTTGCGCAAAGGCATAACTTTTCATATAGCAAATAGTTTTTCCGTTACCGACTTTTATTACATTCCCCTATGAGATCGAAATGCATTGCTTGATATGGTGGATTTTAATTAATGTTCAACACCATTAAAAAGGTCAGCCTGGAAACTTAGTGAAAATGTCCAGCTTTTGTCTGATACCAAACTGAATCAAGACTAAATATTATATAATATTTGAACCCTGAGTTTATATGCATTGTAAGAATTAGGTCCAACCTTATTATGGATATTCAGTACTAACCGATTGTATTGATTATAACAAGACTTAGCAGCCATAGAAGTACACTGTGCAGTTAGTATTTCTATTATGGATGCACTGAATCCACTATTTTGGATTCTGCCGAATCCTTAGTGGAAAATTCGACCGAATACCGAACCAAATAGTAATTTGCATATGCAAATTAAGGATGGGAAAGGAAATGTGGAAAAAAATTGTTTACTTCTTTGTGTTGTGACGAGATGTCAAGTGAAATCCCAGCCCTGCCCACAATTTGCATATGCAAATTAGGATACGGATTCAGTTCAGCCAGGCACAAGGATTCCTACTGAAAAAGGCTGAATCCCAAACCAAATCTCTTGAGAGATTCATATTGAAAGGTTTGATCTCTTTAAAAATATATTCGTAGACAAAACAGTACAATACAAAGTCTTTTTTTGTAGTTTTTTCATATACTGTCATCCTTTTTTTATTCTAATACTGGAAGCTCAGCTGCTGTTTGAGGGAGAGGAAGTAATTATACTAGCAATACAGGGGTAGATCAATACATACAAAATACAGTTAATAGAGAAAACTCCTTATTAAATCTAATTTGTCATTCATCCAAATCCTACTGTTTTTTTTAGTTTTCTTGTTTTTTACTGTTTCTTACTCTTTTTTTTTTTTTGTTTCAGCAACATACGGGTGAATGGGGAAGAACGGTCATAGAATACAGAACAAACAAACCATCTCGCTTACCCATCCTTGACATTGCACCTTTGGACATTGGTGGTGATGACCAAGAGTTTGGTCTGGACATTGGCCCAGTGTGTTTCAAATAAATGAACTAAGATTAACTTAAAGATATCCTCTCTTTGCCCTTTCTTTTTTATTACTGAAAGCTGACTCCTCTCATTGTTCCACGCATCCACATGCAAAAAAAAAAACATGGGCAAAAGAGATGGACTGAACCAAGCAGTTAAATACACTCCAGGGAGGACTCTCAAATCTTTCACAAATTTAGCATCACGTAGTGAAAAATGTCAGCTTTGTTTTAAAAAAAAGTACAAAAAACTAAAATAAAAACCGTGAAAGCTTGCACCGTTTTTTTCGGCCTTTGAATCTCTTCCGTGGAGGGAGTTTAAAACCACAACTTCCACAGGTTTTGACTACCTCAGACAAAATCATCTCTGCATCTCCATCAAGCACGAAAATACGGTGTTTCTAATAAGAGTTTTTATACAAAGGTGCTAATAATTAAGGTGCTGGAAAATTCCGTGGTGCTAATAAAGCTTACGACTGACTTTTCTGTAAGATGTTGTATTGTGTGGTTTATTTGGGGAAGGCGTGTTCACACCTTAGCAAGTTGTAGGAAAGCCCAGGAGATCATTGTGGAGGTTTTTCTTTACAGTCAGGTTCATTTCTTTCTCTTTCAGTGTCATCATCTTGATTGGGCAGAAAGAGGCATATTTTTTCCAACAAATTGTGCTATTTATGTATATGTGAGATGTTTAAATAAATTGTTGAAAAACTGAAATTGCTTATGTCCAGTGTCTACACTTAGATAATTAGATGGTGAGAATTCTTTAATCAACCATAGTGGAAATGTCATCATTTCTTTATTTAGTCTAGATATAGCACTCCATGGTTTAGCCACTGCTAGTAATCGTGCCCCACAAGAGATATAATGCTTATATTGAGAAATTGGGATATTCCTGTTTCTTGGATTATAATTTAACGTAATACTTCATGCCCCATCTGTAGTTTGTTTGGTCAAAAGTAAATTTTCAGAGCACCTCATACTCTTGGGTCAATCTGAAATACAAGAGGGGAAGAGTACAGAAACCAAAATAATTCCTAATTACAAGAGAGTTTCAACTGAGTTTAGAAAACATTGGAAAATATTGTGGGAATTCTGTTGTTTGAGGTTTTCAAAACACAACAGAAGAGTTTTTTTTTTTCAAAATGCCTCAGTTAATAGTGCTGCTCCAGTAGACTTATGCACTGAAATCCATTTCTCAAAAGAGCAAAAATATTTTTTTATATAAAATTTTGAAATCTGACACGGGGCTAGACATTTTGTCATTTCCCAGTTGCCCCTGGTCATGTGACTTGTGTTAGCACATTTGGAGGGAACTGCTTTCTGGCAGGCTGTTGTTTTTCCTTCTCAATGTAACTGAATGGAACGCAGTGGGGCATGGGGTTTTACTATTGAGTGCTGTTCTTAGATCTACAAGGCAGCTGTTATCTTGTGTTAGGGAGCTGTTATCTGCTTACCTTCCCATTGTTCTTTTGTTAGGCTGCTGGAGGGGAAAGGGAGGGGGTGACATCATTCCAACTTGCAGTACAGCAGTAAAGAGTGACTGAAGTTTATCAGAGCACAAGTCACATAGCTTTGGGCAGTTGGCAAATTGACAATATGTCTAGCCCCATGTCAGATTTCAAAATGAAATATAAAAAAAATCAGTTTGCTCTTTTGAGAAATGGATTTAAATGCAGAATTCTGCTGGAGCAGCACTATTAATTGATGCATTAAAAAAAAAAAATTTTCCCATGACAGAATCCCTTTAAAATAGTTCTGCATAGTACGTGTCCCGCTTAATATAGGGAATTACCTACTTTGTCAAAGTTTTACGGTCTCTCTCTGTATGGACTAGCAACAAACATACATGTTAGATGTATGAACATACCCATTGATGTAAAGGATACCCATGGCTTATTAATGTATATTTGCGCCTTGTTGTTTTCCCATAGGATATTGTTTCCATGCAGTAGAGGAGCAGGGAGTGGGATGACATTAGTATGAGGCGACCCCCCTGTACATAAAGGGAAGGGGAGGATTGAGTCACAGTGCACTTGGAATTCCTATTTGAAGGAGATAGAATATATGATGTACAGAGCCTGCAGTAGGAGTCCCCAATAAAAAGTAATCTTGCAGTAGTGGACATCAAGAAGAGCCCAAGCTAGTCCATGGGGGACCATAAAAGAAGGCAAAGTAGAAAGAAGTTACATGCTATATTTTGGTGATGTAGAAGCTAAAGGTAGCACTGACTTATTTAGTTAACCTACAGCTCAACCAAGGTAATAACCCTGGTCATTAATCTGCCATCTTAGATTTTAAGTGAAAGCTCAATCTAAAATGTGAGGGATCAGAATTTTAACCCCTTCTCCCTCACATAGGAGGCGATTTTGCAAAAATGTCATTACAAAGGGTTGAACACCAGCTGACATGGGTTGTTCTGGGCGGGGCCTATTCACATGTGTGGGAGCGGTCATGGTTGCTTCAAAGAGGTAACCCCTTCCAATGATCCTTCCAATGATCAAACACAGTGCTCCAGAAACAAATGATCAAGAACTGTGATAAAATTATACAAATTTTCATTAAACACTGAATAAAGTCACTCTCAGACAAACAAATAAGGTTGTTTTACTCATCAAGAGAATCCTTAAATCAGCGTTCTTTGTTATTTCTTGAGCTACCCTCTCCCCTTTGCCCACTGTTTTGTTTTACAGATAAGCAGGAGTCTCTTATGAAGGAGGATTTTGTACAATGGGTACAGCATGAACTAGAATTCAAAATCCCTCCCTAAAGTTAATTCTGAAATCCTTATTATTTGTGTACAGGTATGGGATCCATTATCTGTAAACCTGTTATCCAGAAAGCTCAGAATTACGGGAAGGCTGTCTCCTATATACTCAATTTTATTTAAATAATTCACATTTTTAAAAATGATTTCTTTTTTCTCTGCAAAAAACAGTAGCTTGTACTAGATCCAAACTAAGATATGATTAGTCCTTATAGGAGGCAATACCGGCCTATTGGGTTTATTTAATTTTTATATGATTTTTTAGTAGACAAGATATGATACTCAAATAACAGAAAGATTCGTCCCATGCATTCTGGATAACAGGCCCCATACCTGTATACAGTGGCGTCCGTAGGAAATTTTCCAGGGAGGGGCAAGGAGGCGTCTGTGGGCAGGCCCATGACGTCAGTGCTAGGGTTGCCACCTGTCCGGTTTTGACCCGGACAGCCCGGTATTTTGAAGGGCTGCCCGGGTCAATGCTTTCTGCCCGGTTTTCCAAATAAGGAAAACCGGGCGGGATTATCTTGATTGACGCAGCGATCGGCCAATCGGCAATCGCTGCATCATAGCTCCGCCCCGTGATGTCACAAGCCCGCCCACTGATGGCACGGACACGCCCACTGACAGCACGGGCCCCGCCCCCTGTCCGGCTTGAGCCACAGGGAAAGGTGGCAACCCTAGTCAGCGCGACGATTGTGCCATGACGTCAGCATATTGGATGTCCCGGAACCTGGAAGATGCGGCCAGCAGGGGGTCACAGAGGTGATTTTCTGTATCCTTTCTGGCCCGGGTGCCCGGGCCCATTGAGCTAGGCGGGCCCTAAGCGCCTAGCTGATAATTCAGCCCTGGATGTGGACAGTCTAGGGGTGGGGCACTGCCCTGTCTTGCCCCCCTCTGTGGACGCCCATGCCTGTATACTGTATGTTAAATGTGGAACTACTGTCAGGGTTGAATTATCCATACCACAAGTTTCCACTAGAGGGTACACCTAGCCCAAAATATAATTACGAGAAACAGCAGAAAGTAACAATTCAGTCATGTGTATAAGCAATATGCCAGAAATTCAGTATATTGCTTCCCAGTTTTGATAGATGCACAAGACCTTTCAGTGGAGTGATTGCAATGACAGTTCAGGACCCAGTTTTGTTTTCCAAAGAAAATCAGAGCAAAGCAGGTCACTCCAAGGGGCAAATATACTAAAGTGAAAATTCATCAAAATGACAATTTGCTAAATATCTACACAGTCGCTGACTTCTCTACAGGAAAACAAAGCTGCTGAAGTTCTGCAGGGCTGGGAAGACAGGGGCTCCCCCTGCTGTTCATAAGTATGAGTATTTCCCTGCAGAGTATTTAGGGACAGTCTGACAATTCCTTTCCACATCAGTAAATTAAGGGAAAATTTCACTGAATACAGTCTTATAAAAACGGTACACATTTTTTAATTAAATTATATTGGAAATAAATTTCTTTTTCAAAGAAAGTAAAAATGTGATTTTATTGTTTTGCCTTTCCTTGTCCTTTAAAGGAGAACTATACCCTAAAAATGCCATGTTTTGTATACTGAACTTATTGTACCAGCCTAAAGTTTCAGCTTGTCAATAGCAGCAATGATCCAGGACTTCAAACTTGTCACAGGGGGTCACCATCTTGAAAAGTGTCTGTGACACTCACATGCTCAGTGGGCTCTGAGCAGCCGTTGAGAAGCTAAGCTTAGGGGTCGTCACTAATTATCCAGCAGAAAATTAGGTTGGCCTGTAATATAAGATGATGCTACAGGGCTGATTATTAAATTCTGATGCTAATTGCACTGATTTCTGTGCTGCCATGTAGTAATAATCTGTATTAATAACTAATCAGCCTTATATTGTGACTATATTTCTATTCTGTGTGTTCTGTATATTGTGAGTGGGTCCCTAAGCTCAGTAAGTGACAGCAGCACAGAGCATGTGAATCAGTGAATCAGCAGAAAAGAAGATGGGGAGCTACTGGGGCATCTACTGGGGAGACACAGATCTTTACTGCTAAAGGGCTGTGGTTGCCTTGGGCTGGAATATAAACACAAAACATCATGTACAACATTTCTAGCTACTTCTTTAGTTTAACTTCCCTTGTCCTTTAAGATGCCAATTCAGTTATCAATTTATCTGCCCATGTATGTGATTAATAATTACAAATGTAATCCAGGGGCGTAACTACAGAGGAAGCAGACCCTGCGCCTGCAGGGGGGCCCAGGAGGAATAGGGGGCCCATTAGGCCCTACTTAATGAGCAATTTCAATAAATAGTGGTAAAACAGAACAACCTCTGGATATTTTGGGGGCCCTAAAGTAAATTTACTGTGGGGCCCAGTAACATCTAGTTACACCACTAATGTAATCTGTGTGTTACAGCGGTTTATACAAAAGATAATAATCCGTTTGATGCCCCTTCCCTAGGGTGCCTTGTTTCCTATAAAAGAATAAAAAAACCCCTAATGAATAAATTCACCCAACTCATTTCATTATTGCTGCAAGGAAGAATGGCTTTCTTCCTTGTTTCTCTTGGCAAAGTAAGCCGGTGCAGTGTACCGGAAAGTAATAAAGCATTGTCACGTCTCTGTAAGTATTAATGTAAAAATAATCTGCCAGGTTTCATTGTTCATAATTTGTCAAAAAACAACTTGTATACATTCTGCCTGGTGCTTTAGAATGTATATGTCACATTACACATTGGCTGGCTAATATGAGCCTTAGAAACTGGGCCAAGAGGCAGAAAAATAATCAAATGGCAGTGCTTTAAACAGTGTTTATAGAAGAAGCAGACCACTCTGATGCCCGGTGAAAAGGGGATTCTTTTCTGGCAGGGGGGCCGCAGCGCACTCTTGTTAGGCTCCTGGGATGGTTTAAGTTAATTTGTAGTATGTTATATAATTCTAAGAAAATATTTAATTGTCACCATTGTTTCTTTTTTATCGTTCTTGAATTATTTACTATCTTCTTCTAACGCTTTCCAGTGTTCAAATTGGAGTCAATGCCCATCTAAGACAAATGCTCTGTACGGCTACCAATGTATTGTTATTGCTATTTTCTATTACTCATCTTTCTATTCAGGCCTCTCCTATTCATATTCCAGTCTGTAATTCAAATCAGTGCATGGTTTCCAAGGTAATTTGGAAAATAGCAACCGGACTGCTGAAATTGCAAACTGGAGAGCTGTGGAATTAAAAGCTAAATAACTCAAAAAAACTCAAATAATAAAAAATGAAAACCAACTGCAAATTGTCTCAGAATATCTCTCTCTAGCTCATACTAAGGGGCAGATTTATCAAGGGTCGAAGTAAAAAAAAAAAAATTAAAAAAAAATCTATTTTTAGGTACTTCAACTATCGAATAGGCCAAAAAAAAGAAAAAGATTTGAATATCGAAATTTATCAGTTATATTATTTGTCTAACTTTATAAAAATAGCTGACCTTTTTTCACCTGGTAGAAATATTCTCCACCTGAATTCCCCCCTTTCGACCCCCTCCTCTTGCTTTCTGTTCCCTCCTTCTTTCTCTCTTCCCCATTTTCAATACAAGTTATTAGCAAACTCACCTGACGAGGTTTAATTGGAGTACTATATACTTGCTGCTAAGCTAGTTTAGCTAGTTTAGCTACTTTTGCTAGTTAAGACAGGTTACAAAGTATAAATGAGCCATTGCAAGTAGTTTTAATCTTCCATGAGTATTCATTTTTTAAATACATGGTCAGTATACAAACAACAACTTTTTAGGATGGGCCTGATATATTGGCATTGTGCTGTAATGTAGAACATTGCAGATCATTGCTTATCCACCCAAAGTAGAACATCTGTGGTTCCACCAGCTATCAATATAACTGCAGCCATCATCAGGATTGCTCCAACATACTGGATTTCAGGTTTGGAATTAGTTGGTAAGGATTATATGACATATGTTGTATTACAGTGACTTGGAACAATTCTGCCAAAAAAAGGCTCACAACCAAGATCTATATAGATAGCGGAACCTATAGTAATTAGTATGCAGAATGTCTGGCTTGTCGAAATGTTATTTGCCTAACTTTATAAAAATAGCTGAACCTTTTTGACCTGGTAGAAATATTATCCACCTGAACCCCCCACCCCCACCTCTTGCTTTCTATTCCCTCAT
Organism: Xenopus borealis; assembly: GCA_024363595.1. NCBI lineage: Eukaryota > Metazoa > Chordata > Amphibia > Anura > Pipidae > Xenopus > Xenopus borealis. The sequence continues at coordinate 29,958,721 of CM044441.1, forward strand.
TCTTCCCCATTATCTAAACAAGTGCCAACTACGTAATTAGCAAACTCACCTGACTACAGTAGTATTTTATACTTACTGCTATTTATGTTACTACAATGACCTAGTTAAGACAGGTTTTTCTGCCTAAATGACTGTTGGACCTTTTCAAACTCCAAAAAAAAAAAGCTATAAAGTGCACAAAGACTACACATTACAAATACATTAGAGGACATTATAGACAAATATCAGGGGACCTTTTTACCCATAAAGAGGATCACCGCACCAGAGGCCACCCCTTCAGACTAGAAGAAAAGGACTTTCATTTGAAGCAGCTTAGGTGGTTTTTCACAGTGAGGACAGTGAGGTTGTGGAATGCACTGCCGGGTGATGTTGTGATGGCTGATTCTGTTAAGAGTAGGGATGCACCGAATCCACTATTTTGGATTCGGACGAACCCCCGAATCCTTCCCGAAAGATTTGGCCGAATACCGAACCCGAACCCTAATTTGCATATGCAAATTATGGGTGGGAAGGGGAAAACATTTTTTACTTCCTTGTTTTGTGCCAAAAAGTCACGTGATTTAGCTCCCTGGCCCTAATTTGCATATGCAAATTAGGATTTGGATTCGGTTCGGCCAGGCAGAAGGATTCGGCCGAATCTGAATCCTGCTGATAAAGGCCGAATCCCGAACCGAATCCTGGATTCGGTGCATCCCTAGTTAAGAGGGGCTTGAATGATTTCTTGGACATATCAAAGGCTATTGTGATACTAAACTCTAGTTAGTATATGGCCATATATAATATATGTGAAAGAGTGGAGGGGTGTTTATGGATGCTGGGTTTTTCTTTGGAGGGGTTGAACTTGATGGACTTTGTCTTTTTTTAACCCAGTGTAACTATGTAGGTATAAATGAGTCAGCCTACTCACCAGATTAAAATAAAACTTAAGGTTCATTAAATGCTTCCAACATGGATTCCATTGCTATTCGGAAGTGGGCAACTCTGAGACTGAATTCAGTTTTGACAACTGGGTTAAGTCATTGCAAGAAGTTTAACACTCTCACGAGTATTCATTTTTATAATACATGGTCAGTATACAAACAGCAACTTTTTAGGTATGACCTGATATATTAGCATTATGCTGTAATGCAGAACAGGGCAGATCATTGCTTATCCACACGAAGTAGAACATTTACATGCTCGTTCCACCAGCTACCAATATAACTGCAGCCTTCATCAGGATTGCTCCAACATGCTGGATTTCAGGTTTAGAATTCATCGGAAAGGATTATATGACATAGGAGTATGAAATAATGGTTTAATAATAGGTGTGGCAAAAATATGCCAAATTGTTATGACATAATACTGACTTGTACCAGGAAATGATTCTAATGATAAACAAACCTAATCTACTTTAGAGAAGCAGCAACAAAACTAAACAGGCAATATAAAGGACAGGACTAATTATGAAGTGCACTAACAACTGCAGAGTTGCTAAATGCTCCCGTGTTTTTGTGTTGTTTTTTCATTCTGGGACAAATAAAATAATTAAAATAATAATAGATTAATGCTGCTGATTATGATAGTGACCTGTGCACTCATTGACAAGGTGACATTTGTAGTAATAAAGACATATATTACTGTGCATAATTCTGTGCCACTCAAGGAGCAACATCTACATTAACAACTGAGCTATAATTAATAGGGCTAGGCATATTTATTGTCTTCTATCTTTAAAGGGGAAGAAGAGCTATAAATTAACTCCATATGTGCTAAAAGGCACAACGTAAGATGTAGCAACAAGTAGGATGCCCAGAAAATGCTGCCTGCTTAGTGGTTGCTACAGACCTGTAGCAAACTGTGCACCTCCTAGTACAGATATGGGATCCATTATCCTGAAACGCATTATCTAAAAATGTCCAAATTACTAAAAAAGGCCATTTTTCCATGATATTAATGATTTTTCCAAATTATGGAAAGATCCGTTAAACCACAGGTCCCAAGTATTTTGGATCTCAGGTACCATATCTGTATATAACCAAATTAACATGCTATACCTATTCAAAAGCAACTTTGTATTTGGCTTGAATGCTTTAATTATTAGTATTCCTATTGTGCCTATTTCTACCTTGCATATGACACAGCTATACAGTTTTCAGGGTCATTGATTGAATGAGTGGGATCAATGTTATTGTCATTCTATTTGTTTTTGCTCCTATTTCCTTTCCATTTTAATTTTCAAACTGTCAGTTAAGCAATTACTTGCTAGAAGCCAGATATCAGCCTAGATTCCAAGCCTTAAGCTAAAGTCACAGAACAGCTCTACCCCTTTAATACATGAACAGAAAAGCACAATAAGAGTTGATGTAGGTATGTTCACATGGAAACCTGCCAAAAATACATTACGAAGGTAGAGGATATTATTAAAGAACAATAGGCCATATGTCATAAGTGAAAGATACAGTATGTGAAAAATAACCTATATAAACGGCCTGTTTTATATTTGAAACTTCACCATCAACTGGAATTTCCAGTAATTCCTAAGGAAGTAAAACAAATGTATATGTAGATTTCTGTTGACATTTTCCAGAATCATTTCAAGCTTTTATGAAACATATGAAGAAAAGCAGATAAACACTGATTACATCTGAGTGATTACTCCAGGAACAAGACTCACTTGTAAAACCTGTTGAAGAGCCACACAACAAACAATTCCTTGGTGATGCCAAATAAGGGCTGTGATAGGATAGCTCCATGTGGACTGCTACCTGTATCTTTATGCCTCCAAAACTTGAATTAAAAAAAAAAAAATGGGCACTCGGAGAAACATCAATGGAAGTGGAGAGCAACATGTTGGGAAAGGTTGGGGATCACTGATCTGAGTGAATTTCATTTTGTATTTAAACACTATAGGGGGGGTACAATTGGGCTCGAACACATTTCCCCGTTGGGAGTTGTGCATTAGACACCATTCATTACTCCATTCCAAATTGAGCACTGCTGCACCTATTGGCAAAGGGGAACCCTGGAGCAACTGCCACCCCCTTACCAGGCGGTGTTTAAAGGAGAAGGAAAGGCATGTTATACTTGGGGATGCTAAAAGTGAGGCATACCCAAGTGATTGTATTAACTTAACTGAAACCCTGGGCTGGCGCTCCTATCAGCAGAAAACAGCACCAGCCCGGGGTTATCCAGCGAACACCATGGAACGATTGTCTTCCTGCTTCTTCTTTCTTCTCAAGAGTGTGCATGCGCAGTAGAGCCAAAAGCTGGCTATTTCTTTCTACTGCGCATATGTCTGGCCCCCAAATTTTAAGAAAAAAGAAGCAGAAAGACCATTGCTCAGTGGTGCTTGCTGGAATAACCCCAGGCTGGTGCAGTTTTCTCCTGATCGGAGCACTGGCCCGGGGGTCAGGTAAGTAGATACAATCACCTGGCCTATCTTTTGGCACTCCCAAGTAAAAATGCCTTACCTTCTCCTTTAATAGGTAACAAAAGTAGCTACCTGGTAATCTAGTTGTGCGGCGGCCCACCGCTCCTAGTTCTGCAAATGCCGGTTTTCCTAGTGCGGCGCGCACTTCCGGCTTTTAAAGGCACATGCGCGCTGGCGTCATAGCGCCAGCGCGCAATGGCGCCATAGCGCCAGCGCGCAATGGCGCCAAATTCAAATATTTAAAGGGACTTTGGCAGCTTTTTGATTGCCCATGATAGGTTTATTCCTGGTGCCTTATACTTGTGCTGGAAAGCTTCTGTTAATCTCGATTCCTGTGTTTGACCCTGTCTGGCTTTTGACTATTCCGATTATCTGTATCCTGACCCGAGCCTGTTATTTGACTACCGTTTCTACCTCATCCTCGTCTGATTGATTACCCGGTTTTGACCCTTGCCTGCCTGACGATCCTTGCTATCTGCCTGCCTCGACCCAGCCTGTCTGACCTTGAATCTGCCTAACCCTATCTGTACCGTGACCTTTGGCCTTAAAGACTTTAACTACAGTCGTGCCCCATTGCTGGCCAGAACTCCTGCCCTGCACCTCTCTTTTAAGTCCAGGTGGTAGCTGAGGGTCTTCCCGAAGCCAAAGGCTGTCACGCTACTGGTGAAGCACGAGCCGAGACCAGGGTGCTTGGCATTTGTTCTGGTATTGGGTGCCGACCGTGACACTACTAAAGCACATGTTCTGTGCATACACAATGCCTTGCATCACAATGAAGATAATTACAGTAATTACACAGAACACAATAAAACTTCATATTGTATACTGAAGGCAATATGGTATATTGTATAGCAAAAAAATATACCAATAATTAGCATTGTTGCAGTCCTTTCACTTGAGGACCAGATGGGGTCAACATTAAAGGGGTGACTATAAAGTTACATTTTAGTATATTATAGAAGGGCCAATTCTAAGCATCTTATCAGTTGATCTTGCCTTATTTTTTGGATTCTTTCTAGCATTCACTGACCACAAATAATAAAAGATGAAAACCAAATGCAAATTGTCTCAGAATATGACTGTCTACATAATACTAAACGTTAACTTAAAGGAGAACAACCCTTTTATTGCAGTTCCCAAAACGGAATTTAGCCCTGTTCACATCCCAGATTAGGCCAAACCTGTGAACAGAACCGGATTTGTGACGAAGCCATGCGTGAAGGCTGACGGCAGCTAGGACCATGCAGCCTAGGTTCATATCCGTGTGGATACAGATAACTGTTATGAGTTAAGATGTGTCTGAATATATGTTGGACCACAATGTTTCTTGAGGCAAACGTCTGAAAAAAAAAATCTGTGACCTTGACAAGATAAAATGAGATAATCTGGATTTGATAAGTAGGAACATTGATGAGATGTTTAATGTACTATACAGAGATAAACTAAATGGAAAAAATACAGGTATATTTATTAGTATTGCTGACATGAGTGCCAAAATATTGATTAGTGACAATTCTGTGCTTCTTACTTTGTGGCAAGGGTTTGGGGAAGGCCATTTCCTATTTTCAGGATAGATCTTACAGTTTACCAAGTAAGGGCCATACAGAAGTGGGGTGCAGCTACACCAAAGGAAGAACTTGGCTAGCCTTCACAAAACCATTACCTCAGGGTCGAGTGTATTTTGTATAACCAACCGCCTGTATTCTACTACAATACTAAAATCAAGTGATGCATTTACCTGGAACCTAAGCCTTGACACATGGGCCACAATTTAACAGCAGTGTACTAAAATAAGTTAACAAGCAAGCCATAAACCTGAGCATTTTGTGAAGTTGTCAAACCTGCTGTCAACATTCCCACCCACTATTCTTCCCCAGTGCTCAGAGGTAACTATACCTGGGTTCAACAAGAGACTGGAAATCACAACAGCCTTACACAGCAGCAGGTGCATGACAGCCACCTGAACAATGAGCGATCTTAAATTGTGCCGAAATTACGCAGTATTCTGCCAGTTCAGCAGACCAGGAAGAAACCTTGCCCTCTGTGGGAGTGCTATTATGTGCTGATCCTGTTTACTCCCCAGGAAAAAGGATATGCTGAAGCAGCTGAAGACTGGAACTGTACTGCTCTAGCCCATTACGGTAGTTATGGCAGTTATCAGTGCATTCTTTCTTCCAACTTTGAGGAGTCCTTGTAAAATGTTGTTTGGGGTGAAGTTGCTGTAACAGCAAGTACCTGCTTTTTCTGTGTTCTTTTGAGTCTGTTACTTATTATAGTCTTAAGTGCAATTTATAGTCAGTGCTGTTAGTACATCACAGCAGTGTTTTAGTTTAGAGTTTGACATCTGTTTGTTGAGCCTCACATACCCTGCACACTGTGTATTTAGGATTATTTTAGTGCATTGCTAATGATGGCACCTTACCTTGCTGTGACTGTACAGGGTGTGGAAAGAACACTGTACTTGAGCTACTTTTCCTTGTGAGATACTATTTGTTATAAGTGCCTGTCGCATTGGTTTTGGTATACAGCCTGGCTGAGGCTGACCGTACTTGATGTTACCATTCTGGCTTGGTACTTAGGATTGCCTGGTAAAAATGATGCTTGATGCCAGTGTTATTATAGTCAAATACGTTTTATTAATTTTAACATTGACAAGTCTGTTATTTGACAGAAAATTAATAACTGGGTTCACAATATTAACGTGTGTAGCAGTAAGATACCAAAAACATAATAATATACTGAATTAATCCAAGTTTTCTCTTGCATCTAGAGAGTGAATTTTGAAAGCGGCTCAACCAACAATGTGAATGGTTATGGTTGCCAGTTTTATTGATGGGGGGAAATTAAAAATACAGGAAGGCATTTCTTTTGACCAGAAAAGGAGGCAATCTTGTTTAGAGACATTGTTATCAGAGAACAGCATTTACACTCAGTATGGCATATTTGCATTTTGCACCCTTATATTGTACACTGTATACTTTATTCTAGCGCCTCTCATTAAAGTTACACTAAACTGGGTGTGTGGTGATGTACATGAGTTAGTATTGTGCATGGAATGGCTGTCCTTCCTTCTCACATCTAGTCAGTATTGTGCATGGAA
>CM044441.1:29967043-30007005 GCA_024363595.1 Xenopus borealis
GCATGGAATGGCTGTCGTTCCTTCTCACATCTAGTCAGTATTGTGCGTGGAATGGCTGTCATTCCTTCTGACATCTAATCAGTATTATGCATGGCTGTCGTTCCTTCTGACATCTAGTCAGTATCGTGCATAGAATGGCTGTTATTACTTCTCACATCTAGTCAGTATTGTGCATAAAATTACTGCCATTACTTCTCACAAGTAGTCAGTATAGGGTTGCCAACTTTTCTGGGAAAAAATGCCAGACTTCCTATATATTTATCTCTTTTCCCTATTAATAACATTGGGATCAACCATCATTTTTACCAGCCAGCGGGCAACCCTAAGTCAGTATTGTGCATAAAACAGCTGACATTACTTCTCATATCTAGTCAGTGTGTATTATGCATTGAATGACTGTTATTACTTCTCATATCTAGTCAGTATTGTGCAGGTCTGGACTGGGAGACTAAATAGGCCCTGGCATTTCAATTTCAACTGCACAGAGGCCCAAAACAGCCCCCCACAAGCCCAAATAAACAGTGTCTGCCTATGGTATTTGCCAGAACCCACAGATTGCCAGCCTGGTCCTGGTATTGCTAACACAGTTGTTGTTTCCTCTCACATCTAGTCAGTATTGTGCAGAGAATGGCTGGTATTAGTCAGTATTGTGCATAGAATGGCTGTTATTACTTCTCACATCTAGTCAGTATAGTGCATAGAATGGCTGTTATTACTAATCTCACATCTAGTCAGTATTGTGTACAGTTTCAGTTTGTAAGTGTATTGCTCATATATTATGGTGTGCTGTGATGGGTATATGGCTGTGCCAGTGCCTTGTGTATAGGCTTGTGTATAGGTTCATGTGCCAGTATATGAAGCTCTGTTAATCCTGTATAAAGTGAATATTCTGTGTCAGGGCTCCTAGCGAGTGTATTGCCGGTGCTGTGACACTGTCCTGTGCTTTTGTTTTTATTAGACCCTATGTCCGTCGAGCAACTTAAGGCAGATATGCGCGGGAGCATGAGTAGGAGCAGCAGCCGTGATACAGGAGGCGAGGGACACACTTCACAGCCGCCATCCCCGAGCTCCGTCGGCAGCAGCAGCAGCAGCAGCAGAGGCACAAAGAAGTGGCGAGAAGGCGGCTCAGAGGAGGAGCAATCCGCACTGCTGTCATTCGAGGATCCCTCCTCCTCCTCCCTCACCGCAGACTCCCCGCCGCATCCCTCCTCATCCCCTCCCTCCCAGCCGCAATGCTGCCCCTCAGCGCCCGGCAGCTCTATCGCACGCTGCTGTCATGGAGGAGCCAAGATGGCGGCCCTGGCCTACAACCTGGGCAAGCGGGAAATCAATCACCATTTCAGCGTGAGGAATGCCAAAGCGCTGTCCTTGGCGGCCGTGTTGCTCATCTCCGTCTGCCATGCCGTGTCCTGGGGATACTTCCGAGGTAAGTCCGGGGCTGGGCTGCTTGCTGCGGTGCCCACTAATCTGCTGCCAAGGCCTTCTAACCCTTTCAGTGCCAGCTTGCCTTTAAATGCCTTGCGTCCCATAGTGTGGGTATAGTCACAGACAGTGCTTGTTTACTAGCAGAAACGCACTCGCCCACAACAGCCAATCGCACAATTGCTTTCAGCACTGTAAATAGCCCGTCACAGTGGTTTTATGTTTGCATGTGTTTCTGTTTTTTACATCTCTTTCTGTTTCTGTTGTATATCCTGACATTTACACCACTCCTCCTCCGACCCTCACCCCCTATCCGACCCTCACCCCCTATCCTACCCTCACCCCCTATCCTACCCTCACCCGCTGTAATGACATTTCCCTTTCTTCTGTCACGTGAGGTAACATTTAAGTGCATAACAACAGCTGGCTCGGACATTGTTACTTGACAGGTACATACTACAGGCGCTGTAATGACAGGTGCAGGCCATACAGAAAATAAGCTTTGTTCCTCAATGTGACAACGGTATATGCACCTGGAAGTGATGGAACTACAACTCCCAGCATTCCTTAGCAGAGGGGGTGATGGATGTTGTACATCCCAAAACACCTGCAGGACAAGGGGTAACTCAGCTCTGCTCCATATAGTGTTGGGATGAACAGTGTGTTTCTAACTAGGGGCTCCCACCATTGTCTATGTCAGGGGTGTCCAACCTGCGGCCCAGGATGTATATGAATGAGGCCCAGCTTGAAACCCTTGGTTCCTGAGGAAACTTAATGTTGGAAGGAGGAGGCAGGAGTGGGGACTCTGCCCATTGCCCAGTTGGTAGTAATAATAATCCTATAAAATAAAGTTCAAGTGTCTCTGCGTCCAGTCCCTGTGTCCATGGAATTGTGCTACTGCACATGTGCCGCACGGACCGTCTCTGGCGAATTTACGCTGGCGAATTTATGTGGGGAATTTACAAAAATTGAAAATTTTTCTAAGTCCCAAAAACCACTGTGGCGTGTTTTACCATTGTGGGTGATAGTCTGAAGAAGAAGTGTATGTTACAGCCACTACACATGCCCAGGACAAAAAAAATAAAGTTGTCCTATTGCCCTACATGTGCCCCCTATATAGTAGTGTTGCCATATGTCAGGAAATGTAGGGGGGAAGAAGGGTAACACCCCCCCCCCCAAAAAAAACGAGTTTTTTCAGACTATGACCCACAATGGTAAAACGCGCCACAGCGTTTTTTGGGACTTTCAACCTCCTATCTATTGTATTGCTCTAGCGTAAGTGCTAACGAACAGCAAAAAGTTGATCTTCGTGAATTTGCGTAATTACGATCCTTCGGCAGTGCGCAACTTCGCACCCTTATGCCAGGCGAAGTTGCGCACTGGCGAAGGATCGTAATTACGCAAGTCTATCTACTTCGCTAGCGTAAATTCGCAAGAGTCGGTGTTCGTGAATTTGCGATTACGATTTGATATCACGCTGGCGAATTTGCCAAAAGGTTGGACACCCCTGGTCTAGAGTCCTTCACGGGTCTCTTTGGGACCCTTATCCAACCCATACCCGCAACCTGCAAACCACAACCCGGACCCATGACCCGACCCGCAAATACCTCATCCGTAACCCGCTGACCATCAAGAATCAGGAAGTGCTATGACATCATCAGAAGTAGTTGTGATTAGAAAAAAGGAATAAAACAGGAAGTGCTGTCTTTGTAAACCTGAAGTGACATCATTGGTAGTAGACGAGCTCAGAAAAAAGGAACAAACATCACTATGGAGAATATCCGCAGCCTGACCCTCAAAACAAAAACCTGCAGAACCACCAACCTGCTTCTATACCCGCACCCGGAACTTGTACATGCAACCCGCAGGGTACCACAAGAATTTGCGGGTAACCCGCTGGTACCCGACCTGATGCAGGACTCTTCCCTGGTCTATGTTTATTAGTTCTGTGTAATTAGTGCCATGGCTATTAAATTCCCTTTTGTTTTTTTTTATTTTAATTGTTTTTAAACTTTTTAAAGAAAAAAAAAAACAACCGAATTACTTAATTTCTGTGGAATAGGTTGAACGTGGGAATAATGTAAATAATGCAGTTATGCAGAATGCTCGGCACCTGGGGTTTTCCGGATAACCAATCTTTCCTTAATTTCGATATTCATATTTTAAGTCTACTCATGTTAATATTAAATAAACCCAATAGGCTGGTTTTGCTTCCAATAAGAATTCATTATATTTTAGTTTGGATCAAGGTACTGTTTTATTATTATTCCAGAGAAAAAGGAAATAATTTTTTAAAATTTGGATTATTTAACTATAATGGAGTCTGTGGGAGACGGCCTTTCCATAATTCGGAGTTTTCTGTATAACGGGTTTCAGGATAACTGATTCCATACCTGTACCACTTTAAGTTGTTGAATTTAGTCAGGAACCCCAATGGACGTCCTGTCAATGTTCCCTTTCTGCTGCTTTGAGCTTCCTTAGGGGGCCTGCAAAAGAGTTTGTGTACTTATTTTTAATCTTTAAGTACCCAAAAGTCATTATAGTATGAGCCCAGTGCTCTCACAAATGCCTGTAGTGGAACCCATCCCTGTGGCTATTCTTTACACTGATATTAAATGATTGCCTTGGCACAAAAGCACACACTTATATCAACAACTCTTGACATTTTTTTAACTTATGCCCATGTTTACACAGTGTTAAATATCAAATTCAGCAGACCGTCAACTGGAAACCTAAGTATTTGCTTAATGCTTTCAAATCAAAGAACTTCTATGATAGACTTTGCTTTATTTGTGTGTCTATGTTGAGAAATACATATTGATGCAGGTTAGTCTGCATAAGGACTGCCTAATTGTATTGATATAGGAGTGGGAGCGGCCATCATTGCTTGGCATTCACAGATAAAAGTTCTCTCTTTAGATCATGTGCAAAACCAGGGCTTTTTTGTGTTGTTATCGTTCACTGATATAAACTGTGTGTTTGCTACTGTGTGGTTATGGGCGCGTTTGATTGGAAACATGGCACATAGAGTTTAACACTTTGAACAAGGGTCAAAGTCATTCATGAATCTCAACGAAAGGGGGCATTTGTTGCCAAGGTACATTATTATTATTATTATTATTATTATTATTACTACACATTGTGCACTAATGTAAATATAGTTTATTTGTAGGAACTGGTTATTAAAAACTTTTTTTTTCCACATTCGTGTTACTGGACATTAGACTAGGCAGGGACTGAAAAGAGTTATTCACCTTTAAATGAAGTGTTAGTATGATGTATAGAGTGAATTTTCCATTGGTTTTAATTTTTTTCTATGGAGTTTTTGAGTTATTTAGCTTTTTCTTTTGAATGATTTTTATTAGCTTTTTCATCATATTTAAGACAGATAGCTCAATGAGTATGTAAGGTCTATGAAAGGAAGTGTGGCCTGTATTCAACCAGACAGTAGGGTTGAAATGTATTCAGCTTTTTATTTGATGACTTTCCAGTTTGCATTTTCAGCAGTCTGGTTTCTAGGGTACAAATTACCCGTGCAACTTATGAACTTCTTTAAGAAATGATACAGAACCTTTGTTTATTAGAAAAAAAAAGACTGAAAAAATAAACAATGAAGACCAATTGAAAAGTTGCTTAGAGTTGGCCATTCTAAACTTAATTGTGAACCACCCTTTAAGGTGGCCATAGACGCACAGATAATATCGTACGAAACTAATTTTCGTACGATATTCGGTGCATGTGTGGTGGGAAATGAGCCGACCAACATCGTCAGAGGATTAAGATATCGGTCGGCTGGTTGATCGGACTGGACGGAAAATTTTGATCGGATGCCTTTGAAAGCTCCCTGAACATCGGCCATTGTTAGTGCTGAATCGTCAGATACAAGTAGAATTCTATTGTTTCTCCCTGTATATTTGACGATTCAGCTCTACACGTGTGTGTTGAAACGAACAATCTTTCTTGGAAAGATCTTTTCCGAGAAAGATCGTAATTGTTACGTCTATGGCCAGCTTAAAGAAGAGTATAGGTTTTCTTTTTTTGCTATAAACAAGCAATTAAACTTCCTAGATATTCTATTTGATTTTTCTTTTCCATTTTATCAAAGTAAATACTCCATGACTTTGCATGAAAATGCTGCTCCCACTGTTATAAGAATAAATATGCGGAGCATTAGGGCTCCCTGTGCAGCCCATCTGGATTGACCAGCAACCCGCCACACAGGCACATATAAATCAGGCAAGTGTTCTGGGGTGGGGGACAGCTAAGAAGTTAAAAAAAACACCACCCAACCGCTACGTGTGCAATAGTCCTAAATTCCCCATGGAGCTGGGTGCGGAAGAAAAGAATACATATTTATCTATTGACATTTGTCTCTATGTCACTATCCGTCAACAAGCATTTCTCTGTCAAGCAAATATTTGAGTTTCAAATACAATACTTCCAGTATTCCGGTCGAGCTGTTAAAGTAGATTTTTCCTATCTTTTGAGACCAGAATAACTGGCATTAATCATTAATGAAATGACTGGGTAATTACTTGTTTAGAAACCAACGTCATTCCTCCTCTACTATGCTGCAGAGATGTATTGGGTTTTATTTTTAGATCTCTGAACTTTGCATTTGTGAATTGCTGTGCTTTTTTTTTTTGGTCCAGCCCATTTCCTCTTCCGAGTCATGAAAAATGTCTGTGACAGCTCATTTCTGTTTATTTGACATTGCATTTACAGTATGCCATGAAACAGTGTATTGGAACAGGTATGGGACCTGCTATCCAGAATGCTCGAGACCTGGGGTTTTCTAGATAACGGATCTTTCCGTAATTTGGCCATTTCCACATATACTGGAATCCTGTTTACTGTGTCACGTTTTTTGTTGGTTTTTTTTTTGTTTACTGTGACAAACTGTCATCATTGCCTGTCACCTTGTCTCACACATAGTAATTAGGGGTTTAGAGCACAACCAATCATAAACAGGCTCAGGGTGACCTGTGTATCCATCGCTACTGACCTTGCATGTGCCGCATATATTCTCCCTGCAGAATGTGTAAGCTGACGTGAGCTCACGTGACTCCCAGACTTGGGATTTACTACTCAGAATACAGAAAAGACTGCTGTTATTTTCTTGTATAAATATGACATGACCTTGATCAGTTTCTTACTTTTTCTCTGATCCATTCCACGCATTACCCTATACTTTATCATTTTAAATGTGTTTGCTGGCTTCTGTAGCAGTTTTTAGATGTATCAAGTAGAAACCATCAAAATTGCTGGACATATTTCATTTATATAATATCCTTTTCCAATAGCAAGTTGTCCTCTAGTCTCTCTACTTTGGCCCTGTTTGTATTTGTTTTCACCATAGTTACAGTGTTTCTACAACATTCATCATTTCATATCTTGTTCCCTTAATTCCAGGAGAAGGCACATGCGAATACCTTGTATCCAGTGGCCGGTTCCTAGGAGAGAATGTATGGCAACCATACAGCTGCATGATGCACAAGTACAAGAGCGGGTATGTAGTTTAAAGACATTTGTTCTCTTTTTTTTCTGCATAATATACACTGGGAAATCTCTTCTTCTGCAAGTCTGAAAGTGTGCAAATAAGTAGAGTGTTTAAGAAATGAGGCTGTCCTCTAAGCCTGTCTCTTTAAGAAACCCTGTGATAGAGTGACATAATACATTTCTCTGTATGTGTTTTCCTTTAGGGTTCAGTACCGTCCTCTGTATGTTATATCACAATCATTTTCACCTTCTTTGTTTTAGTGAAGCCAAGAGCTGTCTTGCAGAGCAATATGTAACATTTGTTGGTGATTCCCGGATTCGCCAGTTATTCTATGCATTTGTGAAGATTCTAACTCCGCAATACAAAGAGGAAGGAAACAAGGTACATTTTGTCTCCTGTAACGAAAGCACCCCAAACCAGCCCATTCACCTGCAGTTGATAGTTACCACTAATGCTGTTGCAGTTGAACTGAAGTATATCCCACCAAAAATTAGGGGTGTTGGTAGTGAAAAGTTTCCCTAGTGTAGAGGGACATTTTACATGGATCTTTAGGGGTCAAATTTTTCGAAGTTTGATCGAACTCTTCGATCATCGAATACCGAATTATCGAATAGATCGAATGATCGGATATTCAATAATTCGATCATTCGATGATCGAAGGATTTAAAATTTTAAAATCCTTCGAATGCCTACTTCGCCAGATTGAACCTACCGAATACCAATAGAAGCCTATGGGAACCCCCCCCCCATAGGCTTCTTTTGCTAAGACTTGCTCCAATACCATTCATACGATCGAACGCCTCGATCGTTCAAATCGTACAAATTTTTCAGGGGCTTGAAGGGGCAAAATAGTAAAGCAACCAATCAGCAACACACTTTGAATGGTTAAGTACAGTTTGAATAATGAAAGCAGATATCTGATTGGTGGACTCCTTAATACTGTTAAACATGAAGTAATACATTTTCTGTGTTGACAACTTTCCCTTTACAGCATGAAAACGTTTATTTTGAAGACAAATCTGCTGCACTTAAAATTGTAAGTTGTTTTTTGCATTTTTTGGTCTGTAGAACTGGGGAATTCATAAGGGACTTACACGGTTGTGCTCATAAGTTTACATACCCTGGCAGAATTTATGATTTCTTAACCATTTTTCAGAGAATCTGAATGATAACACAAAAACTTTTTTCACTCATGGTTAGTGGTTGGGCAGTTTGTTTAGTGATTATGATTTAAAAAGAGTAAACACAGTTATTTGACAAAAAATGGCTTCTGCCAATCACTAACCATGAGTGAAAGAAAAGTTTTTGTGTTATCATTCATATTCTCTGAAAATGGTTAAGAAATCATAAATTCTGCCAGGGTATGTAAACTTATGAGCACAACTGTAATACAGCAAACATTTTCTTGATCAGCCACATTGCATGTTGGGATTCTACTGTCTGGCCTATATCAATGTCTCTGCTTGATACCCTCACAATACAATAATTTTATATTTACAATAAATAATACCTCTTAATAGACACTGTGTAACTGGGAATTTTATCGAAAGTTACTTCTATGGCTTCTGACTAGAATTAGTAAATGGATGGGTTATTTGTTCTCATGGCTATGTAGGACTCTGTCTGTTTGAATAATCATCAGAAGAATAGGTTTACCAACAGTTCTAACGCAAACACATTACAAAGCTGATTTTTTTTCTTATTCAGGGAAGATGTCAGACTTTTACATGTTGTTCAACAGAATTTACAGAAGTTTTTCTTTTTATTTCAGGATTTTTTATGGTATCCAGAAGTCAACAACTCCATGAAGCAAGCATTCCAGTCTCTAAGTGAGGTTAGTGCACCTTCTTTATCCAGTTAGACAGCAACATGTAGGTACTGTAGCTAATACCCAAGGGCCGATCTACTCTGCAAATTGCACCCAGTATTCTTTTGACATTTGGAGAGGCATTTGGATTTTAGATCTAAATTATACTGAGCATGGGAACAAATTTGAAAGTCTTGATCATAACTGTTATAGGGCTGCAGAACTCCTCTGCTGTACAACATTTCTAGCTGTATTCATGTTTAGGTTCAGTTTTTTAAGAGATAGATTGTATTTAAATTCACATTAGATATGAAGAAACCATTTTTTTGTTCCCAGGTTCAGTTACACCGATTTGAAAACAGGATATAGGAAAAAGTAGAAGGCAAATAATAAATATTTAGTATTGGAGAATTGTGATATTTTGTGAAACAAATGATACATTATAGGTGTGTTATTATTGGGTGTTTTCCTAAACTGATTTTGTTTTTTTAACAGAATGCTGTGGCAAAGCCTACAAAGGTCATAGCAGGTGCTGCCACGGTAAGTTAACTGAATTCAAAAAGGTCTTCCCTTGTTTAAAACCTCTGTTTATGTTACAAAGTAGTAAATGCAGATCTGATCCTACTATATAAACTCACTAAGGAATACTGCAAAGGACAATAAGCAGTAGGATAAATGTTAACTACCTAATTTATTAGCCTCAAGTAAAGTATTTGCTCCACATTGGGTAATTGTTTCATTAATCTATTTGATTGCCAAAGTAAGAGATTTAACAATTTGTCCTTATTTTGCCACTAATAAAGTTAATGGGATCCTGTCATGGGAAAAAATGTTCTTTTTCAAAATGCATCTGTTAATAGTGCTACTCCAGCAGAATTCTGCATTAACATCCATTTCTCAAAAGAGCAACCAGATCATTTTATATTTAATTTTGAAATCTGATATGGGCTAGACATATTGTCAATTTCCCAGCTGCCCCGTGCCATGTGACATGCTCTGATAAACATATGTGACTCTTTACTGCTGTACTGCAAGTTGGAGTGATATCACCCCCTCCCTCCACCCCCAGCAGCCTGACAACAGAACAATGGTAAGGTAACCAGCTAACAGCTGCCCAACACAAGATAACAGCTGCCCAACACAAGATAACCACTACCTGGTAGATCTAAGAACAGCACTCAGTAGTAAAACCCCATGTCCCACTGTGACTCCTTCAGTTACATTGAGAAGGAAAAACAACAGCCTGCCAGCAAGCACTTCCATCCTAAAGTGCTGGCACAAGTCATATGACCAGGGGCAGCTGGGAAATTGACAAAATGTCTAGCCCCATGTCACCTTTCAAAATTGGATATAAAAAAAATCTGTTTGATCTTTTGAGTAATGCGTTATGAAAACAACATGTTTTCCCATGACAGTAAAGCAGCACTAGAAATGCTCAATGCAAGCTAATAATTCAGGCACACAAAGAATAACATCTTAGTATATATTCCACAAATGGGGGAATCTTTCTCCTGATGGTGAGTTGTCATGGAGGGACAGATGGGCAAGAATATGTCAGAACACCAGAAACTCTCATATTATACAATAATGTCAGTTGGGACATGACACATCAGAAGAGAGCATGGTTTTCTGCAAGCATTGGCCCACATTTCTTTAGAGCATATGCATTGCCTGGATCCCCATATCTGGTGGACATGCCATGGAACCAGCTGGGTTTAGATCAGCATATACACAATGCTTGACATTGTGCTGCATGTAGAAGGGTCAGATAAACATCAGTAGAGACTGTTTTTTTATTCAGCAGCTCTCTAGTTTCCAGTGTCAGCAATTTGGTTTCTAGGGTACAAATTAGCCTAGCAACCCTGCATTGATTTGAATATGAGACTGGAATATGAATAGGAGAGGGACTGAATAGAATGATAATTAATAAAAAGTGGCAATAACAATACATTTGTAGCCTTACAGAGCATTTGTTTTTAGATGGTGTCAGTGACTCCCATTTGAAAGCTGCAAAGAAACAGAAGAAAATTGCAAATCATTAAAAAACTATGAAAAATAAACAATGAAGACCAATTGCAAAGTTTCTTAGAATTGGCCCTTCTAGTTCTACAATATACTAAAAGTTAACTTGAAGGTGAACCACCCCTTTAAACGCTGCCTGAATATTAATATGATAAATAAAGAAGTATAATTTATTCTAGTTAACCAATCTCCTGGATGACATGTATTCTATCTTCCTCAATCTGCAATGAGAATCGCACTTTCAGTGTTTTTATTCTTATTGTGCCTTAAATGAACTTGAAGGGTGCCACAAAACCTAGGGGGTTATTTGTCAAAGGTCAAACGTTAAGTGTTTTTTATACCTCCAATGAACTTGAATTAACTTAAATGAATCTTACAACTCGAATGGTTTCTTATTTAAGTAAAAGCTCAAATGGTAAAAATTTGATTGTGTGAGTTCAGATCAAGTTTTTGGAGAACAAAACCTCGAATTGAAAGAGATTTTGGCAAAACCCTCCAAAAAAAAAACTAAAATCATGAAGGCTATTGACATGTTCACATGGTTCAATAGACAGCTGCCATTGACTTCTACATGACCTCAACAGGTTTTGGATGGTGTATTCACAGATTCAACCCATTTTCAGGGTTGGGGTATAATAAATCTGAAAATACGAATTTTAAACCCGAAAATGTTCGTATCGTGGAATACAAAACTTGAACCTTAATAAATCACTTCCCTAGTATTTCCTTCATTCCTTGCCAGCATCAGCCACCTACATACCCCTCCCATCTCCCCTGCCAATTTTCTATCAGAAAACCCATAAATCTGTGATATAAATGTATACCCACCCCATATATAAAAAGAACAGTGTTTTTTTCTCTTTGTGTGATGATGTTAAACTAGCGCTTGTTTGCTCTACATGTTTCTTTAGTGGTCCATAAAGATAAACAATGGAAGCCGTGAATCTCTTGCCCAGTACAAAGTGAACATGACTGCTGTGGCACCTGTTTTGGAAAACCTGGCTGAGGTTGGCGAAGTCTACTGGTTCCTGCAAGGTAACTTGATGCATAAGTGTATAAGACTCTGTGTGAGCAGCCAAGAGCAGATTTGCAACATCATATTTAATCATACTTGATGAATCATATTGTAGGTGTTCATCAAAGATCCCTAGGGTAATGGCATTTAATAGTTTTGGCGGGATATCCTGAAAACTGGCCCATATGTGACCTAAATTACATAGCTAATAAAACATTTAGGCCAAGTACAAAGACATTTATAAAGACACATGCAAGACCTATATTGAAAATAAATGTAAAATTGCAATTTCAGAACAACCATACTCCATTCCAAATATGGGCAAATGTTCAAATATTGTAAATAATACAGTAGTTTGTGTGCAGTGGATATTGTTCTACATATTTACAGTTATACATGTGAATCACAGCAGACCCATACGAATGCAACTACTGTAATATAGTGTAACTATTTCTACCATAAATCAGCCCTCTTAATGGTCTGTTGAGACTGTTCAGCCATTTATAAGAACGAGTACACAGTGCACTTTTCTCTCATATTTTTGGTTAAATAAATGAAAGGTTAACCATACCAAGTTTCATTATTTTTACCTTCAAAGACTGAAACCTATTTCATTATTTTATGTTGCAACATCGCTTAAACAAAGCAAGATCTGTAACTAAATTATTGTAAGGAATATTTCTCAGTATTTTATAAGTTGCATTAATTACATGGGGAATCAAAAAGATGAAAAACATGAAGTTGGGATTTGTCACCATTGTTCTTTAACCCCAGTTCTTTTGGATTTAATCCCTTGATTTATAAACTTAATTTGTTTCTTCAGATCCAGTATATGAGCCATTGTTAAGTGAAAGTCGCAAAATGATCACAAATGACAGGATTGATGCATATAATGACATTGCAGCTGGGATATTAAATGGCACCATCAGAAAATCACAAAATAAAGTAAAAATTTTCAGTGTTTCCAGACTGATATCTGAAGAGATCATTTCCAAATCGTTAGATGGTTTGCATCTCCCTGAGCCAAGCAAAGATATAGTAAGTACATTTAAAGATGGTTATAACAGGGCAGGTGTTATTTAGTGCTATCAGAAAGCTGGATGTTATTTGTTTATGCCCAGCACTAAGGGTAAGGGCAGACTAGCACATTGAATGTTTGAAAGCAGCCATCTCATTGGTTAGTGTATGCACACTATGCACCTTTTACTATTTTCCCGCCAACATTGAAATCACAGCTGCTCCAATCTTAACTACCTATGTATGACCTGGGTGTTGTATGGCAAACCAGCTACAGGACTAGTGCAGATTGTGATAAACCACCATTATGGACTCCAAACACCAGTCAACGTTATACATTTTCTGCCTCCCATGCATTCATATTCTTGTTTCCTAGCATATTAGATTGTTTACAATTCTTGTTACTTCAGTGATTAGGTCAGACTATTTGTGCTCATTGTATGCAAAGCCTGGGTGTGACTGCACTTTTTTTTAACCTTTGTGGCTATGCCCGTGTGTAAATGTACCCATTTGGTCTTTGTAGATTTATGATGTGTTAATTGACTAAACATTGGAAGATTTTTCATAAATTGTAGCTATATTTTAGCTGAAATGTATGATCTCCACTCCCTTCTGTAACATTCAAGCAATCCGCGTGTGCAGGCCAAAAAAAAAAAAAAAACTGGTCAACTCCTTTACAATGGCCAACACTTCTACATAGCTAATCAAAGAACTTTGCTATCCATGTTTGCTCCATGTGTGCAAATGAGTCCTATGTACCACTGCCTTTTGCAGTGGAAACTAAGAGAGCTGAAAAGCACATCTAGTCACTCGAGCCTTTAAACATTACATTTTTGCTAACAATATTGAAAACATTTTTCACATTTCAGTCTATTTGTCCAGTTTTTATTTTTATACCGAACAATTCATTTAAAGTCACGTGATTTTAAGGGTTCAGATTCATTTCACCCTGAATCTGAATCCTGCCAAAAAAGTCTAAGACTTAGATGAATCCCGAACCAAATCCAGGATTCGGTGCATCCATAATACAAAGTTGTGCTCATAAGTTTACATACCCTGGCAGAATTTATGATTTCTTAACCACATTTCAAAGAATATGAATGATAACACAAAAACTTTTCTTTCACTTATGGTTAGTGGTTGGCTGAAGCCAGAAAAATGGGGTCTTTAAAATGCTGGTTAATAAATATACATGTCAGTATAATACGCTTGTAAGCAAGGAACATTGTTGCAAAGCAAAACCTTTTTGGTTCAATAGAAGTGTTGGTGTTGAGATGGGTAAGAAAAGACATGCTTTTAAGGCTTTCAAGTTAGCTGGGGCGGCCGAATCATTTATAAGGTACAAGGAGGCCAATAAATCATGCAAAAAAGCCATCAGGCAAGCTAAAATCAATAAGGAAATTGATATAGCAGTAAGCAGTAAAAAGAATCCAAAATTATTTTTTAAATATATTAATAGTAAAAAAAATTGAAACAGGAAGGGGTAGGACCTTTATTATCAGAGGTGGGTCAGCTGGTTGATGAGAACAAGCAAAAAGCTCAGATTCTGAATGCATACTTTTTGTCTGTCTACACAAATGCAGAACCAGCTAATGTAGATTTCCTTATTAATAGTCCCAATTCTAATAATACATCTAATGATGCATGGTTCACACATGCTGAAATTCAAAAGAGACTAGAACATGATAAGATAAACAAAGGTCCAGGGCCAGATGGGATTCATCCCATAGTAATTAACGAGCTTAGCTCTGTGATTGCCAAACCTCTTAATTTTTCAGGATTCATTAAGTTCTGGCATGTGCAGAGAGACTGGCGAATTGCTAATGTGGTGCCGCTATTCAAAAAGGGATCCCATTCTCTGCCTCAAAACTATAGGCCAGTTAGTCTGATGTCGGTGGTAGGAAAGCTTTTCGAAGGATTAATAAAGTATCGGATACTGGACTTCATAGCAAATAACGATACTATGAGTTTGTGCCAGCATGGTTTTATGCGTAATAGATCTTGCCAGACTAACTTAATTTCTTTTTATGAGAAGGTAAGCAGGGACCTCGATTCTGGGATGGCTGTGGATGTGATTTACTTGGACTTCACTAAAGCATTTGATACAGTGCCACACAGAAGGTTACTTGTTAAATTAAGGAATGTTGGCCTGGAACATAGTATTTGTAACTGGATAGAGAACTGGCTAAAAGATAGACTACAAAGAGTGGTGGTAAATGGAACATTTTCTAATTGGACCAGTGTTGTTGGTAGGGTACCGCAGGGCTCTGTACTGGGTCCCTTGCTTTTCAACTTGTTTATTAATGACCTGGATGTGGGTATTGAAAGTTCAGTTTCTATTTTTGCAGATGATACTAAATTGTGCAGAACTATAGGTTCCATGCAGGATGCTGTGTCTAAGTTGGAAAACTGGGCAGCAAACTGGAAAATGAGGTTCAATGTTGATAAATGCAAGATTATGCACTTTGGAAAAAATAATATAAATGCAAGTTATACACTAAATGGCAGTGTGTTGGGAGTTTCCTTAAAGGAAAACTATACCCCCCGAATTATGTAGGTCTCTATAAACGGATATTGCATAAAATAACTCGTATGTAAAACCCTGCTTCATGTAAATAAACCATTTTCTTAATAATATACTTTTTTAGTAGTATGTGCCATTGGGTAATCATAAATAGAAAATTGCCATTTTAAAAAATAAGGACAGGCTCCTGGGATCCTAGGATTCAACGGTGCACACAAACATACCAAACAAACTATAAAGTTAGGTCACATGAGCCAATTAACAGACAGAGTTGTGTCTTTTGCTTCAACACTTCTTCCTGTTACAGTTAGAGTTGAAATATTTCTGGTCAGGTGATCTCTGAGGCAGCACACAGACCATCACCAAATGGTGGTTCAAGGCAAGAGATATAAAAGGGCAATATTTACTTAAATATATATATATACCAGGTAGGTAAGATTCTTTAATATGTCACTTAATTTGATATAAACTGTTGCTCAAAAGTTCATTTTCGGGGTATAGTTTTCCTTTAAGTGAGAAGGATCTTGGGGTTTTCATAGATAACAAGTTGTCTAATTCTGGGCAGTGTCATTCTGTAGCTAGTAAAGCAAATAGGGCTCTCTCCTGCATAAAAAAGGGCAAAAACTCAAGGGATGAAAACATAATTATGCCTCTATATAGATCCCTAGTAAAACCTCATCTGGATTATGTAGTGCAGTTTTGACTCCAGTCCTTAGGAGGGATGTAAATGAGCTGGAGAGAGTGCAGAGACTAAGTGCAACTAAACTGGTTAGAGGGATGGAAGATTTAAATTATGAAGGTAGACTGTCAAGGTTGGAGTTGTCTTCTCAGGAAAAAAGGCGCTTGCGAGGGGACATGATTACACTTTACAAATACATTAGAGGACATTATAGACATACTGTAGCAGGAGACCTTTTTACCCATAAAGAGGATCACCGCACCAGAGGCCACCCCTTCAGACTAGAAGAAAAGTACTTTCATTTGAAGCAGCGTAAGTGCTATGGATGCAAGGAAAAACCCACAAATAACTTCAGTTGAAATACAGGACTTGTGGTGTGGCTGTTTCAAGATGCACAATAAGGAGGCACTTGAAGAAAGATAGGCTGCACGGTGGAGTCGCCAGAAGAAAGCCATTACTACACAAATGCCACAAAGTATCCCACTTACAACATGCCAAACAGCACAAAGACAAGCATCAAACCTTCTGGCACAAACAAGTTTGGAGTGATGAGACAAAAATTTTACTTACTTACTTTGGCCATGACCATAAACACTACATTTGGAGAGGAGTCAACAAGGCCTAAGATGAAAGGTACATCATTCCTACTGTGAAACCTGGTGGTGGATCGCTGATGTTTTGGGGATGTGTGAGCTACAAAGGCACAGGAAACTTGGTCAGAATCGATGGCAAAATGAATGCAGTAAGTTATCAGAAAATACTGTGCCGGGAAGCTGTAAATGGGAAGTACTTGGACATTCCATTCTGCTTAGTAACTAACAGGGTGGGGATTTAACTCTATAGGTGCTGGTAAGACCTATAGATCCCTACATATGTATTTGATATTAAAATTTATTATTCTTACACTCTGACACATAACCATTTGCCCATCATCAGAATAGGCTGTTAAATGTGGTCATATATATGTGGCATATAAAAATATATATTATCAGTGGCTTCAGCCAATCACTAACCATACGTGAAAGAAAGGTTTATGTGTTGTCATTCATATTCTCTGAAAAATGGTTAAGAAATCATAATGTAAACTTATGAGCACAACTGTATATTTTAATTATTAGATATTATAGCTCATGCAAGTTTCTGTTTTTTTTTTTTACAGAGTGCCATGGTTCTCATGAACGCATTTTGCAACAAAATTGTAAATCCCATCGATGGTTCTTGCTGCCAGCCTACTCCTTCCCTTACCATCATACAGAAATTAGCCACATTCTTTTTTATTTTTGCCATGATTGCTTTTGTATCAGTCACCATCGTCCAGAGGAACAAGCATCGGAGGAATAAACTATGCAATGATATAGAGAGTGGGGAAGAGAAGAAGCCAGCCACAGCAACACCTGCTGCCTCCAACCTGGAAATTCTTCTCTTTTCTCTCAGCAAATTGGGCCTCATCATGGCCTATTTTTACTTCTGTGACCGAGCAAACCTGTTCATGAAGGAAAACAAATTTTATACACATTCTTCTTTCTTCATCCCAATCATCTACATCCTTGTCTTAGGAGTGTTTTATAATGAAAACACTAAAGAGGTAATGTTTGTGTTTGCACTGGTAATGCATTTGTGTATATATAACATTTTTTGCGTACTCAAATTACAGTGTCAAAATTTCTGTGTGTTCATTAAAGCACCACTCCGAAGCTTCATTAGTATAGCAAACCAAACTAAGAGACAATGTTCGTTTAAACAAGGCTGAAACTCCAACCAATATCACAATATAATATAAATACATATCCAAAGCACAATTCTACTTGAAGATTTGAGATTATTACCCCTAAAAATAAATGGCTTTTATGTACATTACCTTAAGGTTCTGTTAAATCTTTTAATTATATAAATATAGTCGGAGAATACAGTGTATGAAATATTTCCTGATAAAAACTGCATTGTCATTTTGTCCCAGGCTAAATTATTAAATCGGGAACAAACAGATGAATGGAAGGGGTGGATGCAACTTGTCATATTGATCTACCACATCTCTGGAGCAAGTTCTGTAAGTGAAATATTTACTTACACTTTTGTACACAACTATATTTGTCTGCTAGTACTCCACGTGGCAAGTCCCGTTATTAAACCTGCTGTATCATGTTGCTTAAAAGCTCAAATAATATATGTGTTACATCATAACATTTTTTTGTAATCTGACGTCTTAATATGTAGTATAGTGAATAAACTGCCCCCTAACAAGGACAAAGTTTGACAGCACTGCTCAATAAAGAGCAGCGTAACTACCCCATGCCGAGCTCCACAACCTTCCACTACTCCTCACATCCCCTGCTCCCTGCCAGCTCACACCACCGGTTCACTTTTAGGTAGGAGAGTGGCTGGGGAGGGGGAATTTCTACAGCTGTAGGTGATACTATTAGTTTAATTGTTTGCTATAAATAAACCCTTGATGAAAGCTAACTTTTCATTTTATTTAATTTTCTAAAAAAAAATGTATTTATCTTTTTACCAACAGTTTTTGCCAGTGTATATGCACGTCCGAGTTTTAGTTGCTGCCTACCTATTCCAGACGGGATATGGACACTTTTCTTACTTTTGGCTTAAAGGCGACTTTGGAATTTATCGCATTTCTCAGGTATGAATGTAACTCTGGGTCATTAAATGGACTCGTTTATGAGAAATGGGGCAAGAAGCAAAGTATGCAGAAAAGCAGTTTATTGCCACAGTGTCCTTCTTGCTTTCCAACCAGCAGCAAAACTTTTCTGTGTGCAGTTATACCTACAGAAGGGACAGGCGGTGGGTGGCACTCAGATGATCCTGGAATGCTCCATGGTGTGTAATTACTAATTTCAGATGATATAAGGCACTAGTAAGCCCTGTACTAAAGCCTGCTTATAGTGGCATTAAAGGGCAAGGAAAGTGTAATATAGAATAAGGCTAGAAATGCTGTATATTATATACTAAATATAAACATGAACTTACTGGACCACAAGCCTAATCAAACAAATGATTTATGCTTTCAAAGTTGGCCACAGGGGGCTGTCATCTTGTAACTTTGTTATACATCTTTGCAAGACTAGACTACATACACATGCTCAGTGTGATCTGGGCTTCTTCAGGATAGTCATAAATGATCAAAAAACAAAGCTGCTTCAGTTCTTCGTGACTGGTAAGTAAGGCAGGGGCTCCCCCTGCTGTTCATAAGTATGATTGTTTCCCTGCCAGAAGTTAAGGACCATCTGACAATTCCTATCCACAGCAGTAAATGAAGGGAGAATTTCACTGCAGTCAGGTTTCTTATAAAAACGGTAAACATTTTTAAATCAAAGTATATTGGAGATAGATTTCTTTTTCATTAAAGAAAGTAAAAATGGGATTTTATTTCTTTGCCTATCCTTGCCCTTTAAAGGGAATGTAAAAGAAACCTATTTCCAATATACTTCAATCCTCCCTTCATTTACTTGCTCTGACTGCTGTGGATAGATAACTTCATATGGACCCTACCTGCCCTGTAGGGAAACAATCATACTTTCAAACAGCAGGGGGAGCCCCCACCTTACTTGCCAGAATTCGAACAGCTTTGTTTGTTTCCCTGTAGATCAGCTGGAGACTGTGTAGAGATTCATATCCACGCAGTCAGAGCAAGTAAATGAAGGCGGAATTTCACTACATACAGTCAGTTTGCTTATAAAAACGGTACAGATTTATTATTGGGGATAGGTTTCTTTTTCAGTTAATAATTAAACATGGTATTTTATTTTGGCCTTTACATCCTCTTTAATGTTTCCAGCTACAGGGACAAAGATCTTAGAAACCCAGTTTATCTGTTTAAATTTGCCTTAATTTGGAGGATTTTCTTGCTGCAGCCACAAAAACAATAAAATCCACTTTAGATTACATGACACCATAGGACCCAGTGCAGTCTGTATATTTTGATTATTAACCAGTCTTGCTGTATCAGCTTCTATGGCAGATATTATTTGACATGTGCTGTTTTAATAATTTTTGACAATCCCTAAGCTTAGCCCAGACCACACTGAGCATGTGCATGGTCTTGGTCTTGCAAAGATGTTTAACAAAGCTACAAGATGACAGCCCTCTGTGGCTGAATTTAAACGCATAAATAATTTGTTTAATTCTGCTTCTGGTGCAGTAAGCTCATTTTTATGTTTAGTATACAAATTTCTAGCATTATTCTATTTTAGAATATAATCCTTGTACTGGAGAAAAATTGCACTTGCCAGTGGTGCTTGATAACTTGTGCCACCACCATTGGTAAATGAACCAGAGAGTTCGTGCCTGAAAAAAAATGCAATGTTTATAAAGTAGAGTCGATCTTGGAAAAGTACATTTTGAAGTAATATTAACATTTTTGTTTGTTTATGGAAGTATGGCTATGTAAGCCACCACCTTTCTGTAACACTGCTTACTTTTGGAATTCCGTTGGTATCTCTTATACAGGTTCTTTTCCGCCTGAACTTCCTAGTAGTAGTCCTTTGCATTGTGATGGACCGGCCATACCAATTTTATTACTTTGTTCCATTGGTAACATTCTGGTTCATGTTCATCTATGTCGCAATGGCTGTCTGGCCTCAGATACTCCAGAAAACTGCAAATGGTAATGTATTTATGTTTATTCTTCCATTCTTTTTATTGCTTGTGAACATGCCAGAGTAAGCTGGAATGTATAACATTTGGTAATTCTATATGGGACAGTCTGTCAGAATCTGTACAGCAGCCCAGCCCCCCTTCCGGGACTCCCCAGTAGAACATGGTATACCCACTTTTGGCCCTTGTTCTTTCAAGATGTTATACTGCATACAGAACTACTTATTTACAATGTAAAGTAGTAATTACACTGGGGTTCTCTCTACCTCTGGGTACCCCAGGGCTCCTGGCACAATCCAAGAACACTTATTGGCATTGGCACTTATTGGAATTCCAAATTTGACTTATTAATATTGTTAAACAACCCGGAAATTCGAATTAGATCAAGCTTGATTCGAATGTCAACTCAGCCCTTAATAAATCTGCCCCTTAGTCTGTAGCCTCGGTAACATCTGACATACTTTTATCTTATATTGGGGTACATTATCGTTTTATAGATGCGCATGATGATTGGAGAGATGAAATTCAAAGGAAAATTTGTTTCAGTGCAGTTACCCATTAAGCCTACTAGGAATTAGCTTTGACCCGTTCCTAAATGTTGACTAATGTAAGCAAGTCTGTAATCGGTTGCAGTAGGTTGCTTCACATGTGCAAATGTGTTCAGTGTTTATATGAGCCTCAGTATTTCTTTCCAGACAGAATAGTTTCAGTTTTTCCTCTCTTGCAGCAAACAGCCTGTGGAATGTTGGCCTCATTCTGAAACTTTCTTTCGCTTTGCTGTGCATAGTTTTTCTGTCATATTCTCAGGTATGTATGTTTTTCCATCTCTATAGGTATAACCTAATTAAAGTCTAAAAGTAGTAACTAATCGGCAAGTAGCATGAAAGCTGATCTCTAACTGGCTGCTATGCGTTTGTATTTCTTATGCAAACTAGAATTCCCTGTATTTTGTTGCAATTGTCAAGCACTTCATGCTAGAAAGCAGAATGATTAAAATACACCATTTACTGTTGTAGTGACTGTCTTACATACACATGGGTTTCAAAAAGACACTCCCAAAGCTATTTATATAAATTGGAGATACTAGTTTAGTTATTGGCTTCTGTCTTTCATTGCACTGCTCCTGCATCCAACTAGTGCTGAGTATTGGATTCTACCCAGAGCCTATGGCATGTTATAGAGAGAAACATAGTTTGGAAGTCTTAGCATGAGACCAAGAGTTACTTACAGAATCCCAGCTCTGAAGGGCCACAGATCTTTAGCACCTGCATTAGACTATGATTTAAATCAAATCTACTGTGTTTATGTGCAGTGACACGAAGTTCAGTTCAGCCCTCTGTAGCATGAGCATGCTTGCAAAAGGAATTATTAAGATTGCCTGTTATCAATAGCCAAATGTAGTACTCCTTTGGCTTTCAACCAATATCTATCTAGTCCCTATACGTGCTTAATCAGAAGTCAATTGCCAATACTGGCTAATAAATGGGCAGATCTAGATTTTACGTGAATCTGTGACTTCACTGCTTCAGGCATTCATTGGTTACAGTCAATGCTGTGGGCAAGAGAAAGGCTCATCCACGAGGATGTCTAATGAATGATAATAACATCTCTATAAGTAAAATCATAAATCATGAGATTTGTACAAATAAACTGAAGACATCAGAGCAATAAAATATGTGACAAATGTAACTGATGGGAGGGGGGTATAATAAAGCAGTTCATAAAGGGTATTGGAATCCAGTGCTACTTAAAGGATGGGAGCATTAGAACTCAAATTTATGGTATTTAGGTAGTGCAATGTGTGTTGGCATGAAACAAGTAAATACTATCTGATTTCTGAAGGCTTCACTTTCCTTGCCAAGATGTGAATATCACAGTGCTTCTGACTTGTTAGTAGTCCTATCTGTCCCCTTGTACTTACAGGGTGCCTTTGAGAATTTCTTTTCCCTGTGGCCTCTTTCCAAGCTGTTTGAATTAAATGGGAATGTTTACGAGTGGTGGTTCAGGTGGAAACTGGATCGTTTTGTAAGTATTTCTTTTTTTAATCACTCTTTCCAAAAGATTTTAGTATTCAGTTGGCAGCTGAAATATGTTTTGTTTGGTTGTATTTGTTCCATTCTTTAGTAATTTAATTTAAGAGATACTGTCATGGGAAAACATGTTTTTTTTCAAAACACATCAGTTAATAGTGCTGCTCCAGTAGACTTCTGCGCTGACTGAAATCCATTTCTCAATAGAGCAAACAGTTTCGAAATCTGACATGGGGCTAGACATTTTGTCAATTTCCCAGATGCCCCTGGTCATGTGACTTGTGCCAGCACTTTAGGAGGGAACTGTTTTCTGGCAGGCTGTTGTTTTTCTAAGATCTACCAGGCAACTGTTATCTTGGGAGCAGTTATCTGGTTACCTTCCCATTGTTCTGTTGTTAGGCTGCTGGGGGGGGGGGGGGGGGGGGGGGGGGAAGGTGGTGATATCACTCCAACTTGCAGTAAAGAGTGATTGAAGTTTATCAGAGCACAAGTCACATGACTTGGGGCATCTGGGAAATTGACAATATGTCTAGCCCCATGTCAGATTTCAAAATGAAATATAAAAACATCTGTTTGTGAATTTCAATGCAGAATTCTGCTGGAGCAGCACTTCAGAAAATAAAATTTTTCCCATGACAGTATCCAGCAACGGTGATCTGACGCAACTGTCGGATGCGGACGCAGCATTTGCATCCGACTGTAATGTTGCGTCGGTTGGTGTTGCAACGGTGATCCGACGCAACATTACTGTCGGATGCAGAAACACCATTTGCATCCGACAGTAATGTCGCGTCGGATCACCAACCAACTTCCTATTACCTACCTTTTTCCTGTCTGACTTGACGTGGGCGTTTTGTCCAGCCTCGGATCAGACGGAAACGCAGGTAAGTCTGCCATGTAGTTCTGCCCTAAGGTATCATTTTTCACCTTCCAAAGCAGCTCTGGGAGGGGGGGGATCGTCGACTCTGTAAACTGTTCTAAACTGATACATTTAGTTGGTACATTTCTTTTCTTTGTCCCTGCTCAGCAGAATCACTGGGTTTCATTAAAGGCAGCTGTTAGAATAGATACAATGGTTGCTACTATTTCACATATACTGCTGAGAAATGTATCAACTAAATGTTACAAAAAAAGCTTGCCGACTCAAACACCAGAGACCGAAACATTAAATGTTAAACTTAGATTTTGGAAAAACTGTAAAAAAAAAAATTAAAAGATGATGCAATTGAAAAAAGTCTTTAATTCTGGTGAGCAATCTTAAAAATAATTGAACTGATAAAATAGTAAAGGTGAACAACCCCTTTAAATGCTTTTTAATTTAGTAAAGCTTGTGTTGCTTGTAAAGTATGGGGCTGATTTACGAAATTCACGTGAAATGATCGAAGTTCGATCGAACACCGATCGTACAAATTATTCGTGAAATCGGATATGCACCTCTTCGATCGTCGGATATCGAATAGATTGAATGATCAGATATTCGATCATTCGATGATCGAAGGAATAAAAATTTTAAAGTTATTCGACTGCCTACTTCGCCAGATTGAACCTACCGAATTGTAATAGAAGCCTATGGGAAACTGCCCATAGGCTTCTGAGGCTAAGTCCTGCTCGATCGTTCGAATCGTACAAATGTTTTGGAGACACAATTGCCCCTATGTGTAAGAGGTTTATTTTTTTCTTGTATTGTAGGCTGTTTTCCATGGGATGTTGTTTGCCTTTATCTACCTATTGCTGCAGAAGCACCAGATGCTCTTTGAAGGAAAAGGTGAAGCTCTTTTTTCCACCAAAGTTTCCAGTGTGCTGCTCTTCTTCTCTGTAGTATCGTTTTTTGTAAGTATCAAACCTCTTTCATAGTAATTGTGCAATAAATGGTTTCAATTCACACTGGCCTTGTGTTTTTCACAGGTATAGAATGTCTACTTAGGGCCATGGGCAAGATAAGACAGACACTAGTGTCACTGTGAAAGAAACAAATTATATATGTAATTCATAAAGTGGTTATTGTTAATTTGGCCAACACTTGTTGGGGTTCTGCAATGCAGATGTTGCTACTATCTCACACATTTGTTTGTTGTTTGTTTTTAAGACCTATTCAATCTGGGCCAGCAGCTGTAAGAACAAATCCGAGTGCAATGAGATGCATCCTTCTGTTTCTGTTGTGCAGGTATTGTGCTGTAACGACCGTGCCTGTTTCACTCATTAGAAAAGCATGTGTTTATTTTGGCATTCAGATCCAGCTTATAACACACTAGCATGGTGCCATGCATTTAATGAACCTGTGTCCAAAATAGTAGCAAATGATTAGCTTCAGAGACACGAAGAGTAACTTAAAAAGGGCAAAGGGAAATAATGTACATCTAATATTCTTGGAAAAGAAAGTCTTCTAGTGATCCAGGAGTGCTTCTGTAATTGACTTTTAGAGGCCCATGTATCAAAGTCCAAAATGTTCTCAATTTTTTTTAAAACAACTCCAACCAAATCTGTACAGGTTTTTTCTCCATATCAATATACTTTCTGGAAAAGTTTGTTTCCAGGGAAAAAAAGAAAAAACTGTGAAAATGAACATCATATGAATTTTTCAGATTTTCCACCCGAAAACTCAGATTTTTTCAGAAATCTTCGGAATATTGTATGAAACCCAGCGCAGATCAATATCTTTGTGAGTTATCCCATTGACTTATGTGCAACCTCAGCAGGTCTAAGATGCCCGATTTTCGGATTCAGACTTTTTCCATCCTCGGGGTGTGATAATAATCCTGAAAAATTTGTTGTTGTTTTTTTTTTCAGTAAAAATTGAGTTTAGTAAATAAACCCCTTATAGTTTTAATTCACTTTTTCTTTTCTTTATTTTGTGAATGTCCTACTTTTGTCAGCTGCTGCAGGGATACAAGGCTACTCAGAAAAAACTGTTAAGGTTCATCACCGATCTTCTCTTGACTCTCTTCTGAAGTTTAGGGCAGAGACACATGAGCAGATTCAGGGAGATTAATCGCCTGGTGACAAATCTCCTCTTCTTCGGGCGACATTTCCTCAAGAGGAAACTTCGGGCAACTTCGGAAAACGAAGTGCGCCGAGTGCCGCCCTGCTAGCAAGAATGTAAATTTCCGGTGGGATGGCACTCGGCACGCTTTGTTTTTCAAAGTCGCCTGAAGTTAGGCAGGGGAAGGCAGTTCAGGGAGATTTGTCACCCTAAAGAAAATATTTGTCGCTGGGCGACTAATCTCCACGAATGTGGCTGTGTGTCTCTGCCCTTAGGGGCAGATTTCACAAAATGTGAGATTAGAGCTGGTCACAGGAAAACTCACCCACTTTCTAGTCATTCCTATTGGGTTTTTAGAATCATATTTATCAAATGGTGAACTCCACTGATAAATGCACTTTAAAAATTCCATAGGAAATAATATAAAGTGAGTGAGTTTTTATGAGGTGAGCTCTAATCTCACATTTTGTGAAATCTGTCCCTTAATGTATATCATCCAATAAATGTAATTAATATATACTGTGTTCTCCGGATAGAAATTACATTGAATTTCAAATGATTCCATAATATTTACAATTATTCAACTGCAACACACTCACGTGTATGTATTCATTTTTGGGATTTGTTTTACAGATTTTAGCTTTTGTGCTTGTAAGGAACATTCCAGGATATGCACGTTCTGTATATAGCTCTTTTTTTGCCTGGTTTGGCAAAATTTCTTTAGAAGTAAGTACATCTCTGTTTTCTGTTAACATGGAATTTTAGAGGCAGATTGCAACAATTGTGAATTCTGATGTTGCTGTCCTGCCTGGTCTTTATCTGGCAGCTCCAAATTACAAAAAGGCCATTTTCCATAGACACCATTATCAAATAATTGAAATTTTGAAA
Source organism: Xenopus borealis (assembly GCA_024363595.1). Taxonomy (NCBI): domain Eukaryota; kingdom Metazoa; phylum Chordata; class Amphibia; order Anura; family Pipidae; genus Xenopus; species Xenopus borealis. The sequence continues at coordinate 29,993,536 of CM044441.1, forward strand.
AATTATTTCCTTTTTCTGTATTATAATAAGACAATACATTGTACATGATTTAAAAAAAAAAATAAAAAAAAAAAATATATATATATATATATATATACATATATACAATCTGCTGGTGCACTCTTAACAATCCACAGCTGCCTGGGTGCTGGTCAACACATTAGTATGCAGTGAACAAACAAGCCGCACTCCAAGGACTCCATTTTAAAATATAAAAGTGAAGTTCCAGGCATTCTATACAACAGGTCCCATACCTACAGTATATAAAACCGCTAATATGAAGAAAAAAAACCCTGTGTAAACTGCAAAAGCACTCTGAGCAATTACACTTTGTTATATGATATATATATATATCCGATTCTTTAAAGGAAAACTATACTCCCGAACAACGTAGGTCTCTATCAAAATGTATCTGCTTCATGTAAATAAACCATTTTCATAATAATATACTTTTTTAGTAGTATGTGCCATTGGGTAATCATAAATAGAAAACTGACATTTTAAAAAATAAGGGTAGCTCCCTGGGATCGTATGATTCACACAAACATACCATACATGTTAGCTCACATGAGCCAATTAACAGACAGTTCTGTCTTTTGCTTTCACACTTCTTCCTGTTACAGTTAGAGTTGAAATATTTCTGGTCAGGTGATCTCTGAGGCAGCACACAGACCATCATGAAATGGTGATTCAAGGCAAGAGATGTACAAGGGCAATATTTACTTAAATATATATTCCAGTTTGGTGAGATTCTTTAATATGCTACTTAAGTTGATATAAACTATCTGTTGGTTTAGTATTAATATTGGGGGTATAGTTTTCTTTTAACAGCTTTATGCAAACAAGTGTATTTGATGGAAAAAATAACGTTTACTTTCTTTCCTTCCCTAGCTATTTATATGCCAGTATCACATATGGCTTGCAGCTGATACAAAGGGAATTCTGGTGCTCATTCCTGGAAGTCCTATGCTTAACATAATCATTAGCACTTTTATATTTGTGTGCGTGGCACATGAAATCTCCCTCATAACCAACGATCTTGCACAGATTGTGGTGCCCAAGGAAAGCTCTGCCCTAACTAAGAGGCTTCTGTGCATAGCTGCATTCTTTTGTCTCCTTTTAATGTTATCCGCACTCCAGAACACCTAGGACTTCAATTGTAACAGAACGTAGGAGAGGAATCCATAAATGAACAAGACTGTAAGTGCTGTATAAATGTATAAAGGCATGATGCTGCACTTGTCTATGTAGAACAGTGCAGCGCAGAACAAGAACAAGAGCACTTCCGTTTTGTTTGTGAGAAACTGACAGTTGGGACTTCCCTCTGGTTAAAACAAAAGCAGAGCATCACTGACCACTCAAGCTGTGAAGAGGTTCGATCAGCTGACTTCCCTTTTATTTCGACTGGGGGGGCTGGACCAGTTTGGCCTTTACTGATGGATGCAAGCGCTTTGAGTGGTTTGTTTGCAGGGTGTACAGATCTTATTTTCTGCTGTTGTAGATAATAGGGAATGTAATATTCGGATTTATTTTTTATTTACAAGGGCATTTTGTGTGTGGGATGGATGCGTGCCTCTATTCTGTTTCAGGTATGTTTGTATGTAGATGTGTGATGGTCTCCATTTATTTAACTCTTTGTACCAATCAAATGTTGGGTTGGAAATGGTTTATAAATACTTAATTGTAATGTATGGTTAGAGTGTAAAATTATGTATTTATATATATCTATATATATATGACACCAGCAACTGGTTTATTTGTGTCAGAATTTGGCAGCTTTCTGTAATTTTACCTCTTCTAAATTGTTTCCCTGACTGGTGGGTAGCAAATCCAATCATGTGGCACTCTTGTTTCTCGTGGATACTTTTGGTAACAAGCATCAGGCAGTTGTTATATAAAAGATCACACTACGTTATTCTGTTGGTGGTGCTTAAAGGGGAAGGAAAGGTAGAATCACTGGGGGGTGGGGTGCCCCTCACTGATTCTAGTTGCCTGCCTGCTACACTGGACAACAGCTCAGGGTAGTTCTCTTGTTCCAGCATTTTGTTCCAGTGTTCTAGGCATCCTCTGCATCTATTAAAGCTGGCTGCATGCAGAGTACATTAGTACTGGCTGGCATGGGGGAGGTCTGGCACATGGAACAAAATGGTGGCAATGTGCTCACAGGAAAAGTGCCCTGGGGAGGTGCATTTTTAAGGGGGAACAATCATGAAAATTTAATAGAAGCTTCAGCATACTGAAACAAGAAACTTTCTAAATAAAATCAATTTAAAATTCCATATGTTTATGTTCACTATCCCTCTCTCAGCATCTGTTTCTCCTCATTCTGTCTTCATGCAGCAGTTGGGTTATATTTATTGACAGTTAAGGTGGACACAGATGGTCCAATTACGAACTTTCTTGGAAAAGATCTTTCCAAGAAAGATTGTTCATTTCAATACACACTTGTAAAGCTGAATCATTGGATAAACAGGTATAAACAATTTAATTTTACCTGAATCTGAGGATTCAGCACTATACAGTGGGCTTTAAAATTTTCCATCCAGGCGATCGACGAGCCAAACATTATCCAAGTTTTCTGCTAACATCAGTTGGCTCCTTTCCCACCATACACGCACTGAATATTGTACAAAAATTAGTTTCGACGATATTGTCTGTGCGTCTGTGGCCACCTTTAGATCCATGTATCCATATATATTATAGGGGGGCTCATTTTGCATAGAAAATCACCAGACATCATGTCTCTCTACATGCAGAATTTGTGCAAAAGGCAGTTATTTTGTACTGGTATCAATTATTTGAATTAGCTCTTTAGGAAGCCCCCTATAAAATATATTGGATCTAAGTGTTCATGAATATCTGACACCCAGCAGCTGTAATCGATTCCAATGCAAACACAATCTAACAAAATAACTGCCTTTTGCACAAATCTTGCATGTAGAGAGACATGATGGTGATTTTAATAGAGTGAGCTCTAATACATCTAGGCAAGATGAGCCCCCCCCTATAAGATATATTGGATCATTCATCTGACATGCAACTCTCGAATGAAGACAGAGAAAGGAGAAACAGATGCTGAGAGAACGATAGTGAAGATAAACTTGATTATTTCCGAAACAACGAAGAATATTAAATTGATTGTATTTACAAAGTTCCTTATTTCAGGATGCTATTTGTGTGATAGTTCCCCTTTAAGGAAGCCCTGAGTAGGAGTTGAGCACCTATAATTAATGGGGGTGCCTATCAACTCCGCACTGAACCCCCACCGATTCTACCTTTCCTTCTCTATTCAATAAAATGTCCTATTTCTGATCATCCCATTGGCTTTATCATGCCTGTCTTGCTTTTTGACTTCAGTTGCAGTTCAGATACATTAATAGAAATCAAACCATAGAATGTTGACTTGCATTCATCTGCATGGGGCTATTCTGTTTTGGGAGCAGCCTCCGTGCATTAAATCTAACATCAGGATGTCAAGTGTAAGAGATTAGTTGCTCTTTATCTCACTGTAACACACTGCTTTATATTGCAAAAACACTCATGCTATTGTCCTTCCAGCACAAACAACAACCTCCACACTGATGAAAAGAATCCATCCGGAACAAAACCTACCCCCCCCCCCCATACTCACCTGGGCTGTACCTGTAGCTGATCACCAACATTCTGCACATATAATATATGTAAATTGTTTAACCCCTCTGAAATACTCTGAAACCACAGATTTTCCCATTATAGAATCATGGGAACTTCTTTAAAACCAGTGACATTGCCATATACATGCATCTCCCAAGGCTTCCTTGACTGAACCCTTTACAATAGTAAAAAGTGGTGAAAAAGTGACCAAAACCAGTTTAGCTGTCAGCTTCTGTAGCAATAAACCCACAGTAATCTGAGGAAGAATCAAGCAGAACAGGAACACTCCTCTCACCCATATATCATCTATTATATAACGTGAGTGTGAGCCAAAAATTCATACAGACAGAAAACATCCTCAACACTCCCCCATGTGAGTACTATATATATTAAAAGACATACATTTGTGCAAAACCATACTAAGGAAATGTTCCCCCCTTTCTTTTTGTAGATAATAAGCTGGCGAACTACACAGTAGTAAAGGGGAGCTGATTTTCTTTGTAGCACATAATCCCTTTTAAAGGAACAGTTCAATGTAAAAATAAAAACTGTTTAAATAAATAGGCTGTGCAAAATAAAAAAAAATTTCTAATATAGTGACTGGATGTGTAACATAATAGCAAGAACACCACTTCCTGCTTTGCAGCTCGATTGGTTTCCACTGATTGGTTTCCAGGAAGTGACCAATCGGTGAATTGAGGGGAGGCCACATGGGTCATAACTGTTGGTTTTGAATCTGAGCTGAATGCTGAGGATCAATTGCAGACTCACTGAACAGTTATGTCCCATGTGGGCCCCCATAGACACAAAGATATTTCTCTGCCGAACGACCGATGTTAGTGGAGTCTGACCAATCTGTCAAATTATAGTGCGGTTTGTGGGATTCAAACGATTGTACATCTTACAATTTTTCATCCGACATCGGTCTGAAAATGTATTGGTTAAAACATCTTTATCGGTCCCCATACAATCTACTTATGTTTGCAGGGCCAAGCAGGCAGCGACCCTTCAGTTTTGCTGGCAATAAAATTTTCTTTTTAGTTGATGGACACATCGTACATTTAAACGATCGTTTTGAGACAATCATGGTCTCACGATAACCATTGGATCTTTTAAAAATCTTTACGTCTATGGTCAGCTTAACTCAGAGTAAGGGTGGCCATACACTGAGAGATCCGCTCATCTGGCAATGTCGCCAAATGAGCGGATCTCTCCCGATATGTCCACCTTGAGGTGGGCGATATCGGACTGATCCGATCGTGGGCCCTAGGGCCCAATGATCGGATCATGAGGGAGGCCATATGGGCGGTCGGATTGCGGGACCACATCAACGAACAGATGCGCCCGCGATCCGACTGGATCTTTAGTACCGCCCGATCAACATCTGGCCGACTTTCAGCCAGATATCGATCGGAAAAGCCCGTCGGAGGGCCACTTACACAAGCCGATAAGCTGCCGACTTGGTCTGTTCGGCAGCTTTTATCGGCCCGTATATGGCCACCTTTAGAGAGCTGAAAAGCAGGAAGTAGTGTTCTGGCTATTATGTTAGACATCCAGTCCCTCCAGCCTTTATACATTACATTTTTGGCTAACTAACTATATTCAAGACATTTTTTATTTTGCACAGCCTGTCTATTTACCCAGTTTTTATTTTTACACTGAACAATTCCTTTATTGTATTTCTATGTCTCAAAGCAGAGTCTCTGGTGAAAGTGAAACCCGTGGTTAGTACTGCTGCCTCACAGCTCTGCGGGCCTGGGTTCAATTCCAGTCAAGGCACTTTGTATGCCTGCATGCTTTATCTCCCCCTACTCTAGTCTTCCCATGCCCCAAAAACATACAGGCCAGTTAATTGGCTCCTGATAAGACTGACCTTCGTGTGTGTCAGATATTTACAGGATTACATTGTTACATTGGGACTGATTTGACTGATGTATAGTGTGGAAAGCACTTCGTAGATGTGCCTGTTGTATATAAAAAAAAATAGTACCAGTTCATTTTGGCTTCTATTCGTTCCTTTAATGGCATTGAGCTAAGGTGCCACTTAAGAGAGAATGAGAGGCCCTCATGCAGTAAATTACGCCAGAGATGCCCTCCAGCTCACATTCTTTGAAGCTGAAATGCTTTCATTAGCACCCTAATGTGCAGTAAGTGCAATGACGCACGGTAATATTTGTCCGGCACGTTTTGTCATGGCTACAAGAGACCCGGAAATACCTGCCATAGACAATATTGAGAATCGCTGCAAAAAAAAAAAACTCAAATCATGAAATTGCCAAAAATTGCCTTCATTTGCATACAAAGGTAATTTTGAGTGTTTTATATAAATATGTACTTGATTGCTGTATCTGAACTACCCTCCAGTACCTATTGGGTCTGGTGAGATGCAGGTAAGTGTGCAAAACAAAATAATAATAATAATAGCTACATAAAAGCTTGAACTAGCGCAGACTTGATATGTACATTGTTGGTTTTTTTTTTTAGTTTACAGATTTAAAGGACAATTAAACCCACTGCACCAGTGGCCTCCCTTCCCCTGCCGACCCACGGTACTGCGCTGTTAGTAAAATGCAGAGAAGTAGCACAGCAGCTTGGTGCCTCCATCGCTGGTGCTTCGGGAGCATCCGTGCATTTTATTAACTGCTACAGGTATGGGACTTGTTATCTGGAATGCTCCGGACCTGGGGTCTTCCAAATAACAGATCTTTTAGTCATTTGCATCTTCAGGGGTATGTTTACTAAGATTGGAGATAAATATTTGGAGAGATTTCTGGAGATGTTGCCCATAGCAACCAATCAGCAATTAGATTTAAACAGCCCACCTATAAGTTAGCAAAGATCTGATTGGTTGCTATGGGCAACATCTCCAGAAATCTCTCCAAATATTTATCTCCAATCTTAGTAAACCTGCCCCAAGCCTATTAGAAAATCATGTAGACATTAAGTAAACCCAAAAGGCTGGTTTTGCTTCCAATAACGATTAATAATATATTCGTTTGGATCATTTTTTTAAATTTGAATTATTTAGATAAAATGAAGTCTGTGGAAGACGGCCATTCCGTAATTCAGAGCTTTCTAGATAACAGTTTTCCGGATAATGGATCCCATACCTGCACAGCACATGGAGCAGTATTGTGGGTAAGGGGTGGTGGAGTTTGGCAGGAAGGCCTCTGAACAGGACACGTTATTTAAACAGGTGTCCTTTAACTGCCGGGTTAAAAGCAGTTTCTTTAAAGGGTACTGTCATGGGAAAACATGTTTTTTTTCAAAATGCATCAGTTAATAGTGCTGCTCCAGTAGACTTCTGCACTGAAATCCATTTCTCTAAAGAGCAAACAGATTTTTTTATATTCAGTTTTGAAATCTGACATGGAGCTAGACATTTTGTCAATTTCCCAGCTGCCCCTGGTCATGTGACTTGTGCCAGCACTTTAGGAGGGAACTGCTTTCTGGCAGGCTGTTGTTTTTCCTTCTCAATGTAACTGAATGGATTGTTTTGTTGTTAGGCTGCTGGGGGGGGGGGGTGATATCACTCCAACTTGCAGTAAAGAGTGATTGAAGTTTATCAGGGCACAAGTCACATGACTTGAGGCAGCTGGGAAATTGACAATATGTCTAACCCCATGTCAGATTTCAAACTGAAATATAAAAACATGTTTGCTCTTTTGAAAAAATGGATTTCAATGCAGAATTCTGCTGGAGCAGCACTATTAACTGACGTTTTGGAAAAAAAAAAATTTCCCATGACAGGATCCCTTTAATATGTTCAGATATCTAGTTATTTGTGCCCCTCTAGAAGGTTTCCATTTAGCAGAGGTTTCCCTCTCTTAATACATGGAACTGAAGTTTCTGCCGCCGTGTTATTTATAAATTGTATGTTATTGATTTATTATTGTACAATGCCCTTTGGTTTTGGTTCTCTTTTAAGATGATGTGTGACGTGATTCAGTAGTAAAGGATTCTTTAGTTCCTGTATCAAGCCCTCAAATCAATTTCTCACTCCAGACGGGAAATGTTATTTAAAGTGTTTGGCAAACAATGTCAGAATGATGCAGTTACAGAGCAAGCAATATCTTGTGGAATCTTGTATTTTACATGTGTAATAAACAGTTTAAAAATGGTCTTTTATTGTCTGCTTTTAGCACCCAACATGTTATACACGCACGTTCATTCTCACTCCTCCCATCTCTTTCCCTCTCTTTCCCTCCATCTCTCTTTCACCCATGGAATGCCCACAAAGTCCCTGATTCCCTGAGCGTGCAGGGAGGCTGCGAGTAACCACCTGGGCACCCCCCGTAAAGTGCAGGAGTGATCCCTTCCACCCTCCCCTGTGCAGTGTTGGACTGGGACACCAGGGCCCACCCAAAAACCATAGACATGGGGCCCACTCTCAGTACTAATATTCTTCATCTCCTCACTCAACCTCTATTCTCCTAGTTTGTTTTCTTTACATACTATAATCAATTATTCCATCTATTTAGCCTCTTTGTTCTCATAGAAATAGGGAATGGCCATGAAATAGGCCAAAAGTTTAGCAGCATGAGGGCCCACTGACCCCTTGGCCCACAGGTAGTTTTCCTGGTGTTCTGGTGGGCCAGTCCGACACTGCCCCTGTGGTTTTGCCAAGTTCCCCCACCCCCATACCCTTCTGATCAGGTGACACCACAATCACATCACTTCTGGTTTCACGGTTCTAAGGTCAAAAGGTGAGTTAATTATTTGCAGTCTGGGACAGGTAGTGGTTCTGGAATTGGTTGTGAGTGCAGGTCAGGTTATAAGTCAGTGGTTCTGGGTTGGGCAGGGGGTCTGCCTGTCGTGCAGAACGCTAACCCAAGTGTTACTGAGTTTTTCTGATACTGCTTAAAGGGATTCTGTCATGATTTTTATGATGTCGTTTTTATTTCTAAATAACACTGTTTACACTTAAAATAGTTCACTCTACAATATAAAATTGAATTTCTGAACCAGCAAGTGTATTTTTTGATTTGTAATATGGGTGTGAAGGCAGCCATCTCAGGTCATACATACGTCTCTGTTCCCCTGTGATTTCTAGTGTATATAATTTACAGTGGGCCATTCATCATCCCATATATATGCTTCCCAGGAAACCTCAGAAGCTGACACATAATTTACCCATAGAGCAGCAGGTTTTGTGTAGTCTCCTCTGGCCTCCAGTTATCAGCACTTCCTGTGTATAGTGAGGCCCTTCCTTACTGTAAAAGTCCAATGGCACTGCAACCATCCCAGCTGGAAACAACCCTTTCATTAAATATTAGTCAACTTATTAGAACTCACCTTAGAGACTCCTGTATTACAGTCACAGAACTGCTTGGGGGATTACAGAGCACTGGGTGCTGGCATGGGGATACATAGATACATAGTAAGTTAGGTTGAAAAAAGACGCGTCCATCAAGTTCAACCTTCTAACTCTACTTTAACCTGCCTAACTGCTAGTTGATCCAGAGGAAGGAAAAAATCCCATGTGAAGCCTCTCCAATTTGCCTCAGAGAGGGAAAAAATTTCTTCCTGACTCCAAAAAGGCAATGGGACTAGTCCCTGGATCAACTTGTACTATGAGCTATCTTCCATAACCCTGTATTCCCTCACTTGCTAAACACCATCCAACCCCTTCTTAAAGCTATCTAATTCTAATGTATCAGCCTGTACAACTGATTCAAGGAGAGAATTCCACATCTTCACTGCTTTCACTGTAAAAAAACCCTTTTCTTCTAATCGGAATGGGTGACCTTGTGTCAGCTGGAAAGAATAAAGCATTAGGGCTCCTACACACGGGCGTTTTTACCTGCGCTCCCCTGCGTTGCGTTTTGCTGCGTTCAAACGCAGGGGAGCGCAGGTATAGACGCACTCAATGATTTTCAATGGGGCTGTACTCACAGCGAACGCATGTAGGCGCCAAACGCAGGAAAAATGCAGCATGTTGCGTCTGAATCTGCGTTCGGCGCTTACACGCGTCTCGTGGGTACAACCTCATTGAACAAAATGAGGTGCGTCTAGACCTGCGCTCCCCTGCGGCTGAACGCAGCCAAACGCAACGCAGGGGAGCGCAGGTCCAAAACGCCCGTGTGTAGGAGCCCTTAGAGAGATTATTATATGACCCCCTTATATATTTATACATAGTTATCATATCACCCCTTAAAGGAAAACTATACACCCAAAATAAATACTTGAACAACAGATTTTTTGAATTTATTTTTTTAACAGAGTTTATATAAAATTAAGTGGCATATTAAAGGATCTTATCAAACTGGAATATATATTTAAGTAAATATTGCCCTTGAACCCCCATTTCTGTGTGCTGCCTCAGAGATCACCTGACCAGAAATACTGCAGCTCCAACTGGAACAGGAAGAAGTGTGGGAAGCGAAAGACGGAATTATTTCTGTTAACTGTGAATCATACAGTGCCAGGGGGTGGCCCTTATTTTTTAAAATGGCAATTTTCTATTTATGATTACCCAATGGCACATGCTATTAAAAAAGCATATTATTATTTACATGAAGCAGGGTTTTTTTATATGAACTGTATTATGCAATAGCATTTTAGAGAGACCTACATTGTTTGAGGGGAACAGTTATCCTTTAAGCGGCTCTTCTCCAGTGGGATATCTCTCAGCAACTGTACTGTTGCAAAGAATGAAACATGCAGAGATGCGACTGGGGTTGCCACCTGGCCTGTATTTTACCAGCCTGGCCAGTGAACATTTTGCTTCATGCCAATGTTATTTATATGTAAAAACCATTGAAAAAAATTTGAAAGCCAGTATTTCTTTCCAGAAAAGGTGGAAACCCTAGATTTGACATACAGGCATTTCACTCAAAAGTACTGACACTCTATATTCTATTATTGGCCCATTAATGAGGCAACAGAAAATATATCCAATCGAATCCTGCGCTGGTGCAATCCGGCACCCGTCACTTACTATGCCCCACCACCCAGACCCCCCCCCCCCCCCCACAAACAGCTTGCCTACCCCCTGACCCATGTCAGCGAAAACCAGGCGTGACATCACTTTTACCAGAAAGTGACATCACTTTTACCCAGAAGTGACGCAGGACTAGCGTTGCCACCTGGCCGGTATTTTACCGGCCTGGACGGTATTTTTGATGGTTGATCCCAATGTTATTAATAGGAAAAAAAGATAAATATATAGGAAGGCCAGTATTTTTTTCAAGAAAAGGTGGCAACCCTAGGCAGGACCCTATTCCACTGCCACAGAAGTGGGTAGGAGGAACCAGTCTTGCAACAGAACCTGGTGTCCAGAGGGGTTACCAGCGAACTATCCGCACAATCAGGTTCTCAGAATTTTCTTCCCAAACGTGACCACCTTGCGGGTATTCTGCGGGTACGACCAGATGCAAGACTCTAACTAAGACTCAGACATCCAAACACAGTTCTGCCCTCTGGTGGTTGCTGATCTACAATGCAATGTATTTTAGTGTTGTGTAAGATCCGTTACCCCATGTGTTGTATGTCATTTACACAAGGCTGGGAGTGACAGGAGCTGAGGCCACAACAGGGGCCCCCATGGCGGAGGGTAAGAGTCTGCAACTCCTCACTCTGTGCTCTGCTCCTTGGGTTGATTTTCAGAACCTGGTTCTTGTTGCACTGGGTGGATAAATGCACAGGCTTTCCAAGGCTATAGGCAAGGGGTCCAGTGTCCAGTCAGACACACATACTGGGAGAAGAAAGCAGAGAAGACACGTGCATGCACCCAATTTTAGTCAGGACCCATTAGTAGACTAAAAGGGGGCCCTGTGTGGAGGTTGCCTGGGGATTTTTTTTAATGCATGCTAGTATATTTTTGGGTTTGACATAAGCTTCTCTATGCAAACGATGATCAGATTTTAAGCCTTTGGGTACAACTAGGCAAAATAAAATGGCATCAAATAGCTCACGTGTTTAGCTGCATTCCAACCTGAATCTTACATGGGTGAAAGAAACACCAGAATAAAAACCCTTAAGGGAATTTGCCTCTGCCACAGACTCTCTGCATGAACCACCAGACCACAGGCAAGAGGAATGACACAACATTTGCCATTTATTGATAGTATTTGAACTTTTCCCTACAAAAAATTCTTTATACAAAAGAGTTCATAGTGTAAGAGATCCTGAAAGTGCATAAAAAATCCTGCGACGGGAAGGAGAAGCCGATGAGCCGTGTGCACTGCTGTGTTCCTACAGGGCTGCCCCCCTCGTAATATGGTTCCTTCTTCCAAATTATAAATTCATTGCTTCTGTCAGCTTCCGCTCCTCAGGGATACCATTTACCTGCACAGGGAAAACAGTCTGTTGGACTTATAAACGGAAACTAACAGAAAGTACTGTTTAGTTTACTGATTGCACAAAGACACACGTTATAAGGAATGTTCCATGACTATAACAGGGCAGGGATACAGCAGTTGCTTATGCACTTCTGTCTGATGCTTCTAGAAAACACCAATCAATGGACACACATTCTTCAACAGAAGGGATACAAACAGGACAAAAAACACAAGCTTTATGTTAGCACATAATACTTATTGTCCTGTTGTTGCTGAATATATCATTCCACCTTGCCACAACTTTATATACAGCTGAGCAGAAAGGAAAATGAAAGCCTATAAGCAAGTGCACCAACAAGTACAAAACGAGTTAGGCCTCCAACTGTAATGTGTAATAAACGTAATTCCTTGCGGTTGTTACAGGCACCAATGGACTGGAGTGAACTGTATATGCTTCCGTTTATGATTTTCTTTTTTTTCCGTTGTACTTACTTAGGGTTGCCACCTGTCCGGTTTTGACCCGGAGAGCCCGGTATTTTGAAGTGCTGCCTGGGTCAATGCTTCCTGCCCGGTTTTCCAAATAAGGAAAACCGGGCGGGATTAGCTAGATTGACGCAGCGATCGGCCAATCGGCAATTGCGGCATCATAGCTCCGCCCCATGACGTCGCGGGCCCGCCCACTGACATCATGGGCCCGCCCCCCATTTCCGGGTTCAGCCTGTGGAAAAGGTGGTAACTCTATACTTACTACATTTGTAGTGTTAAATTTGGCTTTCAGCACTATTTTTCATTAACTTTCAGAATTGTCCTGGACCTCAACAATCAATATGTTCAACATAAAATTTGATGATGCAATTTAACAAAGTTTGTCAATTCATACAAATGCAATGGGCTGAGTTACAACTCTAACAAGGCAACAGGGCCTTACACCCTTGGTTTTTCACTATTTTCTGCATTTGTTGCAGTCCTACGACTGTTCCATACAGACTTCTTCTGAAGTCACATGTAGCACCATTTGCTCCTCTGTTCTGGTATTAATGCATCCCAGGACTGGAACTAGGGGTAGGAAGAAGAGGCATGTGCCTTGGGTGCTAAGGGACGGGGGTGCTAGGCGTGTACCTCTTCAGTCTGTCTGCACATAGTATGAGCCCTCTGGCACCCCGTATCACCATATGCATGGGACCATTGGAGGGGGTTGAGGTCACCAGCTTGGTTGCCTAGGGAGCCCAGCAGGCTTGGTCTGATTCTGGTACATCCTGTATTCCTGGTTACACTAGTCCAGACAGGAAAGTGGGCTGCTACAGGCTGACCATCATTTCTAAACCACACCTTGTAGTAGTACTACTGTTTGAGTAATGGTTTGTAATAGCCAGAAGTCATTGTTAAAATGCTTCATTCACCATATACTTTTTTGGCTTTGGGTGTCCTTGCGGATACAACTGTAAATGACTGGGCTCCACAGGCCTTTTTCTAAGACCAATGGGAGATTATATTATTACTAGACATTAAGCCCGTTAAAGTAACGGGCGCTAGAACTTATGTAGTCAAACATTTA
>CM044441.1:30011659-30061327 GCA_024363595.1 Xenopus borealis
GAAGATTCTTAGGACGGGTGAGTAGAAAGAAATAGGACGCTGCATTCAACAGGCTTACAAAGGCGCATGTAGGACAGCGGTTTTTCGCAAGGATGTCCTAATATGCGTTCCGTACCACCTTCATGAACAGCTTGTCTAGTAAGTGTTTGGGTGCAGGCAGGGCCACCATCAGAAATCACGGGGCCCCACACAACAAAGTTTTCTGGGCCCCCCTAACCAATCCCCCCGTACTAAGGCCACCAGTGTAACTCTTTGGTATCCCCCAGAAAAGTTAAGTGTCCGCATGGGGCTTCAGGTGCCCACATGGTGTTCAGGGGCCCCGCATGGTGGGTCAGGGGCCCGCATGGTGGGTCAGGGGCCCGCATGGTGGGTCAGGGGCCCTGCATGGTGGGTCAGGGGCCCTGTAGGGACCCATGGGGGGTTCAGGGGCCTGTAAGAGGAATCAGGAGCCCGTATTGGTTGTTTAGGGGCCTGTGTGGGGGTTCAGGGGCCTGCGTGGGGGCTCAAGGGCCCACATTAGTGGTCAGGGGCCTGAGTGGTGGTTCAGGGGTCCACATTGGTGGTCAGTGGTGGTCACTTACCTGCAACTGGGGGGTCTCTATTCCACAGCCTCACATGGCGACTTCTTCAGTGGCGACTTCTTCTCCTGCGAGATTTCTCCTGTGCGGTCTTCTTCTCCTGTGCAGTCTTCTTATGCGCGGTCTTCAATGTCTCCCGAAAAAAAGTTCCTTCTCCAAAGGTGTCTTCTGTCTGCCAGCAGCAGGGAGCCAGCGGTTGAAGTAGAGCTGCGCCTGTGCGTACTGACGTCATGCATACACACGGGACGCAGCCAATAGGGATAGCCGCACTGACACCAATGAAAATTTGACGGGCGTGGCAATTCAGTTCAGTGCGGTGTGGCCAGCCCGGGAGGATTGTCCCCCCTGTGACCCCCTGATGGCGGCCCTGGGTGCAGGGAGGGATCACAGCAAGCTTCCCGCACAGTATAAAATTGTTGTGTTCGTGCACCGTTCCCCCCACTTCTCATTCAAACAATGGATTGTGACACAATCCTTCCCACTCCTCCTGGCCAATGTGCGAGCTAATCCTGCGGCAAGTTCTCGCTTGTGTCTCTGCTGCGCAATCAGCCGAGCGTAGCCTTTCACAGCCTGGGGCACATGCGCAGTAGCGCATTTCCACGGACACAGGGACTGGACGCAGAGACACTTGGATTTTATTATATAGGATATGCACATTATTTTTGGGCCCTCTGCAGTCCCAGACTTCTCAATCTGTTATACCCCAGAGTGGCCTCATGTTGGTTTCATATAAGCAGTGTCTATGGAAGAGCCCATACTGGGACCCAAATCCGCGATTCTTACCTCAAGTCTCTGGAAAGTTGTCATATGGAATTCTCCTTTGGCAAGCAGGAACGAAGAGAGACATTAGGATGAAAACCCTAAAATCTGTTATTGTTTTTATTGCAGACTTTAATAGAAGTAGAAGTTAGTAGAAGTTAAGAAAAGCAGATTTAAAGCAAAGGAGAAAATAGAGACACAAGTGAAATGCCGGCCTGGATATGTGGGAAGGCCACATGGATGGTACAGTCTCAGGGATGTGATGAGTTTTGAGCACTGGAGACAAGTGAGAAAGTTCTTTAAATTTCCTGTGTGCTCCGGATTGATGACATAGAACAGAAGTGAGAATAGGGAAGGGGGGGGGGTAACAAGAGGTGACAGCCTAGTAGCACCAAATATGTAAATCTAGGCCTAGTAGAGTGGGTCTGTCATGCTAAGGAGGGGAGTGGAAAGAGAAATGGTGATAGAAAGGGGAAGTCCAGTTAAGCTGCCATTATGTAGGGAGATCTGCTCATTTGATTTATGTCCACCCTGACGTGGGTGATATTGGGCTTATGTGATCCTGGGCCCTAGGGTCCAATGATTGGATTCCAATCAGAACAATACAGACTGTTGGATTGAGGACTGCAACAACCAACAAATCTGGTTCTTGATCCAATGGGCTTTTAAACCTTCATGATTGACATCTAGCCAACTTTCCTGCCAGATTTCAATTGGGGAAATCCCATTGGAGGGCCCCATACACTGCCCAATAAGCTGCCAATTTCTTAGATCAGCTTGTGTATAGGAACCTTCAGATTTCTAGAACAGACAGTTTAAAATGCATAAAGGAGGAAGAACCAGCAAGTTTACAGTTGGAATATACAGGGAGGGAGAAACATATAATGGGCTATTATGTACTGGGTTGTGTCTAGTGAATTGGGTTTTCAGTGAATTGGGTTTTCTAGTGAATTGGGTTTTAATGCACCTGTCATTAGTGGGGACTTGGGGTGATACACAAGATTAAAGATCAGTGTGCCATTACTCTAATACTGATGATCCAGCTGTGAGTAAGTAGGGCATGTGCTAGCCTATCCAGTAGCCCACATGGCTGTAAACCTAAGGGCTGGGACAGACAGGGAGAAGGCAGTTCGGGGAGATTGCCGTCTGCAATTAATCACCAGGCTACAGAATCTCTCCGTATCTCCCTGTCTGTCCCAGCCCTTACAGGCTAAATCTCTCCTAATTTCACTAGTCACAGACTTCCTCACGTCACGCCATGACCTACAGAAATCTATGAAGGTAATCTGCTCCCCGTACTGATGCTTATGTACAGCTGAGTGATCAGAATCCTGGGAGTGCAGTGAAGCCTTTGTAGCAATGCTGTTAACAGTTTTCTCTCCATTCTCCACCTGATTAATTGCAGTTTCTTAAATAATCAGATGTACACGTTGCTGGCTGCATTAAGAACAATATTAACAAACATAAAGGAAAGATTTAGCGGCATCTTTTCATGTGTTCCCATTAGTAAGTGTTTGCTGTAACTTAGCTGTTATTGTTCCCTAGGGAAAGATTAAGGACAACTACAAAAAATCAAGTTGTAACGGGACAGAAGCAGTAAATATATTACATTTAGCAGCAGAAAAAAAAAATAATCACATCAGCAAATGTCAATCAGAAAAGTAACATGAACTGCTGCGTCCGTGAGCGGGTCCAAAGTATAAATGTTTTATACAGTATAAACCCAATATCAGTGTTTTACCACCAATATGGATTCATGCAGCTTAGTTACCATCAAGTACAAAATACTCTGGGATTCTTACAGTGAAAAAAATAGAAATAATGTTTAAAAATTAGAATCAATTGCTTCAAATGGAAAGGCCTTCCTGTAATTAAGAGAATTATGAATAATGGGCTTCTGGATATCCTGGGATCCTATACCTATAATAAGGGTATATAAACCCATTCTTTATTTGCTATAGACTTTTTTTTGTCCACCCCTTGTTTTGGGGGGGGGGGATTTAACCCTTTAATTGGCAGCAATGAAGAATCTATAAGTTCAGCATGGTGCATTTAATTTCTGCCTTGCAGCACTGGGGTCCTGAGTTCCCAGCAAGGTCCAAGGAGTGTGTGTATGTTCTTCCCTGTGTGTCTGTGAGTTTCCTCCCAGTTCTCCAAAAAATGACAGGCAGGATATCTGACTTCTAAATGGACCATAGTGTATAAAGGATAACAGATTGTCAGCTCCTGTGGGGCAGGCACTGATATGAGTAATATATAATCTCTATAAAAAGCACTGCAGAAATGTGTTGGCAACACAAAAGTTGCTGAGAAGCAGCAATTTAATGTCTGTGTTTCTGTTCCCATTGATATAATTTCATACCTCCCAACTGTCCCTTTTTCGCAGGGACAGTCCCTCTTTCGACCTCAACCTGCAGTACTGGAAAGTCCCTCTTTTCTCTGCATTGAACAGCCAGAAAAAGAAACAAAGTTTCTAACTGGCTTTTGGCAGAGAGCCCAGAACAGCTATCAGGTGCAAATAAGATACTTTGTAACAAATACAAAGTAATTGTAACAGTTAAGAGAAGGAGAAATATTTTCAAACTTTCATAACCTGCCAAATTTTGTAAAATGAACATGGTAATTGGGGGGTGTGGCCACACAAATGGGCGTGTTTTCACCCTTTTTACTTTTACATTTACAAAATGTTGGGAGGTATGTCATTTGGAATACGCTTTAATGGGTTTCAGGTGGGAAAGCAACACAGCAGTCTAAGGGTCAAACAACATTACTGCCCAGGGCTTCATTCTCTATTAAGGAGGCTTAAATGATCAAAAATCTTCCCTGCATATGCCATTCCCCATGCCAACTGATTGTTGCAGCAACTTCCTGACATATATAGATATTTTTTCAGAATACCCAAACTGCCTGTGTTAAGCAGAACTGGGTTCCATTTAATCTGTTGTTCTTTCATGCATGCGATGTGTCATTTAGCTGAGCCATCAATCCTTTTCCCATACTGACCTGCATTTTGCTGCTGTGGTATCTGTGTCTGATGCGGCAATGACCTGGACATAACAAAGAACATTGTTACATTTAAAATTTGGAAAATTAGAATAAAAATTTGATTTCTTGCCAATTAAATATGTCATTGAACATATAAATGTTTTGCTCCTTCTTTATCAAATTCATGGGAATATCCATCAAATCCCCAGGGCCCAGATTAGTGTGTGTGTGTGAGTCTGTATATATATATATATATATATATATATATATATATATATATATATATATATATATATATATATATATATATATAGTTTAATCAGTGTTTAGCTCCATTCTCTACACCAACATTGGTTTTGTTTGACAAATCATTTCTCAACCCAAAGATTAAAATGATTCATAGTAACAGTTATTGCAGTGAATGTTATTCAGTAGTTCAGTAATTCAGTAATTGATTTATTAATTTTATTGATGCCTATTTCTCTGTACAATCTCTTATCCTGCTGTGCATGCACATTTCCACCCATTAGGGCTGGGGACAGACAGGGAGATTCGGGGAGATTCTGTCGCCTGGCGTTTAATCGCTGGTGACAATCTCCCCGAACTTCCTTCTCCCTGTCCGTCGCTAGTTTAAATGAAAAAGCGCCAGCGCTGTGCACACGCGGCGCGGTGATTTCCGGAATTGCCTGAAGTTTCCTCACTAAGTAACTTCGGGCGATTCCGGAAATCGCCGCACCGCGTATGTATCAGTGCTGACACTTTTTCATTTAAACAAGTGGCGGACAGGGAGAAGGCAGTTTGGGGAGATTGTCGCCTGCGATTAAACGCCAGGCGACAGAATCTCCCTGTCTGTCCCAGCCCTTAGGCTGTAGTGACTCCATCTTCATGCCTCCAGCCCATTGTTGTGATTTCTAACTCTGATATTGGGTTCTCTGAAATACATACTATGTACAGAAAGAAAAATATATCTTATTTCCATTTTTTTTATGTCACTGTTTTATGTTACCTTATGACTTTGTTTTCTTGTTTCCAACTAAATAGGGTTTCATGGTGCAGACTGTGGTATAAGTATAAATATGGGGGTCCACAGACAAAGAGTGCATATGTCTTCTTCCATGTCTTAAAGGAGAACTAAACCCTAAAAATGAATGTGGCTAAAAATAGCATATTTTATATACTGAACTGAACCAGCCTAAAGTTTCAGCTTGTCAATAGCAGCAATGATCTGGGACTTCAAACTTGTCACAGGGGGGTTACTATCTTGAAAAGTGTCACATGCTCAGTGGGTGTCAGGCTCTGCTGGGATTCTAGCCAGGGACCTTTGGGCTTCTGGCTTGATGCCTTATTTATTAGGCCAGGAGATCAGTCTGTAGGGCTGCTCGCTATAGGTTCCCTGGCCTCTGTAGTCCCAGCCCAGCAGCAGCCCGATTGATTGCAGTCAGCCAATCATGGCTGACTCTGCCCTATTTAAGGCCAGCACTTGTTGCTGGAGCATTACATGGCCATCTTAGTACTGCAGCAGTGCCCCGACTAAGCTATTCCTGCTCTAGCCATGTTCCCCCTTGAATCTACCTTGCCTTGTACTTTCTTGCCTTGCTTTGTCTTGTCCTGTCCTGCCTTGACCTTGTACCTCTTCCTGCCTGGACCTTGTACTGACCTGGCCTGTTCCTGATTCCTGTTCTGTCTTGCATTGCTCTCCAGCCCTCTTCTGCTGTCTGCTCCAGTCTCATCCTGCTGTCTGCTCCAGTCTCGTCTTGCCATGTTTCTGAAGCTACACCCACACTGTCCTGCCTTGTAATTCTAGTCTGCTCCTGGTCTATGCCCTCATCATCCAGTCCAGCCCTGATCTTCTGTTATTTTGCCCTTTGTCTGTTTGTGTCCCTTGGGTTCAGCCAGGTCTTGCCAGAAAGACTCATTTCCTCCTGCTGTCTCCACAGCGCCCCCTATCCTTAACAGTGGGCTCTGAGCAGCTGTTGAGAAGCTAAGCTTAGGGGTCACTAATTAACCAGCAGAAAATGAGGTTGGTCTGTAATATAAGATGATGCTACAGGGCTGATTATTAAATTCTGACGCTAGTTGCACTGGTTTCTGTGCTGCCATGTAGTAATTATCTGTATTAATGACTAATCAGCCTTATACTGTGACATTTCTATTCTATGTGTACTGTATATTGTGAGTGGGTCCCTAAGCTCAGTAAGTGACAGCAGCACAGAGCATGTGAATCAGTGAATCAGCAGAAAAGAAGATGGGGAGCTACTGGGGCATCTACTGGGGAGACACAGATCTTTACTGCTAAAGGGCTGTGGTTGCCTTGGGCTGGTACAGAAGCACAAAACATAATGTACAATATTTCTAGTCTACTTCTTTAGTTAGGCTTTAGTTCTCCTTTAAATTAGAAGTGATGTGGTGTGATCAGCCATTTTTAAGGGTGCACAAGCCTATAATGAGCAGTTTGTGCATGTGTGTGATGTCTATCATAACTATCAAAAGCTGTGGCACTATTCTGAATGCTACAGCATGGCCGCCTACATCAGGAGTTCCAGTACGGGCAGCCTACTGCAGCTGGGGGAGAGCTTTTAAAAAAACACTATTGGCTTTTGTTTTGGTTCTTTTATCCAGCACCTCTGAAAGGGGAAACTTTTTTGGGTGACAGGTGCCCTTTAAAGGAGAAGTAAAGTCTTCCACTTGGGGGTACCAAATGTTAGGCACCCCCAAGTTAATGTATTGACTTACCTGAAACCCCAGGCTGGTGCTCCTATCAGCAGAAAACTGCACCGGCCTGGAGTTATTCCAGCAAGCACCACGCTTTCAGCTTCTTTTTTTCTTCAAATTTCCAGACACATGCACAGTAGAACGAAATAGCCGACTTTTTAGTTTAAGTCCGACTTTTGACACTATGCGAGTACGCAGCCACAAGAAGAAGCTGGAAGAGGATTGCTCAGCAGTGCTCGCTGGAAGAATCCCGGCCCAATGCATTTTTTCTGCTGATAGGAGCAGTGGCCCAGGGTTTCAGGTAAGTCAATACAATCACTTGGGGGTGCCTAACATTTGGCTGCCTCAAGTGGAAGAAGACTTTCCTTCTCCTTTAAGGCATAAGAACAAGTAGCATTTTGCCCCCAGCTCAATGGGCATTGCTGATTGTGGGACAGTTCCACCTTCTGCAATAGGCAACATGTTTACCATCCGATGACTAAAAAGCAGGAGGGCAAAGGTGTGGCATGAGCCTGTGACATTTGGTGCAAAGCTCACACTTACTGCTGACACCATTTGCTAGTTGCCCAGACATGAAGCCTGTTAATATACTGTTGGTAGTTAATAGACGACTTACTGTTGGGTTTGCATGAGAGGCATGTTGGTGTTATCATAAGTGTCTGTTTGCGTGGTTGGCACCATCTCCCCAGTTACTGGGTGGAACACTGGCAGGGTAGACAGAGGCCAAGCAATTTCCCTATTCTTGGACATGTCCCGCAGTTCCTTGGTAGATTTCTGAATGGCACTGTGATGCACTAGCTGGATGCTGTGTTATAAATAGAAAGAAACATAGATCTGCATTTATAAGCTTTTACTCACTGACCTATAAACCATTTGTACATATCCACATACAAGATTCATCCAAGGCAGTTGTTCCTAAAGTGTGGCCTTGACTCTCTAAAGGGGATGCAAGGATGTGGATAGGGGGGGCAACCTAAAGTCTAGTTTAAGGGGCAGTGTACCCCCTTTACTCCACATGAAGCCTGTTGCTTGAATCACCAAAAAATTTGGTTTTGTTACTAAACAGGACAGGCAGATAATCTCCCTGCATAATGGGCTCCTGCTCGTTACAAAGGCGAAAATATATACTGATAATATAATTATCTTCCTTGCAAGAACCAAACATGGAGGAGCTTAAATGTATTCCCTGCTTGCCCTGTTTAGCTCAAGAACAGCAATAGGCAAAATGTATGTTCATTACAATAATGTTGAACAAGATTTTTGAGATTTATACGGTGAGATTTATGGAAAATGTCTATTTTGGATGCCAAACTTGGAAGACATTTTCGGTCTGATTTGCTGTATATTCTCAGAATTAGGAATAAATGCCTGATACTTTTGGTCAGAGGGGTCTGGTGGCTGCTATAGGGTCAGTGGTTATGGCATGAGAACACCAGGGACTTATGGGGGCTTGACTAGGCTGGGAGGAGGAGGCACATCGGTGAACCCACTTCTTACCCATCCCCTTACTTGGTTTTCATTCAGATGCATCAAGTGGGAGCCCTAGAGGCTTCTCTATACAATTTATATTTCAACTGTTTAAAAGAACCAGTACCATCAATTACCAAAAAGTCAAGATTAATTTCAATTTATTTTAAAACATTCTCTATACTGTTGTTAATTTATGAGCAAGTTTTTCAATTCTACTGTTGTCTGCCAGGTCAGGAATCCCATAAGGGCAGAACTACATGGCAGGAGACTTACTTGTGTTTCCATCGGATCCGACGTCAAGTCCCACATCAAGTCAGATCCGACAGGAACAAGGTAAGTAAAAGGAAGTCGGATGGTGTCACAACGCTGATCCAACGCCACACAACTGTCAGATGCAGATGCAGCTTGCGTCCCTGTTGCAACACCATCCAACTTCCTATTACTTACCTTGTTCCTGTCGGATCCGACTTGACGTGGGCGTTTTGTCGCCCAGCGTTGGATCCGACGGAAACGCAAGTAAGTCTGCCATGTAGTTCTGCCCTAAAACTATGCGGTTCAACTAACAGCAATTCCACAGCAAGAATTACCACATTCCGAAACATGTTTACAGAATATGAATTAAAATCTCATACCCTCTACCAGCTTAATACAATGAAAATTTACATGACTTCCTAAACTTTTATATTTGAGTTTATACAGACATGTATACAGTGGAATCTCAATTTTATATCCCCTGAATCTGATTTTAAGTTTCCCCTCACATTGTTGTTTTCTGGTTCCACCTATATATTATGCATTTCCCTGATTTTACATTTCCCTGGATTTTACACCATTTTTTTCTGGTCCCAAGAAAAATGTAAAATTGGGGTTATACTGTATTTATATATATATATATATATATATATATATATATATATATATATATATATATATATGTGTGTGTGTGTGTGTGTGTGTGGCATTGGACACATCAGACAGATATACGCCTTGGGTACAGTCCGTTTACTTATAGTCGTGGGATAACAAGACAGAATGGGTGACTGCACTGTTCACGCCTAACTACATAAAATAGCAAAGGTATTTATTTTACAGAATAGCTCCACACCTTTTTACAGGTAAAAGTGACGCACCTTTTTCAAACAAGACAAGGAAAAGTAACTATTTTTATAGCAATCATGTGGAATCAGAAGGACTGGTTGTTGCCTGTTTAAAAGGAATCAGTTTGTACACATCCGCACTGTCTGTAGAAAACTGAAGGGATCATTAACTCTGACCCCGGACACAACTGCAAGAGTGTAAAGAGGGCAAATACACTCCCCTTAGTGCTCATTTAACCAACACTTAACTCCATGGTCTGAATTCCCTCTGCATTAGTGTTGACCCACACCAGAACCTAACTCACCGATCAAAACCTGTGCCCGAGCTGGCCCTTAATTCTGCTTCTATTTCTATTTATATACCCATCTCTGACATCATGGAGGGCCCAGGATAGGGAAGGCACAGGTCTATAAATAGATACCGATGGATGAGGAAGTGGGGCACAGTTACTGTAGGTCATGGGCTGGAAGGACATACAGTTCTCACCCCAAACTTGCCTGTGGCCTGAATATTTTGTGCGAGTGTCAGCCTGAGCAACCCACAGGCCCAGCCTACACACAACTCTACATCTAATCCAAACTTGAAATCTGTATCTAGGTGCACAGCACAGACCAGTACAAGTCAGCCTTGCCCTTAACTCTTTACATAAGTCAGGTAAGGTGAATACAGGACTGCTGACATCATTGGGGAAAACACGTTTCTGTGATCTCTATTGCAGTGCAAAGGCCTACAACAAATTTTCAAAGGGCATGGCAGGACACTAAACACAATCAACTGCACCCATCTTTTGACCCTTCACTGCAACAATTTAATGGCCACATTGTAAAGCGATACCGTCATGGGAAAAAATGTTTCTTTTCAAAACACATCAGTTAATAGTGCTACAGATTTTTTTTATATTTCATTATGAAATCTGACATGGGGCTAGACATATTGTCAATTTCCCAGTTGCCCAAAGTCATGTGACTTGTGCTCTGATAAACTTCAATCAATCTTTACTGCTATACTGCAAGTTGGAGTGATATCACCCTCCCCCCCCAGCAGCCTAACAACAGAACTATGAGAAGGTAACCAGGTAACAGCTCCCTAACACAAGATAACAGCTGCCTGGTAGATCTAAGAACAGCACTGAATAGTAAATACTCATGTCCCACTGTGTTCCATTCAGTTACATTGAGAAGGAAGAACAACAGCCTGCCAGAAAGCAGTTTCCTCCTAAAGTGCTTGCACAAGTCACATGACCAGGGGAAGCTGGGAAATTGACAAAATGTCTAGCCCTATGTCAGATTTCAAAACTGAATATAAAAAATCTGTTTGCTTTATTTAGTAATGGATTTCAGTGCAGAAGTCTACTGGAGCAGCACTATTAACTGATGTGTTTTGAAAAAAACATGTTTTCCCATGACTTTAAGGTGGCCCCCATAGCTGTAGATCTACAGAAGCCGCGTTGTGAAAGTCAACTAACCCCTGCAGCTACGTATGAAGAGACCTTCATGTTATTTGCTTCAGAGCACAGAACCACATAGTGTTTCTTTTCATTCTAGAAAGAGTGTCCATCGGCATCAAGTATCCAATCACCATCCAGGGTTTCATTTAATAATTGTCACAAAAGTTTGCACCAGGTCTGTTATGCCAACCAGCAACCAGATGAATGCTTTCAATGGAATTGCTGGTACTCCTTTTAGGCTGTGTGTCCAGGTTCACAGTATAGTGTGAACACTCCACAATTGGAGTTGCTCTTTATTGACTTTATTTAGGTGTCTTATTAGACCATGTCCAAACTTTTTGACTCTTCCAATTAGTCATCAATGTGACCAACTAAGAAGCTCTATAATGTTAGACAACATTGCTTCAGAAAAATCATGTGCATTCATGCCGAAGAGCAGGCACTCAAAGAGCAGTCTTCCCAACAGACATGTAAATTCCCAAAAACTGTTGGGTGTCCTCCAAGTGTACCTGAATAAAACTTTTTGGGGATTTTAAACGTCTGTTGGGAAGGCTCTTTGAATTCCTGCTCTTCATCATTACGGTTTGATCTGCTTCCATAGCTGAAGGCTGAGGATGGTGCACCTGGGTCTCTTCCAGACTTTGGTGAGTTATGTAAATTTACTCTGGGACCTTTTCAATCTTCTATTTCATTAAGTGCATTCATGACCTGGTCATAGAGGTTCAGTTATATTATAATAATTATGATGATAGTTAGGAGGCAAGAAATATAAGTGGCAGCTTTTATAAAGACAGCTGAAAAGATAGTGCTCCAAAAAGATATTCAAACTTGTAAACTAGTTGATAGATGCCATCTCATACTATATGAGGTTTTTTTTTTCCCTAGTGATCGCTGACCCTAGTTGAAGTCAGCTCATGAATACAGCACTTCTGAATCCAAGCAGCAATGTATTCATGAGGGCAATCATAGGTTTCTATGCTAATTCACACAGATACTTCTGGTATTTATCTTGGGTGGAAGGCCGCATTATCAGACTTTGTAGCTTTCTGGATAAAAGGTGTTCCATGGTCTACTAATACCATAAAATCCATTCAAATTGTCAAAAACCAATCCAATTCTGTATTTAAATATACAACACCTCTAGTTCCTGCCTTCAGCATTAATTTTTGGCAATTCTTTGGCAATGCTCAAGACCATTTTCCTAAACCTTAGTTTTTTGATTTGATAAAGTTAATGAAAAAAGAAAAACTTCATAGGGATTGTTTTTTGTGTCCATCCATAGGAGCATTATGAAACACAGAGGAGAATCCAAAGGAGAACCATTGTCGAGCAAACAAATGTACTACAAGCACCATACCCTTGTGCTATCCACTGGCCTGACTAATTGTTCCTTTTAGACATCTCTATTGAACCTATATACACTAAAAGCAGCTTTCACCAAAATAATGTCAGCTGAGTAGATGAGTAGATGTCAGCATGAAACATGGGAACACATGAATGAATCTATAGTGAGTGTGGGGGGGGGGGGGGTTTACACAGCAATGGTAAGAACAGAAAGAAGACACTTACTCTGGTGTTTGCATGTTTCTCTTTTCCCTAGAAACAAAACAAAATTTATGAATTAAATAATAGCATTGAAATTGGAGGCACGTCTTAAAAAATATGGGGATGATGGAGCTAAATGGGCCATAAATGCTGTTGCGGGTTCAAGTGTAACAACTGATCAGCACCAGCATTTACCATCATGGCAAGGACTTGTCATTTGCTCACAGCTGTATCTCAATGTGACATTGTTAGGCTGGCCATAAACATATAAATAGATCCAATCTTTTGGCACGGTCAACCACATGACCAAATCACTGGATCAGGATCAGGACATATGCAGGCACATAGGGAGGGGTCTGCAGCAAAACCCCAATGTACTGCTTGCTTGAAAGGATTGTTAAACCTATCTGATCTTGCTAATCTTTGAGCTTCCTTTGGAGCAGACCATCACTTTGCCACCATACAAAAGCCGGTAAGCTATGAACTCAGTAGGAACTAAGTACATCTACGGTCAGCTTCATTCTCCAGCTCTGCTTTACTTGTCCTGCACTTGGGGATGAACTAAAATAATTGACTTCAAGTCTCTGTATTCATGCATAGGTTCATTAATCAGTCATGAGATATCTTGATGGACACCTAAGGGTTTCACAGTAGACAAATCTTCTGCACTAGTGGACACACAAGGTACTCCAATTCCTCATGAGTCTCCTACAATATTAACAAAGCCATGATTACATGACTACTAGTTAAAAATGTCTATAGTTAGCAACGCTGCGTTGTTTACCAGGGGGGGGGGGTTGAATTCCCTGAAATTTTTTCTTTTCATTCTGTCTTCATGCAGCTGTTGGGTGCCAGATATTTATTGACAGTTAGATCCAACATATCTTATAGGGGGGCTTCCTTTCCTAGCAGATGAATTAGAGCTCATGCAAATAACTGATTCCTGTACAAACAAAATCTAATAAAATAACTGCATTTTGCACAAATCCTGCATGTAGAAAGACATGCTGATTTTAATAGAGTGAGCTCTAATACATCTTATAGGCAATAGGAGCTCCCCCTATAAGATATATTGGATCTAACTGTCATTGAATATCTGACAAGCAGCTCCTGAATGAAGAGAAACAGATACTGAGAGAGAAATAGTGAAGATGAACCTGAATATTTCAGAAAGAGTGTCTTATTTCAGTATGCTGAAGAGTATATAAAAATTTCATTTTCCAGATAGTTCCCCTTTAGGAACCTAATCAAAGGGAGACAGATGATTTATAAAGCAACAGATACTTGGTTGTATATGCTTGGTGACAGCCTAATGGGTCTTGATCTGACTGGGAGCAAATGTCTACAGATCCCATTGCATACACATGGAGAAGGGTGTGTATGAGAATGCAAAGACCTGATAAAAATGCTTTACACAAATAAACAGATGAATGCAGACAACACATTTGATGAACTGTGCAGGGTATGGAAAAACCTGATAACAAAACAATGAAAATAATTATGATTTTATGTAACTTGCTGCTTTGTAACACCTTGACACCTGTAACTTACGTACTACAGAGCACAAAAGTCTTGGTGCCCTATTGATGATATTTACTCATATTCATATAATTAATCAAATATGTATTCCAAGTATGCAATAGTAAGGCCTTTGCTACTGTCTGTCTGCTGAGCAATGTTAGAGGATATATTACAGTGAGAAATATAAACTGTAACTAAGCAATAATAATAATATACAGTATAACTAGATGTTACTGTGCCCCAAAGCAAATTAATTTTAGGGCCCCCAATATATCCAGAGATTGGCCTTTTTTTATCAATATATGATGAAAGGTTTCATTAATTAGGGCCTTATGGGGCCCCCTATACATCCGGGGGCCCCTGCAGCCGCAAGGTCACCTCACTCTCATTCAGAGGTTTCTGTTTGCCAGTTTTCCATATAAAACAGTGGAATACTTGCTTGGCATTATAGGGAAATGACACCGGAGCAGAGCTTCTTATTGATTTACTCAATATAAAAATCCCAGCAAAACGTATAATTTTGTAAATGCTTATATTGTCTGTGTAGTATGCCTTTAATGTGGCTTCATAGCTT
The DNA here is from genome assembly GCA_024363595.1 of Xenopus borealis. Lineage (NCBI taxonomy): Eukaryota > Metazoa > Chordata > Amphibia > Anura > Pipidae > Xenopus > Xenopus borealis. Next base: position 30,026,349 of record CM044441.1, read on the forward strand.
CTGTCAGTTGCATGACCCAACAAAACACATAGATAGACCCTGGAACATAAAAGATTTAGGGCAGAACTACATGAGCATTCAGTCTGATTCGATGCGCTCAGCGCCGTTCCAGAGGACATTGCCGCCTGAGACAGCTCCAGTAATGCCACCCCCCAGCCCGATTACATCCTCGGGGGGAGGCAGCAACACTAGCGTGGAGAGCGCAATTGTGTTCTCTCGCTCTAGTACAGCTGAATTTCCGGTTTAAAAAAAAACAAAAAAAGTATAAGATAAAAACTAGGTAAAAAGGGTTGAAATAGCCTGAAACGTTGCTATGCTGGTGGCACAAATAAAGGTTGAATTCACCTTTCGGAGTGCTGCTGGAGTGCTTGTTATATAGTGCATTCTATCTGTGCAGAGAAGATCCCAGCTGTGCACCCGACGCTTCAAAAAGCAGAACCAGTGTAAGTGTCCTCTACTCTATGTCATTTTTTTATTATTATCTGTCCAACAAACACAAGTTGGTAGATAATTCATCCTCTACATCAAAAACTTTGAGTTCGGAATCTAGACGCGTACAAGTGCAAATATCCCCTAGTGCAACATTTCCATATTTCATCAAAATGGCATTAGCATGAAAATAACATTTTGTGCAGCAAATGCTGGTTGAACCAATTCTGCAAGGAAGTTGGCTTTTCCTGAAATGTCCCCTTACATGGACACCATCAATTGCAATACCCATGATACAGAAGAAAAGCCAAATCTTTTACAAGGTTGGTTAATGTTTGTGTGTGCAATCAAGAGAAAAAGAATGTAGGTACTCACATGCCTTCCCTCCGACAGCACATTATATAGAACAAAATAGCAAAGAGCACCACCGCTACAGCTGAGGGCACCGCCAGTGTAATAAGGAAGTCTGAGTAATAATCTCTGCTCCTCAGGGTGTCAGAGGGAGGACTGTACTCTCCCACATCCGCCAATATTCCATCTCCACATACCACTTCCTGCGTGATGTACAACACCTTCGTTTTATCCACCTGCAGCAGACACGGAGCATTTTAGCAGGACTATCTGGCCTTATACAAGTCAATGGGAGCTGGGCTCATCCCATTATCCTTTTGTTAACATTCTGTTAAACAGTGGAATTTGTCTGAAATTCACATTGTTTTTCTTGTCTGCTGAATGGGACGAGAAGAACATTTCTGGTGAATCTTTTTACGAAGGGGCCAATTTACTCACATTTGGGTTTCTATTATTTTCTCAAAAAATGTTTGTAGAAAAGTTTAAAAATCATGAAAAACTCATGCCAAGTAGAAGTAGTTAAGGCCTTATACAAGTCAATGGGAGCTGGGCTCATCCCATTATCCGTTTGTTAACTATTTAGCTAGTAATCGTCCAAAAAAGCTCAAGTTATTAAAGGTTTTGAATTAGGGATGCACTGAATCCACTATCTTTGTGAATGATTCAACCGAATACTAAACCGAATCGGACTCCTAATTTGCATATGTAAATTGGGAGAAAAGGAGGTAAAGAGAACAAGCACATGAACATGTGATTTTTTTGGATTCGAAATCAATTCAGCCAGGCACTTGGATTTGACCACATCCAAATCCTGCTGAAAAAGTCTGAATGCCAAATCAAATCCAGGATTTGGTGCATCCCAATTTTCAAGTCATGCCTGGTTTTAGAGAAAATTAGTTTATACTTGGTTTCAAAAACCTCTAAAACTACTAAAAACAGAATGTTGATTAATGGACATCACCGTGTTGACATTAGGGATGCACCAAATCCAGCATTACGTTTGGTATTCGGCCAGGATTCGGATTTTTTTGCTGCGCACTTTATGCGCGGCTCCCTTTTACCCTTCCTCTCGCTAATTTGTATATGCAAATTAGGGTTCGGATTCGGTTCGGTATTCGGCTGAATCTTTCTCAATAGATTAAGGGGTTCGGCCAAATCCAAAATAATGGATTTGGTGCATCCCTAGTTGAAATTAAGGGGTTATTAATTAATATCTGAATATATCTTGTATTTAATTTAAAAAACCATGACCTAACTCCCATGCCCGATTTTATGTTATTTATTAACAAAAAAACTCAATTAAATCGGATAGTGGCAAATATTAGCCATATTAATTGTTAGGGTTTAGATCTCCTTTAAGGTATGGGGAGGCTGAGTTCCCATTTTTTTCCATGGTTAGCATATTTAGGTCTATTGATTGAAGCTGAGCAGCATTAAAGGAGTATCTTTGATGCAGCACATGAAGGAAAGTGATTGGATATTAAAGGAGCAGATCAGTATAAAACTAAAAACTGGGTAATTAAAATATGTTTCTAATATAGTTAGTTAGCCAATGTATAAAGGCTGGAGTGACTGGATGTTTAACATAATAGCCAGAACACTACTTCCTGCTTTTCAGCTCTCCACTGATTGGTTATCAGTGACTTGAATGGGGGCCACATGGATCATAACTATCTGAGCTGAATGCTGAGGATCAATTGCAAGCTCACCTAACATGTATGTCCCATGTGGCCCTCCTTAAAGTTGCTGACTAGCTCAGAGTTAGAGAGCTGCAAAGCAGGAAGTAGTAGTGTTCTGTTCTGTTATTTTAGCCTTCCAGTCTTTCCAGCCTTTATATATTACATTATTGGCTAACTAACTGTATTCGAAACATTTTTTATTTTGCACAGTCTATTTTTTGCCCAGTTTTTATTTTTACACTGAACTGTTCTTTTAAACTGGGACTGATTTCAATGGCTGAGCAGGGCTGGATTTACATAGCGGGCGTCCCTAGGCCCACTGTCGTTGGTAGCCCCTGTCCACTCCCTTTTATTTGCTCAAATTTTCATCATCGGGATGAAGCAATGGGAATTGCACATGGGAAATTTAAATTTCTGAACCAATGTGGGTGTGGTTGGGCAGCACTGCGCCCCCTAAAATCCTGCCACCCTCCACAAATCCGGGCCTGTGGCTGAGCATAAAGTTAAGTTTAGGGTTGCCACCTGTCCAGTTTTGACCCTGACAGCCCGGTATTTTGAAGGGCTGCCCGGGTCAATACTTCCTGCCTGGTTTTCCAAATAAGGAAAACCGGGCGGGATTAGCTTGATTGACGTAGCAATCGGCGATCGCGTCTTCATAGCTCCGCCCCATGATGTCACGGGCCCGCCAACCAACATCACGGGCCCGCCCACCGACGTCACGGGCCTGCCCAACGATGTCACGGGCCTGCCCACCCTGTCCGGGTTCAGCCACAGCAAAAGGTGGCAACCCTAGTTAAGGTGCCAGCACATATGTGCAAAATGTTGAGGTTATCCCTGATAGACAAAATGAATGAGTATATCTCTCAGAGAAATATGTAACAGTCAGGATACTACAAAATAACGAACCAGGGAAATCTTGCACCAATCTATATGAAATTGGGTTCGGAATTTCTTATCGCAGCTTATTGAAGGTTCCATCTCCTGACTGCACCTCAGCTGGTTTTGGGGATTTTCCACTTCTCTCAGACAAGATGAAAAAGGATAATCTGCTCCCACCATAACATAAACTCTATGGGGGGAAAAAATGAAAAGTTATTGATGTCAAGCTCAGTGTTGTCACAGAAGGAAGCAAATCTGAAGACTTTCTCAATTAACATCAAGCAGGTTACTTCTGGGATATCAGTTTTATTCACAAGGCATAGAGGAGCACTCCTAGATGTTATACCAGCATGACTGGGTGGCAGACGATAAAAGTTGTAAACTGACAGAGCACTGCACTCTTTAGTACAAATTAGTACAGGTATGGGATCCCTTATCTGGAAACTTGTTATCCGAAAAGCTCCAAATTAAAGGAAGGCAGTCCCCCGTAGGTTTAATTTTAATCAAATAAATCAAATTTTTTTAATTGATTTGCTTTTTCTCTGTAATGATAAAACTGTTCCTTGTACCTGATCTCACCTAAGATATAATTAATTCTTATTACAGGCAAAATAATCCTATTGGGTTTAATAATGTTTAAATTCATTTTAAGTAGAAATTTAGCTAATTTTTTAAATGAAAAAATAAAAACACGACCAAACTCCCATACTGATTTTACTTTAAAAGCTTGATTTAATCTAAAACTCGATTAGATCTATCAAAAACGCAAATCATACAATTTTTTCCCCAAATTGCTTGATTTTTTTTTTTCAGAAAAAATTCACATTTTTTAGATTTTTGCCCGAAAAACCCAAAATGGTCAGATTTATTTTTCATTGTGGGTAAAAAGACACAAGGTAAAAATGAAGTAACCAATGAAAGCAAGATGTCAATGGTTTATTATTAACATGTATTTCTATAGCGCCAACTTGTTGCGTAGCGCTGTAATGGTCAAGACTAGTTAAACTGGGCAAGTGACAACCATATCCTAAGCACTCTACTGTAATGTCTAGCAGTATATGAGGATGCCCCATCACCTAGAGCAGATATAGGTATAGATGAACCATAAATGAATGTTAAAATTAGCTTTAATTTAGATTAATATGAATTAGGCCATGCTAAGACATTTTGTAGTTGGTCTTCATGAATTATTTCTTGGTCATAACATTCATAATCAATAATAATATTCATTATTTCATTGATCATGATAACCAGATATACATTTTTGAAAAACGCCAACATTTGAACAATCCAAAATATTATAACTATTATGATGGTCTTTGATATTGAGATGTTGGTTTCCAGCCTGACATTGAAACTGATATTTGGTTATTATTTTCAATGACACTAGGATCACAGGAAGATGAAAGAAGAGGTCCCTGCACAGAAATATTTATAATAAAAATAATACTAGCCATGTATTGGCTAGTGATGGCAAATCTGGGGTTTTTCGCTTCGCGAGAAACGGCTAACAATTCACGAAATAGCGACTTTTCTCCAGCTGAACTCTCCCTGGCATTTGGCGAATGTATTTGCCGGCAGCGAATCGCGGGAATTCACTGCGAATTCGCCCATCACTAGTAATGGCAAATAAGGTCACTAAAAATAATAAGCCACACCTTCAAGTTCGATTTATAATGTTGGTTTAAGAGAAAACGAAGGCAAAAATTTAAATGAAAAAATATATATATATTGACCAATTGCAAAGCTGCTAAGATATAAGACATACTCCAAGCTCATTCTGTTTAATATGAAAAATGATTCAATCTGGTTTTTTAAAGGAAAAGTAAATGTTTTTCTTTTTCTTTCTGTAAATTTGCTCTAAACAGCCCCCCAGATTAATGTACCTTAGTCCCTGCTGCAAGTCTGCTCTGGTTTCTGTGTTATCAGCAGCTTCTTTCCCTTCTTCCTGGTGCAGAGTGAAGCCCAGCCCCTTAGCTTACTGAGCAGTCCATTTGCTGCTGTTCCACAATAGAGAGGAAGAGGGAGCCAGTGTTTCATTAGTAAGCTAGTTTCCCCAAGCAAAAGCTGCTACACACACTGCTCTCTGCTATGTCACATTATGCAAATGATCTCCAAGACTAGTCCAAGAGATAAGGTCAGCTCAAGAAGCTAAGGGGCTGGGCTTCACTCTGCACCAGGAAGAAGGTGAAAGAAGCTGCTGATAACACAGAAACCAGAGCAGACTTGCAGCAGGGACTAAGGTACATTAATTTGAGGGGCTGTTTAGAGCAAATTTAGAGATAGAAAAAAAAAACGTTTACTTGTTCTTTAAACAATATTTGCAGATTTTAAAATAAATAAATTGAGAAAAATAGAGCTGTTGTACAAATAAAAATAGCAAATGCCAAAGTGCTGGGTCTATTGTTACTGAGAGGAAACGGGTCATGATAATCACCAAGTCTTATCATTTCTCTGCTCAGTAATAACAGATGTTACAGCACTGACGGCCTCCACACACCCACTTATTTACATCTCATTGACGCATGGCTGCACTTTAGCGAATTGACACTTTGTCACTTGTTCTTTTTCTATGCAAATAAGAAACAACAGCAACAACACAATATCACATATTTAGAATGTTGTTGTTAACTAATATATATATATTTTCAAAATGTCAGCTTCTAAAAATACACCGGTCAAGGGGTTGGAATGATCGACACCCAGGTCAGACATGTGCCAAAGAAGTGAGTAGGCAACACTAGTGGTTGCACTCCTGAGATGGATAATGAGTTGGCCAATGTGTGAGTCTTGGGTTTGGATAGTGGCCAAGTTATCCATGGACATGGCTCTCATGCAGTGTCAGACTGGCGCATTCCAAAACTCCCAGTGGGCCCAGGTGTCAGTGGGCCCTCATGCTGCTCAACATTTAGCCTATTTCATGGTCATTCCCAGTTTCTTTATAGGAAAACATGTGTAATAATGGAAGAATATAGTAAGTAGATATAAAAGACTAGGAGGTTGAATTAGGAGAGGAGGAATAATAGTTTGGAAGGTGGGCTCAGAGTCTAAGGTTTTCTGGTGGGCCCCTGGCATCCCAGTCCGACACTGCTCTCATGCACACCAATATCAGCTTTCCATTCAATGCCGACAGAGATACAATGCGCTAACTGCACTCATCTGCATTCTGCCCTTTAAAGATGAGAAGGAGGTTCCATATAAATATTCGGAAGGGGTTTTTTACAGTGAAAGCTGTGAAGATGTGGAATTCTCTCCCTGAATCAGTTGTACAGGCTGATACATTAGATAGCTTTAAGAAGGGGTTGGATGGCTTTTTAGCAAGTGAGGGAATACAGGGTTATGGAAGATAGCTACAAGTTGATCCAGGGACTCCTCTTGAAGTCAGGAAGGAATTTTTATTCCCCCCCTGAGGCAAATTGGAGCAGTTTCAAATTTTTTTTTTTGCCTTCCTCTGTATCGACTAGCATTTAGGCAGGTTATATATAGACTTAAAAGGTTGAACTTGACGGAAGTGTGTCTTTTTTTCGACCTAACTTACTATGTTACTATGTATCCAACAAAGGGCCGGGTAAATACATTACAGACCACAATTCCTTAAAATTGCTTTATTGTTGCATAGCAGACACAGAGCATTGTATTAGGTTATAAACCTTTCATCAGGTTCACAAGTATTACCTAGACAAGTCTTTCATGATTTCCCAAATACCTCCACCCTATGTTCAGCAAAGGAAATCCCCCACTACCCGCTGGCCTGTGTGCAACTTTAGGCTGGGGACAGACAGGGAGATTCGGGGAGATTCTGTCGCCTGGCATTTTTAGCAGGCGACAATCTCCCCGAATTTCCTTCTCCCTGCCTGCCGCTAGTATAAGTGATAAAGCGCCAGCGCCTGTGCACACGCTGCGCGGCGATTTCCGGAATCGCCCGAAGATACTTCGTGAGGAAACTTCGGGCGATTCCGGAAATCGCCGCGCAGCGTGTGCACAGGCGCTGGCGCTTTATCACTTATACTAGCGGCAGACAGGGAGAAGGAAATTCGGGGAGATTGTCGCCTGCTTAAAATGCCAGGCGACAGAATCTCCCCGAATCTCCCTGTCTGTCCCTACCCTTAACCTTGGCCATAGTAAAGTGCTTAGTGTTAGATAAGAGGATGCTAAAATTCTGTGGCACATGGACAATTCTCAGGTGTCGATTCTTATTTCCAGTGTAGACAAGGGAACACAGCAGGGAGCAATTTAGGGCAAAACACCGTAGAATAGTCCTTTGTGCCACGGCCCTCAGCCTTCAGTGTATCCCCAGTACAGTATATACCCCAAGCAAAACAGCATGAACTATAATAGTAGTAGTTCACCTTTAAGTTAATGTTTAGTATCTTATAGAATAGCAAAATCTAAGCTACTTTTCAATTGGTTGTCATTATTCATTTTTATAGTGTTTACATTTTTTGGTTCCTTCTAACTTTTTCCAGCTTTCAAATGGGGGTGAATGACCTCATCTAAAAACAAATGCTCTGTATGGCTACTTTTTATTACTCATGTTTATACCCAGGCCCTCTCATGGTCATATTCCAGTCTTCATTCAAATCAATACCATGGTTGCTAGGGTAATTTGAACTCTAAGTACAAGCTTACAGAAATCGCTGAATAAAAAGCTAAATAACTGAGAAACTTAAAATAAAAAAAAAATTTAAACCAAATTCAAATTGTTTCAGAATATCACTCTCCAAATCATACTGAAAGTTAACTCAAAGGTGAACAACCCTTTTAAGGTGAGAAAATGTCTTTTAGAAAGCTTTTTTTTTTAATAAAAAAACATACTGTTCTGCATAAAGGTGAACTTCTGGTCTTATCCGGTACAGTTATTAACCACAATTTACTCCTCCACCCCCCTAAGGTATAATTAAAAGAAAATAAACAAGCAGCAATTATTCTTACAGCCTGAATTAGTTTGTGATAGCATTAATATTCATAAGACAGCTCTTCTACACTTGCCTAATGCTTATTATTATACAGCAATCAATATTTAGTAAATCGTCTCCTGTAATTTGCCTGGGGCTGCATTATGTGACCTTTGGGTATGCATTAAAATCTCCTTCCCATTCAACACAAAATGAAGTAATTCCCCTCTTTAAATCATGTACATTGAGGCTCCCATGCTACTCTTACTTTACTATGGCAATATGCGTAGAGTACATTTTAGGAACAAATGTCCCATCTGTATCTATGGATCCCTGCTGAGCACAATAGTTCCCGTTTCACACAAGCAAGGGGGTCATTTCTGACCATGAAGAGTAAGACATCCAGCCCCTGTAAATTGGTACGTCTGCTCCTTTTATTGTAATTCCATGAAAAGGGGTCTTATTGAGTTACAGTTTATTTGAAATATCAGGGACACCTTTAGGAAATCCTGAGGATAGGAAGGGCCATGGCAAATGCATTTACGTGCAATCGATTTTTAAAGGATAAGTAAACCTTAAAAATAAGCGATTGTAAAAATGATGAGGGTACTATTGTAAGCCCTTTTGCAATGTACATTCATTATTTATTTACTTTTAATTCCAAGATATTCAAGCATATGAATGAATTGTGTTATAACAGCTCCACCTACTGGTCTGACCACCAAACAGTCAAGAAAGAAAGAGGCTGCTCTTCTGCTTAGGAAAAAATTAGAAACCTTTCTCAAACCTTTCCTAAGCAGAAGAATGTCAGAGCAGCCTCTTTCTTTCTCCTGACAACTCCCTTGACTGCTTGGTGGACAGAATGGTGGGGAAAATGATCAGCAGGTGGCGCTGTTGTAACACAATTGATTTATATTAAAGGGGTTGTTCACCTTTGGGATAACTTTTAGTATGATGTAGAGAGTGATATTCTGAGACAATTAGCAATTGGTTTTCATTTTTTATTATTTGTGGTTTTTGAGATATTTAGCTTTTTATTCAGCAGCTCTTCAATTTGAATTTCAAGCAATCTGGTAACTAGGGCCCAAATTACCCTAGCAACCATGCACTGATTTGAATAAAAGACTGGAATATAATTAGGAGAGAGTCTGAATAGAAGGATCAGCAATAAAAAGTAGCAATAACAATACATTTGTAGCCTTACAGAGCATTTGTTTTTTTAGAAGGGGACGGCGACGCCCATTTGAAAGCTGCAAAGAACCAGAACAAAAAGACAAATAACTATAAAACTATAAATAATAAATAATGAAAACCAATTGACAAGTTGCTTAGAATTGGCCGTTGTATAACATAATAAAAGTTACCTTAAAGGTGAACCACCCCTTTAACAGTACATGTATCCTTCAATATCTTGGAATTAAAAAAAAAAAAAAAAATATGAATGTACATTACAAATGTGCTTAGAATAGCACCCTCATCATTTTTACATTCGCTTATTTTTAAGGTTTACTTATCCTTTAATCAGTTTTTAGCCCCAGAAACTTGCATTTTTGAGTCGTCTCTCTGGTCCGTCAAGTGCTGTAGTAACCTTTCAAGGGCATTATATCACATTTAGCAAGGAGCACATCACCCTGAATCTATTTGTATGGATTGGGTAGTCTTACCCTTCTTTCATGTTATTGATCGGAAGTGGAACTCGCCCCCCTCGGTCCAGCGCCGATGTAATATTGATGGCATTGAGACGCTCAGGTTGCCAGATATTTTTAACTGCTCCAAGAAAATCTCCAAGCACTTCACTAGCCAGCATTTCTTCCACATTCATATTTTTCATAAAGAATTCAGCCTGATATGGCAGTGGGAAATCTAGTCGAGGAAAAAACACATTAATCAAGTTGATAATAGATGGTGAAGACTGTGTAGGAAAATGGTGAGTTGGAAGTATGGCTGTGCAAGACTAGGCAGAAATGTCTTTTAAATCAGCGAGGAATGGTTTATTAATATGCTCCTTCAATCCAACAACTATTCTGCTGCAAACCACTTGGACATTCCAACGGCTGACTAGTTGATTGATTCATGCTCCCTCAACCAAACAGTTCTAATATGTACAACTGTACTTGCTATCAGTCTGGGACTCAAGGCAGGAGCAGACTTTCTAGTGCATCCTATTGAAGCAGGACAGCTCTGAGTTAAATACTTTAGTTTAGTTAAACACATTTAGTTTTTTTTTTTTTTTTTTTTAATCTTTGATTTCTTTTATTTCTATGCCAACAGAGATGGAAGGAGCATATAAATCTAAAAATCCTTTTAAACACTAAAGTATTTAAAAATATGTTTGGTGTTCTCCAGGGACATGGAGATGCTTCAAGTAAGATTCTGGAAGCATTGTGCTAAGGCAACTCAATAAATATTTGGCACATGTTGGCATAAGCTGCTTTTGCATAGAAAATCTGTTTTATCTGTATTTGAGCATCTAGCCATGAACAAAAGCAATTTTTCTGGCATTACAGTGCCCTCTTGTGGGCAAGATAATGAAGTGGCTGAATGATGGTTTTCCTTTGCTATGCAAGTATTCTGGAATCCATCACTAGGACAAGGGAGTACTATTGTTTTCTTAGCAATACATGCCACACATTTATTGCTTTAACAGCTTTAATTATTAGTCTATTAGTCCCAAACTAGGAAGCATCTCTAAAATGCACATCTATATTTCCAAATGTATTAGTATGTATTTATTAATACAAGCTATTACTCTAGTTGCTGAAATTCAATTGTACGTAAAGGTATGGGATCAGCTATTATCCAGATCGTTGCCATGAGTATTAAATAAACAAGTATCCTACAGGTATGGGATTAGTTATACAGAAAGTTCCAAGTCCATCTCCCAAAGACTCAATTCCAGCTTTTAGAAATGTCCCTTTTCCCTGTAGTAAGAAAACAGTACCTTGTACTTGATTGCAACTAAGATATAATTAATCAAATTGGAGGCAAAATCATACTTTTGGGTTAATTTACTGTTTAAATGATTTTTAGGAGCCTTTGATTAATTTATTTATTTATGGAGATCCAAATTACTGAAATATACCCATGCCACAAGCATATTGGATAACAGGTCCCATGCCTTTATTTTGCTTACAGATTAAAAAAATTAGGAGAGGGTTGGGGGGGGGGCAGTATTTAAACAGGTAGGTTAGGATGTGTCCTAATGGGAACTTAGGTTATTGTTTGGTTCTGCAAAATGTCTGCAATCCCCAGGTAATGTATGCATGTATATAGAATAATGGTACACACAGATAAACAAAGTCAGGCATGCAGAGGTTGAGGATTTACCCTTTATTCCAATTCATGCTACATGTATTTTATCTTCAAAATATTGTACAGTTCAGGAAAGGCAGAGTATAATGTAAGGATACCAGTATTATTCATATAAATCCATGTTGCAGTCAAAGTCATGGTCATAGAATTCCTCTTTATATCAAAACAGTACTAATCCGTATTTAGGCTTCCATGGGACTTCTGAGGCCTTCTTTAGACACAAGAATAGCTAAGGGGTCTGTGTCTTATGTGACTAGTTATGTGAGGGCTCTTATATGACATTAGTATCACTCCTAAACTAGTGGTATTTTCCATCCCTGCTGATGGATTTTTTGCCAGCTCTTATATGAGAATCCAGCAGAGGGCAGTGTTTCATAGGCAAAGGCAGCACTCCCATGTCCTGTCTTCGAGGAGCCTGCACTACATGAATTATGCTATAGCCGTTTTTTTAATGCTTGTATAATCTTAAACTGCAAGGGGAATATCTCCAAATACCAATATTTCAAATTGACAGTTGTTGCTACTATCAATAACTATCCTAGAATTAACTGCTAATTTATAAAGAAGTAAAAATTCGACCTTCTAACATAGTTATCAGAGTATGAGTATGCTGCTACAGGCACTACAAGGCACTGGGTGAGCAGAAATGGTGTAGACACACATATAAGCAGCAAGTTAAAATGTAATTGCTTTAAATATGGTGATTTCTTTCATGATATCCCCCTCTGTTAAAAATCAAGGAACTTACTGTAGGACGGTGGTTAAGCCATACAGCTATAAAACTATCACATCTATATATAAGGCCATTAATCATTTCCCAGACAGTCTTGTTTCAATGTTTCTATAAAATAAACAGTCAGCACCCATACTCTGTTTTCCTACCGCACCTTCTGCCGACATTATATTGATGATGAGATTTTGCCTCGCAGTCTCAAATGTGCGCCTGTTATATGCAGTGATCTGAAACAAATGAAAGTACAAGCACGTTAATAAAGACGGAGCAACCTGGGAGATTAATAAATGCTTATAATAAAGCATATAATAAGCAGATATCTACACTCAGGTGGGAAAAGCTTCTTTACCTTGATAAAAACAGGAAAAGACAAATTATTTAGTTAAATAGACATTATCTCATATCATGTAAGCCAAGCTAGGCGTTTGGCACTACTGCCTGCAAAAAAATCTATTTTATGTCCCCTCTGACTGTGTACATTATATAAGTCTTCTTCTTTTGCTCATATTAAAATGACACATCTGATGTTTAATGTTTTTTTTCTCATTCTTTGAGCAAAATCTTCCCCCGAATCTACTAAATCTAGGGACTTGGACAAACCATCCCTCTAAATCAGGGGTCCCCAACCTTTTTTGCAAGGTGTGGGGGGGGTCAGGAGGAGGTCTGTGTCCAATACGGCATGCCAACGTCCTATTCGGTGGTTCTGGCCTGCAGCCCGGCGGTTGGGGTCACCTGCTCTAAATATTGTGCAAATAAACATAATACAGGTATGGGATCCGTTAAGTGGAAACCCCAGAAAGTTCCAAATGATGTCTCCCATAGACTCTGTTTTAATCAAACCATTCCAATTGTTAAAAATGTTTTCCTTTTTCTCTGTAATAATAAAAGAGTAGCTTGTACTTGATACAAACTAAGATATAAATTAATCCTCATTGGAGGCAAAACCTATAAGCTGCTAGTTTACCCGAGACCTCTTAAAGGAGAAGGAAAGGTTAAAACTAAGTAAGCCTTATGAGAAAGGTCCACCTAAATATACCAGTAAACCCACAAAGTAGAGCTGCTCTGAGTCGGAGTCTTCTGCATTTCTTTCCTTCTATTGTGTACACATGGGCTTCTGTATCAGACTTCTTGTTTGCAGTTTAAATGTCTTTGCCCCGGGCGTGAGCATGCTCAGTGTGCTCCTCTTCCCCCGACCCCTCATTCATTGGAGTTCTGTTTTTATTCACTTATTTCTATATTCATTTATATTGCAATCTCAGTCCCTTCAGCAATCTCAAACATCATTTATTCATTAGAGATTTATTTTTAACCAGCTAGCAACTAAAAACTATTCGGCATATTTCAGCACAGTGTGAGACGTTTCTCTGAACTATTTTCTTATTATTTATATTTTGTGTATTTGGTCATGCTGAATTGAAACAGTGCTGTAGAATGACACATTTATTTATACATTTAATTAGCCCGTAGACACAGATATTCCTACCTTGGGAAAGAAATTCAAGAATATTTTTACAGTAATTGCTGGAGCGCATCCTCTTTTTTTTTTGTCAGTTAATTATTTATAAATATTTTTTTCTTGTCAAGATGATATATTATTATTGTTATCGCTAGTTTTATGAAGCTTTTTCATGTATTTCAAATATTACAGAATATAATATTCTGTAATATTTGAAATACATGAAAAAGCTTCATAAAACTAGCGATAACAATAATAATATATCATCTTGACAATAAAAAATTTTTAAGTCTTTAAGTGCTTTAACATCAGATAAAATATGTCTTTTTTTAAGGCAGGTTCAAAACAGGTTTTACTTGCAATTACCCTTTAAGACTCAGAGATGAAAGTTCTTTCCATTTTATTGCCTAAAACTTATAAACCAGAGGCATTAGTTACCACTTATGGGGCAAACTGCAAAAACCAAAGTACATTAATTAAAGGACACGATCAGAATTATTCATTAAAGTAGTATAAAGATGATTACATACCTCTATAACAGTGGGTTTCCCCATGTTTTCTAATGTTGGTGATCCATACAAAACACCATCGCTGTAAGGTGTTCTCTGAATGTAACGCAACCATCCTGGTCTGTCTGGGTAACCCATTAAGTTTGTGTTAAATGTTATAGGGTCATTACTTAGCTCACCTAAATGGGAAACACAGTGTCAAACCCTTCACCAACATGTGAAATCATGTACAATATGTATAGGTCTGCCGTTTTTGTTAAATACTGGGACATTTATTACAGGTGTGGGATCCGTTATCCGGGAACCTGTTATCCAGAAAGCTCTGAATTATGGGAAGGCCATCTACCATAGACTCCATTTAATCCAAATATTCCAGATTGTTAAACATCATTACCTTGTACATGATCCAAACTTTGATATGATTAATCCTTATTTGAGGCAAAACCAGCCTATTGGATTTAAATTATTTTCTAGTAGACTTAAGGTATGAACATTCAAATTACCGAAACATCCATTATCCAAAAAACCCCAGGTCCCGAGCATTCTGGATAACAGGTCCCATACCTGTATTATAAATGATTATTTATGTAGCAATTAACACTGTTAACACATTAATACAGAGAAGATTTACTTTTAGACATGTATTATTAATGTACAAGCAGGGTAAAATCATTAGCTATCTCAAAAATGAAAATTTAATATTATCTCCATCATATTGAAATAAGGAAATTAATAATCCTGTACCGTTTCTGGAATAATCACGTCTACCTTTACTATCCCTCTCTCAGCATCTGTTTCTCCTCATTCAGGAGTTGGGTGTCAGATGAATGATCCAATTTATCTTATAGGGGGGGCTCCTTTTGCCTAGAAGATGTATTAGAGCTCACTATTAATCAGGATTTATGAAAAAGAAAGTTATTTTGTTAGATTTTGTTTGTACTGTGAGTTTTAATTCATCAGCTAGGAAAGGAAGCCCCCCTATAAGAAGGTTGCCACCTGGCCGGTATTGATCCTAATGTTATTAATAGGAAAAAAAGATAAATATATAGGAAGGCCGATATTTTTTTCAAGAAAAGGTGGCAACCCTACCGATAAAATAAATTGGATGATTCATCCAATATCCAACTGCTGCATGAAGAGAGTGAAGAGAAATGCTGAGAGAGGGAGAGTGAAAAACGTAATTATATCAGAAACAATGCAACATTTTAATTGATTGTATTTCTAAAGTTTCTTATTTCAGTATGAAGGAGATTATTTAACATGCTTTGTTTCTTTCCTTCCCTCTTCATTACCCCATTACTATAGTCTTATTCAAGGTGTTATAATATATATATATATGGCACTATCTATCTATCTATCTATCTACAGTACACTGTGAGCCCACCAGTGTCCGATCAGCCCAGTCCAACCCTGGAGTGACCCAACTCATTCTTCATCTTGATCCCTTGTATAGAAATGGATTCTGAACTTGAAGTTCCATTACTAGAGAATCTGTGCACCACCCACTGTGCAAAGCAAAGGGACTTCTAGTCTCAGAATCCTTCACTTCACAATGCGACAAGGTGAGGAAGGATTTACAATACACTGTGAGCCTAAGGCCATCAGGGTTTCCTTTCCATCTATGGAATCTGGGATATCTGAGTAAAATGCATTTATATTTATTTATGGTAGTGCAGATAGTGTCTATGCACCTTTTTTTACATATACCTTAACTGAATGTACTCATGTCAGAAAGAGTGTGTATTTTCAATTAATCAGATTACTGTGTTGCTTCCTAAAAGAAGCGTACCTCAGCCACTTAAGTTTAAAGGCTAAGGAAAGGCTAGGAGCACTTGGGGCAGCCAAATGTTAGGCACCCCCAACTGATTGTATTGACTTACCTGTAACCCTGGGCCAGTGCTCCTATCAGCAAAAAACTGCACCAGCCCGGGGTTATACCAGTGAGCACCACGGAGCGATCCACTTCCGTCTTTTTCATTCTTCAAATTTCCCGGGGAAATCGAATGAGCAGAAGAATGAAATAGCTGACTATTGGGGTTATGTAATAAAAGGCACTAAGTTTGCCCAAGGGCAGTAACCTATAGCAACCAATCAGCAGGTAGCATTCACTAGTCACCTGTTTAAATGCAAGCATCTTATTGGTTGCCATGTGTTACTGCCCCTGGGCAAACTTAGTGCCTTATATTACATATAGGCGTAAGTAGTTAAAGTTTAGCTTTTCGCTCTACTGCGCATGCGCAAAGGAAGAAGACGGAAGTAGAACGGTCCATGGTGCTCACTGGTATAACCAAGTGTTTGTATCGACTTACCTGAAACCCCGGGCCAGTGCAGTTTTCTGCTGATAGGAGCATCGGCCCGGGGTTTCAGGTAAGTAGATACAAACACTTGGGAGTGCCTAACATTTGACACCCTCAAGTTCTCCTAGCATTTCCTTCTCCTTTAATGCCCACTTAACTTCCTCATTCCTCCAATGCAGCCCTCCTTTTTAATACATGTATATTGAGCATCTTTGTTATGCGGGGGAGCACTTGATATATATGCATAGCCATAACCTTGGAGGAGGGTAGGATCCATAAAGTAAGGGTGCTACATAGGATAACAATTGTATTAATAGGAGGAACTATTAACATTTTGGAAGGCTGGTATTTTTGGATGGCAACCCTTTGATTGTAAGGTATCATTTACTTTAATTGGTAAAGGACTACTGGAAGTGGGAAGAGAAACAGCAGCCATATGCCACATGGCTAATAATCCAATGTGCTGTCTATGCATAAAATTGCCCTTTAAAATAGGGACGATTATTGGTTATTTAGATGAATAATTGGTTATTTAGAATAGATGATTGGTTATTTAGAAGAAATTAGATTGTCTTATCGGTTCAACAAGCTCATGTATATAAGCCACATTTAAGCAGCAATAAAAAAACAATGGTAGAAGGTAATACATAAAAGAAGCAGACTCCGTGCATTATTTAGATGCCCTAATTCATTCTGGGATTCTGATCTATCCCTTCTGTACTTTTTCTTGTTTTCTATTCACAGAACATTTCATTCTGGAATGATTACAAAGTAAGAATCATCTGTAACTAAATCTAAATGTACAATAAATTCATTACTTCCCCAGCTACTGTTTCCCCCAGTAAACAGTACAAATTCTGCAAAGGGTCTGCTCCTTTAATTAAAATAAGCATATAAATCCCATACCAGGTTTTGGATAAGGAGGAAATTCCCCCTTGTAGTATTCTCTCTCCAACACATGGACAAACAGAACTCCAGAGGAAGGATAGACATTGCGGTCAGAGTGAACCTTAGACAGAATAGTGTACACTAGAAAAGCAGAAGGAAGAGAACAGACAGAAAAAGCTTTGATCTAACATGTATGTGATGTCACAATGTACAGACAGGGGGTCATTCCAAAGGAGCACGCAAGAGGAGCAGATCCAAACGTGGCATATATGTTAAAGGGCAGCAGCAGCGTTATTGAAAATAAAATAACAAGGTGGTGGTTGCAATGAAACTACTACTAGTGTACCTTACATTGTTATTACTTGGCTACTTACTTGTTACTACAAATCATCCACATTGTTAATAAAATTAAAAATGACAACAAAATCAATCAATCAATTCCATAGTCCATACACCGTGTGCCTTCTGATTTTTTCATTTTTGATTTTTTCATTTTTGCCTGAATTTTGAGACCCTGTGCAGCAAGGTTTCCAGAAAGAGCACCACATCATAATTTACACAGTCTTTTGGACTATTGTCTTGTTAAATCAATTCCATAGTCATTCTACTTTGCCCTAAAGCTAACTGTGAAAGTAGAATTGTCATTTCTTTATTTCATTTATTTTTATGCCAAAATTGTGGTGACGTTCATTTTCCTCTATGGTTTCCTCTATGGTTTCCCTAAGCTTTAATATAAAACGGTTGATCTGGTGAGTAACATATGCAGATTTTACAGGTATGGGATGTGTTATCTGGGAACCTATTATTCATAAATTTCTGAATTATGGGAAGGTCTTCTCCCATAGACTTGTTTTTAATCTCTGTAATAATGGAAGCAAAACGATCCTATTGGGTTTAACTGTTACATAAGTAAAATAAGTCTACTTTCAAGTAGACTAAGGGTAAATGTACGTGGGTGAGATCCGACACGACGAAACGCTAGCGTCAAGTCGGATGCGCCGAAGATAAGGTAAGTTGTAGGAAGGCGAGGGAGAAGTCGCACAAGGGCTGAAAAGGAACTCCACGAGGTGAACCTAGAAAGAGCCGGCTGGAAAAACAGAGTGCCCGAGACTGGACTTTATGCGACTATTTTAAGAACGTAACGTGAGTGTTAATTGCTTTTAAATAATTATTTTTAATAAAACAGTATTACACTATCTTGTATCCTTGTTTCCACTTTGGAGCCAGAGGATAGCTGCGCAGCTTTTGGGAGACCTATATAAGGATTCGCAATACTATGCTGAAGCAAACCAGGGGTTTGTAAGTAGGCACTTTGGCCGTTTGGTGGAGGCACTTGCTGGAAACCCATTTTTAAGGATATATATATTCACCCACACGAGAGTAAAAGCACAGTATATTTATTGGTGTGTTTTTAAAAGTGTAAAGTAGGCACCTGTATATTAACCTCTGCAAGCACAGGGTGGTGTTGATATAACTAAACATACTGCAGCATATTAGTTAGGTGCTGATTCTCCTCTCTGATTCTCCTCTTAATATTTTGGATATTCCTTGGACAGTAGAGAGACTGTAAGGAGGTCTTCAGTAAATAAGGACCTTAAAGGACTAACATTTTTCAACTGTTTATATTTTTAAGTAGTAAGAATGTCTGCATCAGACAGTTGTGTTGTATTGGATACCTTATCTTCGGTGCATCCGGCGTGACGCCAGTTTTGTGTCTCATCAGATTGCACCGAAATGTCCATGTAGTTCTACCCTTAAGGTATGGAGATCCAAACCCCAGGCTCATTCTGGATAACAGATCCATTATCCCATGCCTGTATTTCCTCTTCATTACGTATATGTCCATCTACCAAAGGCACAAACCAAGGTATCCATGGTGATGTTTTTTTAGGAAAGACTGATGACAAGATCTAACAGCATCATTTATATTCCTCATTCACGCCGGGACCTGAAGAACTGGATTTTAAGCAGGCCCAGATTTGTGGAGAGACCACCTAGGCCCGGGTCTAGGGTGGCAGGTTTTTAGGGGGCGGCATGCTTCCGAACCGCACTCACATTGGTTCAGAAATGTAAATTTCTTGTGTGCCAATTCCCATTGCTCCGTCTGATGAAAATGTGAGCAAATAAAATGGAGGGGACAGGGGTGACAAACGACAGCGGGCCTAGGGGTGCCCACTATGTAAATCCTGCCGTGATTTTAAGAGAATCTTACATAATGTTGTCTATAGCAACTGAGCAGCTGGATCAAAGTTGCACTAAGTCAACACCTCAAATCACATTGAATTAATGTTTTGCTTTTCAAGGATATATCTTATGGAGAGACCCAGTCCAATAGGCTTGACTTGGCCAAGTTATGCTGAAGTCTGCTGCACTAACATAACCCAAGTATTTTCTAACCTAAACATCCAGTAAAGCCTTGCCAGCATCAACAGTTGATGTACCAATTATGGTTTGGTAACAATAAAGAGTAGGGCCGCCATCAGGGGGGGGGACAGGGGGGGCAAGTGTCCCGGCAGTGTTACACTCTTCAAAGAGCCGGGCCCCCCTTTGACAGCTCCAAAGCCGTACTGCTGCTTGTGAAGTCCCGGAGAGGCAGAATGCAGAAGTGCCGAACAGACAAAGTCCTGAAGCAGTGGAAAGACCCGAAGTCACGAAAGGAGCCGACACTGAAGTCCTCAAGCGGCGAAAAGATACAAAGTCATGAAAGGAGCCAACACTGAAGCCCTGAAGCAGCGAAAAGACCTGAAGTCACGAAAACAGCTATAATTGAGGTCCTGGAGCCACGAGTTCAATTCTACTGACACCAATGTGTTTTTTTTTTAATCCCCTGGCCACCAATGTTTTATTTTAATATTCTATAGGCCCCTGCCACCAATTAAAAAAAAAAAATTTATGGGGCCCCACTTTTTTTTAACTTGTAAGGGGGGCCCTGGCACCAATATTTTTGGGAAAAAGTTTTATGGGGGGGACCTGGTGGCAATGTTTTTTTTCTAACTTGTAGGGGGCCCTGGTCACCAATTTAAAAAAAAAAACTTTTATGGGGGGCCCTGGCACCACTGTTTTTTTTTTTTTTTTACTTATAAGGGGGTCCTGGCCATCAATAGCTTTTTATAACTTGTGTGTGGGGGGGTTACCCTTTTCAGCACTGATGTCTGTGTGGTCTTTTAACTGTGGTGTGGAGAGGGTGGGATCTGGGGTGGGGCTTGGGTGAGCGGGTGGGGCCAGTATGTGTGGGAGGGGCCCCTTGATTTCTAATGGTGGCCCTGATAAAGAGTGTAACGGAACCAAATGATGGCCTGTAAGTTATTCATTCAGGTGTTAGTGCGCAAGGAAAATACACACAATAGCATTCACAAAAACCATAGAAAAGTGTTTTGGCATGGATATAAGTTATAAGAGAGGTTGAGTTTAGTAATTAGAAAAGACGTGAGTGAGTACTTAATATGAGAGAAAGAAGAAGGCACTTTAAATGCACAGATTCCAGAAGAATATTTGGCCTAAACTCACCGTTACTCCTGTCAGCGAGATTTACTCTGCTGATAATATGACGGTTGTGCCGTTTAGCCCTCCAGTAAATGGATTCATTTTTGCCATCAGCACAGCTTATCAATATAGCTTCCCAGAATAAAACAGAACAATGTCAGATTACATTTACTGCAGAACAGACATTTATATGTCACAGACATTTATTGGATCTGTGCTTTAAAGCGACTTAAAGGAAAACTATACCCTCAAAATGAATACTTGAGCAACAGATGGTTTATATCAAATTAAGTGACATATTAAAGAATCTTACCAAACTGGTATATATATTCAAGTAAATATTGCCCTTTTACATTTCTTGCCTTGAACCACCATTTCGTGATGGTCTGTGTGCTGCCTCAGAGATCACCTGACCAGAAATATTTCAACTCTAACTGTAACAGGAAGAAGTGTGGAAGCAAAAGACACAACTCTGTCTGTTAATTGGCTCATGTGACCTAACTTTATAGTTTGTTTGGTATGTTTGTGTGCACCGTTGGATCCTAGGATTCCAGGAGGCTGTCCTTATTTTTTAAAATGGCAATTTTCTATTTAGGATGACCCAATGGCACATGCCACTAGAAAAGTATATTATTATGAAAATGGTTTATTTACATGAAGCAGGGTTTTACATATGAGCAGTTTTATGCAATATATTTTTATAGAGACCTACATTGTTTAGGGGGTATAGCTTTCCTTTAAGTCAGGGGTGTCCAAACTTGGCCCTCCAGATGTTAGGGAACTACAAGTCCCACAATGCAATGAAGGAGTCTGACAGCCACAGTCAGGCAAATGCATTGTGGGACTTGTAGTTCCTTAACAGCTGGAGGGCCAAGTTTGGACACCCCTGCTTTAAGTAAACAACGATAATGGGTGCTTGTACCATGTGATATGGAATGACAATTAACAGTCCCCCTAAACAGTGCCCTAAACATCACTTTTACCTTGATTTATTTTTATAGGAAAAATGTTTCTGAAGTAACAAAGTGTTACAGTTTCATCCAATATTTCATGCACATAGGCAAAACAGTTATTATCTTTGAATGCAACATTTTATTCTCTTTATTATGATTGTTTATGTATGTTGTATAGAAACGGCAACCATACAACACTTTTTCCAATCCTTCAAGGGATTCAGAATCTTAGAACCCCATCTAAGGTAACAAACTTCAGTTAACAGTGCTGCTCCAGTAGACTTCTGCACTGAAATTCATTTCTCAAAAGAGAAAACTGATTTTTTTTTTTATATTCAGTTTTGAAATCTGACATATTGTCAATTTCTCAGCTGCCCCTGGTCATGTGACTTGTGCCAGCACTTTAGGAGGGAACTGCTTTCTGGCAGGCTGTTGTTTTTCCTTCTCAATGTAACTGAATAGTAAGCAGTGAGACATGGGTTTTTTCTATTGAGTGCTGTTCTTAGAGCTACCAGGCAGCTGTTATCTTGTGTTAGGGAGGTGTTCTGTTGTTAGGTTGCTGGGGCGGAAGGGAGGGGGTGATATCACTCATTCCAACTTGCAGTACAGCGGTAAAGAGTGACTTAAGTTTATCAGAGCATAAGTCACATGACTTGGGGCAGCTTGGAAATATGTCAAATATGTCTATCCCCATGTAAGTTATCAAAATGACTTTTGAGAAATTGATTTCAGTGCAGAATTCTGCTGGAGCAGCACTATTAACTGATACATTTTGAAAAAAAATTTTCCCATGATAGTACCCCTTTAAAGGGGTTGTTCACCTTTAAATTGTCTTTTAGTATGATGTAGAGAGTGATATTCTGAGATCATTTGCAATTGTTTTTCATTTCTTATAATTTGTGGTGTTTGCATTATTTAGCTTTTTTATTCAGCAGCTCTCCAGTTTGGAAGTTGAGCAATCTGGTTGCTAGGGTCTACATCACTGATTTGATTGGAATATGAACAGGGTAGGGCCTGACTAGTAAGATGAGCAATAAAAAGTAGCAATAACAATACATTTATAGCCTTTTTTTTAGATGGGGCAAGTGAAGTCAGAAAAAGAAGGCAAATAATTAAATAAACAAAATGAAGACCAATTGAAATGTTGCTTAGAATTAGCCCATTTGAAAGCTGGAAAAAGTTATACTGATAATAATACAAATAATTAAATAACTATAAAAGATAAATAATGACAACCAACAGAACAGTTGCTTAAGAACTGACCATTCTATAACATACTCTAAACATAACAACAAATAGTAACAGTTAACTTAAAGGTGAACCACCCCATGACTTTTTAAAGTTGCATTTGATGAATATCAATACAATAATGATTGAATTTACTTTCTTGGAAGATTGTAAAATCCCTCATGATTCCTCAGCTTTGATTTTAAGATATTCTATCAAATAAAATGGGGGGTGGGGGTAGTTCATGAAATGATGGTGGTATGTTACACAAAAGCAGTCTATCAAGATGAAATGATCATTAGTGTGCTGCAATTTGCCCTTTCTATATATTTATCATTTTCATTAATTGATGTCTTCTGTGAAATGTATTGGACTACATAATATATTACCTAACTATTTATTACAGGCAGAAAAGGAATAATGACATTTTGTCACAGTAGATAGACTCTAAGCTAACTCTCGCTAATTATTGTTTTGACATTTGCGTGCGTTATTTCAGCACCCAGAAATGATTTTACTACCGGCTAAAATGCACTATAAAGTGCCTCGCTCGATGCTGCCGGATTGCAATAAAGCAAATTAGTTCCCCTGTCTCTCTCTCTCTCTCTCTCTCTCTCTCTCTCTACATGCTGATAATATATTCATTGCTAAGCTTTTAATTGACTTTTAGCAGGCATTCCTTTCTTAAAATGTACTTCAAGTTGTATGAGGCGTTGCATTGTGTGACATCATTTCTAACGGTTAATCTGCATTTTTTACTCATTCTTCTATTTTTGTCGCAGTCCTCCTAAATGGCAATGAATTCTACACGGGTGTAGTTTTGTGCTAGTGTTGCAACACTCCTAACATAAAAATGCAAGCAAATACCCAGAAGAGATTTGGCCAATTTTCCAGTCTACTGTGCCTTCAGACCACATAATACTGTAAGTCTTTGTAATAAGGATTGTTGCCAGTTGCTTTTCTCTTGACCTTGCTTGCAGGGCCTGGATATGTTTTTTATGTTTAAAGATAGTACAGGTATGGGACCTATTATCCAGAATGCTCGGGACCTGGGTGTTTCTGGATAATTGATCTTTCTGTAATTCATATCTTAAGTCCACTAGAAAATCATGTAAACATTAAATAAACCCAAATAGGCTGGTTTTGCTTCCAATAAGGATTAATGATATCTTAGTTTGGATCAGGTACAAGACACTGTTTTATTATTACAGAGAAAAAGGGAAATCAATTTGAAAAATCTGGATTATTTGATTATAATGGAGTCTATGGGAGACAGCCTTTCCGTAATTCGGAGCTTTCTGGATAACGGGTTTCCAGAAAACTGATCCCATACCTGTACCAACATCTAAAACATTGTTTTGCAGATTATTTATATTAGTTCTGCCCCAATGGTGTTTGAATTCCTTATTCCACACATACACAGCAGAGCTAGTTCTAACAGGAGCCCATTAACCTACCAGCATGTTATATGTTGTCCAGATTTGTTTAAAAAATTGCATGCTAAATCACTGCTTGTTCAGCTCTTAAAATTGTGTTCTGTCATAGTAATGACCAGTTTGCTACAATTTGTGAAACTAATAACACTTAGGGGCAGATTTACTAAATTCACATGAATAATTTGAAGTTTGATTGAATTTTAATTAAATTCGAATTTGAACCTTCGAATGTGCAAATTAGACAAATTCCACCATCGAATAGTCGAATTAGAATAATTTGAATATTCAAATAAAATTTTATTCGAATATTCGATTATTCGATGGTCGAATTACTTCCCCTTTAAATTTTTATTCGGCAACCTACTTCGCCAGAACTGAGCTACCGAATTGGGAATCATTAGTTTAGATTGAATTAAAAAAATTTGATTGATTGATCAATCAAATTTTTCCTATTCGATTGTTTGATCGATCGAATTGCGGTAAAATCCTTGGAATTCAATAGTCGAATTCAAAGGATTTTACTTCCCTTTTATTCATATGTTCGAATTTCGAATTTTTTTTTTCGAAATTCGACCAATGATAAATTTGCCCCTTAGAATAAAAATTATCAAAATTGGCATCACTCCATTGTTATACTGTATTATTTAAGGGATACTGTCATGGGAAAAATGTTTTTTTTTTTAATACATCAGTTAATAGTGCTGCTCCAGCAGACTTCTGTACTGAAATCCATTTCTCAAAAGAGCAAACAGATTTTTTATATTTCATTCTGAAATCTAACATGGGGCTAGACATATTGTCAATTTCCCAGTTGCCCCAGGTCATGTGACTTGTGCTCTGATAAACTTCAATCACTCTTTACTGCTGTACTGCAAGTTGGAGTGATATCACCCCACCCCCCAGCAGCCTAACAACAGACAACAGCTCCCTAACACAAGATAACAGCTGCCTGGTAGACAGTGTCGGACTGGCCCACCAGGATACCAGGAAAACTCCCGGTGGGCCAAGGTGTCAGCGGGCCCTCTTGCTTATAACATTTGGCCTATTTCATGGTCATTACCTAACTCTAAGGGAAAGTAAAAGATGCTTAATAATGGAAGAACAGAGAATAGTAAGTAGATATAAAAGACTATGTTGTGTTTGGTAGCCGAGGATGCTGCAGGCCATTTGTATAAACACCACAGACTAGAAGGATAAAAAGGGAGAAGAGGAGGAATCATAATTTGTAAAGTGGGCCCACAGTCTAAAGTTTTCTGGTGGGCCCATGATCTAAGGTTGTCTGTTGGGCCCCTGGCATCCCAGTCCGACACTACTGGTAGATCTAAGAACAGCACTCAATAGTAAAACCCATGTCCCACTGCGTACTATTCAGTTACATTGAGAAGGAGAAACAACAGCCTGCCAGAAAGCAGTTCCCTCCTAAAGTGCTGGCACAAGTCACATGACCAGGGGCAGCTGGGAAATTGACAAAATGGCTAGCACCATGTCATATTTCAAGAATGAATATAAAAAAAATCTGTTTGCTCTTTTGAGAAATGGATTTCAGCACAGAATTCTGCTGAAGTAGCATTATTAACTGATGCTTTTTGAAAAAAAAAACATTTTCCCAAGACAGTATCCCTTTAAAACCAAAAAGTATCGGCAAGTAACACCTGACATTATTTTAGAAAAGATTTTTTTGCACAGACACACACACTATAAATATAAAGCAGTCAAGAAATGTAGGCATTTACATAAGCAATTTAATCCCTGATACAAAAGTACTCAGAGAATATGACACTCACGGGACTTATGCAATTACAAATAATAAACTTTAATAAACGCTGTTTACTGAACGAAAGAGACTGTCCAGAGGCCAGTTTCTTTCTTTCAATAAACCACATTTTTACCTTCATAAGTCCTCTAAGTGTGGTATCCTCAATATGCTTTTAGATTAAGTTTTCAGATTTAAGTTTTTAGTTACTTATGCCAGTAAGCAGTGGAAATAGTTTGTAGAAATAGTGTTATTTTGGCCCCAGCACTAGATGGCACTGTTAGATACTGGATCCCACCCCCCCCCGGAGGTTCTAGAGCAGGTTCCCCCTCAGTGGCACTTGGAGGGGATAGCCCTAGAGCAGGGGTCTCCATACTTCTTTTTACCCATACTCAAATGTAAAAATTATTGGAGAGCCACACAAGCTGAGTTATGTTAGCAAGTGATAGGGGCAAATTTACTATTCCCCAAAAATAATTCGTTTCTATTCGATATTCGATTAGCATTCGAATGTTAATCGAATATTTTTAGGCTACCTTTTATTTGATATTCGATCATTCGACGATCGAATACAAATTTATTCGATCAGTCGAATAAATCATTCGAATGAACGAATAAATCATTAGATCATTCGAATGATTCCTACGATTCGAACGATCGAAGACTTCGATCGTACAAATCCTATTCGATATGGACTTAGCCTCAGAAGCCTATGGGAGTGCTCCCATAGGCTTCTATTGCAATTCGGTAGGTCCAATCTGCCAAAGTAGGCAATCGAATAAACTTTAAAATTAAAATCCTTCGCTGGTCGAATTATCGAATATTCGTCCATTCGACTCTATTCAAATGTATTCGATCGCTCGATCATTCCCTATTCGATGATCGAATATGCCCAAATTCACATATTCGACAAAACGAATAAATCCTACATTCGAAATTCGATCGAATTCGATCGAACTTCGAATCCTTCACGTGAATTTAGTAAATCGGCCCCATAGAGTTGTGGAGCTGAGGAGGTAAGGAAGGGGCCAGGACACCAGCCATACCTTGTCTAGACATAGACTAAAAGGAGAAGGGAACTAGGTTAAGTAGAACCTCAAGGCAAGGTTCAGAATCAGTAAAGGACAAAGACCCTGGCCCAGAAGGAGATACAGGGAGTTGGGCAATAGGCTTAACCAGGAGGGTGGAAACCCTGGTTCTGTTTTGATGATAATAACTTGGTACAAAAATTACTGTTGGAGAAATACTGGTGACTGTAAATGAAGTTGTTCTTGTGATCACCTGCAAGACCACATGGACCTATTTATTCTCCTCTACATGTTTGACAGTGATATATGCTCTAGAGTATTAATTTGGCCATTTTTCACTACCAGTAGTTGGGGCACAGCACCTCTATGCATTGCCTGAGTTAGCAATCAATGTCAGCCCTTTTTTGGTTGGATCTCCAGTTCCAAAATTAACTTTTTTGTACTTTTGTAATGATAAAACCTCTCTGAATACAGGAGACACAGCTAATTTTCTTTCTGCAGTATATTAAATGGGAAACAATAACAAACGGTAAAGAATAACCCAGGGAGTAGGACAGGAGATCCCACTCATGGCAGGCCACAATGGAAATATGAATCACACAATAAATTATTTGGGTGGAGCAAATTAAAAACATATAACACAAACTTTCAACCATCACAGCCCTGCATTGATTTAAAATTCTGAATAAATAAAAGGATGCATTAGGCAAATTACAAGATGGTCTTGTGAATATTGGGGCAATGTGAGAAACAGCAAAGGCCCTGTGTGGTACACATCTTAATATTCATTTTTAATATTCCTGATTTGACTTCATGGTTTTCTCACAACTCCTAAAGATCAAATTGATATCTTAAAAGCATTACTGGGGAGGCGAAATCCCATTACCTAATGATTAATACCCATAGTTTAGGCAGGAAATCTCTATTCCATGCACACAGTTATTACATTAGTGATACAACCATCCATAATTTAAACTTCACAAATCTTTATCTTCCAAATGACCATGTAGGTCACCTTCACTGTAATTCTGCACTTAGATGTATAAAATGGTACTCTATGTACTGTATGCTAAAAAGCCTAATGTTAATGTCAGCTGTACTATGGTGTATATAGAAGTAGCCTTCACTTTCAGAGTAAAACAGGGATGTCACAATTACTGGCCACTCATGAAAAGTTTTTTTTTTTCTAATTTAAAGTTTTCTGAAGTATGGGCAATTAATTGATATAATTGAATTGATATATCTGTAAAGGGTGAACCATCTCACAGCTGATTTAGTAGAAAATGTGCTAAGTTGCATGACCACAGCATGGTCCAAAAATGAAGCCCAATCTACTGCAATTCCTTGGAAAAATACAACAGAAACTTGCCCTCCACTATGTATAAGTAGGTATAAATTCTACATTCCACTCAAACAATGAAATGTAAATAGGCCATGCAGACTGTGCCCTGAAACACCCTAGTTGTTTTGCATCATGATCTTTTCTGGACAAAAAGGAATATTAATCTGTGGATAGAATTTTTTTAATTATTATAATTGTATTGGGTTTTCAGAAGAAACGGTGCCCAAAGACCTACAATGAGGCAGTCTGTAAGGTGCAAGGAATGTGCTGATACAAAAGTGAACAATCTTTTTGGCTCAGGTCACATGGAGCAACCACTAAATCAAATACTATACTGATGGGATCATTGAGAATCTTGCAGTGTTATTCCCCTTTGTGGCAGGTTTTAGGGCTATTTTTCATAAGCTTTCATCTTCAGTGGTCAATCAGTTGAAATCAATAGTCAATCAGTTGAAATAAATGATTTTAAAGTTTGTTAGCTATGACCGAAAAGCAGTTGTTAAACAGACTAACTTGGCCATTTAGACAGTTTGCCATTTCCTTGTTTACAGGGACGGATTTACATAGCGGGCGCCCTTAGGCCCACTGCCCTTCATTGCCCCCATACTCTGCCCTCTATTCGTAAATTTTCATCATCGGGACTGGAGCAATGGGGATTGGAGCATGGGAAATTTAAAAAACTATCATATCTCCTGCGTATCCCTAGTGTTTCTGAACCAATGTGGGTGTGATTGAGCAGCATGCCACCCCCTAAAATCCTGCCACGCTAGGCCTGGGCCTAGGTGGCCTTTCCACAAATCTGGGCCTGCTTGTTTAAGGATTCTCCACTGGGAGATTTAGCCCCAAGAGAATCTCCAATAACTGCTTGAAACCTGAAGCTAAAAGAGATCCAGTCATTGTTTCGTCACCTTCATTTGCAACCAGTGTCCTACTTATACTGTACCAGTAATTCTCAGCTGGAATATTTACAAATAGAGGCAAGTCAACAGTATTGGTCAAAGAATGAAGACCATACCAAAGCTAAGGCTTGTTATACTTCTGGAGAACTCAAAGAACCCCAGGGTAAAATCTTAGGAAGGTCTCTCTTGCATTGGCAAATGTTATTGTTCATGCGGCGTGCATAGCTGGATTGCAAAGAGAAACCCCCGAAAAAAACTAGTTCGTATGTTCTGTGGAAAAATTAGACTACAGTAGAACTCTTTTGCCTGAATTTATGATTGGTGAAAGGCAAACACTGAATTCCATCATAAGAACCTTCTCTCATCTGTGAAACTTTGTGCTGGCAATATCATGGTTTTGGCCTGCTTTCCTTAGAGGACCACAGAAGCTTTGCATCTTAATCTAAATATCAAATGACAGTGGGTCATGCAAGATTAAAACTATAAACACACAAGTTGATCTGCCAAAGAATAGTTTAAGTAGAAAAAAGTTAATGTTTTGGAATAGGCAAATGAAAGTTCTGCCCTATAAGACCTGAAGAGGCCAGGCAGTTAATGTGAGGAAGCCTACCCACATCCCTGAGTTGGAGCTGTTTTGTAAGAAGGAATGAGCTAAAATTCCTCCAAGCCGATGTGCAAGACTGATATATAGTACCCCAAAACATTTAATTGCAGTTCTTTCTGCATAGAGGGAACGCCAGTTGCTGATTGCAAGGGTTCCCAACACGCATAATCTTTTTAACTCAATTGTTTAACTGGGTTTTCTTTATCTATTTTTAGTACTTGTGAGAAAAAGGTTATATTTATTTAACATAGTGCCTGGTAAGTGGTGGATCTTTGGCTTCTGTGTCTGAACCATCTGAGCATGGGTACAGGGTGATTTTGCCCCAGAGGGACCACTACCTCTAATGTTGAGTCTGGGAGCAGGGACACAGTGAACGAGACCAGTTAATGACATAGTACTCTCTAGGAAAGTATGGTAGGGAGGGAAGATATAAAGATCAGCTTTGTGCTCCATCAAGGAGGTGTAGCAGGGAGTAGCTTCCCAGGCTGTAAGATTTGCCTACAGTGAAGGGACCACAGTGAATAGGGTGTCAGGCTTTAGGTTCTCCTCCCTCACCATTCCACTGGGTGAGATCCAGACCACGTATGAGGAATTTCTGCCTTGAGGTATGCTGTACTGCCTTGACTACATTCTCAGATCGATCTCATCAAACTGTCCTAGCCTTCTGAATACCTATTCTTTATATGCCTCTTTGGACTGTAAGTAACCCTATGAATCATGCGTCTCTGACAAATAAACAACTTCTATTCTGTTTCACTGCAAGAACCTCTCTATGTCCTTTCTTTTACCTTTTTATGCACAGTAGCATGTAGGAGTTGTAGTTGCACTACACTACACCTTCATTTCTTTCACTTAGTGAAGGCCCTGCCTTAAGTGTAAAATGTAACCCATGCTCTAATGCACTAGCTGGACATTAACCCCTTGGGTCTAAATATTCCAGAATAGTGTTACACTCATATTTTACAAGGTAACCATATCACCTTTATATAGTGAATAAAGTACCCCCTGTTGTAAATTATAAGTAAATTATAAGTTACCAAGAAGTTTCATGAACATATAAAAACACGAGGCTGAAGAAGGTAACTTCTAATATACTCATATTTGGCAACTGGGGGTTCTTTATTTATGATCATACACAAGTTTCATTGAGTCATGTGACAGAAATTACATCAGAACTCACCGTTTATAACTGATGACATCAGAACTCACCATTTATAAGGATATAATTTACAAGAGATTTGTGGCTTTTGTGTATTATAAGGAGACGCTGAGCATTTGCTCAAGAAGATAATTCAAGGTGCAGAAAAATATACCAAGGTGAATTATAGAATGAAGAATTTGTATGCCTTGTCATGTTATTACAGCTCCAAATTGTCTACTAATTGAAGATACTGTAGTATACCGCAGTCTATTGTGATTATTTACACAACCCATAACATTTGTACACCCCCAGTTGTGGTTCTCAATATACAGATATGGGAACCCTTATCTGGAAACCTGTTATCCAGAAATCTCTGAATTACAGAATGCCTGTCTCCTATTGACTTAATTTTATCCAAATAATCCCAGTTTTTAAAAATGATTTCCTTTTTCTCTGTAATAATAAAACATTTCCTTATACTTGATCCAAACTGAGATATAATTAATCCTTATTGGAGGCAAAACCAGGCCTTTTTAATGTTTACATGATTTTCTAGTAGACTTTAGGCATGAAGATCCAAATTACGGAAAGATCCATTATCTGGAAACCCAAAGGTCTCGATCATTCTGGATAACAGGTCCCATAGCTGTACAATGGCCAACCCCCTAAACAGAAGGGAGCCCATATATCTCACGTATTAGTTAGAGTCATATCCACACAGTGATAGTTGCATAAACACTTACATTTTTTTTCAGGGGTCAAAAAAAGAATGGTTTTAAAATTTTAAATCAGGAAAATGTATTATGCATAATATATACTGTATATATGAGACCACAAAAACAAAACTATATCAATTGAGGGAAAACTTAAACTCAGGGGATCTAAAATTGAGGTTTCACTGTAGTTGGATGAAATTTGTGAATTTGCAACAGTATGCAGGATTCAGCCAGTCACACAAAAGCTTAGAGCTAAGCAGCCAATCAAAACTTGACTTCAACTAAAAAAATATAGATTTAAGCAATCTGATCCTGTTCTGTAGAAAATACAACTGCAAATAGCATCAAGCTGCAAAGAGTATCCAGACAAATAGTAAATACTGTAATGATCATTTATGAACATTGTGCAATGTGTAAAGTGCAAAATGTGGATGCAAATCATCATGTCTTTACCCACAATGCAGAGTTTTTTTCTCCAGAACTCTTGTGGCTCATATGTCAAAGGAAATGCAATTATGTGAATGGTCTTTTTTTAAATCAGGTGCAAGATGTGGCTAGCAAAGTCAGGATTGCTTCACCTGGTGTATGGCGTTATTAATATAGCATTCTTTTGGTGCAAGTCTGATGCGTCTACTAATAATCTAGTATGGAAATTTTACCACTCCCAGGATGGTAGTAACTGGCACTGATACTGTAAATGCACTTGAAGGATTGACACAGTGGTGCTTGGCATAACTATATATGCAGTACAGTCAAGATGCTCAACATTTTCATCCATTTTAGCACAACTATACTTTTAGGGCACATTTACTATGAGGTTTAAAAAATTGTGGAATCATTTGCCACACATCGCCGGGCATTGATGTAAAAAATGGCATGATTGTTTTGTGAATTTTTTCTTTGAGCAACTTCAGCCAGAACTTACTTACAAGGTCTGAAGAAGTGTAAAATAACGGCGGAAAATCAGGTGTTTGCACAGTGTAAAATATCACACATCCAGGGCCGGATTGGGGGGCCCACCGGGGGTACTGCCCCAGGGCCCCCCCTCTGCACTGCGTTGTGTTTGTACACATGGGTGCTGTGCCTTGTTTGTTTGTGTGCATGAATGCTGTGTTGAGTACGAGCGCAATTCTTATGCTGCGACCACCCGACAAAAAGAGGTTGTGGCATTGAGAAGCAGATCTGGGCAGCCAGGGCCCACAAGAGCCGGGGGCCCACCGGGTTTTAATGTTGGTGTCCCGTCGGCACAGTCCAACCCTGCACACACCTTGATAAATTCACCATTTATCTTACACAGCTTTTTTACACCATTTATCCCACCCCTTGCAGGGGTTCTTTCCTCAGTGATGAATTAGTAAATAATACAATTTACATTAAAACTTATACAGTAATTCCTGTCTCTCTGCAACACTGTGTATCAGAAATTCTGAGTTTTCTTGCACTTTAATGTCATTACTACCCATCTACATACTATTAAAGTAAGCAGAATGATCAGGATATTTGAACAGCACCCAAAACATATCTAAACTGGCAGCAAGTCAGACTTACTTAAGCCATGCCTTATTTGGCCAAAAATCAAATCTAAATATTATGTTTGGCCCACAAACTTCAAAACAAAGTGGCCTGTTCCATGTTGTGATATGCCAGGCCTCGTTTAATGACTTCGGACAACAAACGGATGCACTTTATACTGCATCAAAATATAACATTATGCTTACATAATCATAGAGGTAAACTGATGAAAGCATTGCTTAATCACTCGCAGCCCTCAAGGATTGCAATACATTAGTAAGCTGCCAGCACTTTCTAAGGGAATGCTGGGAGTGGTAGTAAAACATCATCAACTCTTACACTTTAAAGTACTACCAGCATGGAAATGTGTTCAGTGTTGGCAAGACTATACACCACTATTGTTTAGAAGATAAGCCCTTGTGGACAGGGCCCTCCTTACCTATGTGTTGGTTTGTGTGAATGTTAGTTGTTGTGCCCCCTCGTGTACGTCACAGCTGGTGCTTTATAAATGAATGTAACAATGATAATAATATAACTGATGTACAGACAGTGGATGCCTAAGGAGGGAGTGTATAGTTTACAGCCAGGCTTTAGTTTCAGATGTGCTGCTGCATCAGCGCCTGGCCACATACAGACAGTAACAACAGCAGAAGTCATGTTTTCCATTGCTGCTCTGGCTACTGCAGGGTGAGGCTGCCCTTGTGGGTGTCATTGGGGTTCAGCAAGAAAGGGAGACACAAACCTGTGAGCATCAGGGTGCTGGAGCTAAAAGCTGCTGGACTCATCTTAGATACAGTGATGATCAGTGCCCACAGCATTCTCTTCTTCTCTCCTGCTTGTCACAGGGTACAGCAGCAACATCCCCTCCTCTTCCTCTCCCCTCCCACTGTCTCCAGCCCTTCTCTCTCTTTCCCCTCCTTCAGCTCCCTTACTACAGCTCCGTGCTTTCCTTCCATCACTGTCTCTTCTGATAGACAGTGGGATCATGTTGACAATCCCTCTGTGCCCCAATCTGGAATGTCACATTTCTGGGGAGGAATAAAGACGAGGGGAACAGAAGCACCACTGTTTGTGCAAAGGTTAAATAAGAAACACAAAAGGCCTTTCTTAACAGAACTGTATAGAGCTATCTGTTATCTGTTGTTTTTTTTTAAACGCAACCCAATGTTCAAAAAACATAATTCTAAGCAACTTTGCAATATACATTTATTACAAATTATCTTACAAATTTATTACAAATTGGTTTTTAAGTTACTTGTGTATGTATTGCTATTGAAAGCAGTGCTTGTTTCTATTCTCTGTCCTGATGGCTTGCACAGTTGATACAATGTAGGACAAGCCAGCTGATTTAAAGACCTGTCTTTGATTGAGACTTTTGCAACATTGTTTATAAAGTAACAACCTGGAGTTTAGCAAATTTAGCTTACAGTAGCAATTGTTTTTTTTTTTTTTTTTTA
>CM044441.1:30063674-30077383 GCA_024363595.1 Xenopus borealis
AAAAAAAAAAAAAAAAAAAAAAACCTAGAATGTTTTGAGATTTATTATACCCAGAAGCTGGAAATAGCTCAAATTCAAAAATACTTCAGTTAAAACCTGTCAGGGTCATGTAGAAGTCAATGGCAGAGGTCCCTTGAACCATTTGAAGATGCTAATGGCCTTCATGATATTCAGGTTTCTTCGGTGGTTTTCAAGCAAAAAGTCGATTAATTCACTCCCCACACTCCCCGACCATTTCTCCCCCCCAGTACACTGATTTGAGTTTTTTACATTACAGTTTTTTCATAAATTATAAAACATTCAAGTTGTGAGTTTACTCGAGGTATAAAAAACCTGATAAACCTTATAAACTTGACCGTTGTTAAATTACCCTATTAGTGTTGTAATACATGTTAAGATGGCATCCATTATTATTATTATTATTATTATTATTAACATGTATTTATATAGCGCCAACATATTTCCATGCCCAACAAGGTGATCTTGGTTCAATATGGAAACCCAAAATCAGGAACAAATCTGACTTTTTTTTTATTGAATTTTGGTAACAATACAAATTGTTTAATAGTTTAACATTCAAAGAAAATAAAGAATTGTCTTACAATACATTGCAGCCTGAGGAGGCCCATGAGACAAGGACTAGTGATGGGCGAATGTACCCCGTTTCGCTTTGCCGAAAAATTTGCGAATTTCCAGCGAAATTCGGCAATTGTCGAAAAAATTAACGAAACAAGTCACGGCACGTTTTCGCCGCATCACGTCGTTTCGATGCGCGTCTCGTCGTTTTCGCCGCGTGCCGCGTCATTTTTGTCGCGTCGCGTTAAAAACGACGCACGACTCGTTTTTTTTGGCAAATTTTCACTGGTGTTTCGTGAATTTATTCGCCAGCGGCGAATCGCAGGAGTTCGCCGCGAATTCGCCCGTGGCGAATAAATTCGCCCATCACTGACAAGGACTTAATTATGCTCTCATTTGAAACTATCTGACAGTTTGTTTTAAGGTGTTTAACAGTGAAAGTACATGAAAAGTATAACAAGAACAAAAGAAGGAAAAAACTCAAAAAAGAATTAAAAAATTCTTATCCAGAATGTTTGAGACCTGGGATTTTCTAGTTTGGATCTCCATTTGTGGTCTACTAAAAAAATAATGTAAGCATTAATTAAACCAAATCTAATTGTTTTGCCTCTAATATGGATTCATTATATCTTAATTTGGATCAACAAGGTACTGTTTTATTATTACAGAGAAAAGGGAAATATGTTTCAAAATGTTGAATTACATTTCATTAAAGGGGAAGGAAAGTCATCCTGCACTTGGAGGTGCCAAATGTTAGGCACCCCCAAGTGATTATATTGACTTACCAGAAACCCCTTGGTCTGTGCTCCTATCAGCAGAAAACTGCACCAGCCCGGGGTTATACCAGTGAGCACCACAGAGCGATCCTCTTCTGTCTTCCAGTTTCTGCAAGTAAAGCTGGCCATAGACGTAACAATTACGATCTTTCTCGGAAAACATCTTTCCAAGAAAGATCGTTCATTTCAACACACACGTGTAGAGCTGAATCGTCAGATATACAGGTAGAAACAATAGAATTCTACTTGTATCTGACGATTCAGCACTAACAATGGCCGATGTTCAGGGTGCTTTCAAAGGCATCCGATCAAAATTTTCAATCAACCAGCTGACCGATATCTTAATCCTCTGATGATGTCGGTCGGCTCATTTCCCACCATACACGCACCGAATATTGTACGAAAATTCGTTTCGTACGATATTATCTGTGCGTCTATGGCCACCTTAAAACGAAAGCCAAACTTTAACTAAAAAGCCAGCTATTTTGCTCAACTGCGCGTGCATTTGCCCTGGAAAATTTGAAGAAGGAAAAAGCTGGAGTAGAATCCAGTTTCTCACTGGTATAACCTCGGGCCAGTGCAGTTTTCTGTTCATAGGAACACCGGCACAGGGTTTCAGGTAAGTCAATTCAACATAACATTTGGCACCCCCAAGTGCAGAATGACTTACCTTCTCCATTGAAGTGCAGTCTATGGCAGAAGTTTCTGGATAACAGGTTTCCAAATAACAGATCCTATACCTGTAATTATTTTTTACAGACTTCCCTTTCTAGAGAAAACTGTATTGAATACAAAAGTATTGTATAGCTTTTCCATGGCATGTTGGATTCATTGTAGTTTCTGTTGTTAGGCTAGGAGGTCAATGGGAATCTTCTGCCATCATCAGGTTTTTCAAATGAACAGGGTATGATAGGGAGGGATCCAAGAAAAGGATGTAGTTCACTGTCCTTCCTTATGTTCTCTCTTGGGGCTCATGATTCTGTGTGTCACATGGGACTCATGGGAAACAACCATCCTGTCTTCCCAATCAATATTGTGGCCAGATATTGATCTGAAAGTCCCATTGGAAGCCCCATAGTCGCATACGTGGGTAGATAAAGCAGCCAATATCGGTCCTTCAGACCAATTTGGCAGCTTATCTGCCCGTGTATGGGGCTTCCATGGGGATCAATATTTGGGCACAATATTGGGCACGATATTGATTGGGAAGACCGACCCGTCAATTCCTGGTTACAATCCGATTGTTCGGCCCTAGGGCAAATGTTCGGATTACCCCGATATAGCCCTGCAGTTAGTGGGCATGTGGGGGAAAGATCCGCTCGTTTGGCGACAGGGAGACTAATAATGTATGGCCAGCTTTAGGGTCTCTATTCAAGTAGGTCCACTCAATTTACTGTACACATACATTAACACTTTACCACACCTAAAGAAAATGATCCTACGATGTGAAATATATTGTGCAATGTTTAAAGGGGTTGCAAACCCAAAAATAAATTTCTGCCTTATACAAGGATATAGAATTCTAAAAACCTACCAGTACATAATAATTGCACTTGTTAAGGGTTTTATAAACCTCTTTGTAAATGTAATTGCCATTCAAAACAGTATCACTCCTTTGCTGTTCTCTGCACTGCTGGTTCTCTGCACTGGTGGTTCTGAATAATGCAGCAGAAGCCAGCTAATTAACAGACCAGTGCAAGCATGAAGCCCATTGTGGAAAATGGCGCCTTGCCCTGAGGAGAGTTGAGTTGACGACATTGTTTCAGGAATCAGGAGTGCAGAAAGGGACATGCCACATTGCTTGCACATACAATTACATTTGCAAAGAATGTTGCTTAGAATTACATTTTACTTCATAAGCCAAAAACATTATTTTTGAACTGAAAGCACATTTAAGGGTTTTCGGTATTACTGGAATATTGGTAGCTCCATGTAGCACTGATATGTAAGATGTTTTGAGCACAACACAAGTGCTAGCAGCTGGCCTAAACACATCTCTACATAGTATTTAGATGAGTCATAATAACACGTGTGGCTCATTTCACAGCTTAGCTCAGTTTTAATTGATAAGAGGCAATTTACAACTGAAATGAGCAATCCAGCAATTATACAGTATATGGTCAATAAACAGCTTGATATCTAGGGCAAAAAAAATATAGTATATAGCCACAGAATTCTGCACATTCTACAGAGCTGCATTACCAACCCCTTACCTATATATCTTGTACATTACATGTACATATCTTAACATTTTTTTCTTTCAAATGTTTTTTACTGAGTTTTTCAATTAAACATGCACAAATTTTAATCGTTATCGTAAACAAGTATTGGGAATAAGAAGAAAGTAAATACAATGAACATTAGTTGGAAAGAGTCGTAAGAAAAAAAGCAATTTCTTAAAAAATAATAATGAAGACCAATTGAAAAGTGGCTTAGAATTGGCCATTTTATAACATACTAAAATTGTACTTAAAGGTGAACCACCCCTTTAAACTATATCTGTAATAAAACCAAGAATTAGAAACTTAAATTCACGAAGTTCAATCGACGAACTTCATGAACTTTGTGCGCATGCGCAGTAGTACCAGCGTGCTACTGCGCAAGCACCGCCGAGCACCGACGGATCCAGGAAGAAGCGATTGGAAGAGAAGATGGCCCCTGTGAACTTTGCTGGAGGGGACTTACACAGAGGGGTACGTAGCAATTTAGGGGCAATAGCCCGGGGGAGAGGAGGGAGGGAGCCCATGGGGGTGTGGGGGGGAGGGGTTAGCGCCTAGGGGAGTTGGATTCCCCTTTAAGCTATAAAATCATATAAACCTGTTCTATAGCTGAGTTCCAGGCAATAAATGGGAAAGAATGTAGCTGAAAACAGCATGTTATTTCAGTTGTTCCCTGTTAACCTACTGTCTCACATTCTATTGGATATATAAAAACAAACAAGGAAAAATTGTGCCCAGCAAGAATTTTTAAAAACATTAAGCAGGAGTTCAATGAGGTTGTGACCACAAAATACAAGAGGTCCTCTGCACTCAACCCATTATCAATATAAATTATATAAATTGTTCTGTATAAAAATAAAAACTTGGTAAATAGATAGGCAGTGCAAAATAAAAAAATGTTTCTAATATAGTTAGTTAGCCAAAAATGTAATGTATAAAGGCTGGAGTGACTGGTTATGTAACATAATAGCCAGAATCCAACTTCTTGCTTTTCAGCTCTCTTGCTTTCCACTGACTGGTTACCCTGGTGACCAGGCAGTAAACAATCAGTGACTTGAGGTAGGGCCACACGGGCCATAACTGTTGCTTTTGAATCTGAGCTGAATGCTGAGGATCAATTGCAATCTCACTGAACAGTTATGTCCCATGTGGCCCCCCCTCAAGTCGCTGACTAACTCAAAGTTAAAGAACCCGAACCGCTTCCCCCTGCCTAAGAAGGCGACACAGGGTGGGAATAGGTGCAGGCAATTCTTCATTAATCAGCTGGAAGGCAGGGGGAAGTGGATCGGGAGATTAGTCGCCCCAAAGAAGAGGTGATCAGTCGTCAGGCGACAAATCTCCCCGAATCTTCCCGTCTGGCCGAACCCTAAAGCTACTAAAAATGCCTTACCCTTTAAACAAACAGGGATTGTTTGTCCATATATTGCAATATATTTAAGCTGGCCAACTACGTCAAAGTCATCCCATATCTGGCCAGTCCTACTCTCAAATTGCATCTGATTCATTAAGAATTCTATTGCTTCATTATACATTTTACAAAGGGACTTATGGTGGCCATACACGGGGGGATCAAACATTGGCAAATGAGCGGATCTATCCCCGATATGCCCACCTTGAGGTGGGCGATATCGGACTGATCCGATCATGGGCCCTGGGGCCCAACGATCGAATCAGAATAGAGGAGATGTGAGTGATCGGATTGCGGGACCACATCAACGAACAGATGCTGCCACAATCCAACGGGATTTTAAGTCCTGTCTGATCAACATATGTCCGACTTTTGTCCATATATCGATCAGGGAAGCCAGTTGGAGGGCCCCATACACAGGCCAATAAGCTGCCGACTCGGTCTGTCGCCAGCTTTTATCGGTCCGTGTATGGCCACCTTAAGTTTTACCTGCCTCTTACTCGCTGCTTTCAAAGTAAAAACTCCCAAACTTGGTTGCCCTTTTATTAGACACCAGTGGGATCACCTGACTATAGCTGGAAAGGGTGGGGGCTACGACATGGAGCTGGTCACTGCTCCTATATGAACTATAACAAACAAGGGAAAGTTGTGATCACCACTAATTTTTAAAAACATTAATTGGGGGTGCAATATGGCTGTGACCACAAAATTCACATAGACAAATACAAGAGGTCCTCTGCACTCAACCCATTATCAATATAATAAGGACATTGAAACATTTTGTGCCTTAAGCTACTAAAAATGCCTTACCCTTTAAACAAAACAGGGATTGTTTGTCCATATATGTATGAGCTAATCCCAGTGTTGGGGCAACCCTGTCATTTCAATAGCGAGCAATCTACTGGGGATAATGAATATCGCTACACTGATCCAACAGTGCCATTGACCTTTATAGAAAAATATCGGGTAACAAATAATGAAAATTAAAACTAAAGGCTACAATATAGACTCCTCCTTCCCTCTGGTGAAGTCTTAAGATTTATCTAATCCGATGACATTTCCCTTTAGGCTTTACCGTGGCATCCAAGAAGCTTTTGTAATAAACCTGATGGTGTTGTTGATGATAATAGGTTTGGATGAGTTA
This sequence comes from Xenopus borealis, assembly GCA_024363595.1. NCBI lineage: Eukaryota > Metazoa > Chordata > Amphibia > Anura > Pipidae > Xenopus > Xenopus borealis. The sequence continues at coordinate 30,069,798 of CM044441.1, forward strand.
TAATTAGAGAAAATGTCAATGTTGTTGGTGCTCCGTTGGGTTGATATTAATGCTGAATAGAAAGCACACCAGCCATGCCTTTGTGCACTTTCTTAGAGTCCACCATGTTTATTTACAGAGCAGGTGTCTGGAAAATATTTAACGTTAACATATGATGTTAAATTACTAGTTTATATGAACTGGAAATAGAATAACAGCAATATTCTGCTACCCATATGTGGTAGTCATTAATCATGACAGGCATTACTGAGAAGTTTCTGTATGAAGGCCCAATCCCTATTTAGAAGCATGCAATTAAACCATTCCGTTTGAAAAGCCTGACAGGATATAATCTACTGTTGTTGTGTCTTAGTATTCATGTGGAAATCCAGTTCTGCTCGTGGTAAAAATAACTCACCATCAGCAATGTGTTTAAGTCCTGAGAAGTCTTCTGTGCATTGTGTTAAATATCTCTCTGGTGAGCAGTTAAGGGGTTAATAAGAAACGCAATGTAATGTATCTGCTCCTGTGGGGAAAGAGAAATTGGTCATGTATGGTGGAGCTTGTAGCAGATGATTATAACAATCAGGCCAGTAAATATCCTCTAGTACAATAATGTTAGTCTTCCATCCATCTCCACCAGCACTTCAGGTCCCCCTCTGTATTCATCGGTGCAACTGTCATATGCATTTCATTGATTGGAGTTTAAAAGCCTCTGTAAGATGGCTAAGGAAAACACAGCGATCTAATAAGAACCAAAAATTCACGACACATTATCCTGATTGGTTCTGGATTTTTTTTAAAGAAATGCTTTGCAGAGTTTGTCTTTCTTGGTGAAACCATGGTACTCCCATGTCTCCATGATGTTTTGGTCAAATGTCGTCAATGAAAAATTGGTAAAGGTATGAGATCAGTCATCCAGAATGCTCGGTACATGGGGTTTTACGGATAATGGATGGATTATTTGGATAAATCTATGGGAGATAACCTTACAGTTATTTAGAGCTTTGTGGATAATGGGTTTTTGGATAACGGATCCCATACCTGTACAACAGAGATCAAATTTCATTACAACTTTTGCACTGGTTTAACTCATTAGAACTGTAGGGACCCATAAGTACCATGGCCCTTATGGCTTCTTCCCTTGCCCTTTCACTAGCTGCCTTCTATTGGACTAAAGTCCAGGTAGCTATAATGTAGCATTATTTGTGACAGGTTGTGACCCACCCCCTGCAGTGCTGTATTAAAAGTACTTGCAGGGAGGGGCACTTCCTCTCTGGCCTGCAGCAGCTACCATCTCACAAGATCCATTGAGCCTGGAGTTAAGGCCCCAGAAGTTGTATTGTAAAGGTACTGTTACAAGTATCAAGTCGGGGAACAGGGCCCCGTGAATGAGGACTAGTCAGAGATAGGCTAGTCCTGTCATAGCACTCTCTAGGAGAGGTGAGAAAGAGAGGGAAGCGAGAAAGGGCAGCTCAAGCCCCATCAAGGAGGATAGTAGGGAGTAGCTCTCCCCCAGGCTCTACCTTGCCTGAAGTGAAGGGACCTCAGAGATAGGGACTGCAGGAAGAGTACTTAACCCCTGAGTCACCTGAACCTGCTGGTGGGATCCGGACCACATGGGCATTGATAACCTGGCTGGTGCAACTATAATTCCCATCCTGGTATCCTACCTGAGGGCACAATCTATGCTGTACCTGTACTAAGTATTTGCTGATCTAATACCACTGTCTGTGAGTATATACTACCCTGGCTGCTATTGTAAATAAACTGTTCATATTGTTTGCACAAAGAACCCCTGGCGTCCAACAACCTTTATTACACACCATATGCAGTATCGAGTTGTAGTTCTACTACCTCACACGTGATTTTCCATTTAGCGAAAGCCCTACCTGAGAGTGAAAGAGTCGCGTGTAACCAATGCTCTACCTATGCTAGTTGGTTTGGTCAATATTGGCCAAGAAAGGGTTACAGAACAATGATGACTTGCCCCAGTTATATCGATAAGTTCATGAAGCATGACCATATTAATCAATGGGATGTTTTTCACTAACCCTTTATAAGGCTTCACACCTTATGAACATTTTTTAAATCATTTAGAAACACGCTGAAAATGTAAAAATGCATATATTGCATTTTCGTTCGTTTCCATCTTGATACAGTCCAGAATACAACGACGGTTGTTGTAGCTACGGATAGAGATACACGGGCAGCAGAACCCTGATTTATATTAATATATTATTCATCCTTCTAGCAATAAAAAAGTGCCAGCAGCACACATTCCCCTGATTTCTTTCTACCAGACAAAACCTAGCAAAGGTAGGGTTAGTTTCCAAGGCGACTGCTGTTTGTATATTGACACAAGGTGGACGTCAGACAGCATGGTAATGATTGAGCATGGAGTCTGCCTTTCTCAAAATAAATGCAAAATAACTGACATTTTTTGTGTTTTAGACAGGAGTTGGAAAGGTGCCAAGTACACTCTGGAGTTATTCAACTTTGGTCTTTTTTTTTTTGCAGTACTTTCCATAGGTGATTCGTTCTATTTCTCTCTGAGACACTGAATTCCAGTAAACAGTACAGGTATGGGACCCAGGGTGGCCATTAGAAATCACAGGGCCCCACCCACACTGCCCCCCAAGCCCCACCCCAGATCCCACCCACTCCACACCACAGTTAAAAGACCACACAGACATCAGCGCTAAAAAAGGTGGGGCCCCAGAGAATATTTTTTAAAAGAAACCTTGGCGCCAGGGCCCCCTTACAAGTTAAAAAAAAATTGGGGCACCAGAAAATTAAAAAAACATTTGTGCCAAGGCCCCTCTTACAAGTTTTAAAAAAAATTGGGGCCCCAGAGAATATTTTCAGGGGTTGGCAGGGGTCTATAGAGTATTAATATAAGCTGCAAGAAACAGTTTCCTCAAGAGACCTCCTTATCTTAGAGTTGGGGCAAATTTTGGGAGATTTAGTTGCCTGGCAACTAATAGCCTCTTCTGCGTGGCGACAATCTCCCCAAACTGCCTTCCGTCTGCTTGAATATCCTCATGAGGAAACTTTGGGCGAATTCAGAAATTGAAGCTCCGCGAGGGTATTAGCGCAGGCGATTCTTCATTCAAGCAGACGGAAGGCAGGAATAAGGCAGTCCCCGATCTGCCCATCTGCTCCTACCCTAAAATAGTTGCAATATCTTATACTGTTACAAATGTATCTAAGTGTAGCTGCCACTTATTCTGAGCTCTCTGCCAAAAGCCTCTTATTAATGCCAATTGGTATGTTGTCCTGTCAGGCAAGATGGGTGGACCCTATTTATCTGTGATTGTAGCAATAAAAATCATATTACTTTATAATGGTTTAAAAGAGCAGTTATACTCCACAGAATTATAATTATATAGAATTATATAGATGCCTGCGTGAAACTTCTCAATTAGATTCTGCTTCTCTGCAAGAATCCTTTCTCTTTTCAAACCACTTTCCCTCCAGACTTTAGCAGCCATGATAAGGGAGGAGCAAATTACATCAAACGCTCCATATCCGGCGGCTTCATTGAAAGCAATGCTAGAGTGTACTGACCGATCAGCTGGGGGATGTGCTCAGCTAGGAATAGGGTGTGTTTGGTTTGTTATCTGTCTGGAACAGGGGTATCCAAACTTTTGGCTTCGAGGGCAACATTGGAAAAAGAAAAATTGTCTGTGGGTCACACATGAAATACATACTCATTTGTAAAAGTAAAGAAAATACACACAAAAATTACAATATCAGTTGGATAACCAGATGGATCTATAAACTGGAATAAGGGACACCTGGATATTAAATAGACTTGTAATTATATTATTATTACTAACTGGGCAATGGGCAGAGTCCCCCTCCTCCTATATCCTTTGCAACATGACGTTTTCTCGGGAACTAAGAGTTTCAAGCTGGGCCGCATTCATATCCATCCTGGGCCGCATTTTTCCCTTGGGTCACAGTTTGGACACCCCTGGTCTGGAAGGTAGTGCTGCCTGGAAGGTGACTTTCATTGACAATTACTGCCAATACCGGGGGTGTCCAATCTTTTGGTTTCCCTGGGCCACTTGAAAAAAGAAAAATTGTCTGGGGCCACACATGAAATACACAAACACTTTTGATTTGTAAAAGTAAAGACAATGCACAGAAAAGAACTACAATACCAGTTGAACTAGATGGAGCTATACACTGGAATATGGGACACCTGCTATTAAATAAACTTATTATTATATTATTATGACGTTTCCTCAGGAACTGAGCATTTCAAGCTGGGCCACAATCATATCCATCCTGGGTCGCATGTGGCCCTCGGGCTGCAGGTTGGACACCCCTGACCTAAACCTTTCAATATATATTTTTACAATTTTTCTAAAATTTTACATATGAAAATGAATTTGTTTGTTTCATGTCCAGATCAAAACCTGTCCGGTTTTCCAAATAAGATTGACATGGTGATTGACCAATTACCACATCACACCCCTCCTGGCATCATAGACCCACCTCCCCAAGCCACCCATTCTGCCCTGTGACATCACTGCCCATGCCCCTGTGATGTCACAGCTCGCCTCCTTTGCCTATACTTCATCCAATGGATAGGTGGCAACCCTAGCCATGACGCCAACAAAAGTACTTCTTAGAATTTAGGGATAGACACAACAGTGCAGTTTAATGAAGGAGGGTGTTATTGACAAATGTGCTTACTAAGCAGAGTTAAAGGGCAAGGAAAGGCAAAGAAATAAAATCCCATTTTTAATTTCTTTAATGAAAAAGAAATCTATCTCCAATATACTTTAATTAAAAAATGTGTACCGTTCTTATAAGAAACCTGACTGTACGCAGTGAAATTCTCCCTTCATTTAGTGCTGTGGATAGGAATTGTCAGACGGTCCCTAACTTCTGGCAGGAGGAGCCCCTGCCTTACTTACCAGCCATGCAGAACTCAAGCAGCTTTGTTTTTTTATCATTTATGACGATCCATAAGAAGCCCAGACCACACTGAGCATGTGTATGTAGTCTAGTCTTGCAAAGATGTATAACAAAGTTACAAGATGACAGCCCCCTGTGGCCAACTTTGAAATCATAAATCATTTGTTTGATTAGGCTTGTGATGCAGTAAGTTCATGTTTATGTTTAGTATACGAAATACAGCATTTCTAGCCTTATTCTATATTAGACTTTCCTTGCCCTTTAAGCTATGAAACACATTTTTAAACATATGAATAAATATGTATGAAAAAAAGCAAAAAAATGTGCATTATTTATTTTAACATATGTTTCTGTTTTTTGTTCTATATGGATAGTCTGGGATGATTCTTCATATAAATCCAGGATTTATTGTATAAATAGAATACCTTTCTACATAAATAATTAGCAGTTAATCACTTAATGCAGAGAAGTGAGAATATAGGAAGAAATCTTAGTGTGGCTGATGTATGCAGGGGTATCATGTTGCTGCTCAATACAGTTTCTGTGACCCCCCTGCCCTTGAATTATCCACTGCCCTGGGTGAGTCTCTGCTTTCCTGCTTTCTTAGCATCTTCTGCACAAACCCTCATCTCTGGGCCTTCGGTAGCTGCTGGTTATACGCACTAACAATCACTCTTCCTTCATAAGCACATTACTGCCATCCTCCAGGCATTCACTGATGCTTTGCTACGGAACTGTCTAAAAAGAAAAGGCCTTTTTAAAACAAACATTAGTATATTCAAATATTTTAATGCAGTTGTTTCCAGGTTCTGGTTAATAACATGTAGTCATCAATTTTAGTTGTATAAAAGAAAACTATTTTCATTTTTCTTTAAAATCATTTTGCAAGTAGGGGTGTGTCAATTTATGCCTGACATTTTAAAGGCTGGATATAAGAATGTTTATTGGGTGCTGAGACAGAGAGGATTCTGCACCCAGTAGCATCCGGCCACATATTCAATCTGTTCAAACCCCACTCATTTCCAGTAATACTTTCCCATTTCCTGAAAGGGCCTACTGCAAAGCATGCAGATGTGTGCCATTTTACTTACAAAAATAACTTAGAAATCAGTATATGTGACTAAAAATGATGTAATAAATGGGCAAAGGGTATTTTCCAAGGACACACCAGGACAGGACCCATCACCAGATTTTGGTATAGCATTTTACAGAAGTAGACCCCAGAGATGGCAGAGCCTTCATTTTCATCATGTACAGTAGAAGATTTTGTTTTCTTTATCTGTCTAATGTAAAACATGTTCCTAATGAGGTCATTATAAGTGACAGCGGGTATCATTAATGGAGACATTTTTTCTTGTGGTGTCCCCATTTTATCATTAAGGCTGTTGTACAGGGGGCAAATACGGGCATCAGTAAGTGCAGACCATTTCTTCATTGGTATACTGAAGTCTATCTGCTTTAGAGTAGTTCTCATGTTTGGGGATGGGTAGCCCACCAGTGATGATATATTTGCCCTGAGAGAATATAGGTGTGCTTTTACCCTGAGCAGAAGTGCAGCAGCACTAAGGGACGGAAAAAGCGCACCCGTTAGTGCTCATTTACATAGCACTTGCTTTGGATATCTGTCTTCCCCCTGCACTTAGTACACCATTGTGCTGGGTGTAGAGTGCAGTGACGCTCAGTGACTTCTTACCATGGTGCAGGTGGATAGCATGGGCTCTGTTATGGCCTGCCCTCAACTTTAAGTGCTCGTTTGAATTATGGGGTATACAATGCATGAGATTGAGGGGGAAGGTGTAAATATGTGAGAGTGTGTGGTAAAAGGTTTGGGAGTGTGTGTGACTGCATTTTAGAATTTGAATTAAAGAATTTATAGTAAATAAAGTACCCCTATTGTAAATTAAAAGGATATTATAATTCACCAAAGAGTTCCATGACCTTGTTCTTTTATATAGGTAATTGAACTCTGAGGTTACTAATAACATCCTCATATTTTCCAACAAAGAAAAAAAATAAGAATATTATAATTCATATTATAATTCACCAAGGAGTTCTGTGACCATATAAAAGCACAATGCCAAAGGCTGAATTTGAATGAAAGAATATATAGTGAATAAAATACCCCTTATTGTAAATTATAAGGATATCATAATTCACCAAGGCCTTCGGCCTCATGCTTTTATACAGGTAATGGAACTCCAATTTATAATAGCCTCATATTTTCCAAGAAGGGTACTTTCACTATAATACACAAGTTTTAGTGAGTCATGTAACAAAAATGACATCACTAAGCTCCATTTATAACTGATGACATCACTAAAAGCCATTTCTAAAGATATTATCTACAGTATGGTCATTTCCCTATGGGACCAGACTGTAAATTATATCCTTATAATATACAAAAGCTGTGAATATCTTGTAAATTATATCCTTATAAACAGTGAGATCTGATGTCATCAGTTATAAACGGTGATTTCTGATGTCATTGCTGTCACATATCTCACTGAAACTTGTGCATTATAATAAATAAAGTACCCCCAGTTGCAAAATATGAGGATATTAGAAGTTACCTCGGAGTTACATGACCTGTATAAAAACACTCGGCTTTCGGCCTTGTGTTTTTATACGGTCATGAAACTCCTCGGTAACTTATAATATCCTTATATTTTACAATA
>CM044441.1:30085320-30106489 GCA_024363595.1 Xenopus borealis
CTCTTTTGAGAAATGGATTTTAGTGCAGAATTCTATTGGAGCAGCACTATTAACTGATGCATTTAAAAACAAACAAACTTGTAGTGCCTTTCACTTGACTTTTTTGCTTTTGCTTACTGTTGCTCCACTCCGGCACACACTCCTCCTCTAAGCTTCAAATATGACAGCCCTAAAACAGACTGTTTGTGCCTTCCATACAAAGTACCAGCATTAAATATGATTTATTGGAACATTTTCTTTGATTAAGGGCAGTGGTAAGGTACATTTTGTAACAACAAATCTAGCAGATCAATGCTGCCTGTAGAATTTCAATTTTGGCTATTTCCAGAAATTCCATAAATTTATCTGTAATTTAAAGGGGTTGTTCCCCTTTAAATTAACTTTAAGTATGATGTAGATGGTCATATATTGAGACAATTTGCTATTGTTTTTCATTTTTTTATTATTTGCGGTGTTTGAGTTTTTTAGCTACAGTTAGCTACAGTTTGCGATTTGAGCAATCTGGTTGCTAGAATCCAAATTACTCTAGCAACCATGCACTTATATGAATAAAAGACTGGAATATGACTACAAGAAGGCTTGATTAGAAATATGACTAATAAAAAGTAGCAGCAGCAATAAATGTTTTGCCTTAGAGAGAATTTGTTTTTTAGATGCGGTCAGTGATTGCTATTTGAAAGTTGGAAAGTCAGGAGAAGGAAGCAAATAATTAAAAAAATATACAAAAGAAAATATTAAGGCCATTTTAAAACTAAATGTTATCAGAATGTCAACCACCCATTTAAGCATTGAGATTTTAATAAATCTCTGCTCAATCAAAGATTCTACCAATGTGCCTGCCCCACTGGTACAGAGGAATTATTATTATTGTACTGAATCTCCAATATTTTCTTATATCTGTACTCATTTCATTTGATAACAGGGCTCTAACCAAAGGTTGGAACTGCCTGAAATCTGAACTGCGACTTACATCGTAAGTTAGGTTGAACAAAGACACACGTCCATCAAGTTCAGCCTTTTAGCTTGTTTTTTTTTAACCTGCCTAACTGCTAGTTGATACAGAGGAAGGCAAAAAAATCCCATCTAAAGCCTCTCCAATTTGCCTCAGAGGGGGAAAATATTCCTTCCTGACTCCAAGATGGCAATTGGACTAGTCCCTGATCAACTTGTACTATGAGCTATCTTCCATAACCCTGTATTCCCTCACTTGCTAAAAAGCCATCCAACCCCTTCTTAAAGCTATCTAATGTATCAGCCTGTACAACAGATTCAGGGAGAGAATTCTCCTGTTGCAAGGATGCCACATCCTGGATTGAAGTAATTGGGCTGGATAGTTTTGTGTCATCTACAAACACTGATACATTACTTACAACACCCTCCCCTAAGTCATTAATAAACAAGTTAAATAAAAGTGGATCCAATACCGAACCCTGAGAGACCCCACTAAGAACCTTACTCCAAGTAGAGAATTTACCATTAACAACCACCCTCTGTACCTGATCCTGTAGCCAGTTTCCTATCCATGTACAAACGACTACATTAAACCCAACAGACCTTATTTTAGAAAGCAGTCGTTTGTGGGGCAAATTTGTCTGACATGACCTATTATTCTTATTGCCATGCTGATTGCTGCTCATAATGCAATTCTCTAGGACAAACGTTTGAATGTGATCCCTTAACAAGCCTTCAAATAATTTTCCCACTACAGATGTCAAACTTACTGGCCTATAATTGCCAGGCTGAGATCGTAATCCCTTTTTTAATATTGGAATTACATCAGCTTTTCTCCAGTCCATAGGCACTATACCAGATGAAAGTTCATCTGAGAAAATAAAAAACAGGGGCTGGTCTAAAACTGAACCAATGTAAGGATTAACCCTGGTGATCTAGTGGTCAGCAGGGTCCTCCGCCGCTTCTCCGGTGTAGACGCGGGCTGCGCTGCTCCTTCTCCCTGCTTGCGGGCTTCCCTAGTGCACGCACGGCGCACTTCCCGGTTGATGACGTCAGCGCGCAATGGCGCCAAATTCGAATAGTATATAAAGGTAATCTGAGCTACAGTTCCTTGCCCGTTGTTAGGCTCTATTTAGAAAGTTCCTGGGTGTTTTATCTTTGTAATTTCCTGCCTGATGATCTGTTATTGACCCTTGCTTTGCCTGACTATTCTGATTCTCTCTAATCCTGACCCTTGCATGTTTGTGACTACTCTGATCCAAACCTGACCTCTGCCTGTCCACTGACTATTCTGCTCTCTCCAATCCTGATCCTGGCCTGTCTTGATGATTCTACTCCGCTTATGCTGGTCCGGCCCGCCTGTTCCTCTTTGGTGGTATTCTTCAATCCAGTATCCTTGGTGAGATGATAGTTCCCCTGTGCTAGCCAGAACTCTTTGCTTTGCACCTCTTGATAACTCCAGGTGGCATCTGAGTAAGCTGAGGGCTCCTCCCGAGGCCAAAGGCGGTCACTTAACTGGTAAAGCCGAGCTGAGACCAAGGTGCTTAGCTGTTCTGGTATTGGGTGCCGTCCGTGACATCCAAGCTTCCTTAGAACCCAGGGGTGTATGCCATCAGGCCTTGGAGCCTTGTTTACATTACACTTTATTAAAGCTTTTTGAACCATATCCTGAGTCAGCCTTTTACTCGATTGAGCTAAGTCATCAGTGCAGCTATGAAGTGAGCCTGGGAATTCAGCCTCCTCTATTGTATACACTGAAGAAAATAACTAATTTAGCACATTTGCCTTACATGGCCTACAGAACTTAATATCCTCCTATTTGTGTCTGTAAATTACCCCCTCATTTAGATTGTAAGCACTACAGGCAAGGACCTCCATCCTCACGTCTCCTTGACACTAAGCTCTTAAAGGGCAAGTCAACTCCAAAAGAAACATTTCACAAATAAAAGAAAGTACAAATTTTCTATGGTTTATAATTTATTTATATATGTATTGCCATTGAAAGCCGTCTTTGTCTGTCCCTGTCTATTCTCTGCACTGGTGGCTCAGACTTGATACATTGTAAGACAAAGCAGCTGTTTAACAGACCTGTCTTTGCTGGGGAATTAAACTTTTGCAACATTTTTAAAAAAAAAATAACCAGGAGTTAAGAAAATTCTGTTTTCAATAGCAATTGTTTTTACAAATAACTTTAAAAGCACTGAAAATGTTTAATAAATATATATTGGAAAGTTGCTTAGAATTTCGTTTTCTTTTATAAGGCACATTTTTATTTTGTGGTTGACTTATTATTATTATTAACATGTATTTCTATAGCGCCAACTGCTCGTTAATCTTTATTGTTACTGTATTTTGTGTTTATTTGTATGTATTATTGTACTTATTTGTATTTATGATTGTAATGGTCCCCTGTTTTTTTCTATTAGATCAGTGATTCCCAACCTGTGGCTCGTTAGCAATATGTTACTCACCAAGCCCTTGGCTTTTGTTTCCAGTGGACTCAAAGCAGGTGCTTATTTTTGAATTCCAGGCTTGCAGGCAAGTATTGGTTGCATAAAAACCAGATGTACTGCCAAACAAAGCCTCCAGTGGGCTGCCAGTTCAATAGAGTAAACCGATAGTAAATCTCATCCAGTATTTGGTACCTCTAGAAACTTTTTTTCATGCTTATGTTGCTCTCCAACTTATTTTTACATTTGAATGTGGCTCACTGGTTAAAAGTTTAGGGATCCCTGTTTTAATTTACTGTTCTGCTGTTCAGAGCTGCATACTCAAGTAATGCTATATGAATAAAAATATACAACGTTTAAAGTTTTAGTATTTATTATATACTGCATCCTGCCACTGGGTAGGGTAAGCTGTGAAACAGGAGAAAAAAACGTTCTACTAAAATCCATGCATAAAGGTCACTGGTGCAGTCTCCAGGATTCACTAAGGCTAGTTCTATGAACATTCCTGACATATCCCTTGAGAAAATGCCTCCATATACACCAGGGTTGTCCAACCTGTGGCCCAGGATGGATATGAATGCAGCCCAGCTTAAAACACTTGGTTCCAGAGGAAACTTCATGTTGCAAAGTATATAGGAGTAGGCAGGAGGGGGGAATCTCTCCACTGCCCAGTAATAATAATAAGTTTATTTAATATCTAGGTGTTCCATATTCCAGTGTATAGCTCCATCAAGTTATCCAAATAGTATTGTAGTTCTTTTCTGTGTATTTTATTTACTTTTACAAATAAAAAGTGTTTGTGTATTTCATGTTTGGCCCCAGACAAATTTTCTTTTTCCAATGTGGCCCAGGGAAGCCAAAAGTTCGGACACCCCTAATATACATGGTATGGGTAGTATCATATATAAAAAAGTATGTCACAGGACAATACAGCTAAAATGTAACCAGATATTGTATTTACAGACAGCTATCAGCAAGCGTGAGCATGATCCTATGGACAAACATAATACAAGGATAAGATGGGATGCATTTAATTGTCCAGACCAGCAATATATTTTACAATCAATTAAAGCCCTGGGCAAAGATTGGTGAGTCTAATTACAGAAACACCTCTGTATTTTTTAGATTATTAGTGTAGTCTTCCAAAAATTATTAGTATTTATTATATACTGCATCCTGCCACTAGGTGGAGCAAGCTGTGAAACAGGAGAAAAAACTTTCTACTAAAATCCATGCATAAAGGTCATTGGTGCAGAGTCTCCAGGATTCATTGAGGCTAGCTCTTTGAAAATTCCTGACATATTCCTTGACATAATGCCTCCATATACATGGTATGGGTAGTATCATATATAAAAGAATCTGTCACAGGACAATGCAGCTAAAATGTAACTATCTATTGTATTTACAGACAGCTATAAACAAGCCTGGGCATGATCCAACGGACACACACAAAACAGTAACACCAAATAATGAAAGTGTTTTAAAGTAAAGACAACATCATGTAGTGTTGCCCTGTGCTGTTAAAACTGATCTGTTTGTTTCAGAAACACTACTATAGTTTATATAAACAAGCTGCTAAATAGCAATGGCGCAAATTGAAAAACAGCTATATGGCACAGGATAAGTAATGGATAACAGATAACATTATGTTCTACAGAGCTTATCTGCTGTGTAACTTGAGCCTTTTCTCCTTTGAATGGCTGCTCCCATGGCTACACAACAGCTTATTTATATAAACAATAGTAGTGCTTCTGAAGCAAACACAGCAGTTTTACCAGTACAGGGCAATACTGCATTATATTTTTATTACTTTAAAACAATTTCAGTTGATGTTACTGGTCCTTTAATTTTCCATTTACAATCAATTCAAGCACTGGGCAAAGATTGGCGAGTCTAATTCCAGAAACACCCCTGTATTTTTTAAGATTATTAGTGTAGCCCTCCAGTTGCTGACTGGCCAGTCTCTTTTCCATGGTCTGTTCTCCCATCAGTCATTTTAATTAGCCCCTCCCACAATAGGGGTTTGGATGTGTTTCATACTTTCCTCAACAAGTCCTAAGTTAACACATAAACGCAGCCTGATGAGTTTTGGATTCTCATTAGAAAAGTTTGAAATGCTTCAGCATGTGTTTAAAATCTAACTCTTAATAAATAACCTATTCTTTACTACAGTCCTAGTCCAGAGCAGCTCCCGTAGTTGAAGTCTTAATAGAGTTCTCCACTTTTCATAAGGGGGAATACCAGAGCTTCCTGTGTGCTTGTAATAGAATTTAAAGGCATTTTTAGGGTAGAGTCCTGCAGCGGGTCGGGTACCCGCGGGTTACCCGCAAAATCCCGCGGTACCCTGCGGGTTGCTCGAAGAATTTCTGGGTGCGGGTATAGAAGCGGGCCGGTGGTCCTGCAGGTTGGCGGGTTGAGGGTCGGGTCGCGGATCCTCGCTATAGGGATTTTTACTCCTTTTTCTGAGCATTTCCACTACTGATGATGTCACATCCGGTTTACAATGACAGCACTTCCTGTTTTACTCCTTTTTTTTCTGATCCTGGCTACTTCCGATGATGTCACTTCCTGTTTATGATGACAGCACTTCCTGATTCTTGATGGTCAGCGGGTTGCGGGTACGGTTCGGGTCGCGGGTCCAAGCGGGTAAAAATGCGGGTCGCGGGTTCGGGTTGCGGGTACGGGTCGGGTTCGGGTCCCAAAAAATGGACCCGCGCAGGACTCTATTTTAGGTTGTAAATTTTAGACTCCATTTACACCTGATAAATATTTACTTAACATTCTATGGATGGGGGAATGGGGTAGGAGGGCAAGAACAAGTATATTAACAAGAGCTTCCCTGTCATTAGTGGAGTTGGGACAATGCAGAGAGTCAGGGAGCAGATGGCAGCTGGTCCACTAGCACAACCCCCCCCCAATAATAACCACATACATACCTGACAACGACCTTAAATCAGTCGTTCCAAATTGTGGGGTTGGTTTCGTGGTTAGCCTGAAAGGCCAACCTGCCTCTTTGTTTATATACCTCTGGAATATTAGCATGTAGGTCATGAAGAGTAGGCTTATGCAGTTCTATATTTTGTTCTAACTAGGGGTAGATGGTTTATAGAACAATGATTTTATAGATCTGTAGCTTTGTTATGAGCTAAGACTGATCAAAGGTTGGACCTCCAAGGGGATCAGGCACATGAACATATGTAGTACATAGACTCCATAGCAAGCCACATAAGCAGAAGAGAACAGGGACATATGGGCCACACACACCAACTAGCTGGTTAGATTTAACACATTGCCACCCCCTCACATAAGATCTTGGGTGAAAGAAGGACCCCTTCAATAGTGAAGAGAAGGACCCCCTCAAAGGTGACGAGAAGGATCCCCTCACAAGTAAAGAGGATCCCCTCACAAGTGAAGTATACCCTCATAGGTGAAAAGAATGACCCCATCACAAGTAAAGCGAAGGACCCTTCACAGGTGAAGAGAAGGACCCCCTCACAGGTGAAGAGGACAACCTCACAAGTGAAGATAAGGATCCCCTCACAAGTGAAGATAAGGATCCCCTCACAAGTAAAGAGGATCCCCTCACACGAAAGTGAAGTACACCACCACAGGTGAAGAGAATGACCACCTCACAAGGGAAGGACCCCTCACAGGTGAAGAGGACATCTTCACAAAGAAAAGAAGGACCCCCTCACAAGTGAAGCAAAGTATCCCATCACAGGTGAAGAGAATGATCACCTGACAAGTGAAGGGAAGGACCCCCTCACAGGTGAAGAGGACATCTTCACAAATGAAAAGAAGGACCCCCTCACAAGTGAAGCAAAGTACCCCATCACAGGTGAAGAGAAAGAGGACCCCTTTACATGTGAAAAGAAGGCCCCCCTCATATCTATATAGAATCCAAACAGAGTGACATTCCACCAATTTCTAGTGAGCAGAGGTGCAGAAGCCACTTTACCTCAGGGTTTGCTCAGTGATTTCATGACACGTGTATTTTAGCGGGAAGGTGCCCTGTATCATCTTGTCATTGCCCTGAGGACTGACACAAGGAAAGCATCTGATGTGCAGCTGAGCCCGCGCCGCATGCCAATACACCTTCCCAAGCCCAGGCGGGACATACAGCCCTGCAATCTGACCCTCCCCAAAGGTTTTGCTAACGGCCACTCCATTCTCCAGCTGTTGCCTCCCAAGTAGGAGCTGCAGTGCAGCCCGCCAGTGTGTGACCCGCCTGACAGCCAGGGAGAGACAGGGAAGTGGAGCTGCAGTAGCAGCAGCAGTAGTGAGTCATGGGTGGGAGGAGGAGGAGGAGGAGGAGTGGCAGAGATACACACTCACACTATACACACACGTCTCTGCTCTCCAGCAAACCAACGTGAATCTCCGGGCAGAAGCCACAGACTCGGCGCCCAGTCCACTCCTGTACGAAGGTAAAGGGGACAATGGCTAAAGCGGGTGTGTGCGCGGAGGGGGCATTGCAGAAAAAGGTCGCAGCAGGGATTCGCGTTTGCGACGAGAAGCTTTGGATTCCTTGCCTGTCAGAGCGGCACAGGTTGGGATTAGCTGTTGTATAGGAGAAGTGCGGCACGCCGGCCGGAGCTGGGGTGTAACTGGCGCTGCACGGATCTCCAACCTGCGGCATCCCAGAAAGGATTAACCCATGCGCAGCCCAGAATGGATTAACCCATGAGCACGGGGGGGCAGCTGGCTAGGAAGTGTAGGCATGGGACTAGCGGGTGATTCAGCAATTGCAGCAATGCCCGGAGGGAAACGCGTGGACTTCTTAGAGAGCTTTGAAAACAAAAGGCAGAATGTCACAGAACATAATGTCAGTCAGTGGAGAACACCCTGTGCTACATCCATGTGCTCAGCCAATCCCAGAGCCAGTGCTGCTGCTGGGCTTTTCTGCAGGGATAATCATTCACCGGTGACTGACACAGGAAACATTGTGCTGTGTGCTAGTAGCCAGCCTGCTGCTGTGCATTCTACTCTATGAGCCTTTAAAGTGCTGGGCAGAAGGAATGCAGTGAGAATGTGATTCGTTGTTGGAGATGGCCATGCTTGTATCCTACTGGTTCCCACCTTTAGATGTTTATCTTCCAGACAGACCAGCTGCTGGGCCAATGCAGTTTAGCACTGCACGACCCCTAGCCTGGTGCTATGTAATGTTGTGCTCCCAAAATACCCTGAGCAGCTTTATAACACTTGTGTACAGCATGCTGATTTCAATGTGCGACACTCGGGGAGGTATTGGGCCCTCCATTCAGCATTTACATTAAGGGGCATTCCATATGTGTTGCCTCGATCGATGCCTAGACCCATTTCCTCTGTTTAAATAGGCCTTGCACAGCATGCCGGCTTAAAACCGTATTCTGGAGAAAATATGCAGCACATGAAATACCGCTTACAGCCCCAGAATAAATACACTTTCTGATTTTTTGTTTTGGATTGCCCTTTTACAGGCTTCTAAGAAAAAGGCATATTTGATTTCACCATCCCATAGTCGTTGCACACAAACAATGAGAACCATTAAGCAAAAATAGATTTACAGTTCTCCAGTTTTCTTTTCCTCGCCCGCATTGTATTTCATTACCATGTTAAATAATTTCCTCTGCTATGTTACCTTTTTGGCAAAGTACAAAATATTTGATCCATTCGCCCTGTGTGCTCTCTTGGTTTATGGTTATGCTGGGCATATATGTCATATTAAATTACATATCTATCCTTTGTTATAATCCTTTGTCTTTGTTGGCTGCTGCTTGACAAAATGCAGAAAGGCCGGTCCTATCAGAGAAATTATTTTTAATCTGCATTGTTCCAGTGTTCCTTATTGAATCATTTCACTTTAAAATGTCATCTTGCCAAGTCATCTCCTCTTAAATTGTCAAAAGACTCTTCATTGCATTTCAGTTCCGTCTAGTGCTATCCACACCTATGGCCAATGTGAATTGGGCAACTAGTGCTGGATGAAATTTTTCTGTATCTTTGTTGAAAAGAGCATGGGGATTGGCACAAATGGGACAGCATCCCCTAGGGCAAATTCATTTGTATCGCCCAAAGGGAGGATTTCAGGGCTGCATGGTTGTTTTAAGCTGGCCATAAACTTACCGTGTGTAGAGTCCCAACATTTTTCCTCCTGCGGAGATTGGTCGTTTGGTTGATCTGCCGATAATATCTCTGCGTGTATTGCCGATCGTATGATCGTATGATTTTCACTAGGTTTTGTCGGACACTTTCGCTGTGAACATCAGCTAATCTGTGATTTTTACTACTTTATTTCATCTGAAGGTTAGTGGCAGGTCGGGAGATGGGGAAGTCTGATCAATCAAGGATTCGAACGATCGGATCTTTGTGTCTATGGGCAGCTTTAGACGTAGTGAACGTTACAGCTTGGACTATCCCAGGGTGGCATAGTAGGGAATCTTTAACATTTCTTCCCAGTTATTTAACAGCAGAAAGATAGTGTATACAAACACACACACACACATTTCTACAGGGTTAGGACCTGAAATCCAGAATACTCGGGATCTGAGTTTGTCCAGATGAGAGGTCTTTCCATAATTTGGATCTCGAAACTTTGTTTACTTAAATCTTTTACACATTAAATAAACCCAATAATATGATTTTACCCTCAATAAGTATTAATTATATCTTAGAAAACAGGAGTGTGTATAATGTACAAGCCCTCAGTGTCCACTAAAGTACAGCTATGGGAGCTATTACCTGGACATCCATTATCCAGAGTCCATTTAAACAACTTATTCTAATTGTTTTTTTTTTTATTCACTTTTTATCTCTAATAAAAAAAACAGAACCGTGTAAGTAAGCTAGCACAATATTGGCAAAATATTGTATTTTAGCAGCCAAAGAATGGTGTTCCAAATTACTGAAATACCACTTATTCATTTTTACACAGTGTTAAAAGTAGCACCACAAAAAATAGACAAAACCATATATATTTCATGCCCTAAATGTGAGTAGCTGTCCATATAGTTTACAGCTATCTTAAAATGTTTACTTGATTCAATTTTTTTTTTCATCCACCGTTCTTCTTTGATGGTGATGATTTTGGACTAAGATTAGATGATTAACAGTTATATAGCTGATACAGTTCAAATCTTCTGTAAAGGGTAGAATGCATGTTTAGCCACTGAAGCAATACAGTGTTTATGGAACAGTATTAATACACAATTGTAATCTAGTATTAATCCAGGATCTGATTTAGCTGCCATAATGGAGTCATGAAGGGATTTTACCCTTCTGGGTCAAAGACAAGATTACTCCAGATTACCCCAGATTACTGTGTTTTCTCTGAATTATTTAACTAATGTGTTGAACTATGTACCATCCCCTATGTTGCCAAATAATATCCTACTTTCTTGTCATATTTGTATTTCCACAGCCTGCTTTCAAGACCTGCTTGAAATTTAATTTTGTGGGAGGCATGTGAGAACACCAGCATTTTTGTTTTGTTCAAATAGAAACTCCAGATGATAGAAACACACTGAGAAATATCTTAGTCATCATGCACATTGTGTTGCAGTGCTGAAATAAACATGATGAAAACTGAAGCTCAAGAGAGATCAAACCTTCGGAGTGCTTCACCCCACAGGAATGCTTATCGAACTGAGTTTCAGGCATTGAAAAGCACATTTGACAAACCCAAATCAGATGGAGAGGAAAAGGCAAAGAATGAGGGGGATCCTCCTCAAACCCAACAAACAAGGGGAAGGAGATATGGCTCTAATGTCAACCGAATCAAAAACTTATTTATGCAGATGGGAATGGAACCAAATGACAACAATGGCGTTCCAGTAAAACACAAAACCAAGGGTTTATCATCGTCGCCTCAAAGGAAGGCAAAGCCAAAGGGATTTTTAGAAAAGATAGACCACTCTGATGGAAAACACAAGACTACTGTGTCTGAAAGGATCAGCCGCTTTGACACTATCGATGGACCATCTCATTCCAAGTTTACAGAAACCAGAAAGATGTTTGAGCACAATTTAGAGACAGGGCATTCTAACCACTTGCCATCAAGGAACGAGAGACGGGGCTCAGGGGATCTTCTGGATGAAGGGCGTGGAAGTAAATCTAATAGGGGTAGCAGTGATTCTTTGGACAGTCTCAGTTCGAGGACTGAGGCTTTATCACCAACTGTCAGTCAGCTAAGTGCAGTGTTTGAAAACAGTGATTCACACAGTCCAAATCTAGTGGAGAAAGCTGAAAACAATGAAAGCTATTCAGTGACTGGCCATTATCCACTAAATATTACATCTTCCTCAGTTAAAGATTATGAAGGCCACGGCGATGCAAAAGATCCAAATTCATGGTCTCCCACAGGGGACACTGACACAGACTCCTTTGCTGAGATCAGTCATCAAAGAGCTTCTTCAAAAGAAGATTTAACATTTAATGTTTCTCCTGTGAAAAAAGAGGTTAAAAGAGAAAGTGTGGGCTGCAGTACATCAAATGATATTATGGTGTCTAGGAATGAATTTCAGGATAGGGGTCATGATGAGAAAAAAGATGGACACGATGTTAAGCAAATAGTGCAAAAGGTCGAACACACGAAACAGCAAAATGATTTGTCAGAAGATTCTCTAAATTATTTTGATAGGACTAAGTTAGGAGAATCGAATTCTGAAAAGGAACAGAATTTTACTGCTGATACAACTTCAGGTGCCCCAACATCTCAAGATGTTGGTACAAGCATGGGCGACGGAGTTGGAGAAGTCAATAACTTGTCACCTGCACAGACATTTGAAACCTCTGACTACAATGTATATAGAGTTCGGTCACGGTATAACACAGACTGGGAAGAAAATGAGCAAGATGAGGATGAGGACAGTGATGAAAATATGTCTTACGAGCCAGATATGGAGTTTATAGAGATCCCTGGGTTACCCGAGGAAGAAGAAGTTCCTTCTCAAAGAAAGATAAGATTTAGCAAGTCTCCGATCAAAGTGAGTATTTTATCATTTTTAAAAGTTTTCTAATGTTTACTCAAGTTGCATCGAAAAATTCTAAATTGTGTGCTGTGGTGCTTGAAGAATTTATGGCACTGAACTGCTTGTACAGTCTAATTAAGTTTCCTTTAAGTCATTCATTTGATGTAGAAACCACCAAGGATTTGAAAGGAGAATTACAATTATGTCACAAAAATAAATCTTTTATTAACTTCATCCCATCATATGTACCACTGACATTTATGATACAGTATGGGCCTTTAAATGTGTACACAAAATGGACTGCTTTCATGGGCTTCGTAGACAGAAGGCTTATTCTTTCGTTCACCACTCGTTCACCACTCCTTTGTGATAAAAACTAAATTTAGCTGCAGTAAGTCTGTGTTTTCTTTGAATTCTGCCTTTAGTACATCTAAAAAAAATATTGCTTCCTTCCCTGTCTGATTTTTTTTTAAGTCCTACTTTTAACACTTTGTACACAACATTTTCAAATTCCATTGGTTACTGATACAGAACAACTTGTGAGATGCTTTTGGCTTTAGTGTCTTTTCTGTTGTACTTGTTTTGTTGTGTGCATTATCTTGTGAAAATACTTTCATTCTTTTAATGTAAACATGTTCTTTCAGTAGAAACTATACCTTTTTCGTGAATAGAAATTGGTCACACTTCTAACATCTACACGTTTCTATACAAAGATTTAGGGCTCGGCTGTTTACGTACTAAACCAGTTCTTGAAATAAGTTTTCTTAGGGGTAAATTTACAAAATTCACATGAAGAGATCGAAGTTCGATCGAATACCGATCGTATGATTTTTTCGGAGGATCGAATATGCAAATTTGGCCTCTTCGATCATCGAATACCGAATATTCGAACTATCGAATAGATCGAATGATCCGATATTCGATCATTCGATGATCGAAGGATTTAAAATTTCTTCAAATGCCTACTTCGCCCGATTGAACCTACCGAATACCAATAGAAGCCTATGGGAACCCCCCCATAGGCTTCTTTTGAAAAGACCTGCTTGAATAACATTTGTACGATCTAACGCCTCGATCGTTCGAATTGTACGATTTTTTCGGAGGCTCGAATGCAACATTTTTTCGTGAAATCGAACGATCGGTATTCGATAATACCATTTCATTGAGAGATCGAATATCAAGCATAAAGATGGACTAGAACTATTATCCAATTTCGTCAACACTAAGGGGCAAATTTACTATTTTTCACCTAAAATCCCTCTAATCCCCTCGAAATTCGATAAGCATTCAACTAGTCGAATGCTTATCGAATTTCGAGGGGATTTGAGGGATTTTAGGTGAAAAATAGTCAATTTGCCCCTTAGTGTTGAAGAAATTGGATAATATATGAAAAGATAATGTATTACTGTTAGTTTTAAGAATTTTATCCAGAGACTAGAATCTAGATTGCATAAAATTATATAAAACATGAAAGTGTATTGTAAAGTAATGCAGAACAATGCACATAAATATTACTTATTATTATGTAGATTATTCTGTTTATTATTTGAGGGTTTTATGGCAGAAAAAAAGGATGACACAAATAGTGGCAAACGTTATCACTGTAAATATCATCTTTACAGTTATCTGCAAACTATTACACTTCACAGTGAAATTGTGATGTTTTTGAATGGTGTTATATGTATTTTGATAACATTTGGTGGCTGATAACACCTCCTGCAATTTCTGGACATTTCTGCAATTTTTCTGTTAAGAACACGCATAAGTCCTATACAATTGCAGATAATCTGTCCTTTTTAAAAATGTCATTCATGTTGACTATGAAGATTTTCATTCATTCAGGTCATTGTATATCTAATATAAGTGATTCTAAAACAACTGGACTTGCTGAGTAATCATTGAAGACATTTCACTACGCATCCGAGCAGCTTCTTCAGTTCCAGTTGAACTGAAGAAGCTGCTCGGATGAGTAGTGAAACGTCTTCAATGATTACTCAGCAAGTCCAGTTGTTTTAGTCATTCATGTTGGCGACAGCTTTTTGCACTGGCTGATGAGGAATTATAGAGGAACTGCCTGGGCAATCTGAACTTGCAGTTCATTTGGGCTGTTCATTCCAGATGAACAGAATAATGGAATGAGGCCCTGCACAGGTATGGACACGTATGGTATCACTATCATTGTCTGTCTATTGTGCCCACAATCTCATTGTTCTGATGCCGTGTAGCATGGGCTTGCAAATGGCCAACTTTAGATTGTTTGATTTGTCTCCTTATTGTTGGAAATTTTCTCAGGGGCAGGCTTAATTTGGGAGGGGGGAGCAACTGAGGGATCATTTCACCATTTCTGTAACTTATTTATTAATTTAGTTTCTATTGAGTTGTCTCAGTGGCAACAATAGGTTACTGAACAAACATATACCAACATATTGTTTAGGTTAATCCATTATATATATCAGTTTCCATAGTTTTCAGTTGTGGTTCTTCTCATGTTTCTGTCCTCTTGTTGTCCAAAGTAACACTTAAAAGTGACTGCCCATGAGCACAACCCAAAACGAAGCTGTTTATTTCATGTCCCTTTAATTGCTGTGTCTGCACTTATAAATAAACATATATACACACAGAAGCAAATACATCAACCAGTAGAGTAGATCAACCACATGCAAAGCAGATGGGGAAGGGCAGGGGCGTAACTACAGAGGAAGTAGACCCTGCGGCTGCAGGGGGGCCCAGGAGGAATACGGGGCCCATTAGGCCCTACTTAATGAGCAATTTCAATATATAGTGGTAAAACAGGACCTCTGGATATTTTGGGGGCCCTAAAATAAATTTGCTGTGGGGCCCAGTAACATCTAGTTACACCACTGGGGAAGGGGGTCCAAGAGGGGACAGGGCAAAGAAAAGTAAATCAAGAGGAGGCATGGGAGCAGTAGAATTCCTGATTACAGGATTGTAGCTATAGAAATGCACGTTACAGAGCTTTCCAAGAATTGACTTATGTCATGGATTCGTAAATCAGCAAGGAGAACTCTACAATACAGAGAATGCGATACCCTTTTAACATTCACATTCTATTATGTGAGTAATACTATCCCATTGTTATCTGTCAGCTGTCGTTTGCATTCATTTCTATATTTTATACTGTACTGTACAATATTACTAGAGCCTGCTGTTTCATTATGGAAACTTATATGAAGGCCTTGGTAGCATGGGCTGGCCTTCCGGTTCACTGAACCTTTTAATCCTTTTGGAGGCAGCCATTACTGAAGGAAGTATAACACACCATTGATCATCTTTTTTTTTTTTTTTTCCAGTTGTCCAGGTCTTATATTGGAGGAATCATTAGGTCTCATTAGGAGTTTTCCATCTATATACCATATGAACCTAGTCTCTCACCCCTTACTCAGGTCCTTCTATATGCAGCTTCAGATGGAGCCACAGTGAGTTGCGCACATGGAAAATAGAAATACTGTCCATACTTTTCCCTTTCAGGTATTGACTATAAATTCATATGTTGTATAGAGCTGTTAATCCATGTGTTTTTTAAGCCCAGAAACCCATCCCTGTAGCATGCTCACTGGCTCAGCAGGGAATTAATTGGTACTTTGTGGGGTGTGATCTCAATGGTGCACATGGAAGAAAGCAATAGAATATAAATTCTTTTGCAAGCCATTTCTAAACAAAACGGTGGTTGTGGATGCTGAATACAATTCTACACAATGTTTTGTTCAATTTCATACTTAGCTTGAAGGGATCATGATGGGCAAATTCTACTGCAGACTTATGGAAGAGGATGCAAAACAGACCAATTAGTAATGATATCCATCTGATATTAAGGATGTTATTTACTAACTCCGAATGCAGAAATTCTGAAAAATTAAAAAAATCACAATTTTTTTGGAATTTATTATACCCCAAGTATGGAAAAAGTCAGAATCAGAAAATCTCAGACCTGTCGAGGTTGCATATAAGTCAATGGTAGAAGTCCCAAAGTTTTCAGGGTTTTGGGCAAAAAGCATAAAAAAAGGACTGAATAGTTGAATGTATTATTGCCAACTGTCATTAATTTACATAAATAGTGTCTATTTCTGTTTATGCACCTGGAGTTTTTAAATGGAAATCTCTCTGTTTTTGAAACTTGCTCAGTTGCACCAAAGGATTTCAACAGTCTTAGAGTTGGTGACAACCCAACTTGGAACAATCATGCCCAATTTTGAAGTGACTGTATGTTTGCAATGTTAACTCTAAGGCACTAAAAAAGTTAACTCCTCCCACACAGGTTATAAAAAGTTATTGATGGTCCCTTTTTATAAGTTAAATAAAAAATCGTGGCACCAGGTCCCCCATAAAAGTTTTTTTTTTTTTTAATTGGTGGTCAGGGGCCCCCTACAAGTTAAAATAAATAATTGGTGACCAGGGCCCCCCTATAAGTTAAAAAAAATTGGCGCCAGGGCCCCCATAAAAGTTTTTGAATAAAAACATTCGGCCCCCTTTACAAGTAAAAAAAAATTTGGGGCCCCCAGAGAATATTTTTTATATAAAACATTTTTTTAAATATTCTCTGGGGCCCCAATTTTTTTTCATTGCCTCCCTTACAAATGAAAAAAATTTGGGGCCCCAGAGAATATTTAAAAAAAATGTGCCCCAGGTCCTCCAGTCCAACTCTGCAATAAGTGAGATGGAGAAGAAGGGAGGCAGGGGCCCTTGACGGCCGGTGGGGGCAGTGTCGGCCAGACCCCCGCTCTCTTAAAAATAAGAAAAATTTGCGGCTGTGCAGCTCTGCGGATGCACGCTAGCGCCGCCCTAGCATACGAGAGAGGAAGGAGGAGGGGGACGAGGGGTGCCATGGACAGCAGTCCCGGTGGGCCCCAGGCCCCCCAGTCCGACCATGCACATGGGAGCAAGGGGGGAGAACAGACACTATACACTTGTCCCCCGCTGTCCCCTCCCCCAATGGTGGCTCTGGGGTACCTCCTAGAACCTGTCCTGATTTTTTTTCATAGACCTAGGAATTCTAAGGATGCATTCAAACGATTTCAATTTGATAGAAAATGGATCTATTTGATCTATTTTCGATCTAAAATGCCTTTAAAAAAATTTTGATGGTCAAATTTCGAAGGCGGCCATAGACGGTACAATTACGATCTTTCTTGGAAAAGATCTTTCCAAGAAAGATCGTTCATTTCAATACACGTGCACAGCTAAATCGTCAAATAGAATTCTACCTGTATCTGATGATTCAGCACTAAACAGTTCAGGTACCTTCAAAGGCACCCGATCAAAATTTTCTGTCCAGCCCGATCAACCAGCCAAACGATATCCAAGTCTTTTGCCGATATCGGTTGGCTTCTTTTCCACCATAAACGCACCGAATATTGTATGAAAATTCATTTTGTATGCTATTATCTGTGCGTCTATGGCTACCTTAAGGCACTGGGTGCCAAAATGGTACATTGTGGTCCTGTTAAGATCTGAAGCAAAACACTACAGAAAACTTCATCCACCCGTCGAAGTCCAGATATCTGTTAGACAGGTTTGAAAATCCTGTAGTGTGCCCGACCTCTGGTCAAAGGCCATAATTCTAATTATGTCTGCAGATGCAGGGGACAACGAGCAATTCTCCTTGCAGGAAGTTGCATCTACAACTTTCTTCCAATTGCACTCTGTGCACTTCTGTCACTTGCGTGCCAAACATAGAAATGACACCAGTTGGTTCAACTGAGCCTAACCTAAGCACAAGTACAGTTGTGTAATGCAAGGGACTCCTAGTATGAAGGTAAAATGCAGAGCATCTGATTCAATGTCTGGTGAATTCTAGGCGAAAATGGTGCATTGTGGGGAAAAATAAGGCAATTGCATCTAAAATTGCAGTTTGCTCACTGCATCAGGGTAAGTGAATGAGCCCTCCTATGTATTTAAGTACTGTATCTTGCTACTGGTTGGTAATTATTAATTATAGAGTTGGTTATGGTGTCTCCAGTTATGACTTTTCTCCAGACATTTAAAAAAATAAAATAATAATGATGGTGTATCACAAAGTGAAACATGCAACTCTGAAGAGATGACCGAGTATCTAACTGATGGTCAAGCTACTTTTCAAGGCAAAATTTCATTTCAGTTTCTGATGACATCCCAAAGTGTGATTAGATCCTATTCCCATAGAATGAGGGTGCTCAGAATTCAGCAACATTGGTTACCATCACCAGAAGCTGCAAGTATGAAAGGCCAAAGTTGTAATTGTGCCATTATCAAGAGTTTTTAAATAATCAACTATTTGAAGAAGACTTTTCTGGATTAGGACATTTTTATTTTGCAAATGAAGCAGCTACTTGGGAATTCTGCATAAGCATTCTCTCTCTGGTACAGAGACAGATGGGGCTTTGTTTCCTCTCATTAGATACAGAGTTCAGTACAATGATTATTTTCTCCAGTGGTCATATGAAGGAGCTTAATATTTGCTGAAAAAATGCTTTGCATCTAAACATTCTAATCTGTGTTTAGTGCACAGGTCTCCTGGGTTAGAGGGGAGCAGATGCTGGAATGTGGCTATTTGTGTGCAGGAAAATCAATATCCTTTATAAATTGCCCATGAGGTACAGTACTTATAGAGGAACTGGTGCACAGTGTTCAGATACAGATGGCCTGGGGACTCATTCACTTTACTGAAGAGTGCTATACTTGACATTCCTTGTGGATTATAGAAAAGATACCAAACTCACAGCCTTTTAGTTGTCAAGAACTACAATTCCCAGAATCCTTAACGCATATCTCTCACTACAAGAGGTACTTCCAGGAGACGAACCTAATTGTATTGGCACTTTGGTTTGCAGATAAACTTACTACCAGCTGGCATATAATGGCATATAAATGTGACTATAAAAAGCAGTCCAAAAAAAATATAGGTGAAAAAATAGCCGTAAGGTTGTATGACTTTTTATTATACTTTTATCTCCCCTCCCCTAAGTACATTATTAGTCTTGGGGCATTATGGGGCAGATCTATCAAGGGTCAAATAGTTAATTTGAATTTGGATTTTTAAAGTGTTGAATTTTACACATTCTAATTTTAATCCCCCTATTCGAATGTAAATTAGAATGAGATTTATCACATAGAAAGAGTCCTCATTCGAATATTTGCCACCCAAAACCTAACAAATTCATTTACAAGTCAATGGTAGAGGTCCATTAATTCTTTTGGGATGTTAATAGCCTGACTGACTTTCAAGTTTTTTTTTTCAGGAGAAAAACTTGATTCTTATGAATTGCATACAATTCGAATTTTCGGGTCAGAACCATTCGATCAAATATTAGACATTCACATTTTTACTTAAATAACCTCCCAGTCGATTTTTGAATATCTTCGAATTAAAAAAAAAAAATCGCATGAATTCGAAATTCAACCTTTGATAAATGGGCCTCTATAAGCTGGATCATTTTGTCTTAAAAAGCATAGCTTTCCATATTGATCTGCATTGTACATCAGTCAAATCATTGCATGTCAGTAAACCTATACCTAACTAATTAACTAATGTTCTAAAGGGAACAGGGGCACACCAACATGAGAAAAGTTGGAAACAGTCAAATAAGCCAATATATTATAAAACAACCAGCCTAGAGAAAGGAATCATGGCACATGGACATCAGGTAGAAGAGGTTTGTGTAATACTATTGATACTTTATTATCAATATTTTATACTTGCACCAGTTGAAATGAGAATGATTTAATGGTTTCATTTGCCCATAATGATCAGGGTTCAGTTTGCCTTTTTAAATATAGTGTGGTACTGTGGTAAAGGCCGCTACCTTGTAGTGCTGGTTTCTTAGGTTCAATTCCAGCCTGGACACTTTCTGCAAGGAGTGTTCTGCCTATGTTCAAAACCTTAAAACATACAGGCTGGTTAACTGGCTCCTGATAAAATTAACTACACATTGGTGTATGTTTGTGATAGGGTCCTTAGATTGTAAACTGTATTATTAAAGGAAATGATGTATAATCTGTGTGAAGAGATGCGGATCCACTAATATTCATATTTCAAACCTAAAACATTGAGAATATTTTTATTTGAGCATGCTGCAGAAAAACTACAGTTGTTCCCAGTCCAGTAGATTCTCTTCCCTACTATCAATAGGGAAGACAAACAAAAACATAGGAAGGCCCATATTTTTTTTTTGTAGAAAAGATGGCAAACCCTAAGGGAAACTTAGAGTGAAAAGGATATGCATTTCTGTATAGGTTATAAATATAGACTTCAGAATGAAAATGACTCAGCCAATAATTAACAACCTTTTGCAGTAGCAAGTATTGTTCTCTTTCGAAAGCTATCTTGTAGCAGGTTTGTTGCTAGCTCTTGTAGGCACCATAGGAAACAACTTCATGTGAGCTTATAGAATCTTCTGGGAGAAGCTGGATCTTGGGATGTCTAACCTTCAGCATTTCCCAGGAGCTTAACTCTTTGGGTTTTATGATAGCACTTAATACATATCTTCAGTTGTTTTAGTCTCATATTATCACACTGCCAAAAAAAAGAGTTATCCTTCATTAGGACATTCATCTTGTTTTGTTGCAACCAATAAATCAATACACAGTTTTTTATGTCCAGTAAATATGAAAATATAGAATGGCGCTAAAATAATGCAAGCATATAGACTAAAACAAAGGCAAAGCTTTAGTGAGATTGCTAGAGCACAGGAAATCCGAAACACCAGAACATATATCACTAGTGCCCCCCTGGTGACTGTAAACGGAAATAAATAATCCCAATGTGCACTATTAACTGATACATTTTGAAAATTTTTTTTTTCCCATGACAGGATCCCTTTAATT
>CM044441.1:30107947-30180977 GCA_024363595.1 Xenopus borealis
ATAGTGAATGTACTTGTATATCTATAGTATCTATGCAACGTAAATTTTAGTGCTCCTGTTCATATTTCAAAGCACAGGACTCACCTTTAGGGTTGCGTGCTATGCTCTACAGTGTTTCCATCACACTTAGGTACATTACATAATACAGTGCCAGCTAGAATTCTTCCACAGTCTAAAATCCCTGCAAGCAACTGTCCTGACCTGGTGCTTGCTGCTGTTGCCCTTTATCCAAATTTGAACGAAAGTTTATTTTAAATTACAAAAGAACAAAAAAGTACCATGTACTAGATCAGCTTTATGCCAGCACACTGACTGCCAGGGCATTTTTAATAGATGTCGTTTAGCTGTCTTTTTAAGGCATACATCTCTACAGCCTGTATCCCATAGAGTGCCTACCTGTTTTGCCCTGCTATTGGAATACTCTTCATTTCTGTTTGGCCCCTCTTTGACTTGATTAGGGAATATTCCTGCCTGCCCTTTCAGCTAGTGATGTGTGGGTCGACAAAAAGTTCAACCCAAACCCATTGGCAAACATTGCGCTTGAGTCGTGCAAACCTGCCCAACCCTCAGGTTTTGGCCTGTCCCTCACATTACTTTCTGCCTTCCTCTTGGCAGAATGTTAGCAGACTCTTCCAACTACCACTTCTTATTCATAACCTCCAGTGAGTATCAAACCGAATCCCTCTATATACAGATCAATTATTCCCCTAAAGACAACCCTACGCCATGGATAAGGCAATCTATGCAATCTCGGCTGAATGCAGCCAGTGACTTTTGGGTTGCAGTAGATTTTTTTCCCAATACTGTATTTCGTGAATGATAATGACAACCCTCTAGTCACAAATAAGGATTCAGTTTCCAGACAAGCTAAGAATGAATCATATTCACGTTAACATAGTGCCTACTTAAATATTACAGGCTCCTATATCAACACAACAGTCACCAGGGGACAGATTTCTAATAACTGGGGAGAAACAGAAGATGAGAAAGTTTGCTTTGTCTCTGGTTTTCCTGTGAGTTGATTTCCACTGAAAAACAGATTACCTATTACGCATTGGACTTATTAAGCTAAGTGCAGCAAAATTTGTCACTGTCAGGGTCATTTATATATGAAAGATTGCAGCTGAGATTGCATAAGTT
This sequence comes from Xenopus borealis, assembly GCA_024363595.1. Lineage (NCBI taxonomy): Eukaryota > Metazoa > Chordata > Amphibia > Anura > Pipidae > Xenopus > Xenopus borealis. The sequence continues at coordinate 30,109,088 of CM044441.1, forward strand.
GACTTTGAAATATACTTTAATTGAAGTCTCTTAGGTCCGTTTGTTTATGTAATTGTATCAGATTATACACTGTGTCTAGGAGTCGGCCATGCTTTTATACATCCATCACTTATATGACCGTATTCTATAGAAAGAAATATAGAATGCATTATAAAAATACCAACATTTTGAAAGATAATATATCACATTTATTGTTGTGAGAAGATAAAGGTTTATTGGAATTGATTGCTAATAGCATAATATTTGCTGAATTTAGATTTAATTTTTTTAGAGCATTAAGTGGAAGTATTATGAGAGAGCATTTTTGAGACAAATAACCATTGATCAGGATGATCAATAAAAAAAATAGAAGGATCTAACTTTCATCCAATATCCTTGGGTCAGTAACATCTGTACCTGACTTTATTTGAACCTGTATTACTGTGTATGTTCTGATGTCGGCTGTGGTATTTTGTGACATTTTCCAGTGGGACCTACATCTTTTAGAGAGGATTTAATATATTTTACCTGTTTAGTTCTGCAGCATTCTTGGATCGCATTGAAAACTGCTATGTGGTTGCTAAGTTCTCTGACTAGTAGCAGCCAGGCAGCTCTATAATTGAGCTTGCTTAATAATTAGTATGTATTCTGGGCTTGAATACTGAGAGAAAGAATGAGAAAGCAAACTATTAAAATAACACAAAACAATAAAATAATGTTGAGTTAATTAGACAACTTCAGTTGACCAGGTAACCAATGTACATTGTAAGTAAACTTCTCTATTTATTGCAGAAGACAAACACATTTCCACAACTATATGCTTGGTTATATTATATTTTGGGGACTTAGCTTGAACCTAAAAAGTACATGACATTTTAATTTCTCCTTCATATTATAACTGCATAGAATTTCAAACCTCCCTACTGTCCCTTTTTTGACAGCTCAGTCCTGGATTGTTACAGAAATGTCCCAAGAAATGTTCTCTTTGATCTCCTGCACTGATGCAAGAAAAAGATTTCTGAAACTTAGACAGGAGAGAGCCCAAAACACTATACAGATACATTGGTTACATTTGTAACAATTTAAGATAAGAAAAGATACAGTTGTAACTAATAAGATAAACAAGTCTCTTGGGAGAACTGAGTTTAAAGGGCAATTCAACTTCAGAAGAAAAACTGTAATAACGCATAAAAAAAACATGGCCCTTAAACTCCCCAGAAATGTGTTCAATCTCTCCATAACCTGCCAATTTTTTGTAAAATGCAAATGGTATTTAGTGGGTGTGGCCATAAAATGGACATGGTCAAAAAAAAAAAATTTTTTTTGTTTTGTTTGGAGCATGTCATTTTATTTTGTAGTTAAAATTACAGTCATGTTGTACCTGTAGTGAGTTTTATTGAAATAAAGTGTTTATTGACAGACTTGGATTATTTTATGTAGTTTATCAGTATGAAAATTACTACATAAAATTTAAATTTTTCCCCACCCAAAAATAACTTACAGTATGTAACAATAAATCTATTTTTTTCCCCACAAAACAGATTTGTAGATCTACGTTCCTGGCACTGGGAAAATGGGGTTTAATAGGAACTCCAAACTTATTATAAAAGCTTAACAATTATATCTTTCTTGGAACTTGCCCAACCCTCTTGTCTGGGAAGACATGGGGTATTATGAAAGTGCTGTGTGTGCTAAAACTGGAAAAATATGCCTAGTGTGCTCACAGACATAAACAAAACACTCTTGAAACTATAAATTACTTTGAAATAGAGAGAACAGGGCTGGATGTATTTTGTTAAAATTTGTAACTGACTGATATGAATGACTGAAATGTCCTTCGCCATTCTTTTTGCTTTTTCAATACAGACCCCTGATTATCTGAATTTTACTACCTAAGATTTTAAAATAGATTGAGTTTCATATTGATATTTATATTGTTTAAATGTTAAGTTTGGGAAGGAATTAAGGAATGGGTAGGCCGTAACTAGCAGAACCCTTGAATGATCTTAAATTATAATTATTAGGTGTTTTTCAGTGCAGTAAACTTTTTTTCCATAGTCATTTTCTGTAAAAAAAAAAATTGGTTAACCTAAAGATTAAAATCTCCTGCTCCTCATTTAGAACTCTTTTAGTGCTTATCTAAACTACTTTTGGAAAGAAACAAATTTGTCTGAAAATATTTGGTATGTAAACATCGTTTTACATTTGGATAAAAACCCGAAAAAGATAATTTATGCTGGAGTCCTCAAAAGGTAAACAACTACACACTGTTGGGCTTTCCTTTTCAGTGTACAGATCTAGTCATTGCAAGCACTGAGATAACCTGATAAAAAGACTTGACTTGATAAAAACATTAAATCAGGCCATTTTTTTTAGCTGTGATGTGACTGAACCAAGATCTGCTTGGACAAATCACTTGTCAGGTCAGATACAACTGCATTAAGAAGTCCAGTAGCACTTTTAGCATTTGGTGTATGAGTGATTCTATTCTTTCATCATATGGGCACATTGGGAACCCTGGAGGTAAAAGCCTGGCTCAGATGTGGTCGTAGCTCCAGGGTTCCCCTGCAGTAATAGGCACAATGGTGCTTCATTTGGAACAGGAGGTGGCAAGGACTTTTCAAGCAGCTGTATGTAGGGCCCTTTGCTGAACATACTAGGGGTGACCCCTAGTATGTTCAGCAAAAGGCCCTACATACAGTGTGCTGGATACTTCTTAATGGCTGAGTTGGCTCCCTGCTTGATTCGTTTAACATTCAGCTCAAGGGCAGATTATTTCCCTTTAGCCGATGAAGAACTTTATTTAAAATGATTTTAGTGACAAATTAATATATTTGCTTTCCTACTTAAATGTATGGCCCGATTAACCAAAAAGAAAAAGACAGAATGCTTAAAGGAGAACTAAACCCCCCATTAGGCAAAAGTCCCACTCACCTCTCCCCTGCACAGTGTTACCCCTGAATTGTATCCCCCCGTGAAATACTGACTGCACAGTGCAGCGGAGCACATGGACACCATCTTCGACACTTTGGTATTCTTTTTATGTGAGTGCCATATTGGCGCATGTTGGAGCACAGTTGGAGCAATCTTCCAGTTCGTTACCACTGCGCATGCGCAGAAAGTAACAGAAATTGATGAAGGGAAGAAGCCACGAAGAACACCGAAGTGCCGGAAGATGGCACCCCTCAGCTGACCCGATACCCACGGGTCGGGTGGGTTCAGGCCAACCTTACTGCTCCTCTTGTGGGTTGTGGGCTTGCTAGGGTTCAGGTGCAAGTTGAGCTTTTCTTGACTTGCACATCAATAGTGAGCAGATTTATAAATTATAAAATGCTCAGTCTCGCCATATGCTGTAGGGAGGCTGTTTTTTTTCTGCCTGTCCCATACTGAATGAGTAGAACAAATGTTCAATGAACAGGGCTTGTGCTAAATAAAAATGTATGCTTATTGAGAAGTGTTGCGCAAAGAGTGAATCTAAAAGCAGTTCCACTTTCCATCTTCCCCTAATTCTTCCGAGCAACTGTGGGAGGAGGAGAATGTAGGTAGCCAAGTTTCTAGTTGACAGATAATCCTTCCATATAATGAGTTCTTTCTTATCCAAAAGTCAGATAGAAGCTACAGCTTGAAGAAGCTTGAATGTTGGCTCTGTTTAACCTAACTTCTCTAGAAAACTCCCATTTTATGTTTTTCAGGGGGCCATAAAAAATTGTGTGAATCCAGAAAAATGTAAAATCATTGAAATGTAATATATATATATGGGGAAGGTGGGGAGAACAAGTAAAACCAAAACATATAGCAGGTCCTATTTATTGCATTTTATTGCATTTTATTGAACACAAATGTATATACTGCTCAGCAACATAGAAAACCACATCTAGCTCCTGTTCCTAAAGCACAGTATTGAATGCTATTAAAATCAGTGATTCCTGCGTGTTAGATTGTTTCCATTCCACCTAGCTTTTGTTGGATAAAACAATACTGCAACTTTCCAAAATTAATGTATTAAACATTGTTGGTGCTTTAAAAGTTATTTGTAAACATAATTGCTATTGAGAGCAGCATTTACATAATTCCTGGTTGTTACATTTTAAACAACGTTGCAAAAGCCAGTCTCCTCCAGCAAGACAGGTCTGTTATTTGGTTGGCTTTTGTTACATTCAAAAGCCAGAGCCACCAGTACAGAGAATAGAAAAGGACAGACAAACACTGCTTTCAATAGCAGTACATATACAAATAACTTAAAAACCATAGAAAATGTGTAATGAATGTATATTGCAAAGCTGCTTAGAATCATGTTTACTTTTATCAGGCAAAAAATATTTTTGGGGTTGACATGGCCTTTAATACATTGCTCCGCTTGCATGTATTCCCTGTGCCCCAAGGTCCCAGTTTGTTGATTCATCCTTTAATACGTCAAGCCATCATACCTGCTATATTTATTCATTTGATTCATATTAAAATGTGAGCACCTGTCATTTCTGTCTGCTCGGCAAACCAGAAGCTTACTGAGGTGGCAAGCAGCCTGCAAGGGTTTCTTTATATATTTGTTGCACAGGCGTAAGACTGATTCCCCGAAGTCCATCAAGCTGACACTTTCCATTATAGGAAGTGATGATTTAGGAGCTGCCACTGACCTAATAACCTTTACTGTATATTCCTTCCCTTTATCAACTGACTTTTCTAACGTTTGAATGGAAAGGGGAAGTCCAAAGACCATTTTTAAATTTTATTTTGCACTGTGGCGATTGGTTATAGAAATGCTCCACAGACTATAACAACATTCTAAGGCAAGTGCAGTGACAGCTTCCAGCAATATGTATAAAGGCATAAATGGAAACAAGAAATTTAAAAGAAAAATTATCGTGTCCGCCCTTTTTTTTTAACAATAGTCGTTTAGAAAATGTTAAAGCTAAATCAGAAAATCCTGTTTTTATTGATGTGATTTATTGTGTGATTTATTTTACAGCAGATTTCCTGGAAAATTATAAAATTACAAGTATAGGATCTGTTATTGAGAAAGCTCAGAATTACAGGAAGGCCATCTCCTGTTATCTCCATGAAAATCAAATAATTAAAACTTTTAAAAAACATTTTCTTTTTCTCTGCTGCCCGGAATTTGACGCCCTAGGCCCGTGGCTTTGTGGCCTTGCCAAAAATCTGGGCCTGAAACTGCCATAAAAAACTGAAAATCATGAAGGCAAAAAACATCTTGAAATGGTTAAAGGGACCTCTACTATTGACTTCTACATGACCTCAACAGATTTTAGCTTATTTATTATTTGTTTATTCTTTTTATTTATTTAAGCTTTTAGCAGCTTTTTCCCCTGAATTTTTAAAAAAAAAAATCTCGACCTTTGATAAATAATCACTTAAAGTATGAGGATTCAAATGGTGGAAAGGCTTAGGGGGTTACTGTATCTTCTCTGACCAGTTAGAATGTTCCCCCTGGCAGGTTGGGGTCATATGGACACATGGCTGATACACATATTTAGTAACTCCTAATTGCAATTAATGACGTGTCTAACCCCAATGGCTTAATAAACCTTGTCTCCCATTTTTTGGGGTAGATTTATTGACTGTAAGATGGCCAGCACAAAGGACCTTGATGGAAGCCTCATATGGAGTTCCTCCACCCCTTGCACTGAGTGGGGGCTAGTCAGGAAAAGCCCGACTCACACCCTCCCGGCACCCCACCACACACGCCCGCCCGAACCCGACTTGCGGGTTCCTTTTATAGACCTGTGCCACCCACCGATGATGTCACAAAAGGGGCAGGGTGAGCAGGTGAGCATCTATAAAAGGTGAACCCGGAAGTCGTTGTGGGCGTGGAGAGCCAGAGTCAGAAGAGCTCAACCCGCACTCACCCACGACCCGGATGATGGGGTGCGAGGTCGACCCACTCGAACTGCGGGTTATATAGAATGAGAGAGCGAGATATGATTTACAGTGAATGTGCATGAGTTACACAGGGTCTTGTGAAACTTTTACATTATATAACATATAATATGTGTTTTATATGGAAGGGGATTTGGCCCCATATTAAACTGTTTTTAGTAAACATAGCCCTTAATCACGGACCTTATCATCTTTATTTTACAGAATATCATGTTCTTTTAGGCTGCCATTAAAATTTTACAGCTTTTCCCACCCGCTTCTTTATAGAAATACATTTTCTAGCATTTTTTCTTCTTCAAGTTAACTTAACATTTTCCCTTCAGGATTTCGTAAAAATAAACCATTTATTCTAAAGTTGCACTTCAATGAAGTAGCCCAAAAGCTATAATCATTCTTATCGCAGGGAGAAAAGAACAGTAAGAACATTTCAAGGCGGCGAGATGAAAAGAGTGGCATAGAGCTAATGAAGGAGGAAGACAAAGATAGGAAACTATGAATCTGATCAGGGGAGGGAAAGCACACGGGGTGTTGTCAAAAAGAGAAAATCGGTGCTTCTTATGTACACCTACAGTTAAACTGAGAAGCCCTTAGAATGAACTGAAGTACAACAGAGCACAGTTTCTGGCCTACTCTGTTACTTTACCAGAACTTCATCTGATTTTCCTTCATGCTGGTTCTGATCCAGTAACTGTGTGAGTGCTTGGGAGCAAATCTGAAATTAGCTCTGTGATTTTACAGGCAAGTTCCATTTATAACAGGGATGCTGTGCTGGCATGCATTCCTAATTGAACAAAGGATGGCTGGCTTCCAGTAGAACTAATTGTGTAGGTCACATTCATATTAACACAAGAGGCCAAAAGAAAACATTGAGGAAGAAATTAGTGGTGAAACATATGGTAATGGGGTTTTTGTAAAACATGAATATGGATCAGTAACTCACAGGAACAAATCAGTAGTGTAGTTTGTAAAGAAAACTAAAAAGAATGTTTTTAATGCATCGTTATTAATCCCATTTGAATAGTTCTGATTAATAGTGTATGCATTCCTAACTAGTGCAGGGCAGGTCTCTTTTACAATACACAATTTCATAAGTATATGTTCTGGCTTCTTCTGTCCTGCTTAGGTTTCCTGTTTCAGTCATAAAGTAATTAATCCTGTAATTTGGAGCTTTCTGGATTTTAGGTTTCCAGTTAAGAGATACCATAATGGGAAAGATACTTATATATAATATTATTTCTGGATATTTTCCTGAAACTATGCCTCCCCTTTTACTGTCAAATACTATTTTAGATTAACTGAATTTGTAAACTAGGGTTGCCACCTTTCCCCGTGGCTGTAGCCGGACAGGGCGGCTGGCCCGTGACGTCAGTGGGCGGACCCGTGACGTTGGTGGGTGTGTCTGTGGCGTCACTGGGCGGAGCTATGACGCCACGATCGCTGATTGGCCGATTGCGGCGTCAATCAAGCTAATCCCGCCCGGTTTTCCTTATTTGGAAAACCGGGCAGGAAGCATTGACCCGGGCAGCCCTTCAAAATACCGGGCTGTCCGGGTCAAAACCGGACTATGGTTGCCACCTTTTCTCCAAAAATAATCCAGGGGGAGGCAGGGCCATGACTTAGCAGAGTGCGGCCATGATATGGCAGGGGCGGGACTGTGACATGTTGATCAGCAACTGGCTGATCACCACTTCAGTCTCAGGAAATCCTGCACGGTTTTCCTAATTTGGAAAACTGGGCAGCCAGTTTTGACCCAAACATCCCTTCAAAAAACCGGGCTGTCCAAGTCAAAACCGGACAGGTGGCAACCATAGGCTAAACTATTCAATTAATGGCATTATCATAATTCACTCACCCTATTTGTGCTTGTATGTTATCCACCCACTTATATAAGCTATACAGATAGGGTTGCCACCCAGCCGGTATTTTACTGGCCTAGCCGGTAAAACACCAGCCAAGGCCGGGGCCGGTATTACAAATTTACCGGCAATGTAGCTGCCGGTAAATTTGTAATACCCCTTAAAAAAGGCCCTTGCCTTGCCTTAAATCCCCCGAAAACTTACCTTTCTTGCGTCTTCTTCCATCGATCGCTGTGGCTCCGCCCCTTTTGCGGCACGTCCCTTTTTTAGCCCCGCCCCCTGACGGCCGGTAAACTTTTTGGAAAAAGGTGGCAACCCTATATACAGAGCAAGCATGTCTTCATACTGTCTTTTACCACATTTATACTTATTTACTTACTACAGGTATGGCACCTGTTATGCAGAATGCTCAGGCATGGAGTTTTCAGGATAATGGATCTTTCCATAGTTTGGATCTTCATACCTTAAGTCTACTAGAAAATCATGTACTTAATTGTTAAATTGTACAGCACTGTGTATCCTGGAATTGGTCTATAAATTTATAAATATACTGTATATGTATATATATCGGAAGGGAAGGTTGTGACCAGCACTAAACAATTTTAAATTGGTGTGCAGTTAGAGTGTATTCACAACATTTTTTGGCATATTCTTACTATCCTATATATAGTTTAGTGTGCAGAGGGTTTTTTGTCTTTGTGTGAATTTTGTATTCACACCCTCATTGCACCCCCTTCTCTTTTTTTTTTTTACTATACTTTATATAGTTTATACAGGAACAGTGGCCAGCTTCATGTTGTAGATCCCATTACAACACTTTGACGTAATTGGCTAGCTTAAATATATTGCAGACTTTTTTCATAAAAAATAAGTAATTTTTTTAACTTGTGTGCCCTTCTAGTATTTTATGTTTTTGTTTTAAGAGGAGTGTGTTTTTTTGTCATTTAATAGATTATGGCAAAAATGCCTGCACTCTCAGGTCTTTGTGGCAGAAAAATATTAACTTTACTGAAAAAATAAACACTTTCACTTTTCATTAAGCTTCAATATGTTTCTGCTTAAAGACCCTGAGGTCCAAATATATTTTTTATTTAAAGTTTTCAAAACACACATAAGATACAAACATTAATCATTCTTGGTGGATGTGAACTTTAAATAAATATTGAGGGGTCACCCTCTGGGGGTTGTCACACAAAATGTAATTATAAAAGGTTAACCATAGTAGCACGTTAATGAAAGAGTGTATGATAAGATAAAACAAATATTGGAAATGTATATTTTGATATACTTATGATAGGTCCATAAGTAAACGTTTTTTTTCCCATTCAATGAAGAATGATTGTATGACTAAAATTCAATTATCTCAGGGGAACCCCAAGACATGCACATGTATATGAAGTCAAAACTTTCCACTGAGACTTTAAAGGAAAAGTAAATGTTTTTCTTTTTCTTTCTGTAAATTTGCTCTAAACAGCCCCCCAGATTAAAGTACCTTAGTCCCTGCTGCAAGTCTGCTCTGGTTTCTGTGTTATCAGCAGCTTGTTTCCTCTTCTTCCTGGTGCAGAGTGAAGCCCAGCCCCTTAGTTTACTGAGCAGTCCATTTGCTGCTGTTACACAATAGAGAGGAAGAGGGAGCCAGTGTGTGCATTAGTAAGCTAGTTTCCCCAAGCAAAAGGTGCTGCACACACTGGTCTCTGCTATGTCATAGTATGCAAATGATCTCCAGGACTAGTCACAGAGATAAGGTCAGCTCAGTAAGCTATGGGGCGGGGCTTCACTCTGCACCAGGAAGAAGAGGAAACAAGCTGCTGATAACACAGAAACCAGAGCAGACTTGCAGCAGGGACTAAGGTACATTAATCTGGGGGGCTGTTTAGAGCAAATTTACAGATAGAAAAAAAAAAGGTTTACTTGTTCTTTAATTTTGAATATCTCCTGTGTTATACATTTCAGAGATAAGACTTTGATTTGTGAAGAGATGCAAGCAATTGTTTGGATAAAAGTGACTATGGAATAGTGCAATTTGGAAGAGAAACAATGTTCAAAATCAACAGAAAATTATAGTATTGCAAAAATGCTTTTGTTCTGTGGACAAAATGTATAACTCCCTTTAGGAGTCAAATTGGTGTAATAAAATAGATCTTCCTTTCAGAGTATGTGGGTTGAAATGTGGGCAGAAAACTTGGCAGAGTAGATAAAAGGACAAAGCTGAAAAAATCGGAGATGTTCCTCGCCAGATTTCCAGCCTACGCAAATAAGATTTTAATTTTAAGAAGAGAAAAATGAACCCCCTTGCCATTATTACCTTGCACAAGCAAGCATTACACTAAGGAGCCTTTGTACCAACATTAGAATTTCCTTTTCCCCTCCGTGACGTATGTTTATTTCCTTCGATGTCGGTGTGTGAAAAGAGAATACAATGCAAGAGAAATCCTATTTTTATTCTGTTTTTTTTATTGGGCTAAAAAGTACATTTTTGAAAGTGTGGCAAAAATATTGCCATTGACAGAAAGACAAACGTAATTAGATTTATTAAATTTAATTTTAATGAGGAAATCGGTAAAGGGGGGGAATTTACTTAAAGGTTATTTTCCTTAAGTAGGAACAACCTTCGAAATAGTGTTAAATTTTTAATATGAATTTACACAAAATATTATATTTGAATATCAAATAAAAAAATAAGCCTGTGTGTGTATGTGTATATAAATATGTGTGTTTGTGTATTTATTTACATTTTTTTAAGGCAAAATTAATATGCATACATACTAGGGTTCCACTATATTAGGATTCGTCCGAATCGTTTGTGAAAGATTCGGTTGACTACTGAATCTAAACTTTAATTTGCATAGTTAAATTGGGGAAACAAGGGGCGCACAGTTAAAAAAAAATTTGTCTTGCTTGTTTGTGTGATGAAAAATCAAGTAATTTTTTTGCATTCAGTTTGGCCAGGCTCATGTATATGGCCAAATCCTGCTGAAAAAGGGTGAATCCCTAATCTATACTTCAGAACATGTGGACTTTCATATACACTAAAGAGTAGGGATGCACAGAATCCAGATTTCAGATACGGTTTGGTATTGAGGCAAATCCAAGTTACCAGGATTGGCGGAATCCAAACCTTTTATAACTTCGTTTTCAGGGCAGAAGAAGGGTTTGGATTTGGCTTGGTATTTGGCTGAATCATACCAATGGATTTGAGGATTCGTCCAAACCTTAATATAGAGCACATAAGCAGGAACCCGATGGAGAGCATTCAACTTAAATGCATAAATCAATTGCTGTTAAAAATTTTAGCAGCAAATATGCTCTGTTTATTATATGTATTTAGAATTGTTCAAAAACTTTGGGCATAGAGGTCAACATCCTGCAAATTAACAATGGGAACTTGGGCTTGAATTCAAGGAGGGCGACATCTTCAAGGATATTGAATATCTTCTCCTGGGTGCTCTGGATTGGAGTTCAAAAAATCTGTTAGATTAACTGGCATCTGGTGAAACTGAGTTTGTTTGTACTGGGTGAATTATATTGTTTTTACTGGGGTAGGGACTGATATGGGTGATTAAACATTCTCTTTAAAGTCAAGAATTATTTTAAAAAATAAAGAGACTATGTCTAAAGCTTTACGGTAGCCTGACAAATCATTAAACGTCCTTATGAAAACAACATTTTTAGACTATGGCTACAGGGATTTGAACTGGAGAAGAATACATTTTTATATACTTGTATATATGTTTAATACAGAAATGCTAAAGCTGAATCAGAGCTAAAAGGGTTTCACATGCACATTTCAATCATCAGTGCTGCCCAACTTATTAATGGCTAGGCTCCATTTTCCCCTTTCCATGTATATTCCGTATAGCTCCTGCTTACTTTAACAAAAATATGTTTAATCCGCTAGATTCCTTTCATGTCGCTGCCCAAAGATTGATTTGATGATTGATTAAATCATGATTTAATGGAGAACTTGTTGCAGAAGTCTAACTAGTATAATGAATGTCTCATTTCTTCACAACGCTGCTGGAGAGCATGACGTTGCTTGCCCAGCCAAAATGAATAGGGGCATAGAACTCTGTGACCTCCCCTTGTCTAAGATTTATAGGCAGTGCACTTGTATAATGTCCTGTTATAAAGCACAAGCCCTTTTATAGTAAATGTCAATTGCACCCTCACATTGTCGGTAATACAGAATATTCATTCTCCTCATACCGCTCCCTACATCACTTACTGTAAGGGAAGGCTGTGCGGAACATGTGGTTTAAAATGAAGTTGCAAGCAAAAATAATAGCCTGGAGTGTGGTGTCAGCAGCTTAATTTATTACTGGGACAGTTGTTTTTCTCAAAGGTTAAAGATTTCTTTTTTTAATCAATAACAGTGTCCTAATAGGTTGACCAACTTTGCAGTGACTTCTATTGGGAGGGAATGTTTGGGACTGGTTTAATTAAAAACACAATTAAAGGGGAACTATCGTGAAAATAAAAATTCAATACTAGCTTCAGCATACTGAAATAAGAAACTTTCTAAATACAGTCAATTAAAAATGATGCTCTGCTTCTGAAATAATCAAGTTTATCTTCGCAATTTCTCTGTCAGAATCTGTTTCTCCTCATTCTGTCTTCATTCGGGAGTTGGGTGTTAGATGAATGATCCAATTCTAAATCTTATAGGGAAGCTGTTTTTGCCTAGAAAGATGCATTAGAGCTCACTCTATCACCAGATATCATGTCTCTCTACATGCAGGATTTGTGCAAAAGGCAGTTATTTTGTTATATTTTGTTTGTACTGGAATCAGTTATTTGAGTGAGTTCTAATTCATCTGATAGTAAAGGGAGGCACCCCTATAAGATATATTGGATCATTCATCTTACACCCAACATTGTAGGACCAGTTGCCGTCCTGTATCTGTGTGTTCTCTCTCCATACACTACTTCTACATGCGCCTCTGGGAAGAGAGGCAATTTCAGGATCAGTAGAGGAGTCTATTTTGCCAGTCTGACCTGTAACCAACTGTAACCTGCAGCGGTTACCCAAATTTCTACCCAAACTTCTACCCAAACCTGCCCATCCTGCTGGTTCCTTGACTTTCAATCTCCAGCACTTCACTGTTGCCTGCTGTAATAGAGAACTTTTTACAAAAACCAGTGGGAATTCGGACCACTTACTCTTATAAACGGTACTTACTGATGTTATGATTTATAATCTGTTCTTAGTTGTCAAATGACTCACTGAAACTTGTGTATTATAAAAATAATGTACCCCTTGCTGTAAAATATGAGCATATAGTCTCTTGCCCTGTATACAAACGCTTGGCCTTCAGCCTTGTGACTTTATGTGGTTCCACTCGAGGTTGGAGTGCTCTACCTTTTTAATTCCAATGTGGATCCAGGTGCTATAGCAGTATTCTGACCAAGCCTGCCTATGGTCCAATCATCAGTCCGAATATCCCATACACTGCAGCACACTGGAAACTGAGGTTTAGTGCAATTTGGATATTTATTAGCTCATAGTAGACAAGCAAACGGGCAACGTTTCGGACCCCACTGGGTCCTTTATCAAGCCTCTTGATAAAGGACCCAGTGGGGTCCGAAACGTTGGCTGTTTGCTTGTCTACTATGAGCTAATAAATATCCAAATTGCACAAAACCTCAGTTTCCAGTGTTCTGCAGTGTATGGAATATTGTGACTTTATGTGGTCATGGAATTTTTTGGAGTTTTGCAACTCTATTTTGAAATAGGGGGTACATTATTCCTATAAATTTTTGTTCCTACCCGGCTGTAAATATTTTCTGGAGAGAACACAGAATTAAGCAGCAACTGTTCAAAAACATTTTCATACTTCAAAAAAGGAAGAGCGTGAATCTCCGTTATGCAATGTGTTCTATCTGAACATATTGGTGTAGGTGGTCAGAGAAGAAAAATCTATGTAAAATTAGTATTTTCCCACCTTGTTTACTTCAGGTGCATGTTTCTGAGAGACTGAGCATTTGGGTTTGCTATGCTTTGCCATTACGTCATCTCTCATGGCCTTCAGGCTGCATCTTCTGCTGCATCGTCCTGCCCAAGGTGTCGGCAATTATGGAACCAAGGCCTAAAGGCTAATTGAATATATGGTTGGTGGCACACCAGGGTCAGACTGGCCCGGCGGGACAGCGGGAAAAAACCCGGTAGACCCTGGTTCACATGGGAGCCTGCTGGGCCAGATCCCCTCTCTCGACCCTGCAAGAAGAAGAAAAAAAAAACAATTTGCGGCGCAGCACCATCTGCACAGCTTTCTTTTGCACATTTGCATGGCACTTCGGGGTGGCTCTCTTTCGCACATGCGCACAGCACTTTGGTGCAGCTCTTTTTCGCGCATGCGCACTGCTCCATAATCCCTGTCTTTGGGGATCTTGATGGTGGCCCTGGCCAGGAGTCCCGACCCTGTGGCACACACTGCTATTTGGGGAGATTAGTCACCTAGCGTGAAATCACTTCTTTGGGCAACTAATCTCCCCAAACTCGTGAGGCAACTTCAGGACTCTTTGGGAAAACTAAGCGATCCAGCTCTAAGGCAGTTCGGGGAAATTAGTCACGGGGCGACTAATCTCTCCAAATAACGCAGTTTTACAACCCTAAGGGTTTTCTGACCTAAAAAAAAAATATAAGGATTTGCTCTTTAGCACACACATCTCCATTCAGCACTTGCCATGGTGATCAAAAACTAATAAATGACTTGTTCTGTTCCCATGGGTGCAGTCCCGCAATGGTTAACAAAATTATCACTTTCTTGTTTTAGCTCCAGATTATTGTTTTACTTTAATAGAGCTGATTCTGTTAGTAAAGCTCTGGGTGCTGCAGTTTTATTGTCAGCGCTGTGAGAATCGAGCCTCGGAGAAAGCCGTGCATTGTTGGGTGCTGGGAATATGCTTCTTGTGACTTTGCCTTATCTAAAATTAACTGGCAAACATTCATTTGACATTTGAAACAATCGAATGGCATTGCAGAGGAAAAGGAATTGAAAACAAGTGGACAAAGGGATTAGCACAAGTGCTCCTGTGAAGCAGCTCATGTTACAAAGGTGCATCTGAATGTGAAGGTGTAAGAGTTGCACTGCTCTGCTCTCCTTCAGCCTGCTACCAGCAATGTTATTCCAAGCTTTCACTCCAGCCACAGCTAGACAAGACACTGCACTGGAAAATCTATTTCTAACAGAGAAAGAAAGATTGTCCTTGTGTTTCGGTGTGAAGCAGAGGCAGCAGTTAGGTCAGGGCTGCGTGGAGCTTTATCCAGTGTTCCAAATAGCTGTAGTAGGGGCAGCAGTCGGAAAACTCCAAGGTGGGAAGGGATTAACCCATAAATAAGAGTGTGAGGGTCGGGGACATCAGTAGTATCCAGCTAGGGTTGCCACTGGCCTAGCCAATAAAGTAGCAGCCAAGGCTGGGGCTGGTATTACAAATTTACCAGCAAAATACTTGTCTTAATTTGTATTAGTTAGCCCTACACCCTGATCTGCTCCAACCCCCCCCCCCCCCCCCCCCCCCCCCCCCCCCCAGCTCCCCCTCTAGCTCACAAACACCCACTGTATTCACAAAGTTCTCTTGGGATTCGGCTAATAATGTCATGGCTCCTATTACTCCTTATGTCATGGACAGACCCAAGCCTGGACTGAGAATCAAAATAGGCCCTGGTATTTTAGGTACACAGAGGCCCAATCAGCCCTCAGAGAGCTCCAAACAGACCCCACCAGCCCTCTAAATACTGACTTTCTATGGTACATTATAGCAGCCCCTCTGGCATTTGCCAGAACCCACAGATTACCAGTCTGGGCCTGGACAGACCCATCCCCACCATATTGTACACCTCCCCAAAAAGGTGGCCATCCTATGTCATATGACCTTCCTATATATTTAGCTTTTTTCTGTATTAATAACTTTAGGATCAACCATAATTTTTACCAGCCATGTGGCAACCCTACCCCAGACACACACAGAAATAAGAAATTTGTTTTAAGTCATTCTGATTCCTGACTCAGAAATGCTTTTTAACAGTAATACAGCTGTTATGGATCTCTCCTGCCGGTAAGAGTCCTGCAAGGGTCCAGACCCATGCCGACCCAGACCCGCTGAACCGTAACCCAATTCACAACTGCCACACAATATGTCCCTCCTAACCAGAACCGCTACACGACTCAGACCACAAAAGTTAAGTTACCTCCCGACCCTGGACCGAGACTGGAAGTGGCGTCACCGTAGACCATACGTGAAATCACTCTGGTGCCACATCACCAGGGCAAGGGAAGAAATTTGTCAAAACCACAGAGGAAGGTAGGACAGGTTAGTCCTGCAATTTAGCTGGGTACCCAGGCACGTTACCTATGGACTGCCCACATGGTCGGTGAATCGTGGACTTTCTGCTAGAAACCCAACCACTTTGTGGATATTCCTGCGTATCCGACCCAGTGCAGGACATCTGTCGGCACATCTCACTCTGCTAGAAGTATAGGTTTCTACTCATAAGTTCCTATGTGACAGTACTAGGGATGCACCAAATCCACTATTTTGTATTCGGCCGAATGCGAAACTGATTCCGAATCCTGGATTTGGTGAATCCTGGATTTGGTGCATCCCTAGACAGTACGTTGTGTGGGAATGCTTGTAAAGTTGTGCACCGTTTGATTGGCCCTTTAATCGGTACCTTTATCATAGCATTTTTACACTCGCCTCACTGTATTTTAGACCTTGGAGGGTGCAGTTTTCTGCTGATTTTCTTCATGTCAGTGCTACAGTAAAAACAAGTGCTAACCAAACATTTTATAAAGTACTTATTCTCTGAATACACTAAATACCTGCATGCACTTGCTGCTAAGAAAACATTCTTTGCGAGTTGTGTAAATAAAGAAGACTCAAGCTGGATCACACCTTACAATAAAGTTCTAACATTAAATAAAGCTATATTTTCTTTCTCCTACCTGGAATTAGTGTTATGTAAAATGCCCAGAGCCGACTGTACAGTATTTCGTTCAGTATAATGAAAAACTGCCTGACATTTCTGAGAAGTGGATGGATTTTAGCCCCAAAAAGGTGCATGGAGGAAACAACAAGAGCCATGAGCCCAAGGACTATTTCTGTAAGTGGAAACACCATGGTGTGAATTTAAAGGGGAACTCTGGCTTCCTAATTAAAATTTTATAAAGAGGCCCACGTAACACAGAAACCCCTAATATATCACAGTTACGTGTTTCTTAAAAAACCAAGAATAAATACCATTTTCTATGCTGAAATCCAGCTGTGTAACAATTCTTCTCTTTCTGCATCATTTGAAATCCTGGCAGGGAAGGAGGGTCTAAACACGGACGTTACAAATTGTAACAACTTCTCAACCGCTTACAGACAGCATGCAGGAACTAAATAACCCACAATACATTGCACTGGGATCTTCCTTACCTTATTAAAATCACGTGCGCAGGGAATTGTGGGGTTTGGAGGATAAAGGCTAAGGACAGCTGGCTGCTGATACAAAGTAACAGTAGTCAGCCAGCTCAGCAAAGTAGTCAGACATCAGCAGAACAGCGGGGGCTCATCTTAGGGTTACTTGAAATTATGTTTACTTTTCAAAAAGCTTAAATTTGTTTTATATAAAAACGTGTCGGTTCTATCTCTGAACTTTGTGAAGAGTAGTATTAATTAGAAAATGATTGCATATGAAATAATAAAATTAACAGAACAATTTCAGGAGTTATTCTCTCTGCTCAGGAGATTTACAAAGACGAAAAAAATTATACTGGATTAAACAATATAATATATATTAAAATGTGAATGTGACAGTGGGGTTTATTTATGTGCAACAATATAATAGCTTTTTTTTTTTAAACATATCTTTAAACAGTAGCTGTAGTTTCTTGCTGTGTGTTATGTGTTCAGCTGAAGGAAAATGTAAGGTGTCAAGAGGTTTAGCTAATTTAATTTGCCAGAATTAACAAGGGATGCTCACTATATTGTTCTGCTATATGTTCGCTTGCTAACAAGGCAAGACAGAGCTCCGCAGGCATGACTTTTCCTCTATGCTGCTTCACAAACACACTAGTGTCACCCCCTCCCTACTTTTTTGTTGTTGTTTTTGCATTATTAATAAAGCTGGTTGCTGCATTTTTAGAAACTGTTTAAGAATTAATTATGAGGGCACACAGCTAGCCATTGTCTGCAAAGGAGAGAAAAAGTGCAGTCGCATACAGAATGTCTAGTTTGGATTCCTTCAAGATTACTTCAGCTAGACTTTTGTTTGACCGATCAATACAGACCGTTAAGTATATATCATGTCTCCGCTCCTTGTGTAAAAACTATTATTACAAAGGAAAATAGACTTCAGACCAGTATTTTTATTGGCATGTTGAGGTAATTTGTTCCATAATAGTAGGACTTAAAGGAGAAAGAATCGCTGGAGGCACTTGGAGGTGCCAAACATTAGGCACCCCCATGTGATTGTATCTACCTACCTGAAATCCCGGGCTGGTGCTCCTATCAGCATAAATCTGCAGCAGCCCAGGGTTATACGAATGAGCACCACAGAGAGAGATTTACTTCCATCATCTTCTGTCTACGTGCTGCTGCGCATGCGCAGTAGAACAGAAAGCCAAACAAAAGTCAGCTTTTCCATTAAACTGCACATGCTTTGGTCCGGGCAAATCGAAGACAGATGAAAACGGAAGTAGATTGCTGCGTGATGCTCACTGGTATAATCCCGGGTCGGTGCAGTTTTCTGCTGATAGGAGCACTTGCCCGTGGTTTCAGGTAGGTAGATACAATCACAAGGGGGTACCTAATGTTTGGCACCTCCAAGTGCTTCCAGCCTTTCTTTCTCCTTTAAGTCCCACTATTATGGATCAAATTACCTCAACATGCCAATAAAAATACTGGTCTGAAGTCTATTTTCCTTTGTAATAGTTTTTTACACAGAGTGGAGACATGATATACACATGTGGATTGTTTTGTTAATAAACTAAGTTCTCTGTTTCAGCATAAAGAACCACTTTTGCCCAATTCTTGTGCATAGCACTTTGTTACAGTTGCACTACATCCTGCCTCCACACCGTTGCGAGGGCTTACACCTTGAGAGAAAGACCTCATCCAAAGCACAATTGTATTTGAATATAAGCTTTAGGATAGGGGCAGATGGGGGGCGACAATCTCCCCGAACTGCCTTTCCCCTGCCTTCCGTCTGCTTCAATGAAGAATTGCCTCGTGAGGCAGCTTCGGATATCAAGTGCTGCATTAGCACAAGCGATTCTTCCTTACAGCAGACGGAAGGCAGGGTAAAGACAGTTTGGTGAGATTGTCACCCGGCAGAAGAGGTGATTAGTCGCCAGGTAATTAACTCTCCCTGAATCTGCTTGTCTGCCCCTAGCCTTAGAAGAGATGTGCCACTCATTTTATTATAGCGCTACATTTCATTATTTTCTAGTAGACTTACGATATGAGGATCCCAATTTTGACAGCTCAACCCACAGTCCTGGATTGTTGCTAAAATGTCCAGAATTTCCCTTTTATCATCTGCACTGAACAGCCAGAAAAATATACAAAGTTTCTAAAGCTTAATTGGGTTTTGGGAGAGATCCCAGAATACATGGCAGGTGCACTTTGATACTTTTGTAACAATTTTAGAAAAGCAAAGAAACAATTGTTACAATTTAAGATAAGCTGCAAGACTGTGATTTGCAGCTTAAAGGGCAATTCACCTTCATTAGCAAAACTGTAACATAAAAACCACAGAAATTAGTTTAAACTTTCATAACCTGCCAAATATTGCAAAATTAACATGGTAATTAGGGGGTGTGGCCAAAAAATGAGCGTAGTCTAAAAAATTCTGTCCTTCTTTCTATTTCCAAAATGTTAGGAGGCAGGTTTTGTTTATTCACTGTCACTGTATCGTATGTCTATGATATAGATGCTGTATATAGTTGTACCATGGTTCCAACCTGCATCTATCTACCAGTAATAGGTATATACATTAGTAGCACAGGTATGGCATCCATTATCCAGAAACCTGTTATCCTGAAAGCACCAAATTAGGGAATGGCTGTCTCCCATAGACTCCATTATAAGGAAATAATCCAAAGGTCCTGAGTATTCTGGATAACAGGTTTTTACGTGTGTGAGAGAAAACTTGATCGGTGTGGAAATCACATTTGTTAGGCCTGAATGAGGTGAGAAACTAACTCTAGTAAATCTGCCCTTACATGCCTTGTAGAGTTTCTCTCAGAGGGAAATTACTGTAATACAATTGCCAGTGACAGATTCTTCTGCCAAAGGGAACACTAACTTGTCCATTCATGAACCATCCATAAACATTAGAAATTAGTGAGTGAAGCATACATGTATGCTTAAAGAAGGCAAACTTTTCTTTTAAAACAGGCCCAGGCCTTATGACCTGGGAAAAAAAGTTTAAATCCCTGAACCGTAATTTTAAGATACCAATAAGCCAGATCTCCCCCAATAAAAACAAGCATGAAAATCAAAAAATCTGCACCTTTTGTTATCACATGGTCTAAATTCAGCTCATCTTAAGGGTTTGCATTTGGTTCATCCAGGCACAACAACTTGGCCGAATGCTGAGGGTGAAAAAACACCAGTGCAGTAAGAACTAAACCAGAGGCTGGGTAGTGGTTTATTATTATTTTTATTAATAATAATTATATAAAGGGGAAGTAAAGGCTTTCACGTAAGCTTAGGGAGTCTATTAAAATCCCTTACAAGATGCAGTTTTTTTTCTATCCTTTATATAATATAGCCTTCACTGCCCCCAGCTGCATCTGCAGCCATGGGGGGGGGGGGTTACACTTATTAGCCATGTGGCTCCAAGTCTGCTGACTTCTTGGAGAGAGCACTGCTCCTCATAAAGGCAGTATTCGATAGTAGTATTAAAAAAAAAAAGCCTGAAAACATAAACAGCATCCTTAGGCAAATTAATGTATTGAATCTTTTTTAAAATCTTTTTTAGGATTTATGAGTGAAAGTGGACCCGTCACCCAGACACACAAATCTGTATAATAAAAAGTCCTTAACATGAAATCCAATTTAAAATTTTTATTAAAGCATTCATAAATGTTTTAAGCTCATTTAAAAATCTCAGCTGTCAATCAAATATTGGCAGACAATATTTGATTCAGCACTTCCTAGATGTCCCCACACATTCCCCCAGTTCTCTTAACCATTTAATTGTGTAGCCAGGACATGGGGATAGACATCAGGTCCCCCATTCTGGTGCACAAACAAGATTCTGAGATGATGCAAGGCTTGTCTTAATAACAGTGTCCACAAAATGGCTCCTGCCTGCTTGTTATAATTATGAATTCCCAGACTGAAGAAAACAAGATTAAAATAATTTATATAGTGTAATTAATGTTAATTTTGCTTGACTAATGTGATAAAATATGATTTTGAATATTTTTTTGGGGTGACAGGTCCACTTTAACCCTTTAATGTGCCTGCTTGTAAAATTGATTTCCAGATGGCTGATAGGTTCAGATATTGCCACTTGTCTCCGAATCACAGTCCTTTTTGTGGCTCACATTCTGCTTTCCTGTGACATTACCGAGTCTGTTGAAAGGTTTCAGCACACACAGGGCATTAAAAATAACTTGATTGAGTCAGTCTTGTGCAGGTGTAAAGCTGGCCATAGACGCAAAGATTTTTGAAAGATCCAATGGTTATCTTGAGACCACGATTGTCTCAAAACGATCGTTTAATGTCAGATTTGTCCATCAACTAAAAAGACCATTTCAGGCGATATTGCCAGCAAAACTGAAGGATCGCAGCCTGCTTTGCCCTGCAAACATAGGTAGATTGCATGGGGACAGATAAAGATTTTCTAACCTGGCCGATCAATCTTCAGACCAATGTCGGGCGAAAAATCGTAAGATGACCGATCGTTTGTATCCCACTAACCGCACGATAATTTGACAGATTGGTCGGACTTCACCAAAATCGGTCGTTCGGGAGCGAAAGATCGTTGCGTCTATGGGGAGCTTAAGTCTCATTTCTCCCTCGCTGACCAGTTGTAGCTTTTGACAGTTCCCTAAAGTCATTACAATAAGCCATTGATAATAACAAGTATATTATGAATTTCCACGCAAGTGAAGATCGATTACTTGGTTCTGTAAAGTGCTGTCCTCAAAGAACCACTGAAATGACCAAGACAACATACAGGAATGGGATCCATTATCCAGAAACCTGGTATCCAGAAGGCTACAGACATTTATCTCCCATAGACTCCAATTAGTGATATGTGGGTCGGGCTGATACCCGCAGGTCGGACGAGTTCAGGCCGACCTCCTACTCTTCTGGACGGGTGTGGGTTGAGCTCTTCTCCTGCTCTCCTGCCCGCCACCGTCAAATGCTGACTTCCGGGTTTGTCTTTTAAAGATGCTGTGCCTGTTCGCCCCACCCCTTTTGTGTTGTCACCAGTGGGGCGGGTCAGCGGGGGTCTATGAAAGAAATCTAGAATTCGGATGTGGGCGGGCACAGGCTAAGGTAGGGCAGGTGTGAGTCAGGGGAAATCCCGATCCACACATCCCTAACTCCAATGTAATCAAATAATCAAATTTCCCATTTCTCTGTCATAATAACAGTACCTTGTACTTGATCTCAAGTGATAATGAATCCTTGGATTCCGGAAACCCCCATGTCGCGTGCCTTTTTTTATAACAGGTCCAATAGCTGTACCCAACACAGGTAAGTCACCCCTTTCCAATAGAAAATGAACTGCTCACAGTGCTCTGTAAGAATACAAGAGACTGAAGTGATATGCATAAGAGGGTAATGCAGAGCTATCATAGACTGGTGCATTTCCTTGTTTCTACTCAGACCGACCCACTTCTAAATGAACCATCTGTTATCATATAGCTTGCCATTTATCAAAACAGAGCAAAGCGTATGCTTTGTGCCATTTGGTGTATGGGAAGAAATAGATAGAGATAAGTCACATAAAATATATCTGTTTTTATCTCACCTTCTTCAAATGTCTCTTGCATCACTGAACTATTCACAAGGTACATTCACCAGCCATGGCAGTGTTGTTTAAAGGAGTGGTTCACCTTTACTTTAACTTTGAGTATGTTTTAGAAAGGCCACTGAGATTCCCACAGCAACTTTTCAATTGGTCTTCATTATTTATTTTGTATACATTTTTAATTATCTGCATTTTTCTTCTGACTCTTTCCAGCTTTCAAATGTGGGATCACTGACCCCATCGAAGAAACAAATGCTCTGTAAGGCTACAAATTGCTACTTTTTATGACTCCTATTTCTATTCAGGCCTCTCCTATTCATATTCCAGTCTCTGAGCCAAATCAGTGGTTGGTTGCTAGGGCCATTTGGACACTAGCAACCAGATTACTGAAATTGCAAACTGGAGAGCTGCTGAATGAAAAGCTAAATAACTCAAAAACCATTAAAAATTTTACTCTAAATCAGGGGTCACCAACCTTTTTTGTTCGTGAGCCACATTTAAATTTAAAAAAGAGTTGGAGAGCAACACAAGCATGAAAAAGTCCATGTGGATGTCAAATAAGAGCTCTGATTGGCTTTTTGGTAAACCCTATATGGACTGACAGCCTACAGGAGAGAATGTTAGGTAGGACATCTGTTTTTTATACAACCAAAACTTGCCTCTAAGCCAGTAATTCAAAAATAAGCACCTGCTTTGAGGCCACTGGGAGCAACATCCAAGGGGTTGGAGAGAAACATGTTGCTTGCCAGTTACTGGTTGGGGATCACTGCTCTACATCATACTAAAAGTTTAACTCAAAGGTGAACAACTTATAATATTTTCTTCATTTTGAAAGATAAGAAAACATATAGTTCTTAAAGGGGCTGTAAATAACCCCACCCCCAAAAAAAAATGTACACAATGATGTGTATTTTGGTTTATGTTTCAGTATACACAGTTATATTGCTACTACATGACAGGTGATGTTATTCTTCTTATTGAGTCATTAATATGGCAATTACTTATACTGCAGGAATTAAAGGGATTCTTCATCTTTGAGTTAACTTTTAGTATGATGTAGAGAGTGAGAAAATTTGCAATTGGTTTTCATTTTTTATTTGTGTTTTTTTAGTTATTTTAGCAATTTCAGCAATCTGGCTGCTAGGGTTCAATGTACTGATGTACTGATTTTTATAAAAGACTGGAATATGAATAGGAGAGGGTCTGCACTGAAAGATGAGTAATAAAAAGTGGCAATAACAATAAATGTATAGCCTTACATTTGGTTTTTAGTGACATGCCCCCCCGTTTGAAAGCTGGAGTCAGAAGAAGAAGGCTGCAAAATTTAGAACAAATAAAATCATTTAAAAACTATAATACATAAATAATGAAGACCAATTAGGAATTGTATTGAGCAAGTGGTGAACAGTGTCACCCGTTGATAAAAATGATTCATAAAATCTCATAGGAATAAACAGAAAGTGAGTGAATTTTTTTATGGTGAGCTCTCACATTTTCATAAACTGGCCTGTAAGCATCTGGGTTCTACTGCACATGCAGAGTGTAGGCAATTGTTTTGAATCAGGGTCAGACTGGGCTGGAGGGACACTGGGTAAAAACATGGTGGACCCTGTAGAACCAGACACGCTCCCTGAGGATGCTGCAGACACTCCACCATGGGGAAGGTGGTTGGGGGCCCTTGAGATTGCAATCTACTATTTGGGATTCGACTGAATCCTTCGTGAAAGATTCCGCCAAATACTGAGCCGAATCTGAATCCAAATTTGCATATGCAAATTAGGGACAGGAAAGGAAAAAGTGTGAACACTTCCTTGAAAAGTCTGTTGCTTTCACTCCCAGACACTACATATGCAAATTAGGATTCGGATTCAGGCAGACAAAAGGATTTGGCCGAATCTGAATCCTGCTGAAAAGGCTGAATCCTGGATTCGGTGCATCCTAATATCAAGCCCCGGTGGGCCCCAGACATGTCTGTCTGATACTGCTTTGAAGAGAAGATTTAGCAATGTAAATGGTGCCTGCCAATCCCACTGCACTACTACCTTTTGGGAACAGGTCTGGCAAACAGGGCTGTATTTGGGGTTGTGTTCATGGAGGGAGGCTTTTCTAGAGGTACTAACTTTTTGTTCTCATGTAAGTGACTGCTGAAGTTGGAGAATGTACAGTTATTCACATCAAAATATACTTGAAATAGTGTGTATCATTTTATTGTGTTACATTTTATACATTCTAAATAAAGAATACTAGTGATGTGTGGCTCAACAAATTGTCAACCCACACCTGACCCTAACCCGCTACTCTGCACCTGCATCCGACTCTAACCTGTCACCCTGCACCCACATCCAAACATAACCCACTGCTCTGCTTCTCCTTATAAACCCACGGCTGCCCCTGTCTCTGACATCACGGGGGGATAGTGACAGGCAGGCGCATGTCGATAAATAGACACTGCTAGAAGCAGGGCATAAATAGGTCGTGGGCTGGAAGGGTGTCCAGAAGAGCTAGGCCCAAACCCAACAGTGGGCTGAATTCACTAATTCACTGTGCTTGTCTGTTTGACCCTGAACAACCCATGGGTCCCGCAGATTACTAAAGAATAAATAACCCAATTTTAAACAGAAATTCTCATAAAAATGTAATGTTTTTCTTTAACAAAACTTCAGTAAACAAGCCTTGTTTTACTCTTCCCTCCCCCCGCCAAGGGCTGCCACCTGGCTGGTATTTTACTGGCGTGGCCGGTAAAAATGATGGTTGATCTCAATGTTATTAAAGGGCACCTATGGTACAAAAAAGTTACCCCCAACCAAATGTGCGGGCTGATAGAGCCCGCATTCCGGTTGGGGGTACTGGCTCTTTTTGTTTTAAAAAAAAATGCCCCCCACCAGCGCCAGCAAGCTCGCACCGGGAGGGAGCTCCTGGTGTGAGCCGCCATGACAGTACCTGCCATGCGCGTTTGAGCGCACACGTGACGTCAAAAGCATTAAGAAAAGCAGTCACTGTTGAGGCCACTTTTCTTAATGCGCATGACGTCACGCACGCATGCGCAGGTATTGTCAAGGATGGGGGCATGGCGCTGGCAGTGGGCAATTAAAAAAAAAAAGTACCAGTACCCGAACCGGAATGTGGGCTCTATCAGCCCGCACATTTGGTTGGGGGTAACTTTTTTGTATCATAGATGCCCTTTCATAGGGAAAAAAGCTAAATATATAGGAAGGCCGGTATTGGTAGCAACCCTACTTCCCCCTTATCCCACCCAGCTACCCTTTCATCCCACCCAGCTGGGAATATTTTTTGGATAGAACACTACATGCATTTAAAAATTGGACTGTACAATGCATTTTTTCATAAAGCTTTCAATAAATAGGTTTTCGTATCATAATTGGCTCCATGCAAGATCTTATTAGTTTAGAAAACACAAGTTTATACGCCAGAGGCCAGGTCCCACAACCTGTCACTTTTTTTCTTTCCTTAAATGATGTCTGCCATATGCACCTGTCAGTTATAACTCCAATTCTATGAGTTGCTGGTAATTTCATGTACATATGCTAAAGCTGCCAGTACTGTCTGCTGTGCATCAGAATTGTTTGCACACAGTTATTTTGGTAGGAAAAATTTATAGGAGGATGGAAAAATCTTGTAATGGTGCATAAGGCAATGTTGGTTCATTATCTACAGATTTTTCTTATGCTCTGTTCACATTATATACAGTTGTGTGTGTAAATGCCACCTTTGTGCATGGAGCAACCGCACACTTTTGTGAATTATTGTGTAAAACACTAAAACACCCACACATTGCATTTTCATATAAATACGAAGCAGTAGGGAAATGTATGTGGAAAGAGTTCTGGTTGTACAAGTTTTCATGTATAAGATGTTAACTTGCCATAACTTGCTGGAATGTCTAACCAGCCCAAGTCTTGAATGGCAGATTCCAGTGAGCTCTGACAGGTGATAAAGTGTCAGCACCTCTGCCCTAGTATAACTGCTGTGTAGGTGCTAAAGTCCTGCAACACTTTCATTCATATCTTGATTTATTTTCCCTTTATCTGTAGCTGGCCTTTTGCCTCAGCCGAAACAAAGGTAGGAGGCAGGAGTGAGTTCCACTGGATATTGGCGTTTATTAAGCTGCAAAATTATTGCACTAGTTGGAAATCTATATATTCTTTCTAATGCCTTCACACTTCATTACACAAAGGTACAGGTATGGGTTGCCCTGAACTCAAAATGTAGGAGGAAATATTATCCAAATCCGAATTTATATCATTATTTTCTAAAATATACTCTGACCAAATCTGCAAGGGTTATTTCCCCTTATTAATTTATCCATTTTCCGAAAAAAATTCCAGTTTGGAAAAAAACTAGAAAATTGTACAAAAATTTGAATTATTCTAATGTTTCAGATTTTCCACCTGAAAACCACAAAATTTTAGGATTATTGCACCAAACCCAGCGCAGATCAGAATATCTTTGGGACTTTTCCCAGTAGCGGAACTACTGGGGGAGCAGGAGGTGCGATCGGGCTAGGGACTGCCGGCAGCTTGCATGCCACTGATTCCGGGCTCAAAAATCTAGTATGGAGGGGTGTGGGGGGATGGAGTTTTCCGGCTGCACGTCTTGCACCAGAGCCCGCCCCCCTCTAGTTACATTACTGACTTCTCCCATTGACTTATATACAACCTTGGCTTGAATTTTTGGATTCTGACTTTTTCCATCTTCAGGGTATAATAAATCTCGACATAAAGAAATTCACAAAAAATTTGAATTTTATAGTAAAATTTTTTTTCGAATTTTTAGCATTCAACTTCAATAAATAATCCCTTAATGCAAAGGCAAGAATAACACAAGTATGTTTTTGTGTGTATGTTGTAATCTTTGGTACAGAAGTTACCTAAATTGGTTAATTTATGTTTTCAGCCTTTTATTTTTTACTGTTTTTTCAAAATTGAAGTTTAAAGGGGAACTCAGGTTTCCAAACCAAAATTTGATAAAGAGGCCCATATAACACAGACACCTCTAATATATCGATCACAGTTACCTGTTCATTCAAAAAAGTATGAATAAATGCAGTTTTCTATACTGAAATCCAGCTGTGTAACAGTTCTTCTCTTTCTGCATCATTTGAAATCCTGGCAGGGAAGGAGGGACTAAACACTGATGTTATAGATTGTAACAACTTCTCCGCAGTTTACAGACAGCATGCAGGAACTACATTACCCACAATGCATTGCACTGTGATATTCTGTTCCTTATTGAAATCGCGTGTGCAGGTAATTGTGGGATTTGGATGATGCAGGCTGTGGACAGATTGCTGTTGATACAAAGTAACAGTAGTCAGCCAGCTCAGCAAAGTAGTCAAGACAGATCAGGAGGAGAGCAGGGGGCTAGGCTAAGGGAACTATCAGAAACCATTAAAGATCACAAAAAGTCTGCATATTTTTTTAATTGTATATTGCAAATTTGCTTGAAATTATGTTTACTTTTCAAAAAGCTTAAGTTGTGTTTTTGTGGTGTTCCCCTTTAATGTCCCTGTCTTTGGAGGCGTTTGGGTCTGATAGCTCAGTAATTCATGTGTATCAACTACATTAGTTGATACATTTCTCAGCAGCATCTCTGGAGTATTAGCAACTATTGTATCTATTCTGACAGCTGCCTGTAATTAAACTCAGGGATTCTGCTCAGCAGGGACAAAGATAAAAAATGTATCAACTAAATATATATGTTTGTTCAACTCTGAAGGCAATGTCACAAATAGCCTTTTTGTCACATGTGGGAGATGAGAAACAAAAAAAAATACCCTTTCATTTTGAGTGGGGATCCCAGAAAAGATGGTTTTAGATCGACTGATATGGAAAGATTAAAAGTCAAATACCCATTCTAATCCTAGCATGAATCCTGGTTTGTAGGGCCATAGGTTTTTGTTGTTTAGTTTTACACAGTATGCAAATGGGCCTAACCTGACATCTGTATTGTTGCAAACCCTCACCCAATGTTTGATCCAGCACTGGCCATGGGTCAACTGATTCCCTTGCCCAGTGGGGGTGGGACTATAGGTTAAAGGAGAAGAAAACCCTGTAGAAAAAAGCCCCCACCTGGGGAAATGCTCCAATACTCTATTCTTACCCCTCGTCGCAGATTCTGGCAGAGGATTTAACGGCATTAATCTTCCTTATCCTCAGTAAGCTAACTGGTAAATCGGCATGGCGGTGCATGTGCAGTTGGAGCAATTTGCCGGTTATCGGTAGGTTTAGTCTGGTGAACTAGGGATTCAAAATAAGGGCAAGTACTTCAACCATCGAATGATTGAATAGATTTTTATTCGATCGAATTTTTGAAATTCAACCATTACATACCATGATTTTATGTATTTTCAGTAAGGTTACATTACATTTAAGGCGGTTACATTACTGGCATGGTGAAATGCTTGTGCCAGATGCAGAGGAATTGTCATGCACTATTTGTGTAAATCTGCCAATGAGATGTTTTTACTGTATTAGCAGCACATTTTGTATTATATCTATTTGCTTATAATAAGGGCCGGTACACATGGGCGTTTTGGACCTGCGCTCCCCTGCGTTGCGTTTGGCTGCGTTCAGCCGCAGAGGAGCGCAGGTCTAGACGCACCTCATTTTGTTCAATGAGGTTGTACCCACGAGACGCGTGTAAGCGCCGAACGCAGATTCAGACGCAACACGCTGCATTTTTCCTGCGTTTGGCGCCTACATGCGTTCGTGTGAGTACAGCCCCATTGAAAATAATTGAGTGCGTCTATACCTGCGCTCCCCTGCGGCTGAACGCAGCAAAACGGAACGCAGGGGAGCGCTGGTAAAAACACCCGTGTGTAAGGGCCCTAAAAGAGATCCCACTTCCAAAACTATTTAGGGTAAATATCCACTTAGAGGAAGCTCAAAGAAATATCTGCTGCTTAATTAGCTTAACATGGGATGAGCTGTTTTGTGCATGCGTGTGTGTGTATGTACTGAAAATCTTGTTTAATGAAACAATGTCCCACAATAGTGGGGCCCTGTAACAGGGAGTAGGAGCTATCACTTTCAACAGGGGATTCTTGGTCAGTAATACATTAACCAGTCTTATGTCTCTGGCTTTTTGACATTACCCCATATGGAGGGGGGGGGTTTAATTCCTTTTCTCATTAACAAATGCATGCATCTCCTCACAAAACATTCTACCCCACCTAATACGGATAATGCAAAATCTTATTTAAGTTGACATTTTCAGTTGCTTGTATTTGAAATAACCCTTTCAGAAACGCTTATCGATGATTTATGCCAGTAAATTGTGAGTGTGCGATTTTACTGGCATTTTAGTTCCTATTTTCAGCTAAACTGGCAAATATGTTCCCTTAAACACAGCTGCCAGATGGAGTACCCAAGAGAGAGAGAGAGACAACGCAAAGCCAAATTGTACTGCTGAATAGCGGTTTTAGTTCTCCTGCATGGCCTCACGGCACCATATGGAAGACTTGAAAAGGACTTTTTATGGCTCCATTGATTATTTGAATGTTTAAATATGCATTAGTAACACTGGGGGAGTGCGTCTGTGTGGGTCTGTGCAGGGTAGAAGCATAAACCAGGCTGCCTTGCCTTGATTTGCCATACACATTAATTTAAAGTCAGCCTGTCACATAAGGGCCAAGATAAAACATGGGGGCACATGATTAATAGGGGGAACAGAAGGACGAGTGGACGGTGTCACACATACACATGTTACAATTTGCATTGCAGATGAGGATAGTGTGTTTGCGACTCCAGCCCTGATATTCAGATGCTACTCGGTGCCCAGTGTGTATCCTGCCATTCTGTATCTGTTGTCCGTGATTCAAAGTTGCTGAAAGAAAATCAGTCAAAAGCTTATCTTGTGTGTAGCTGACAAATTTGGCCAGTTTCAGCTGTAATGTCCAATTATCTTTTCTCGTATTGGTATGATAGAGGGCAGATATGATGGTTCTAGTGTATGGCATCTGTTTGGGTTACCATATTGGTTATCTGAGCATTTGGCCATCGGACCAGTCATTGGGGTATTAAAGGATCATTGGTCCCTGAATTCCTGCCTAAGGGTAGTGGCACACGAGGCTACTGGGGGGAGATAAATCGCTCAGCGACAAATCTCCTCTTCTTCAGGCAACTAATCTCTCCTAAATGCCTTCCCACCAACTTGAATGTAAATCAATGGCAGGATGGCACTCGCCCAAAGTTGGCTCGGAAGGAAAACGAAGAGTTCTACCCTTAGTAGCCTTAGGGCTGGGGCAGACTCGGGGAGATTCTGTTGCCTGGCGATTAATCGCTGGCGACAATCTCCCCGAATCTCCCTGTCTGCCCCAGCCCTTATGCCCCAGCCCTTATGTGTCACCTCCCTTAACATCTTTGCATCTCTCTTGGTTGTACCGTTATTCTGTGTGACTAATCATACAGCACAATATACCACCCTTTGGTCCACAGACTGATCAGTGGTATGACAGAAACATTGGCATCTCGACAGTAACTTTAAAGGGGTTGTACACCTTTGAGTTAACTTTTAGTATGATATAGAGCAGGGGTCTCCAACCTTTTTTGCTCGTGAGCCACATTTAAATATAAAAAAGATTTGGAGAGCAACACAAGCATGAAAAAGTCCATGTGGGTGTCAAATAAGAGCTCTGATTGGCTTTTTGGTAACCCCTATATGAACTGGCAGCCTACAGGAGAGAATGTTTGGCAGTACACTTGGTTTTTATACAACCAAAACTTGCCTCTAAGCCAGTAATTCAAAAATCAGCACCTGCTTTGAGGCCACTGGGAGCAACATCCAAGGGTTTGGGGATCACTGATATAGAGAGTGATATTCTGAGACAATTTGCAATTGTTTATTCTTTGTGGAGATGTAGCTTATTATTCAGCAGCTCTCCAGTTTGAAATCTCCGCTACTTGGCTGATAGTGTCCACATTACCCTAGCAACCATGCAATGATTTTAATAAGAGACTGGAATGTGAATAGGAGAGGCCTGAATAGAAAGATGAATAATTAAAAGTAGCAATATCAATAAATGTGTAGCATTTGCTTTTACGTGGGGTCATTGACCCCTTTTTGAAAGCTGGAAAGAGTCCGAAGAGATAGGCAAATAATTAAAACCTTATAAAAAATTACATTATGTAGACCAAAAGAAAAGTTGCTTTGAGTTGGCCATTATAAATCATACTAAAAGGTGACTTTAATTACACAGCACAGTGAGTATAGTTAAGAAACCCACAGTGGTTTTAACCAAGAAGTGTCCTGAATTCACCAGATGGGAGCCTCTAGTCTAGGCTGTAGATCATTTCATCATAACAGTAGAGTGGAGAGGGGAGACTGCTACAGTGGACAGCATTGGCAAACACGCATGTAATTATCCCCTAAAGGATACATGTAAGGCCCCAGGCAACACTTAAATTGATGCTACACAGCAATGCTATATACATCCTTTTGAACTTCCAAGAAGACATTGGCAGCGCAGTTGCTTGCTTTGGGCTCATTTCAAGGCAAGGTACAAAGTGCAAAAAACACTTTAGGATTTTAGTCTGTGTGCTTGTAAGAACATTGTTGTCCTTTCAGCACTTGGTTCCTACATTCGATTCCAGCCACAGTAAAATCTGAAAGGAGTATGTATAAGGTCTCCCTGTACTTGAATGAGATTAGGGTATCCTCCTATACTCCAAGAACATACATACAGGTAGTGTGTGTGTATATGAAAAGCACCAGACACGCACCGTAGACACATCTATAAGCATGGTTGTACTGGAGCTTTGGGGGTCTACCAGGTTCCAAAATTTCAGGGGCTCCCTGCGAGCATGCGAGAACGCAATCGCCAAGCTTTTCTTTTGGGGGCGACAGATTGTGGGAGCAGGTCTGGGCTAGTGGGGACACATGAGGGCACAGCCCAGTCCAACCCTGTCTATAACCTCCTTGGGTAAGGGGGCTACTTGTTGGGTGAAATCACCAGCAACCCATCAGTAGGTATATTGGTATAGCCCAGTAGTTATACCAATATTTGAGCATTTAGGACTCATTCATGGCATACAGCACAGTTGTGGTTGTGTCACTTTAGACAGGAAAAAATGGCATTCTTGAAAGTTACTCAAGTCTCAAGCCATTTCTTGCTCTTCCAAATAGTTGCACTTGGAGCCGCTACTTCCATAGTGAATCACATGCAGCACGCCTATTGACGTGGGTGGGGGGGCCTGGAGTCCCCGCTCTCAGATGTTGAGGTAGCTCCAGGGTTCCCACAGCCGACTGCAGGGGCGTTGACTGGGCAAAATACTTGCGCCTAAAGAAATTATGTAATTTTGTTTCTCAGTGCAGTTTTGTCTAATTTCCATAGAATAATGCATTATGGGCTGATATGACAAAGAGGAGTCACACAGAGACCAGCTCTATATAAACTGCACTGTAGTTTACTTGGACATCACTGGAAGCAGATCTAAAAAACAATGTTTTAAGGCTGCTGACGTGAGAATAGAAAAGATTGGAAATAACTGTCCTTCCAAGGTTGTACTGTGTTAAGCTTGCCATACACAAAGAGATCTGCTCTTTTAGCGATGTCTTTCCCCAATATGCCCACTAATGACAGAGCTGTATCGGGTACTGCGAATATATGGACCTGGGGCCGAACCATTGGAATAAAACAAGGAGAAATGGGCTCCGACGGGTCGGTCGCAGGAAAATGAATCCTTCCCGATCAATATTGTGGCCAGATATCAATCGGGAAGACCTGTTGGAAGCCCCCATACACGGGCAGATAAGCTCCTGAATTGGTTTAAAGGACAGATTAATCTACCCCGTATGGCCACCTTTACTCCCATGCCCCCGAGCCTTTTGGTGCAGGGGCACACAGGCAGATTTGGGGAGATTTAATTGCCTGATGACTTATCGCCTCTTCTTTGGGGCAACAATATCCCTGAACTGCCTTCCTCCTGCCTGTTAAAATGAAAAATTAGCTGCGGCAATGCACTCGCTGCACCTCAATTTCCAAAGTTGCCTCATGAGGAAACTTCCGGCGGCTTTGGAAATTGAAGCGCCACGAGTGCATTGCCCTGGAGTTTTCTCATTATAGCAGGGTGGAAAGCAGTTCGGAGGCACCAGGCGACTAAAAGAATTGGGGTTGTCAGGTGCCCAGAAGAAGAGGCGATTAGTCGCCAGGTAACTAAATCTCCCCGAATCTGCCCGTGCGACCTAACCCTTAAGGAGCCTGTCGACTAATCGACGAAATGCCTTCCATCTGCTTGAATGAAAAATCGCCTGCGCTAATGCACTTGTGGGACTTCAATTTCCGAAGTCACCTGTAGTTGCTTCACGAGGAAACTTAGGGCGATTACGGAAATCGAAGTGCCACGAGTGCAGTAGCGCTTGCAATTCTTCATTTTAGCAGACAGAACAGGCCCGGATTTGCGGCAAGGCCACATAGGCCCGGGTCTAGGCCGGCAGAAGCTTAGGGATGGTATGCATTTACATTTGTCCCGAGCCAGAGCACTAGGGATTCTTTGTCTTTGTTGGCTGTGGGTGAAATGGATGCGCTTGTGCGCGAGGGGAGGGGGCATCGGAGGAAGCTGGCCTCCGGGCGTGCAGAGATTAAATCTGGCACTGAGACGGAAGGCAGGAAGAAGGCAGTTTGGGGAGATTGTCGCAAGGCAGAAGAGGGGATAAGTTGCTATCCGACTAAACCTCCCTGAACCTGCCTGTCTTCTCCTACCCTCAAACACCGCGTTTCCCCCTGGTCACTTGATATACTCCAACCATAAAGTTCATATGGTTATTAATATGAATCTAACAAGATCTATATTTTATATATAGATGTAATGTGGCTCCCTAAATGTACAGTGCCACTGGTCAAAAAACTCACTATTAGTGGGCACAAAAAAAAAAAAGCGTAAAAATAAAACCCTAAAAATTATTGGGAAGATTTATCATAAATGTATTTATCGGATATTGTTTTATCACGATTCAAGAAAAATACAACACAGATAAAATTCCAAATACAGTATATGCCAGAGTCATTTTTTGAAAATGCTAATAGTCGCATTTCGCTGAAAAAGCAATGTGGCCAAACAAAAAACTCTACAAAACTGCCAAGTCTCTGTAGAAGTCAAGCGACTATTAATATAATCCTAATTGAAAATGAAAGGAACAAT
Organism: Xenopus borealis; assembly: GCA_024363595.1. Lineage (NCBI taxonomy): Eukaryota > Metazoa > Chordata > Amphibia > Anura > Pipidae > Xenopus > Xenopus borealis. The sequence goes on from CM044441.1 coordinate 30,143,956, forward strand.
GTGATTTGTGTGCATGTGTGGCTTTTTTCCATGACAAAATATTATTGAGACTATGTACAAGTTTGTTCAAGTTTTTTCTTAAATAGACTAGTGCGGAAAAACAAAAGATGCAGTACCGTTAAAAACAAAATGCATGGGGTTTGCCAAGTCTTTTGCTGCAAACTCGAAAATTGATAATTGTGACTTCTTAAATATGTGCATGCGTTTCATCTATTAATTCCATTTAGGTACAAGGGAACCCCATACTTCTAAACTAAAACCACACTGGGTTGTTTGTTGACCTTCATTTAAAGGAACAGTAACACCAAAAGATAAAAGTGTTTTAAATATCATCTACTGTTTCCCTGCACTGGTAAAACTGATGTGTTTGCTTCCGAAACACGACTATGTTTCATATAACCAAACTGCAATGTAGCAATGGCGTAAACTGAAAAAAAGGCTATATGGCACAGGTTAAATAGTGGAAAGTAGATAACACCATAATGTTATACAGAGCTTTTATGGTATCTGCTGTGTAACCCGAGCCTTTTCTCATTTGAATGGCTACCCCCATTGCAAGCTTATTTATTTTGTCAATAGTAGTGTTTTGGAAGCAAACAGTGCAGGACAACACTGCATAATATTTTTATTACTTTCATTTTTTGATGTTACAGTTCCTTTAAATGCAGGCTAAGAAACAGCTATTGACCTAATGGGCAGGCAGGAAACCCAGGGAAAAACCCAGTGGTCCCAGCAGTTGTGGGCCCCCCCAATACAGGCCTGATCTCCACTCCCGGACTTTCGGCACTCCTCCCTGCCCTACCCAGATAACAGAGGCAAGCAGCCGCAAGTAGAGGTACAGAAGGGAAAAGTGGAGGCATAAGCTTGCATCAAGTTTAACAGTGGGTCCCGGACACCCTAGTCTGACACTGGAAACAGCCGATCTCAGCCCTCCCCTTTGTCAGGCACTGTGCTGGTCTTGGTGCAGACACACAGAGCAGATTATGCATTTTTGTGTACAGAAATCCAATCTTGTGTGTATGCGCTAGTTATGTGTGGGTCGGGTTTTTCGGGTTTATGTAGGGTAGGGGGCAGGCCCGGAGAGGCCACCTAGGCCCGGACCCAGGGCGGCAGGATTTTAGGGGGCGCAATGCTGTCCAACCACACCCACATTGGTTCAGAAATGTAAATTTCCTGTGTGCCAATTCCCATCGCTCTGTCCTGATGAAAATTTAAGCAAATAAAAGGGAGGGGACAGGGGCAACAAATGTCAGAGGGCCTAGGGGCCCCCGCTATGTAAATCCGGCCCTGGTGGGGGATAGGTTTTTTTTATTACGGGTTTGTTTCTCCTTTTAAAGGGCAAGGAAAGTGTAAAATTGAATAAGGCTAGAAATGCTGTATTTTGTATACTAAACATAAACATGACCTTACTGCACAACAAGCCTAATCAAACAAATGATTTATGCTTTCAAAGTTGGCCACAGGGGGCTGTCATCTTGTAACTTTGTTATACATCTTTGCAAGACTAGACTACATACACATGCTCAGTGTGGTCTGGGCTTCTTAGGGATTGTCATAAATGATCAAAAAACAAAGCTGCTTGAGTTCTGCATGGTAAGTAAGGCAGGGGCTCCCCCTGCTGTTCATAAGTATGATTGTTTCCCTGCCAGAAGTTAGGGACCATCTGACAATTCCTATCCACAGCACTAAATGAAGGGAGAATTTCACTGCATACAGTCAGGTTTCTTATAAAAAACAGTACACATTTTTTAATTGAAGTATATTGGAGATAGATTTCTTTTTCTTTAAAGAAAGTAAAAATGGGATTTTATTTCTTTGCCTTTCCTTGCCCTTTAAGTCTACTAGAAAATGATGTATACATTAGATAACACCAATAGGTTGGTTTTGCTTCCAGTAAGGATTAATTATATCCTAGTTTGAATAAGGTACAAGCTACTGTTTTATTATTTCAGAGAAAAAGGAAATAATTTCAAACATTTTGGATGAAATGGAGTCTATGGGAGATGGCCTTTCCATAATGTTGAGTTTTCTGGAAAACAGGTTTCCCGATAACGTATTTTTTTTAATGAAAAACTGGCAGATGAATATGTGAAGCTCTGAGTAATAATACAATTGTAGCCTCAAAGAGCAGAGTACAGTTTTTGGTTGCTAGATCAGTGCCCCCATTTAGCTGCAGAGACAGAAAAGGAAGGCAAAGACATAAAAACCTTAAAGGAGAAGGAAAGGCATTTTACATATGGGGGTGCCAACGTTAGGCACCCCCAAGTGACTACTTTTACTTACCTGATACCCCGGGCCGGTGCTCCTATCCGCAGGAAACCGCACCGGTCTGGGCTTCTTCTAGCAAGCACTACGTAAAATGCCTTTGCTTCTCATTTAAAAAATTATCACAAATGGAAATGTTGCTAAAAATAGGACATTCTATGACATACTCAAAGGTAACTTAAAGGTGAAGCACACAGACAGGCAGAACTCGCCTGCGAGCGTCGTTTGGTTGAATTCCCATTGACCTGAATGAGAGGATGAGCAGTGACAATCAGGCAGAGATTTGCTTCATGGGTTTTCCCAGGGACAATGACAAATCTATATAAGATTCTGAAAACTGTAAAATCTAGCAATGAAAAGAGCACCGTCATATCCAGGAAGATGTAATACAGGTATGGGACCTGTTATTCAGAATGCTTGGGACAGGGGGGGTTTCTGGATAAGGAGTCTTTTTTTAAATTGTATACTAATAATCCAACCCAGTAGGATTGTTTTGCCTCCAATAAGGTTTAATTATATCTTATTTGGGATCTTGACTTAATTAATTAAAATAGAGTCTATGGGAGCTGGCCTTCTCGTAATTGAGAGCTTTGTGGTTGCAGGATAACGATCCCATACCGGTATGCTGTACATAAAATAGGGGTCCCAATGTATAAAAGAAGTTTCCTGCTATTTTTAGTCTTATTTAATACTTAAAGGGGTGGTTGACCTTTAAGGTAACTGTTAGTATGTTATAGAATGGTCAATTCTTAGCAACTATTCAACTGGTCTTCACTATTAATTTTTTTTATAGTTTTATAGTTATTTGCCTTTTTCTTCTGACTCTTTGCAGCTTTCGAATGGGGGTCGCTGACCCCTTCTAAAAAGCAAATGCTCTGTAAGGCTTTATAGGAAAATAAAGTGAATGTAAAACTGGCATGCATATAAAGGGTATTCACGGGACAGCTCTTCTGTATCCAGACTATGGTAAATCCTCCAAAGGCCAAACACAGAGACATGGCATGTCTTCAGCTCATCTTCAGATTAGCAGCTCCAGTTGTGACATGCTCACAAAGCAGTGGAATTTAATGACAGATCAGTAATGTCATGAGAGCAGCCCTTTCCTTGGGCCATGCTGTTGTGCTGATGTGTGCTTCCCCCTGTCACCCTGCTGAAATAAATAATACATTTTAGCTGCTGCCCAGTGACATGCACTGAATTATTAGCCTATATACTTGTAATGAGACCATCGCATTCCAGTGCTGAGTATCTGCATATAATACTAGCTGAGTGGATAGTCCTCAGATTCTGCAAAATGCTTGTACAGCAGTGCTGCGCAGGGTGGGCCAATACCTGTGGATCCGGGGGCTTACCTACAGGTCAGGCGGGTTCAGGCTGACCTTGCACTCCATCGTCTGGGTTGCGGGCGGGTGTGGGTCGAGCTCTTCGTACTACTCTCCCAGCCCACGACCTTACAATTGCCAGCTTCACTTTTTATAGACGCGTACCTGCTCATCCTGCCCCTTTTCTGATGTCATTGGTGGGGGCGCCGGTCTATAAAAGGAACCCAGAAGTTGGGCTGGGGCGGGCGTGTAGGTTGGAAGGTTGTTTGTGGGTCAGCAAAATCCCCACTCGTACATCACTATTGTATAGGTATGGGATCCATTATCTGGAAACCTGTAATCCAGAAAGCTCTGATTTAGGAAAGGCCATCTCCCATAGACTCAATTCTATACAAATTTTTAAAAATGATTCCCCTTTTTTCTCTGTAATAGACCCTATTATAAGCAAATAAATGATTTCCCTTTTCTCTATAATAATAAAACAGAACCTTGTACTTGATAACTACAGTAAGTTATTATTCATCCTTATTGGAAACAGAACAAGCCTATTCTCAATTTTCTAATAGACCTAAGGTATGAAGATCCAAATTACAGAAAGATTTGGTATCTGGAAAACCCCAGGTCCTGAGCATTCTGGATAACAGGTCCCATACCTGTATCATTGTCTTATTTTGCTGTCTGAAAGATTAAATTTATGAAATATAACTTACAGCCGCTCACTTACATCCTTTGGACTCTAGAGCAGAGACTCTGGACTGGATAGTCATGCTGAGCCCTATGCTTGTTAAAGGGCAAGGAAAAGCAAATAAATAAAATCCCATTTTTTCTTTCTTTAACGTAAAAGAAATCTATCTCCAATATACTTAATAATAATAATTCAAACATTTGTACCATTTTTATAAGAAACCAGACTGTATGCAGTGAAATTCTCCCTTCATTTAGTGCTGTGGATAGGTATTGTCAGACGGTCCCTAACTTCTGGCAGGGAAACAATCATATTTATCAACAGCAGTGGGAGCCCCTACCTTACTTACCAGCCATGCAGAACTCAAGCAGCTTTGTTTTTTGATCATTTATGATGATCCCTAAGAAGCCCAGGCCACACTGAGCATGTGTATGTAGTCTAGTCTTGCAAAGATGTATAACAAAGTTACAAGATGACAGCCCCCTGTGGCCAACTTTGAAAGCATAAATCATTTGTTTGATTAGGCTTGTGGTGCACTAAGTTCATGTTTATGTTTAGTATAAAAAATACAGCAATTCTAGCCTTTTTCTATTTTACACTTTCCTTGCCCTTTAAAAGGAGCACCCTTAGTAGTAAGTGATGTTTATTAGTAAAAAAAAACATTCAGCTACAACAGTAGTACAATTAATCTTATTTTATTAGGGAGCCACAAGGTAGAGTCCTGCAGCGGGTTGGGTACCCGCAGGACATCATGTGTTGCTTTTCTCAGATAAGGAACTGAAAGTAATTGCATAGAAGCACTACTATTGTTTATATAAATAAGCTGCTGTGTAGCCATGGGGGCAGCAATTCAAAGGAGAAAAGGCTCAAGTTACTTAGCAGATAAGCTCTGTAGAACATAATGGTGTTATCTGTTGTCCATTACTTATCCTGTTCCATATAGCCATTTTTCAATTTCCGCCATTGTTGATAAGTTTTAAGAGGGCAGGGCAACACTACATGATATTTTCTTTACTTTAAAACACTTTAATTTTTTGGTGTTACTGTTCCTTTAAACATTTAGGGGGTTATTAACTAAACATCGAAATTTTTCTGGTTGTCTTTTTGGGGCGAAAATTCCACTAAAACTACAATGAATTTTTTGTTTCAAGATTTATTATACCCCGATGCTGCAAAAAAAAAAAACAGAATCCGAAAATCCACTATCTCAGATCCGTTGATGTCATGTATAAGTCATTGGGAAGGTGGTCCTATCCCAATTTAAAGATATTATGGTTTGCAGTGGGTTTAGCCCGATTTTTGGAGTTTTCAGGCGAAAACCTGAAAAAATTTGAGAGATTCGGGAAAAAAGTCAAAAAAATCATACCGTTCAGGTTTTCAATTTTTTTCAAGTTAATTTATTACTAAATAAGGGAAAATCAGGCATGGTAATTTGGTCGGAATTTAGTTAATAACCCCATTATTGTTATTGCTATTTTTTATTTCTTTCTTTACTTTTTCTTTACTTTCTATTCAGGCCTCTCCTATTCCAATTCCAGTCACTTATTCAAATCAATGCATGGTTGCTAGGGGATTTTGGACCCTAGCAACCAGATTACCAATATTGCAAACTGGAGCTGGTGAATAAAAAGCTAAATAACTCAAAAACCACAAATAATAAAAAATTAAAACCAGTTGCAAATTGTCTCAGAATATCACTCTCTACATCATACTAAAAGGTTACTCCAAGGTGAACAACCCTTTAACAACCTTTCGAGAGTTACTTTTAGTGTGGTGCACCATATGATGCTTGTTGTATGTGGGTACTCAGTAGAATTCCTACCGTATACAATATGTATAATGAGAAATATTCTGCTGTTTTGTCAGAATATAGCGCGGCAGGGGTTGAATTCTCCTTTAAAGGGCAATTTGCCTTCATTAGCAAAACTGTAATAACTTAAAAAAAACACAGAAATATGTTCAAATTTTCATAACCTGCCGAATTTAGGTAATTAGGGGGTGTGGACTCAAAAATGGGCATAGCCAAAAAGGTTTTTTTCAAATTTTTTTGTCCCTCTTTTTATTTCCAAAAGGTTGGAAGGTATGTAGCTATTCCACACATGAGCATTTTGTCACCCACATCAAGTAGTAGCTTCAGAGCTGGGGAACACAAAGCTTGAAATTGTAACAAACTCATCCCTAGGAGCCCTACACCCATCTTTGTATTCCCCTAGGATTGAGCACAAAGGGAATCCTTAGTCTAAGGAAGGAAGTAATTCCCCATTTCCTGTTTACAGTATGACCCCTTTTTATCCCAGGCAATATAAATGCCTGAGCCATGGGGTTTCAGGAGGGATTCTGCACAGGATTCTTCCAGAGGCTTTGCCTGCACCACTCCTAAGTGGATTTGAGCCTCATGTGGGGTCATCATTAGTCAGGACTAGTAAAGAATAGCTTGATTCTGTAATAGTCTCTCTAGAACAGCCAGATAGATCAGGGCTACCTATATTGAGCAGCTTTGGCTCCACCAAGAATTAGTAGAAAGGAATAGATCAGTTTTAACTATTTGGGTTTAATTTAGGATTTTAATTGTGCCAATTGCTTTTAAAGGATATTTCTGCAAGGGACTGTTACAAATAGTGCTTAAAGATAGATAGTGCTTAATGAAAGAAGGAAAGAAGCAAATGATACATTATACACAAACATAAGGAGGATACACTTTAAAGGGGCGATAACTTTTAGTATGATGTAGAGAGTGATATTCTTGCTACTGGTTTTTATTTCAATTTCGTAGAGCCCTGTTCCTTAACCTTGGGTTCCCAGATGTGAGCATTAGAATGGTAAGATTGTAAATATGTAGGCGAAGATGTACTACCAAAGATAAAAGCCATACTCCCACCCCAAAACCAGCACATTTTTTCTCTGTAGTTAAATATTTGTGTTTATCAGTAATAAAAGCTGTTGCAAACAGGAACAGAGAGTTCTTTATGCTGACCTGTGACTCTCTGTTATGATTGATGCTTAGACTTAGAGGATTTATTTTATTTTCAGCAGAATTTTTTTATTAAGTACTGTACCTACCAAGTCATCAGTTAACTTAACAGATTTTTTGCCCTGGTCCTTTTACTACAGGTTTAGTAGTATAAAAAATGCACTGAACTAAGAGTTTTACAGGTAAATATGGAGCACCCAGACCGAAGACTACTAAAACATTTAAAGAAAACATGAAGCCTCAAAACAAACTTGTGCTCTGCAGTTTACATGCATTATCTTTTTCTCCGGTGTTGAAGATAATAGCAGTTTTTACACCAATATAATAACATTGAAACAACAGTGGCATCCGCTGGTCGGTTCTGCTGTCAGCTTGATAAAGGGCAAGTGTTTGGCTTGAAACATTGTAACTGTCCAGATCGGAAAGCCAGAAATTTGCAAATAAAGGCTTTTTAATGGAAATCCTTGATGGTGATGTCTGCTAAGTGTGTTTGGATAATTGAAATCGGTTGGAGTGAACACCAAATGACATGCACCAAACTACTAAAAGTTTAAATTCTGAGTGAGTGCTAACTTAATTACCTTTCTTTGGTTCTGCTCATAGGCTTAATTTTTTGTGCTCGCTAAGTTATCTCCAATATACTTTAATTATAAAAAATTTGTACCGTTTTTTATAAGAAACCTGATTATATTCTGTGAAATTCTCCCTTCATTTACTACTGGGGATAGGAATTATCAGACGGTCCCTAACTGCTCTGCAGGGAAAGATCATAAACAGCAGGGGTAGCCCCACCTTACTTCCAGCTGCTTTGTTTTTTTCCCTGTAGAGCAGTCGGCGACTGTGTAGAGATTTGTATTGGATTTTATTTTTGCCTTTGCATCCCCTTTACTGTTTCCAACTCCAGTTGCAGGTACAGAGATCATGGAGCCAGATTTAAACAGATAAACCGGGATTCTATTTGGAGGATTATTTTGCTGCAGCCACTGGTTCTGCAGAGTTGGAGAAAGTTTGTATTAAACAATACAAAAACTATAAAATCCACATTAGATTACATGACAACACAGGACCCAGTGCAGTCTGTATATTCTGATTATTAATCAGTCTTGTTATATTGGCTTCTGGCAAATATTAATTGACTTGTGTCTTGGTCTTGCAAAGATGTATAACAAAGACACAAGATGACAGCCCCCTGTGCCCAACTTTGAAAGCATAAATCATTTGTTTTATTAGGCTTGTGGTGCAGTAAGTTCATGTTTATGTTCATGCTCATACTTATGCATTTCTAGCCTTATTCTATTTTAGACTTTACATCCCCTTTAACTCAAGTTACACTTAACTGTCTTATTATTACAGATAATCTAATATCCAGAAACCCATTGTCCCAAAAGCTTAAAATTGTCCTTCACTTTGGGGGCGGGTTAGGTCAGGGGTCCCCAACCGCCGGTCCACGGCCCAGAACCGGGCTGCAGACAGTCCTAAACTAGGCCACCGAAATTAATGCGGTGCACCGAATCTGACACTGGCGACCAGAGTTGGATGCCGACCCCCTCCCGACTTCCCCATACCCAGCCCCCCTGGTCCTTACAAAAAAATTTGCTGCTACACCGGTCCCCAAACCAAAAAAGGTTGGGGGACCCTGGGTTAGGTATTTCCGGAGCCTGTCCCTCCATCTAATGTCATCTTTGATGTCAGCTAAGGTGTTTGGCTTTTCCAGTCCCTTCTCAAATTCAGGCTATATTGTGTATGGGATGAGAAGAGGGTGTGATTGTAGGTTGAATTGGAAAATTTCCGACTTCACCCACAGATGTACAGAAGTAAACATTCCTACTGGCTTGTCTATAAAGTGTATAAATGTCTTTCATCCCATTATTCATTTTTCCAGAGAGTACACAGCAACCTTATTTTTTTGTGCTTGAATGTTTTTAGTGACCTCACAAGTACTGACTCATGAAGCTGTTTCAGGTATTTTAAGTGCTGCATTTTTAAGTAGCCCCAAAACCAGTGTTAAACCACTTGAAACAGCACTGTGTGCCATTAGGCAAAGGCATGCTGCTTTATATTATAGAAACACTCCAACTCTCAAGCATTAGGTCTTACCAATTCCATGCCTATGCAGAGAAAAAGCAAATAAGTAAAAAAGCAAGGTTTTTTTGTTGAGTTCTACAGCTGTGATTCAAAGCTTCATTTTTCTGCATAGTAAAGCAGGTATGTCAGAAATAAAGAATTAAACAGGATGCTAAATAGGCATTGCTGTATGCGTGAGTTTTCATGTATTAGATCCCATATATGTATGTTTTAGATAGAAATGATATGTAAATGTATTATAAACAACAGACTTTCATTCACTCCTTGTATCAGGTGTAATGTTTGGTGCTCCAGATGTTGCCATACTACAGATTTAACATTTATCCTTATCTTAGCTGTTTAAAGATTGCAGAGATTGTAACTCAGCACAGGAACATAGAAGGCAAAATTGACCTATTCCTGCCTTAATGCTAGTCCACACCAGCAACAAATCGCCTCTTCTTTGGGGCGACAATCTCCCCGAACTGCCTTCTCCCTGCCCTCCGCCATCTCTAACGAAAATCGCCTGCAGAAATTCACATGCAGCGCTTCATTTTCTGAAGTTGCCTAAATTTGCCTCATGAGGAAACTTCGGGCAATTTCAGAAAACGACAGGGAGAAGGCAGTTCGGGGAGACTGTCGCCCTGAAGAAGAGGCGATTTGTCGCTGGGGCGACTAATCTCCCCGAATCTGGGGTAGAGGTGTGGAGTCGGGAGCAATTTTGGGTATCTGGACAGTGTCACCAAAAATATTCCGACTCCTAAATAAGTTTGAATACAAACACTGAAAATAATCAAATCAGAGCGTCTATGAAGGAGGATATGGCATGGGCAATTCAAGTAGAATTAGGTTTTCCAAATAATTTTTGGTTTATGTTGTTTAACTTTGATTTTGGTTTAGAATTACCAAGTCATGTGGTTTATATGTTTGAGCTTTGGCAGCGATAAAATGTCTTGTATGTTGAGTAACTTAACTTTCAGTCAACATGGACAATGCATTGGTATTTTAAAGGAACAATAGCACCAAAAAATTAAAGCAGTTTAAAGCAATTAACATATAATACACTGGTAAAACTGGTTGTGAAGATTCTCATCTATGTACAAGTTATTCTGAATTGAGAAAGCCAGTTGGATGACTGGTGAAACAACTTCAAGAAAAACACAGCAAGTCTAGCTGATTTGACTTATTTCTATAGATATACTGGTAAAACTGTTGTGTTTGCTTCAGAAAGACTACTATAGTTTATACAACAAGTGGCTGTGTAGCCATGGGGGCAGCCATTCAAGCTGGAAAGAAAGGAGAAAAGGCACAGGTTACATAGCACATAACAGATAAGCCATATCCAGTACAATAGTGTTTTATCTATCTGCAATGTAACCTGTGCATTTTCTCCTTTTTTTCAGCTTGAATGGTTGCCCCATGGCTACACAGAGTCTTTCTGAAGCAAACGCACACAGGGGCTCGTTTATAAACACTAGGCAAATTTGCACGAGGACAGTAACATAGCAGCCAATCAGTGATAAGCTTTTTTAAGACAGCTGTAGGTTGAACAGTGGAAGCAATCACCTGATTGGTTGCCATGGGTTACTGCCCAGGAGCAAATTAGCCCAGTGTTTATAAATAACCCCCTACAGTTTTTACCAGCGTGGAGCTGGGCCAGTGTACCTCTACTTTAAACCATCAACATAAGTTCTTTAGTGGTTTTGGGCACCTTCTTGATTCTTTCAGGGTTCAACATACAGTAGGAGTAGATAATTATTAGTTAGCTGTGCTCCAGGATACAAACTGTGACTTTCCTAAAGGTGGCCATACAAGGGCCGATAAAAGCTGCTGACAGACAGGCAGCTTATTGGCCCGTGTATGGGGCCCGCCAACGGACTTCCCCGATCGATAACTGGCCGAAAGATGTCGATTGGACGACTAAAAAATCCTGTCGGATCGCAGCCGCATTTGTTCGTTGGTGGTCCCACGATACAACCATCCGTTACCCATCGTTAGGATTCGAAAGTTGGGCCCTAGGCGATTCTTCATTGAAGCAGCTGGAAGGCAGGGGGAAGCGGTTCGGGGAGATTAGTCGCTCCAAAGAAGAGGCAATTAGTCGCCAAGCGACAAATCTCAATGAATCTGCCCGTAAGGATGGTCTGCTGTTAAAGGCTGTTGAGTACCATGTTTTTGAATCTAAGGATAGCGTCAAACACTTTGTTCTAATTGCATTGCTAATCTGGAATGTTGCAATATGGGGGAAAGATTTTTGTTCAGAATGTGCCCTGGGGACGCAAAGCCTATTTTAGCAGCAATAATAAATAAGTAAGAGATTCCTCTTCACGTAATGAGATCATGTATGATGAGTTTTTTCTCTAGCCTGGGAGAAGCTGCTGTTGAATACAGTATATTGTATATGGACATAGTATACAGGCCAGGCTATCTTTGTTTTCTTCTATTTTTTACAAACCAGTGACAGCAATCATGTTGTCTGTTTGGTACAAATCCAGATTTAGATTAGCACTGTGTTTTTTTCACAGTTCCTTTTAATAACACATTAATTATTAGCTCTGACTATGAACAGGCCAGCTGAAAGCGAATGGCTCTCCTTGACATTTGCCCGGTTCCTGTATATGTTATCCAGAAAGCTCGGAATTACGGAAAGTTGTATTACATAAACTCCTTTTATCCAAATAATCCAAATTTATATCTATGATTTCCTTTTTCTCTGTTGCCTTGTACTTGATCCAGACTAAGATATAATGAATTCTTATTCTAATGTTAGAAGATTAATAATTAATTCTTATTCTAATGTTTTTTTAAGATGGCAAGGTTTCCCAAAGTTAATGCGGCTGATGCACGGTAGAAAGAAATATTAACTGGTGGGATAATTAAAGTGGGTAGTGACACACGCTAAGATTTCAGGGAGATCAGTCGGACAAATCGCCTCTTCTTTGGGCGACTAATCTCCCAGAAAAGCCTTCCTGCCAGCTAGAATGTAAATCGCCAGCAGGATGGCACTTGGAGCACTTTGTTTTCCGAAAGTCGTGAGGCAACTTTGGGCGATTTCGCAAAATGAAGCTTTCCGAAAGAGTGTTGTGGGCATAGGAAGTCTGCAGCAAGTTTTGTCATTTATTAACTATATATAAACTGTCATTCTAACTGAGAAATATCATAAAGGTGCAAAGTTTGCTGCTGGTCTAGTTACTTGTTGCAGCCAATCATTCAGGTCAGTTGTTTAAAAAAAAATCTGATCTGGTTGTCATAGGTAACAAGACCTTGGCAAACTTTGTATCTTTTATTATATTTCAAATACAATTATAGGCAGGGTTCATATCCCTGAACTTGTCATTATCATTCTAAAACCCCATACTGGGGTGAAATATATTATAATATTAATATATAATATTTTAAGTTTAAGCTATATATCATTTTAAATGTAAGTACAGGTATGGGACTTGGTATTCAGAATGCCTGGGGTTTTCCGGTGAATGGATCTTTCCATAATTTTGATCTTTATACGTTTAATCTACTCAAAAATCATTTAAACATGAATAAATCCCAATAGGATTATTTTTTCTCCAATAAGAATGCATTGTCATACCTCCCAACTATCCCTTTTTTGGAGGGACAGTCCCTCTTTTGACAGCTCAACCTGCAGTCCCTCATTTGTACTGGAAAGTCCCTCTTTTCTCTGCACTGAACAGCCAGAAAAAGAAACAAAGTTTCTAACCTACTGTATTTGGCTTTTGGCAGAAAGCCCAGAACAGGTAACAGGTACAAATAAGATACTTTGTAACACTTTTGAGATAAGAAAATAAGTAATTGTAACAGGAGAAATAGTTTTAAATTTTCATAATCTGCCAAATTTTGTAAAAAGAGCATGGTAATTATGGGGCGTGGCCACAAAAATGGGCATGGTCAAAAAATTAACGGCGCTACTTGTGAAAAAAAAAAAGATCCCTCTTTTTACTTCCAAAATGTTGGGAGGTATGCATTGTATCTTAAGTTGGATAAAATTGTAAATATTTGATTATAATGGTGTCTAAGGGAGACGGCCTTTCTGTAATTTGGAGATTTCAGGATAACCAGTTTCTGGATAACAGATCACATATCTGTGCCATAAACCAAATGCTGACAGAAATCATAACGTTCCTTTATTAACCGTAACCATGCCACATTTTTGATTTGAGTTTGATTGTAAGCTCTACTTGCACAGGGATGGGTGTGAATGGCGAGTTATCTGTATAAAGTGCAATGTACCAGTCACATTGCATTTTGCCTCTGTTTATAACCTACAAATTATGATCATTTCCTCGGAAGCCTGACATATTCATTATCCTTCTCAGCTTTCCTTTGCACCGGATCACACGTCATGGGATGGGAAACAATTAAACCGATCAGGGTAACTGACTTCTCTATGTGTGCCATTTACAGGAGGGAGGGATTCTGTATTTAGGTCAATGCAGAGTCAAGTGCAAGACTTTCTCTAGCGATAGTAAAGTCACAGTCGTTATGTCAGTTTTAATTTGTCCTACTGGAGGCTGGCGCCTGGCCGTATTGTTTAACCCTGTGTCTCCTGTAATGGGCATGTGTTTCTAGGCCTGACTAGCCAGTCAGTGGATTTATATTTGAGCTGTGCCTACACCATCCGCTTCAGAGACACCAATGAAGGGTCTGTGTAGAAATGAGCGATGCTGCGGTTTTATTATCATTTCTCATGTCTTTCGGAACCATAAAAAGGCTAGAGAGAGAGAGACCGGTATACTGATTTCCAGCAATCGTTCTCTTGCTCTCCGTGGTATACTGTCATTGTACAGGTATAGGACCTGTTATCCAGAATGGGGGTTTCCGGATAACAGATCTTTCCATAATTTGGATCTTCCTAAATTAAAGGGGTTGTTCACCTTTAAGTTAACTTTTAGTATGTTACAGAATGGCTCATTCTAAGCAACTTTTCAACTAATCTTTATTATTTATTTTGTATCATTTTAAAAATAATTTGCCTGTTCCTCCTGACTTTTTCCAGTTTTCAAATGTGGGATCATTGACCCTCATCTAAAAACAAATGCTCTTTAAGGCTACACTTTTATTGTTATTGCTACTTTTTATTACTTTTCTTTCAATTCAGGCCATCTCCTACTAATATTCCTGTCTCTTATTCAAATCAGTGCATGGTTGCTTGGGTAACTTGGACCCTAGCAACCAGATTGCTGAACTAGCAGACTGGCGAATATGTGATATGCGCTGAGGACAATAGTAAGTTGTCTTAAAAAAGGTACTATTTTATTCGGAATGTACACTGTCTGGGTCAAAATGAAGTTCTCCATTGCGATATGTATAAAATTATACAAGAAAAAAAAAATCCCATAGAGATGTTAACTAAGATATACTATGGAATTGTGTTACTAGATGTTTGAACCTGTAATGTTTATAACAGGAAAAACCTGTCTGTTAATCAATAAAAAAAGATGTTTAAAAAAAAAAAAAGCTAAATACAGGTATGGGATCTGTTATCCGGAAACCCATTATCCAGAAAGTTCTAAATTACGGAAATGCCGTTTCCTATAGACCCTAGTATAAGCAAATAATCAAAAAATTTAAAAATGTTTTCCTTTTTGCTATAATAATAAAACAATAGCTTGTACTTGACCCAAACTAATATATAATTAATCGTTATTGGAAGCAAAACCAGCCTATTGGGTGTATGTAATGTTTACATGATATTCTAGTAGACTTAAGATAAAAAATCTTGGAAAAACCCGTTATCCAGAAAGCCCCAGGTCCCGAGCATTCTGGATAATAGGTCCCATACCCGGATCTCAAAAACCACACATAATAATAAAAAATGTAAACCAGTTGCAAATTGTCTAATAAAATATCACACTCACATCATACTTAACAGTAAAGAAAATATCATGTAGTGTTGCCCTGCACTGTTAAAACGGATCTGTTTGCTTCAGAAACTACTATAGTTCATATAAACAAGCTGCTAAGTAGCAATGGCAGAAATTGAAAAATGGCTACATGGCACAGGATAAGTAATGGATAACAGATAACATTATGTTCTACAGAGCTTATCTGCTGTGTAACTTGAGCCTTTTCTCCTTTGAATGGCTGCTCCCATGGCTACACAGCAGCTTATTTATATAAACAATAGTAGTGTTTCTGTAGCAAACACTGCAGTTTTACCAGTGCAGGGCAACTCTGCATTATATTTTTATTACTTTGAAACTATTTCATTTTTTGATGTTACTGGTCCTTTAACTTAAGCGTGACCAACCCCTACTAGAAATTCATGTAAATGTTAAATAAAGCCAATAGGCTGCTTTTGCCTCCAATAAGGATTCATTATATTTTTGTTGGGATAAAATACAAGCTACTGTTTTATTATTACAGAGAAAAAGGAAATATTTTTTTTTTTTTTAAATTTGGATTATTGGATAAAATGGAGTCTATGGGTGACAGCCTTTCCGTAAATCTGCTTTTTCTGGATAACGGGTTTCCGGATAACAGGACCCAAACTTATGTGGAATGGGCGTAACTTGTAAAACTCCATAACAAATGTGTACGTTATGAAATACATTGTTGTCTATAATAGCAACAGCGTGATATTTCCTTCCTATTCACTTGAGCGACTTAGATTTTGTATCGGTATATTCAGTGCAGCTACGGTCATTTGCAGGGCTGATATTCTGCTACCAAGGGTAGAACTACATAACTACATCGCAGATTCTGACGCGATTTTGGAGGATCCGGCGCTGGTCGACAAAACGGCCTCATTTATAGTTCTACCTATAGGTTCCCATATCACTTTATATTAGAGTGCTGCTACACACATGGGCAAACAGCTTGTTTATTCCAGTTACATTGTGAATATGAGCAGATCTGGAGATGAAACAAGGCAAAGCTATGTGTTCAGCTTTCAGCTAATCTACATTTTATCCACTGTGTGTACCCAGAGACCTAAACACCAGAGACTGCACATAAAACTAGGCACGGCACAGTGTAAGCTCTGGCTTTTTCTGTTTAATTAAGGAATGGGGCTAAATTATATTGATGCTTCTATTTAGGGTCCTGCTGAATCTAGGATTTGGTTCAGGATTCGGCCTTTTTCAGCAGGATTTGGCTGAATCCTTGTGCCTGGCCCAACTGAATCCAAATTGTAATTTGCATATGCAAATTAGGGGAAGGGAAAATCATATAACTTATTGTCACAAAACAAGGAAATAAAAAATGTTTTTTGTACTTTTTCCCTTCCCGTCCCTAATTTGCATATGTCAGAATTAGAATTCGGCATTCGTCTGAATCGCAAATAGTGGATTTGGTGGCTTTGGGAACATGTAATAGTTTCCATTACTGTTCCTTGGCTGCCTTATGCAATACTGGACAGGAGACATTTTTAACGGGTGACAACATTTGTGGAAGATGTACTTATAATGCTTGCACTGTGTGTGTGTGTGTGTTTTAGGTGATTCCCTTTGTATGGCTTATTGCTGGAAGTTTATGGGCAAATGGTTTTTGAGAAGTAACAAAGCAGAATGTTATATTGTACAAGAAATGGCATTGTTTCAAAGGGGAAAATGATTTTTGCAATAGTCTCTGCTTGGCTGTGAGATGCTGCATATTTTATAATGACAGCAGGCTGCTATCAGCGTTATACATGTCTTTTGTACAGATCTGATTAACAACATTGAAATACACTACACACACGTATGAAAAGAAATGAGATGTCAAATCAGCACTAGCATCCCTTTCATTACTTTAGCCCGATAGTCTTTGTTTTGGGCCGAATACATCACAGAGGAGGGTACACTACATGCTCACTACATACACTACATGTTTACTACATACACTACATGCTCACTACATACACTACATGCTCACTACATGTTCACTACATACACTACATGCTCACTATATACACTACATGTTCACTACATACACTACATGCTCAGTACATACACTACATGCTCAATACATACACTACACGCTCACTACATACACTACACGCTCACTACATACACTACATGCTCACTTCATACACTACATGCTTAATCATATCTCCTAATGTTCCCATTGTAGAAACTGGGACACTTCTGATCACAGCTCAATCCACCCCAACATTATGGAAATTAAAAAAAAAAAAGGGATAAAAAAGTTGGCTCGCCCTAATTACCATTTTCATTTTACAAAATTTGGCAGGTTATGAAAGTTTGAACGTATTTCTGTGATTTTCCCCCCCAGTTATTACAGTTTTGCTAATGATGGTGAATTGCCCTTTAAGCTATGAGTCTAAGGCTTGTGGCACACAGGGAGATTTAGTCGCCTGTCGACTCTTCCTCTTCCTCTGGGCGGCAATCTCCCCGAACTGCCTTCCCGTGTCTTCCCGTCTTCTTACGTGACACTTCATTTTCTGAAGTTGCCTCATGTGGAAAATGAAACGCTGCGTGGTCTTTTTACAACTTTTCATTGTGGCGGTCTGGAAGGTGGTTCTGGAGATTGTTGCCCAGAAGAAGAGGCGATCAGTCACCAGGCAACTAAATCTACCTGAATCTGCCCTTGTGTCACAAGCCTAAAGGTGGCCATAGACAGGGAGATACAGTAGTTTGGCAATATCGCCAAATGGGCGGATCTCTCCCCGATATGCCCACATTGAGGTGGGCGATATCTGGCTGACCTGATCATTGGGCCCTAGGGATCATAATGGAGGACATACGGGCGGTCGGATCGTGGTACCGCGTATACGCAGAGATGCGCCCGTGATCCGACTGGGTTTTTTAACCTGCCCGATCGAGATCTGGCCGACTTTCAAAATTGTTGTAAAGTATCTTATCTGAACCTCCTGGCAGTTCTGGGCTCTCTACCAAAAGCCAATTAAATTAGAAACTTTGTTTCTTTTTCTGGCTGTTCAGTGCAGAGAAAAACGGGAGTTTCCAGTACAAATGTGGGACTGCAGGTTGAGCTGTCAAAAGAGAGACTTAACCTCTGAAACCAGGACAGTTGGGAGGTATGCCACCTTAGCCACCCCCCAACCCCTCGCACTAGCCAATCTCCTCCCTCTTTGAACTCCACAAATCCTCAATGTAAATAAAATAAATTAAATGCAAACTAAATGTTGAATAAGTCTGCTTATAGCCTGTAAAATGATAAGTCTGATAATTGTGTAGATCAGCTGTTTAACATGTTTTCTTTGTTTTGGTTTGTGCAGGTGTTCAACACATACTCAAACGAAGACTATGACAGAAGGAATGATGAAGTCGACCCAGTAGCGGCTTCAGCAGAGTATGAACTAGAAAAACGTGTGGAGAAACTGGATTTGTTCCCTGCGGATTTAGAGAAAGGTATGTGCTGCTCAGACATACTGAATATATCACAAGGTCATTGTGCAACTACAACACGTTGTTCTAATGTCTCGGCTACACTTCCCTGACTCACTTACCAACGTCTGCAGCACAAAAGCTAATTAAGCCTTCCGTCTTGAGACACACAACACATTCTCTTGCCTTCTGGATTCTAAAGTGGATCAGGAATTAATGAATTGAATAAATAGGATTGTAGCTATTGCGTCTTGTTGCTGAAACCCTAATGGAATGTATTAGTTATTCAGCTCTAAGAGATTTAAATTCACCCTGGTAGCCCAGACCACTTCTGTAATGAGTCTAGGTAAGAACCTTGCCTTGGGTGACAATTTACCAGGGGCACAAAATTCCACTCTTGGTAACATCACACAATCTATTTCCTTTTCTTTCCTTTTTTTTAAAAAAAAAAAAAGGAAATTCAACCATTTTAATGTAGATAATGGTGCAGTTGCACCTGCTGGTAGACATACAGTATCTGTTAAATTGTTTGCAGAATGACTAATATCTGTTCAATTGCTTGAAGAATAGTGACTAATATAAGGGAATACCTAGAGTTTTATATTGTCTCTTAGTTATGGGAAATACTATGGGGATATGCCTGCTGCATTTGTGCAAGTACAGATCCATTTCCTTGCTTTAGGTGGGAGAAGCCAAAGTGATGTTAGACCTCTGCAGGGGATGGACTGGGATTAAATATATACCCTGGAATTTAAAGAACACAGAGACCCAAGAAGCCCCCTATCAGCCCAATAAATAGCGACTATGGCATTTTGAAACAGCCCAACTAGCATTTGTCAGATTACATTTCATTGTAGGTAGTTTTCCTGTAATGGGAAAACACTGCTTTTGGTTATGTTTCTCTTTATTTTTCTATAAAATAATAGACTAGAATAGAGAATCGTGTTAGGGCAGATCCCCTGGATATTTGACCAATCAGCAGTCAGGCTGAAAGATTAGATATTCTATATTTTAGTCATAAATGACCAATTTGTGCTAGTTTTTCTGCTTCAGCCTGTTGGCCATTCTTCTTGATAACTAAATGAAAGAGGGGAACTGACCCATACACCTACCAATAGTGGTGAATAGACAGTCATACTTGTCTTTGAGCCAGTCAACTGCAGGGGACGTCTAATCATTTTTGGAGGTGTCCCACATCAATCAGTGTGAGTTGATTCAGCTTTAAGTTCAAATCTGCTTGTGTCGCCGGGTCAAGTAAAGCAAGTGTTTAAATTGTGGCTCTTAAGTGTTACAAAAATATGTTCAACTAATACTCTATTCTAACAAATTATAGTGGTTACTTTTACTTTATCTATGGTGTTAGACTGTAAAACATCTGTACAGTTTCTGCTTGAGCCTATTAGGTATTTGAGTCTCTCAAGTCCCATGTTAACTTTATTGTAATCTAATGAGCTTGCTGCTTTTAACTAATAGCCTCTTTCATTGTACTATAAAGGGTGATTTTGTTACCTTATTGCAGTTTGGTTTATAATTGGCCAAATACTTCTCTGGGTATGACCACCTTTACTGAATAGGAGAGTTATAAACCATAGGAAGAAAGCAGTCCATCGATGTAGGATATCATTTTCCATGGGATTTTAAAATACAAATATCTAAGCAGAGACTTGGCCAAGAAAGGCATCTGCATTGATCAGTTGGTTAATAGCAAATCTCAAATCCTTTTGTATTCCAGTAAAATAGATATATCATGCACAAGGCCTGAACATTTCCATATGTTTGCATACACCCTGTTTGTTGCTATAGCTACATTGCTAGAGTACACGTGTATTTGAAGACAAAGATTCTAGTTTTAAGCTTTACACTGACCTCTCAATCACAACTTGTTTGAATTGTAGATGAAGATGGTCTTGGGGTCAGCATCATTGGCATGGGAGTTGGAGCAGACACCGGCCTGGAAAAACTTGGCATATTTGTCAAAACGGTTACAGAAGGAGGGGCAGCACAAAGGGATGCAAGGTATGTGCATGCATTAAATGTTTTTACACCAGTAGATCACAAAGACCAAAGTGTTGACCTTTCTATTCTCATTCAATAAAACTTGACTACTGCACAGTATGGCCGCAAGCCATCTTCGTGTCGTCCAGCTACTGGGTAACTACCTGATATATCTACAGTTAGTCTCTTTTTGACAAAAGTTGTGTTAAGATGAGTTGTGATATTTGCTAATACATTTGCTCCATAATTCTTTTTGTAGGCTACTGAATTGATTGTGATCACAAATGAAAGCCTAATGTTTTTACATTGGCCCCAAAAGACTATTTACCCTTGCTCAGCTGCAATTTTCAGGCTTACGTAGAGAACATTGGGTCAGGTTCTCTTTCTTTGGGAGCACCCAGAGCTTGCCCCAAGCAATGAGTACAACATCTCTATGTCTGTTACCATAGCAGTGGACCTATGAGCTTGACAGCTCTGTTGAAATTATTTACTGGATTATTATTGAGTGTTTACTGAAGTGTATCCAGTCCAGGGTTGCCAGGTTGGCTGTTTTCCAGCCAAATTGGGCTTCTAATTAAAAGCCTAGGCTGGTTTTGAAAGTACAAACTAGCCAAGGTACGGATTTGGGCCAATGTTTTTTCTTGCCCTAGTTCCAAGCTTGCATCTCCCAATACATGTTGGGTAATGTAGCCTTTGTTTAACAATTTTCCAACTGCCAAGTGTAATGTAAGACTACAATACCCAGCATGCAATGGGAGTGAGTTGTGTAGAAGTTGGGAGTTACCAGATGCTGGGTTCTGTACACCAGTCTCCTGTCACTCTTAAAGGGATACTTTTCAAAAATCATCAGTTAATAGTGCTTCTCCAGCAGACTTCTGCACTGAAATCAATTTCTCAAAAGAGCAAACAGATTTTTGTATATTAAGTTTTAAAATCTGATATGAGGCTCGTCATATTGTCAATTTCCCAGCTGCCCCTGGTCATGTGACTTGTGCCAGCACTTTAGGAGGGAACTGCTTTCTGGCAGGCTGTTGTTTTTCCTTCTCAATGTAACTGAATGGAAAAAAGTGGGACATGGGTTTTTACTATTAAAGAGGACCCATCACCCAAAAAGACATATTCAAAATCCTATTTGATCGCATTAGTCAAGCAAAATGAACATTAATTACACTATATAAAATATCTGATTCTTGTTTTCTTCAGTCTGGGAATTCATAATTATAGCAAGCAGGCAGGAGCCATTTTGTGGACACTGTTATTAAGGCAAGCCTTGTATAATCTCAGAATCTTGTTTGTGCACCAGAATGGGGGACCTGATGTCTATACCCATGTCCTGGCTACACAATTAAATGGTTAAGAGAACTGGGGGAATGTGTGGGGAGCAGTGACATCTAGGAAGTTCTGAATGGAAAGTGAAAGTAATTATCTGCCCTGCCTCTATGCCTAAGGCATAGAGGAGTGGCAGACAATATTTGATTGACAGCTGAGATTTTTAAATGATCTTACAACAGCTATGAATGCTTTAATAAAAAATTGAAATTGGATGTTATGTTTAATTTGAAAAGGACTTTTATTATACAGATTTTCGTGTCTGGGTGACAGGTCCACTTTAAGTCCTGTTCTTAGATCTACCAGACAGTTGTTATCTTGTGGAGCTGCTATCTGGTTACCTTCCCATTGTTCTGTTGTTAGGCTGCTGGGGAAGGGGGGGAGGGAGGGGGTGATATCAACTTGCAGTACAGCAGTGATTGATGTTTATCAGAGCACAAGTCACATGACTGGGGCAGCTGGGAAACTGACAAAATGTCTAGCCCCATGTCAGATTGCAAAATGAAATACAAAAAAATCTGTTTGCTCTTTTGAGAAAATGGATTTCTGAGCAGAAATCTGCTGGAGCAGCACTATTAACTGATGCATTTTGAAAAAAAAAAACAGTATCCCTTTAAGCATTCTGGCTTTTCTGGTGACTTTCCTCAATCTGCCGGCCACCAAAATGTCTATAGGTTGACTTGTTTTACCAATATATATTGAAGTTGTATGTGTATTAGGACCTTATGGGGCCCCTGTACCTCCTGAGCCCCCCTCTGCAGTTACACTGCTGTTGCCGGGTAAATCTGTCCCTTTTTGCTTCATCGAAAAATTTGAAAAAGGCGTCATTTTTTAGACTTTTTTTAACTGCATATATTGTGCTATTTTTGAAGTGCCTCTTGGCTATTTTTGGGCTGGTTTTGTAACAGAATTTGACTGGTTTTGGACCTTGCAACTCTGATTCAGTCTATCACCTTACAGAGATATAGCGTTCAGGATGCCGGCACAGCACGTAACAAAGTCAAAGTTGCCTGGGTGCAGAGACCAAAACAGTATTATTCAGGCATCAAAGAGGTCCGCACTCACAGGACTTAAAGTCAAAAAAGTGTTTTATTAAATTGTGAAACAAACTAACGTTTCGGCTAGGTCCCTAGCCTTTCTCAAAGTGAAAATCCCACAAAAATACAACCCATTTAGGCTAAGGCCAGACGGGGAGATTCGGGGGCATTTTGTCGCCTGGCGACTTCTCGCCGCGACTTGTAGCCCCCGAACCTCCCCGAATAGCCAAGTCCTGGGGCGCACTGGTGTTGCTTGAAAACGCCGGCACCTATTCACACGGAGCGGCGCGCTTTTTGAAATCGCTCCAAATTGCCTCGCGAGTCAATTTGGAGCGATTTCAAAAAGTGCGCCGCTCCATGTGAATAGGCGCCGGCGTTTTCAAGCAACGCCGGTGCGCCCCAGGACTTGGCTATTCGGGGAGGTTCGGGGGCTACAAGTCGCGACGAGAAGTCGCCAGGCGACAAAAGGCTCCCGAATCTCCCCGTCTGGCCTTAGCCTTATACAAACAGTGTCGGGAAAAGGAGAGCCGTGACGTCATTATACTTAATTGGAGGGGGGTGGGGGGGCAGAGTGAACTGATTAGAATACAATCAACACATAAACATATAATAACCTTACAGAGATATATATGTATTATTGGCAGATAAATATGTATTTTTCTATTTTGCACTCTTTGTTTATGTCTTTGATATTAGACAAAGCCACTTTTTTTCTGCTAAGCTCTGTCACCTCTGTGTTTTGTTAAGGTGATTATCAGACCACGCTAGGGCTTTGAGAAGAGTTTAACAAGAATCTAATCAGAAGGAAGGAGAAACACAGAGGCCTTGTGTAAGGCTAGCTGTCAGTAACACTTTTTCACCAGGCAAATAACAATACCAGGCAAATTTTACAAGGAAATAATTGATCACTCACCTCTTAAAGGGGGGTCGTTCACTCAATGGTTTAGTCAGCAGACTTCTGAGACATGTCTTATAGGGGTTATGTTCACCTTAAAGGCAGCTGCAACCCATGTACCTAAACCTCTATATAGAAAAAGAGAGACATTCCTGATCTTTGAAATGTACCTTCTTTATTATTTTGTCATGTTCTTCTTGTACCTTACTGTAAATGCTCAGCCAAAACGTAAAAGTGTTGAAGAATGCCTTGTCAGCATTTGCATTATCAGGTAATGCTTTGAAATCTAAGTAAAAACAGATCTGCGGCTTTCCAGTCTCTAGATATCCGAGTAAATGTCCTGTTTGCTTTCTGTAGCTTGGTAACAAAATGACGAAAGGGATTCCTGCGATTGGAGTTGTTGCTAATTAAAACGGCACAGAAATGGCAAGTTTGGTATTTAGATACAGGCATGCTTTTTAGTTTCAATTATTATGAATCAAATCCGAATTAAGCAAAGATTCTTCAGTGATGAGATCTGTATGGCTAGAAAAAGTGACTGCAAAACTTGTACTGTATGCATCTTAGCAAGGAATACCAGATTAATGAGGCAAATGCAGACTAGGGAATACACATGCCCAAAAGTTACCATCTGATACAGCTACCATCATGGGACCCACAGCAGTTTGTCAGGAATTAAATCACCACAGTGATTGTGCCACACTGTTATACAGTGGAAAAGGTGCTCAGCCTCAGACAAAATGCCCCAGTCTGCCGTCACTGCTACTTTTATTATTTCATGGCAAAATCCCTGAATAATTGTGGAACAGTGACAGGCAGGTCTCCATGCAAAAATGTTCAAGCCAGCATGTTTGTGTGATGTCCAACTGTCACTGATACTTGTATATTAGACAGACAGTTTTTCCATTACTTTCTGTTAAAAGGACCATAAACACCCCTTTTTGAATGAAGCTGACTGAATTGTGCATGTGGTGAATATACTTTTTGCCAATTATTTTAATTAAAGGAGAACTAAACCTTAAAATTAATATTGCTACAAATGCTATATTTGATATACTGAACTTATTGCACCAGCCTAAAATGTCAGCTTGTCAATAGCAGCAATGATCCAGGACTTCAAACTTGTCACAGGGGGTCACCATCTTGGAAAGTGTCTGTGACACTCACATGCTCAGTGGGCTCTGAGCAGCTGTTGAGAAGCTCAGTTTAGGGGTCGTCACTAATTATCCAGCAGAAAATGAGGTTGGACTGTAACATAAACGGATGCTACAGGGCTGATTATTAAATTCTGATGCTAGTTGCACTGGTTTCTGTGCTGCCATGTAGTAATTATCTGTATTAATGACTAATCAGCCTTATACTGTGACAGTTATAGTTTATGTGTACTGTATATTGTGAGTGGGTCCCTAAGCTCAGTAAGTGACAGCAGCACAGAGCATGTGAATCAGTGAATCAGCAGAAAAGAAGATGGGGAGCTACTGGGGCATCTTTGGAGACACAGATCTTTACTGCTAAAGGGCTGTGGTTGCCGTGGGCTGGTACAGAAGCACAAAACATAATGTACAACATTTCTAGTCTACTTCTTTTGTTAAGCTTTAGTTCTCCTTTAAGATTACTGTGAATATGGCACAGAATGTGACTGCCTTTAAAGACCAGACAAGCTTAAAGGACAAGGAAAGGCAAAAAAATAAAATCCCATTTTTACTTTCTTTAATGAAAAAGAAATCTATCTCCAATATACTTTGATTAAAAAATGTGTACTGTTTTTATAAGAAACCTGACTGTATTCAGTGAAATTCTCCCTTTATTTACTGCTGTTTATAGGAACTGTCAGATTGTCCCTAACTGCAGGGCAGGGAAACAATCATATTTATGAACAACAGGGGGAGCCCCCACCTTACTTCCCAGCCATGCAGGACTCAAGCAGCTTGCAGTTGTTGACTGTGTAGAGATTTGTATTGGATTTTATTTTTGCCTTTACATCCCCTCTAATGTTTCCAACTCCAGCTGCAGGGACAAAGATCATGGAGCCAGATTTAAACAGATGAACTGGAATTTTATTTGGAGGATTATTTTACTGCAGCCACTGGTTCTGCAGAGTTGGAGAAAGTTTGTATTAAACAATACAAAAACTATAAAATCCACATTAGATTACATGACAACACAGAACCCAGTGCAGTCTGTATATTCTGATTATTAATCAGTCTTGCTGTATCTAGCAGATATTATTTGACTTTGATCATTTATGATGATCCCTAAACAGCCCAGATTACACTGAGCATGTGTATGTAGTCTAGTCTTGCAAAGATGTATAACAAAGTTACAAGATGACAGCCCCCTGTGGCCAACTTTGAAAGCATAAATCATTTGTTTGATTAGGCTTGTGGTGCAGTAAGTTCATGTTTATGTTTAGTGTACAAAATACAGCATTTCTAGCCTTATTCTATTTTACACTTTCCTTGTCCTTTAATATAGTTGGTAATCAGGGATAAATCTGTGATGGGATACAGGCAGTCCTGATGGATGCAATAAACCACAGTGAACGTGAACAAAGCTTTTCATCTTCAATCTGATTGTACTTCATGCTAGAGCAGATCAATGTACACCGTGTCCTTTCAATAGATATAATCCTTGTTTTTTTCGTCCATTTTGTCACGCGTGTTTATTGCTCTTGTTGTATTAAAGGTCTTCCATCTCACTTATGAAAAGATAATCTGCTTTACTGGGACTAATGCACAGCCTTATTCTGTCACTTACAATGAGCGATTTACCATTGTTGGGCAGTAGCATTCATTTAGTTCACCTATCAGTTTTTTGCAGTTGGAGAGAGGTTTTCGGTAATCAAATCTGCTACTTGGATACTGAAAGGATACCTAAGACATATCACCTGCATATTGATGGCATGAAAGAAACTGCAGGGGTCATTTACATTACAGAAGGCAGTGTGCAAAGTGCAAAAGGAAGATGCAATTGGCAATTTTTTTTTGCATACGGCATTCTGGTCAAGAGTTTAACTAGAGAGGCCGCAGTCCCTGCAGCTGCAGGGAGGCCCAGAAGGCCCTAATTCATATACAGTTTCAATAAATATTGGTAAAACAGGTCAACCTCTAGACATTTTGGGGGCCTGAAAAACAATTTGCTGTGGGGCCCAGTAATATCTAGTTACACCACTGATTCTGGTGTTTCTGAATTGCCGCAGGTAACCCTAGGGGAAGCCCGACGGCTATAATGCTGTTTGCATTAGTCGGTACTGGATTGGTGGGAAGGGGGAAGCATGCAGGCATCCCCTCTTTACTGTCGTGTTTGACCCAGGGCCAGAACTAGGGGTAGGCAGAAGAGGCAGCTGCCTAGGGCACAACAATTGGGGGGCGCTGGGCATCTACCTCTTGTGCCTGCCCCTAGACCAGACCCACCAGGCATTTAACGCAAGCGAACGCTGTGCAGCGTCACTGCGCATGCGCAAACTTGCACAGTGGGGGGAGCTGGGCGGCTAGATCACCTAGGGCACCCAGCTGGCCTGGCCCGCCTCTGGTTTGACCCAATTACTGCATTACAGGGGCATAAGGTCCAATATAAATAAAACCTTAAAGACCATTTACAAGCATTTAGGTATTTAAAATAGTTTTCTTTTTTCTTTAATACTTCAAAGTTTAATGCACTGTTCCTCAAGTAGGACAGCATATATTAATGACAGGAATTTACATCATGCCACAGCTTACAGGTTTGCCATTCATTTGCCAGTTCATACAACAAAATAGATAGATGGCACTGGCCAGTTACAGGAAGGGTTCTTGCATATGTTAGTAGGTACATTTCCAACAATTCCTTGCGGATCTTTTCAGGACTGTTAATCACAGAACGTGCAGGACATTGTGGGAACTGGAGGGGAGCTGACTACGGCAAACTACGTGATTCAATTGTATATGTGGTCAGAACCACCAGTGCAGGGAATAGCAAAGCACAGATGGAAACTGCTTTTTTAAAACAATTGCATCTATCAGTAACATGTAAATGTGTGTATTGGAAAGTTGCTTAGAATTAAATTTTTAAACCTTAAAATGTTTAATAAAATTTTATATTTCTGTTAGCAACACCTTAATTATGTCAGCCTCGTTACTCGTTCTAAAA
Source organism: Xenopus borealis (assembly GCA_024363595.1). Lineage (NCBI taxonomy): Eukaryota > Metazoa > Chordata > Amphibia > Anura > Pipidae > Xenopus > Xenopus borealis. The sequence goes on from CM044441.1 coordinate 30,171,949, forward strand.
TATATATCAATACTTGTTAACAATTTGCTTGATACTTATAATATTTGCATTATAACTACTTCCTTCCAATTTATTTTGAATTATTTATAGCGTAGACTAGCCCAGCCCTATTTCTCTTACAGCCTCTTTCATTTGCTGTTTGCATCCACCTTTCATCACATTGTTTCTCCATTAAAGAACAAGTAAACGTTTTTTTTTTCTATCTCTAAATTTGCTCTCAACAGCCCCTCAAATTAATGTACCTTAGTCCCTGCTGCAAGTCTGCTCTGGTTTCTGTGTTATCAGCAGCTTGTTTCACCTTCTTCCTGGTGCTGAGTGAAGCCCAGCCCCTTAGCTTTCTGAGCTGACCTTATCTCTCAGACTAGTCTTGGAAATCATTTGCATAATGTGACATAGCAGAGAGCAGTGTGTGTAGCAGCTTTTGCTTGGGGAAACTAGCTTACTAATGAAACACTGGCTCCCTCTTCCTCTCTATTGTGTAACAGCAGCAAATGGACTGCTCAGTAAGCTAAGGGGCTGGGCTTCACTCTGCACCAGGAAGAAGGGAAAGAAGCTGCTGATAACACAGAAACCAGAGCAGACTTGCAGCAGGGACTAAGGTACATTAATCTGGGGGGCTGTTTAGAGCAAATTTACAGAAAGAAAAAGAAAAACATTTACTTTTCCTTTAAAGGGGGTTTTCACCTTTGAATCAACTTTCAGTAAGATGTAGATGGTGATGTTCTAGGAAAATTTGCTGCTGGTTTTTGAGTTATTTAGTTTTCGATTCAGCAGCTCTCTAGTTTGCAGTGTTGAGCAATCTGGTTGCTTGGGTCCAATTTACCCTAGCAACCATGCATTGATTTGAATAAGAGACTGGAATCTGAATAGGACAGGACCTGAATAGAAAGATAAGTAATAAAAAGTAGTAATAACAATGCATTTGTAGCCTTACAGAACATCTGTTTATTAGATGAGGTCAGTGACACCCATTTGAAAGCTGGAAAGATTCAGAAGAAAAAGGCAAACAATTCAAAAAGTATAACAAATAAATAATGAAGGCCAATTGAAAGGTTGTTTAGAATGAGCTATTCTATAGCGTAGTAAACTTTTCAAAACAGATAAATATATAGGAAGGCCGGTATTTTTTCTTTCAAGAAAAGGTGGCATCCCTTTTTGGATGAATTTCTTGTCTCAATTCACGAGTAAAAACATTTCCTTTATGCAAACTTCTTGATACACATTATTATGTGTCAGTGTGGAGCATGCATGCTGTCATGCTATTTCAGGGAAGTCATACATTTATAGGAATTCCAAGGAAAATTGTTGCTGTTAAGGAAAAAGGCTCTCTTGCATACCACAGGAAAGATCCAGTTTAGATGTATAAACAATGACGCAGATCTAAGCTCAGTCGTACTGCGCCACTGCTTGGCTGCCAGTTATGATCTTTAATGGTCCCTATTTGATTGGCAGTTTCTTGAAACACATATGGAAAACCTCTTACCTACTGAGTCACAGTGCAAAAATGAAATGTGAATCTGTGACTTTATCAGCGATGCTCAATAAAATCCTTTGAGAAAATCACTGGGGCAGCGAGCCCCGATCATACACGATTGCTACAGCACTGATATCAAGATAGAGGGATACAATAACAAGGCAGAACATAAGCCAAATGGTTACTTACAAGTGTGCACAAGCAGTTAAAAAACATTATGTTCCTGTTTCCAGTCACCAAGTATTTAGAATCTCAGTCCCATGTTTTGGGAATTCCTCCTGCAAGCCTGTCTGACTTGGTCTCAAAGGGGATTAATGTTAAATATTAAGGATGCACATCAGAAGAATAGCATTCTTTCAGACGGATTTGTTTTGCTGGTAAAAACGTACTGGGATTAAAGACGGTTTAAGGCTCCAAGTATTCACAAGATGGGAGCTATTTAACCTAATCAGTTTGGGGAATGCCGCCCCCAGTATTTAGTCTAGAGAAATCTTATCCTATTGCTGCAAACGACATTCCCTACCGATTTACATCATTGCTTTCTAGCATTCAAACACAGTTTTAAGACTTAAGTGTAACTATTTAAGACATATGTAACTATGCAACTGTTTCTGTAGATTTGCAAAATGTTATAACACACAGATGGACTGACCAATTTCCCATCACCAGCTCACTTGGGGGAAATTAAGACTTCAGAACTGGGACTGGGATGCTTAAGGCTTGGGGCAGACGGCAGATTCAGGGAGATTTAAGGCATTAGGGCAGGAGGTTCTTCATTCAAGCAGGCGGAAGGCAGGAAGAAGGCAGTTCGGGGAGATTGTCGCCGCACAAAAGAGGTGATTAGTCGCCAGACAACTAAAGGCGGATTGACGTTCGTTTTCAGCAGATGCGATGCTGGGCGCAAAAACTGATGTGACGAGTCGGATGAGACAGGAACAAGGTAATAGAAAAGTCAGATGGTGTTGCAGGGTTGATGCAACGCAACACAACTGTCAGATGAAAATGCTGCAAGCTGCATCTTCATCCGACAGTCGCGGCGCGTCAACCCCGCGACACCATCCGACTTTTCTATTACCTTGTTCCTGTTGCATCTGACTCGCCAGATCCATTTTGGTGCCCAGCGTTGCATCCGCCGAAAACGGACGTCAATCGTCTGTGTAGTCCTGCCCTTAGTCATCTGGCGACTAATCACCTCTTTTGTGCAGCGACAATCTCCCCGAACTGCCTTCTTCCTGCCTTCCACCTTCTTTAATGAAGAACCTCCTGCCCTATAGATAAAGAATGGAAAGCAATTGAAAAAAGTCTTTATTTCTGGGGAACAATATGAAAACAATTGAACTGAAAAAGTTGAAAACCTCCCTTAAGCTGGCCATAGACGCAACGATCCGATCGTACAAATCCTCGATTCGTACGATTTTCGGATCGTGTGTGGAGTGTTCCGACATTTGTCGTGCCATGCCGATCGGTCGTTTGGTCGATCGGCCAGGTTAGAAAATTTCTGTCGGCTGGCGATAATATCTTTGCGTCTATTGCAGATCGTACGATTTTCAGTGGGAGACCATCACTGGGTTTTTAATCGTACAACTTTCGTACGATCCTTGTCAGGGGCAGAACGTCAGCTGTCTGTGCTTTTTACTACTTTAGTTGATCTGAAGGTTAGTGACAGGTCGGGAGATGCAAAGATCCGATCGTTGGAATCATCTTACGATCGGATCTTTGCGTCTATGGCCAGCTTTAAAGCATTGTGTGACTGTGTTCTCGAGATATACGTTATTTAATTTATTTGACCTATCTAATACACCATAACAGCTATACAAACCCCTATTTTTAGTGATCCTTTCCAAGCACAGTTGTTTCCTACTCTTTGTTCTAGATGCAATGAAAAAATGGATGATTTATGGGAATAAAACTTTCATAGTTCAGTAGGCAAGAAGGAATTGTACACTGCATTTTATTCTACTGAAAGTAATATTTCAAAAGTCTTGTTAACCATGTGTTTGTGTTTTCCTGCAGAATTCAAGTTAATGACCAAATCATAGAAGTGGACGGGATAAGCCTGGTTGGGGTTACCCAAAACTTTGCTGCCACTGTTCTCAGGAACACCAAAGGGAAAGTCAGGTAATTTTGGAATCCAAGGATTATCTTGGATATTTTGCAGATTATTATGTTTGGTGTTTGTCCTGAACTAGAGGGGCATCCAGATTTGTATTCCAATATTATGGAAGACAATTCTCTCTCAACCCCCCTTGTAAAGGAAAACTAAACTAAAGTAGATAACTTAATTTAGGGTAATGATGCCCAAACAAATTGCTCAGTTCAATTTGCCCAAAGAAATGCCATTTTTGTAAAATCAAGGTAAGAAACCTGTCTTCAGCCTTAATTAATGAGGGCGATTTGGGGGAGTGAAGTTCCTGTGTTGTGACGCATGCTTGAATTGATGACCTTTGCTAGAAGAAAGGAGAAATAAGCAGGCAATGATGCAGACATCCCTTAAAAATAAATACTAAATATTCCTGCTCCTGGAAGCAATTTTATATGTAGGAGACCTGAAAAATACTTAATTTTACATATTTAAAGATACCAAATGTTACAAAAAAATTACATAATTCAGTAACATTTGGAGGCCTATTTATTTCGGATACAATGCAGTTTTCTGAGAATTCCAAAATGTAGACACGTGCCAGCAAAATGACATGCTCTGCAATTTACCAGCAGATGTAAACTTGTACCAGGGCTGGTAAATCTCATGCAAGTTGCTGGCCATTGTATTGTATATAATAAAGACACGTTGTCCATGCAGGTACCCACAGTTGATGTCATTTGTGTGCAGTTCACCAGTTGCAAATTAGCTGTATGTGTAGGTGCAAAATGCTAAGAGAAAAATGGAAGTAACACCTCTTCATGGCAGGTGTGAATTTTGGTGCTCCATTGATCCATGCACCCTGTACCTAGTGTGCAACTGCATGCTGTGTATAGGTAGGGGTGCAAGTTGCAAGGAGTCTGTATAGGTGTAGGTGCTAATTGCAAAGAGTGTGTATAAGTATAGGTTCAAGTTTCAAAGAGTGTGTATAGGTTAAGGTGCAAGTTTCAGGGAGTGTGTATAGGTACAGTATAGGTGCATGTTGCAGTGAATGTGTATATGTTTAGGTGCAAGTTACAAAGAGTGTATATAAGTAAAGGTGCAAGTTGCAACAAGTGTATATAAGTATAGGTGCACATTGCAATGAGTGTATAGGTGTAAGTTGCAAGAAGTGTGTATAGGTATAGGCACAAGTTGCAATGAGTGTGTATATGTGCAAGTTGAAAGGGAGTGTGTGTAAGTATAGGTTCAAGCTGCAAAGCGTGTGTATTAAGTGTGTGTTGCAAGGAGTTTGTGTATAGGTTTAGATGCATGTTGCAAGGAGTGTGTATAGGTTTAGGTGCACATTGCAAGGAATATGTATAGGTGTAGGTGCAAGTTGCAGGGAGCGTGTACAAGTATACTGTAGGTTCAAGTTGCAAAGCGTGTGTATTAGGTGCATGTTGCAAAGAGTGTGTATGGGTTTAGGTGCATGTTGCAAGGACTGTGTATAGGTGTAGGTGCTAATTGCAAATAGTGTGTAAAAGTATAGGTGCAAGTTACAAACAGTGTTTATTAGTATAGGTGCACATTGCAAGGAGTGGGTGTAGGTGCAAGTTGCAAGAAGTGTGTATAGGTATTGATTCAAGTTGCAAAGAGTGTGTATAGGTTCAAGTTGCAGGAAGTGTGTATAGGCACAAGTTGCAAGGAGGTTGTAGGTGCATGCTGCAAGGAGTGTGCTATTTCCTTTGTGAAGAGCATGTTAGTATAGTGTCATAAGAATAAATCAACCTATATTATAATCATATTTATCTCTTCTCATACACAAATCAACACTGAATTTTCTTTAAGGAAGCCTCACAACAATAAAAGAAATATGAATACCTTGCACTGATATTGCACATGGATACGGTAGCATTAAAATATGCATATTAGCCTGAAATGCGTTCCCTAACTTATTAACCTGATTTCCGCAGATTGATTGAAGAGCAGTTCAGGCATAATGAAATGTATCTCTCCAGTCTTAATGGAAGGATTTGGCTCTTACTATTTTTGACCTCGCTGCTACTGAATGCTTTTTATTTTATAGCATACGTAATATTTCTTGCTAGCAAGTTTGCCTGCTGCATGCCAATTTCCCTAATTAGCAAGACAGGCACCGTGAGTGCTCCTTGCTTTATGACCCGTAGATTAATGTGATTTCATATGCCGTGTGTATGAGTGTTTCCTTACTTACTAATAACAGAAAAACCCTCATTTGATTTTCTGAGGGAAAAACTGTATTTGCTGACAGTTTAATGAGATTTTGAAATTAGATCGATGTAAAAAGGTTCTTGTGGACTGAAATAGAACAGCTTCCAAAATATAATATGTGCGCTTTAAAAATGATAGGTATTATAAATGTGCCACATTCTGTACACAGCATCTGATATTGTTTGATCACCTGTCCAGTAAGTGCTAAACCAAGGACTGCCCTGCTGCACATCTGATTACCTCTGTTTAGGTGCTGTCTATAGGCTGAAGTTCAGTGATAACCTACCTCTAACTAAGTATTGCCCTCTACTTTGAAGCCTGGCCCGATGTTTCAGATTTATTTCATAATAGAGATCAGACTTAAAACATTTCCATGTTCTGTTTATGAAAATTTGACAAATGATTCACTTATTGGTTTAGTGCCCCAATGAGCCAGCAGAAACACCTACAGTGTCTGCATCATGGCGCTTCTTATTTTAAGGTGGATTTTCTTTGCAGATTTATTATAGGTCGGGAGAAACCTGGACAGATTAGTGAGGTCGCCCAGCTGATCAGCCAGACTCTCGAGCAAGAACGGCGTCAGAGGGAAATGCTGGAACAACATTATGCACAATATGATGCAGATGACGACGAGGTAATGCTGCTTATTGGGGAGAAGGGATTTTGCCATTAAAGGGGATATCTACCCCAGAAAATGTCATGAAACATATTTTGCTAATATTCATTACACATTTTCGATGATAGTCATAGTTTTTCCATAAATGTAATTTCAGCAGTATTTTATCTTGCCATCCTCTTCTTTGCTAGTTCTGGTTAGACGTACCATCAGTAGTCCACTCTCCTCAAACTATGGCTCCAGTTTCCACAATGCCTTGCACGATAAGAATTACAGATATGTGCAAATAGTGGTGTGCAGGTCAAGAAAATATCAACCCGCACCCAATTCTAACTTGCCCCCTTCCAACCCACACCTGGCCCGTCGTTCCTCCTTCTATTTCTAGATCCATGCCCACTCCACAGTGATGTCACTAAAGGGGCAGTGCCAGTCTGTAAATTTAGGCACAGGAAGCTGGCAGTGCTAGGTCTTGGGCAGTTCCAGGTCGAGCACTTCTTCCGCTGTCCCCGCCTACAACCCAAAGATTTCGGGTTTTGGGTCAGCCAGCACATCACTACTGTACAAGGCATTTTGGGGAGGACAGACTTAGACCGTGACCAAAGTGCCAAGAAATACACTTTAAAATGCAAAGAAAATAACCCAACCAGGTTCTGTTGTTCCTGCCATCGTAGCATTCAGGGCCAGACTGGGCCGGCGGGACACCAGGGCCACACAATCCGAGTCCAACAATGATAGCATTTACCTTCAGGTGTTAACATTTATTGCTGGTCGGCCGTACATATAAACTGCAAAGAAGCAAATACAGAAAATCACTTGCATGGAGTGAAGAGAGAGGATTTCTTAACTGGGACAAATTAATGCAGACAATATGGTAGTTAATCCTGTGGTGCAATTAAAATCCGCTAAATGATTTACATGTGAATGTTCTAATTCTGTCTCTGGCAATTACCTGTACCTGTTTACAGATTAGATGTATAGGTTTGTACTGTGGTAGTTAAGGATGACCCCAGGAGCTTCTCTCATTTTTCTAAAGTTTATAGTAACATTGGTCCCGTCCTTATGCCTGTTACAAACCAGAAGCTGAAACAGACGGTGCCCATGTGTTAAATAATCAAATAGAATTAATGTCATTATAAGAAAATTGTGTAATCACTAAGATTTGAAGAGCGGTAGTAATTGAAAAAACTGAACAGGCAGATTAACATGGATCTGTTTATTGGAAATGCAATTACTGTGCACATTTGGCTTGGCATGGGAATGGAGACCAGGTCCAGAATGAGATTTAAAATAAGCCCTGACATTTCAAGAACACAGAGGCCCCATACATCTCCCCACAGGGCCAAATAAATAATTGCGGTCTATGGCATCCTACAGCAGCCCCTCTGGCATTTGTCAGAATCCACAGATTGCCAGTCTATCTCATTTGTTTTTTTTCATGCTATTATTATTTGGTTTATAACTGTGGACTAAACAGGAATAGTTTTTTTGGGCTTTTTTTTTTCAATTCAAGCCTACTTTGAAGTCCAGGGTTGCCTTGTTCTATCAGCAATAGTTCTGATAATAATTCAAACTACTAAAAAAAAACAGCTAAAACAACTGAGCTCTCACCCCAAATCTCACCTTAAATGACCTTTACATTGGTCTTCAGAAATATTTATAGGGAGTACACAAAATGCAATAGCTATTAAAAGTCGTATATATATATATATATATATATAAAACATTTTTCGGAGAATATGAATGATAACACAAAAACTTTTCTTTCACTCATGGTTAGTGGTTGGCTGAAGCCATTTATTGTCAGACAACTGTGTTTACTCTTTTTAAATCATAATCACTACACAAACTACCCAAATGACCCTGATCAAAAGTTTACATACCCTGGTGATTTGGTCTGATAACATGCACACAACTTGACACAAAAGGGTTAGAATGGCTATTAAAGGTAACCATCTTCACCTGTGATCTGTTTGCTTGTAATTAGTGGGTGTGTATAAAAGGTCAATAACTTTCTGGAATCCTGACAGACCCTTGCACCTTTCATCCAGTGCTGCACTGATGCTTTTTGGATTGTAAGTCATGGGGAAAGCAAAAGAACTGTCAAAGGATCTGCAGGAAAAGGCAGTTGAACTCTATAAAACAGGAAAGGGATATAAGAAAATATCAAAGGAATTGAGAATGCCAATCAGCAGTGTTCAAACTCTAATTAAGAAGTCTAAAATTAGGGGGTTGTGTTGAAACCAAACAAAATAAAACTAAAATTTCAGCTACAACTGCCAGAAAAATGGTTCGGGATACAAGGAAAAACCCACAAATAACTTCAGGTGAAATACAGGACCCTGAAAAAATGTGGTGTGACTGTTTCAAGATGCACAATATGGAGGCACTTGAAGAAAGATGGGCTGCATGGTGGAGTTGCCAGAAGAAAGCCATTACTACACAAATGCCACAAAGTATCCCACTTACAATATGCCAAACAGCACAGAGACAAGCCTCAAACCTTCTGGCACAAAGTCATTTGGAGCGATGAGACTAAAATTGAACTTTTTGGCCACAACCATAAATGCTAGATTTGGAGAGGAGTCAACAAGGCCTATGATGAAAGGTACACCATTCCTACTGTGAAA
>CM044441.1:30199063-30221087 GCA_024363595.1 Xenopus borealis
CCTGGAAGAGAAATGGCTATTGAAGTGTTTGAGCTTCCAGAGAATGAGGAAATGTTTGCTGCAGACCTGGATGCGACAAAACTTGCACATAAATTTAAAGAAGTAAGTTTTAGTGGAGATAGTAATCTAAAATCATTGTGCTTAGAAAGAGCATTCTGATGACCAAGGTCAGGTCGTGGGCTGTACATTGCAGCCATTGTATATGATGTGCCTCTACTCTATGTACAAAATATTCAAAATAATTATTTTAAATCCAATACACTCGATACTTTATAATCTTGACAAATCATATGTACTCTGTAGTACTCCTTTATAGCCATCAAATTGGATACATACTCTATAATCAATGCATAATCAATGAAGGCATTATGTACTATATAGTCGTTGATATACACCATGAATTGTAGCAGCATTCTCTATGTACCACTGTATAGTTGTCACATATACTACATGTACTACAGATTGGCAAGAATATGTGGGACAAAAAGACTGGGGCACATAGAATAGATTGGGTAGAATGTATGCAACAGAATAGTAAGAATGATTAGAATAGATTGGGCAGTATATGCAAGTTCAAAAGATAGACTGAGTTTATTGCCATTGTGTTCACTGATAGCTGTGTAAAAAGCAAAGAGCTAGACTATTGCATGCACTGCTACTTGCATTTACCTATGTTAGAAAATATTTTTCTGTCTGGTATAGATGCCTTTACTTTACAGTGACTTTACTTTACAGTGACTTGATATAGTTTATATCAGAATATTAGTAATCTACCATTTACCATGTTCTAATACTACATCAATGTGGTAAATCAAACATAGCAGATTTCATTTTCCCATTATTTAACAAGGAGAAACCAACATTAAGGAGTCATGTAAGAAAAGGTAGGCTCAAGAGTCTGTAGAGATTGTTGTACCATCTTTAGCAACAATAACTTGAATTTATTGTATTCTGTAGGAATGTATCAGTCTATTACGTGATGGTGAAGTATTTCTGGATCCCTCATCCTTATAAAATTGGTTTTAGGTCATTTTTAGAGCATTTATTTATTTGTAGATCTCCTCCGGTTCTTCCATAGCACCTCAGTGGGAGTGAGGCTTGGACTTGGCTCCTGGTCATTGCAAAACCTTGATTGTTTTCATTCCTTTTTTTCAGTAGCTTATCTGGTGTGCTCAATGTTATTGTCCTAATGCATGAACCATTTTGACCAAGCTTTCCTTGTTTGACCTCACATTGTCCTGTAGATATACAGAGTGGTTCTACCCCATACAGTCACCACTACACTAATGTACCTGATGCTTGACTTCAAGTTTCTGTGGTGTTACACTGTGTTTAGTTTTGGCAAAAAACATAATTGTAGGTTAAAGCTAAATCAAGCTAAAGCTTTGCCACTTCTTGTCTCTCCAAAAGACATTTTAAGGCCCTCATACACGGGCCGATAAAAGCTGCAGACAGACCGAGTCAGCAGCTTATTGGCCCTTGTGTGGGGCCATCCGACGGGCTTTCCAGATCGATATCTGGCTGACAGTTGCCCAGATCTCGCACGCACAGATTAAAAAAACCCAGTCGGTATGCGGATGCATCTCTGCGTGTATGCGGTCCCGCGATCCGACCGCCTGTATCGTCTTCATTATGATCTGATCATTGGGCCCTAGGGGCCATGATCGGATCAGCCCGATATCGCCCACCTCAATGTAGGCATATCGGGGAGAGATCCGCTTGTTTGGCGATATCACTAAACGAGCGTATCTCCCTGTCTGTGGCAACCTTTAGTCTTGTGACAACAATTGCTTTTCGGTTATCATTAACAGAAATCTGAATTCCACAGACTGAACTGGCAACAGTTCTGCTTTAATCTAGAGGTGGTAACACATCATTATGATCAATTAATCAAGTGCGTCAATGACCTGTAATTGCCTTTAATTGCCTTCCAAACAAGCCGGAATAATCGTATATGTTTTCGCACGTGGCTTCTTAATGCTGGCTTATTTAGTTGAAAATATTAAGATCTATTGTCCAGTCTTTTTGGAGCACAAGATTATACTTATTTATTTAATTAATAACTTAATTTTATTAAGGATCGAATAGTAAATTTAAAATTTAATTTTCGAGTATCAAAATTCACACAGTCCGCTTTTAATCCCCCAATTTAAATGTAAATTCAAATGTGAGATTTACCACACCTCAACCATGGAAACTCGAATATTGAATGTCAGGAATATGTTAAATTGCCTTCCTGACATTCAAGTTTTTTTCCAGAGGGAAAACTCGAATTTGATTAAAATTTTCGTATCGGGACTATTCAATCGAATGTTAGACATTCTAATTTTTTCTTAAATAACTTCCCTTTCGAATTGTGAGTATATTCAAATTTATTTGAGTAAAAAAAAAAAAAAAAAGCATAAATTCGAAATTTGACCTATAATAAATCTGCCCATAAATCTTGAGGCTCCATGTCATGAAAATAAGTAACTTGCTAAATATATGTAAAGAAATCTAGTTACTCCTCAAATGCTTTTTTCAGCAGTCTCTCTGCATGCAGGCATTGTCAGTCTGTTATTTTAAAAGACGGTTAGCTCTAATACATTTTCATTGACCTAAATGTCCTTCAAAATCTGACTCCAACTCTTGCTTGTAGACAGACATATTACTTAGAGGGGGAAACTGAGTAGTAATTTGATTATTTCAGAAATGGGGCAGAATTTTTAATTGATTATATTTAGAAAGTTCCTTGTGTCCATGAAATGAAGCTCATATCTTTGTTTTCATTTTAATTCTTTTAGAAAAGTTGTGTACTTTTTCACCAAAGGAAGAAATATATACCTGCTGCAGAAAAAAAATACATTTATAAGCTACAGTGTATCAGGCCAGATTCATATAAATGAGAAAGGGTTATTTTATGGTTTATTGTTTGAAAACTTATTTTCCTCCATTGGAGGAGAATAAAAGTTTCTCCTAATTCAGATCCAGTATTTTCCCAATGGAGGTTTTTATGTGATATATATATAGTTAGATCAGTTTGTCTTACTGAATTCCATCTGACATTATCGGACAAACCGGAATTGAGTTATTGAGAGATCAGTTTTCTCATCCAGCTGAATCTGGCCCATAACATGGAATGCTTGCGAGATGGGATGTTTAGTTTCTGAGTTTGGAGTTGAGCTTTTCCGCATTGAACTGCATCTGACAATCTGGAATTAGGAGAAAAAGGAGGTCAGTCTTTCTTATCTAATTGAATCTGGCCAATTTTCTCCCATATCTGTGCATCTAAATGCAAGTTGTTCATGTGCTGGAATAATAGGAAATGTTAATACTTCAACTATAATATTCTTAAAGGGCAGTTATAATTACAAAAAATAGCCAATAAGGTGGTACTTTATTGGCTAACTAACATAATCATAACAAGTTTTCAGAACATTTTAGTTTATTTTTCAAGCTGAATATAGTGAAGGTGTGGTGTTCTCTGATCTATCTACCTATCTATATAGATATATATATACAGTACACAACATTCAGCTCATAGATAAAATTACTGTTTATAGAAGAAACTGGTCAAAGTCTGAGAAAGAGAATTATACACCACCGCTTCACCGTGACCAGTAGGAAACCATTTCAACAGCCCTCACCACTCCATAAATGATTTAAGAATATTGATCCTTAAGGGGAATTTTGAAACAGAAAACAGAAAGGAAAGTATGGGAATAGAGATAAATAAAAAGTTTCAACTCTCTTGAGAAGGGACTGAACCTTGGCCTTGGATTTATGGCTTATTATGTTGATCAAGAATTGACTGCACAAAGTCAGAAACAAAAAACAGTTGTTGGGACACTAGAGTAACTGCTGATATGGATTTCCTTTTATTTCACACTCCATTAATTTAGCCCTAATTTATATCCAGCCACTTTGATCCACATTATCTTGTATCTTATCTGGCTGTTATTTGCATGTCCCCATGTATATGACTTAAAAACCTCTTACAGAGATGGGCATTGTCTCTTGGTGATTTGATCTGTGAGCTGAATGTTGTATATACATCAGAGAACACCACAGCTTCATTATAGTCAACTTAAAAAAGGAACTAAAATGTTCTGAAAGCTTGCTATGATTATCTTATTTAGCCAATAAAGGTATTACCTTTATACCAGCATTTTGTAATTTGTTTGCCCTATGACTGGCTAACCAGGTACAACAACTCTCCCTTTAATTACAATATAAATATTGCATTGTTTGCAAAGGAAACCCTGCAAGGATGCCTTGTCCTGCTTAGCAGGTTTGTATCTCTATAAAACCTGTGACCCTTTATTTTCATGAAATAATGTCACTAAGCACAACTGAGGTGCTTCTCATTCTCTTTGAATGTAAATCACTGTACTATCAATGTGAGGTTAGGTGATACCTTTTATTGGCTAACCGAGTAAGCTTTGGGGATGATAGTATTACATCTCTTCATAATGTCATCTCGAAAGCTTGCCATTTTACTCTGTCAATAAAAGGTATCACCCAACCTTATCTTTTCTGCAATGTTTCAATGGCTACCGCGGTACAACACCTTACAACCAAGGCAACAAACTAGTAATATAAATCAACCTTTCAGATAATGGGTAATTCATACTGCTTTGTGCTATATGAGACTTGGGCAGAGCAAATGCATACATACAGGTTTTCCAAAAGTAAATGCATCTGAAACAATGCTAATAACAGTTATTGAAGGACAGTGCTTCTTTCGTTGATCCGAAACAACAGTTTTTGTGTAAGTCTGGAATGGCTCGCCGTGCCCAAGACTGTAAATCACATGGGGAAAGTATCAGCTGTTGCATAAAATGATCACGGCCAGATAACTGTTTGTTGTTCAATATTTGCACTTTTCAGTATTAAAATGTTACTGTCAGGCAGTGGCCTCATCTGTAATTGAGCAGTCAGGCATTTTCCAGAGACATTTTAATTTGCAGCCTACTGCACTGCAGCATTTCACAGGCCTTCTGCTGTTCAAAAAAAAGAATTACAGTGTACGAGCTGCCTGGGAATGGTTTGAAAACACAAAGGTTCTTGCTGTTGTCTGTTCTGTTGCTCATTTTCTCTTCCTCTTCTCTTTCCAGTTACAGATAAAACATGCAGTCACCGAAGCCGAGATTCAGAAACTAAAAACAAAGGTAAGAGAGGCTGGGTTTTATTCCTTGGCAGCATTCAGCACAGAGGCACAATGTTTATTTACGGAAATTATGATGTAACAGAAAATTGCACCAAAACTGGATTCACCTTTTCTTCATATAAGGCGTCTGTGAAGCTGGTATCAGTTGTGCAAACAGTGGCTTTCCAGCAGAGGATAATGGAGGTAAAGGCATCCTTATCCTGGATTAGCATTGCAGCTCACAAATGATTCCCTGTGCCGGGTTTATGGCTCAGCAGCATGCTAGCCATTCAGTGCCGACAGCCAGATGTCTAGACAGGATTTCAGAGATTGTTTAGACCAGAACGGACACCACGTTTAATGCCACAGAAGTGTTGTTTGCCACCTCTTGCAGAAACTAAATGAACACCCTGTATTTTATCTAATTATGTAGGAAAATATCTGATGTTTGTGCCTGATTTTCATGTGATGCAGACACTGGGGAAAGCCAACATGACGGCAAAAGATAACAAGATAATGGTCCGATCAGGTGCTTCCATTCTCAAGAGATCTTGCTGCTAATGTTTATTACCTCCTAGCAGGTTTGGGGAAAATGCTAATTAATTTAATGAAGCCTGAAATGTTTAATAGATTGTTAATCCTTAGCCAGTACTGTTTGCTAGTATTACTAAAGTCTATGACCAGAATTTTACTGCCAATTAAAGACAAAATTGTCACCAGTTTTTATTGTCACTCAAAGTGTGACAATAGAAGAAAAAAATGCCAGAAATTGTATATTCGATGAGATCGTTTTCAGTATTTTTTCTTTCTTTTTTTTTTAATAAGTGCAACGAAAATGATCAGTCTTCCAAGGAAGGATGATACCTAGAAATTCATTATTAGTGAATCAATGGATAATAATGAATATAGTGTGAATATAATTGACTAATATTACTTAATTGACCATAATTACATATAATAATGCATTCATAAACTTCTGACACATACAATTTTATATAAACTATTCATTAGTCTGGCCATTTGCAGTGGCACCAAAATAATCTTCCAGATTTAACACAGATTATGCAGTTGGCCTAGACTAGTGTAAAAAAATATTAGTTTGTGAGAAACAATTACTGCTATGCGTATGTAACTAACGTTGCAAGACTTAAGTTACATGACAAACTTGTTGCATAGCTCAAGCGTGCAGCATAAGTTTTGGAGCAAGAAATTTTCCATCAATAGTAGGTGATGAGTTATAGACAATTTAGGAACTTCAGGTAAAAGAAACCTAAGGCTCTTGCTTCCATGAGTTGTTTTCCTATATCTGCCTTGCCAGTGGTAATAATAGAAACATTCCTCCAGCCAGATTTACCATACAGGTATGGAATCCATTATCTGGAAACCTGTCATCCAGAATGCTCTGAATTATGAAAGGCCATATCCCATAGACTTCATGTTATCCAAACAATCCAAAATAGTTTCAATTATTCTCTTTTTCTCTGCAATAGTAAAACTTTACCTTGTACTTGATCCAAACAAAGAAAATTGATCCTTATTTGAAGCCAAACCAGCCTATTAGATTTATTTCATGTTTACATGATTTGTTTGGTAGACTTAAGGTATGAAGAACCAAATTACGAAAAGATCTGTTATCTGGAAAACCCCAGGTCTCGACTATTCTGGATAACAGGTCCCATACCTGTACTGAGGGCCAAACTATAAATACAGAACTAGCCCCTCCCCAAATATTCACAGGCATTCTCCACTGTTCTGTTATTTCATGATAAATAACTCAGACTAAAGATATGAGGGACCCTTGACATTGATCTTGGAGTAATTAGCACTCACTTAAAAAAACAGTAGCACCTTGGATTAAGTGTCAGTCTGCTCCTTGAGCCATTTTGAGGTCTCCTGGCACTCCCTAACTTGAGCATCTGAATGATGTACAAATTAAAAGGTGGGTTGGGGAAACCTACATGTCTTCTATCATAATCCCCCTTCTTGGATTGAGCACTACCAAAATCAACCTTTGCTTGATCCAAGATGCCACGGGTCTCTGCTATCCAAAAAAGGCTACTTACACAATGCTTCTCTTTGTTTTTCATTGGGCAGTCATACAATAGGGGTGCATCAAGAATGAGTGCAATAACTTCATAGTAGTTTTGCCCTAGTTGTGTTTATTAGATTCATTTGGAATTCCAGTTTTTATTTTTGTTGGTATTTCATTGTTCAGACCAAAAAGCTGTTTTAAAACCCTACCATCGTGTTAAATGAACAGTACTAACCCCTCTTTTTGTTGATGAGCACTGTTGGAATATTGAGAAGAAACATATTCAGTACTACTATTAAAACATATAATTGCAAGGATGCCTAAGAATTTTTTTTTTTTTTGTCTCCCACAAATTAGCTGCAGGCTGCTGAGAATGAGAAAGTAAGGTGGGAACTTGAGAAGACTCAACTACAACAAAACATAGAAGAGAACAAAGAAAGAATGATGAAGCTGGAAAGCTACTGGATCGAAGCTCAGACCCTGTGCCATACTGTCAATGAGCACCTTAAGGAAACCCAAAGTCAGTACCAGGCACTCGAGAAGAAGTACAACAAGGCCAAAAAGCTTATCAAGGATTTCCAACAAAAGTAAGGCCACCTCCCTGCTTTTCCATGTTGTTCCAGGTGTGACACAATGCTTTGCTGTTACTCCCCATTTGAGATGATCTAAACCAGGGGTAGGATTTTTAGAGCAGATTACTAGTCTTTTTAGTCTGTTTTTTGTGTCATGTATTAATTGCATTACCCTCCTGCCTCTCTAGCCCTAGTATCCCAAACGTTTTTTTACCTATAAGCAACACTCAAATGTAAAAAGAGTTGTGGAGCAACACAAGCATGGGAAGTTGCAGGTGTACCTAATAAGGGCTTTTATTAGTTATTTGGTAGCCATGTGGACTGGCAGCTACAGCAGGATCTGTTTGGCAATACACCTGGTTTATATGCAATTAAAATTGCCTCCAAGCCTGGAATTCTAAAACGAGCACCTGCTTTGAGGCCATTGAGAGCAACGTCCAAGGGGTTGGGAAGCAACATGTTGCTCATGAGCCACTGTTTGGGGATCACTGGTCTGCCCTAACCCTGCGTCTTTAAAGGACCAGTCGCTTTGGTAAGTGATTACAACAGTGATATCACAATATCACCATAATTATCTTAGTGGCCGATAGAGCTGCTTTCTTGTTGGCATGTCTACTGTCTGAGATAAGTCTTCATATTATAAAATAACTTACTCTACATGCAGTGCTAGTTTCAGTGTCTCCATCAAAATAGACACTAGGCTATATATACACAGCAGTTTTGTACCCCATACACCCAAGTCCTTCCATAGTTATGTCTGCTTTCTCCCCCCAGTACTGGCATATTGCCATTAAGAACTGTCAATTAAAAAACTGGGGCTTGGTACAAATTACTGTAATTCAATGAATTCACAATTTGCATCTAGATCTTAATACGTAGAATTCCGCCTAATGCCATAAAATGTGTATTGACTAATTTATAAAATGGTGTAATATCTACCCCCCCCCCCACTTATGTGTAAGGATTTGTTCTCTCTTACGCTACTTTTTGTATTCTTTAATATTAGAACTATAATTTGTTTTTGTTTTTTTGTTAGGGAGCTAGATTTTATGAAACGTCAAGAAGTCGAAAGGAAGAAAATTGAGGACATGGAGAAAGTTCACCTTGCCGAAGTTCAGAACTTGCAATGCCGTGTGAGTTGTACACCGCAAACTGCACTTGGGGTCGAGGTCACACGTGGTGTTTTTATGTTGCGTGCAGCCAAGCGTAAATACGGACAAAATGAAACCCTATTGAAAATAATGCATTACGCACTATAACAATTCCCACGGGATGCTTGCGAGCCAGCATCTGCCCCACAACGCCAGTATTTATGTTTTTCAGCAGAAACACTGATATGCCAAGTAAACACCATATTATTGAACTTTATGGGGTCCACAGGTTTGGAAATACACCTCCCTGAAATACACATTGTATTTTCAATATGACAACCACACTTTTGCAAGATGGATTACACATATACGTATTTGCCGTGCTGTATGTTTGTGATGTCATTACATTGCTTATTAAAAATTAATACGACTACTGGCTGAAAAATGCATATTATTATATGTATGTGGTTTCATATTTACACTCGACCACGCGTTTTTAAAAACCAACTTAAAAATGCCACGTGTGACCTCTTCATTACTCCTTCCCCAGAACGTGTTGTAATATGGTGCTGTACAGCTTATTCTAAAGACCTCTTTCTATTTATTGTAGATCAAGGACCTGGAGGCAGAAGTATTTAGGCTCCTCAAGCAGAATGGAAGTCAAGTTAACAATAACAACAACATATTTGAAAGCAGGACATGTCTTGAAGATGATACAAATGCTGTTTCTGCAGAGAACTTGGAAGATAAGCAAGAACCCTGTCTGGAAGGTTTGTTAAAACACTGAAAATCTTCTGTACACAAATGGCACTTCTGAAAATATGCATAATGCATGTCATGGGCACTGTGGTTCAGCCAATCCTAAGTTACCCTTCACTGAAATCACAATGCAGTTTAAAGCATTGGAGTAACTTGCACTGTTACGCACAGGCTTCATTTCTGTCCGTGTTATAAGGTAACCGAGTTATCATGGAAATTACTACTGTCAGAAGGGATGTGGGTAAATAAAATGAATATGTATG
This sequence comes from Xenopus borealis, assembly GCA_024363595.1. Taxonomy (NCBI): domain Eukaryota; kingdom Metazoa; phylum Chordata; class Amphibia; order Anura; family Pipidae; genus Xenopus; species Xenopus borealis. Next base: position 30,208,909 of record CM044441.1, read on the forward strand.
TTTTGTGTTTTGTCTTCTGTTGTAAAACAAATACACAGAACATGCAAGTAACTGATGCAGGATTTTTAACCTTCCAAGTGTGATCCCTTTGCCAAGACTGTCCCCAAAATGGATGTATGTGTAAAAAAGCAAGATGATGGTTATTTGTTATATATTGCAGTCTGCAATTCTAACAGCCTATCTACATAATATCCTGCAACCGATTTTTATTTTTAAATCAGAATTGTAGCTGTGTTATTTTCAGCTCGTTGATCTCCTGGTTCCAAGAATATTTTTGCCACCTGTGGATGAAAAACAAAAGCAAGACATAACTTTTGGTTACCTGCTTATTTCTGTGTCCGAAGAGGAATACATGTCTTGTGGTTTCCACTGGATCACCTTATACTGGTTTGAATAACACCTTTTCTAACTTGCTGCTTACTATGATGGTTTTCCAGTTTATATGTATATATGGAAGGCAAAATATAGACAAAAAACCACAGGTAGTGGAAGTCATAAAGTGACTGTGCTAATGTAATGTTCTCTTTTTTTGCACAATACCAAATATACAGCAGACACGGACCTACGTCAGTCCATTACTAAAAAGACAACAGATTTGCAATACGGAAGCTTATACCAGTTCAAATCCGACAGACTGTCTGAATTATTATGAATCCTTATGAAGAGGACTGTGCTGTAACTGTTTATTAAGGTTTTGTAAAATGAAACACTACGTGCCATACATGCGGACCAACTAGCAAACCCTTCATATGGACCAACTAGAGATGCATAGAACTTGTTGTTAGTTGCATGCTTCAATTGTCAGATTGCTGTGTAAATAGGATCATTATTCTTTCTAGTTCCATTTGTGACTAGGGTTACTACCAGCCTGGCCGGTCAAAATGATAGTTAATGCCAACGTTATTAATAGGTCAGAAAGACAGAAATACAAGGACAGTTTTTTATTCCTTATTTGCTGTCCTAGTTCAGGCATCATTGTGAACGATAACACCTGATTGGCTGCTAAAGATTACTTAGCTGGGGAAGACTGTGCCCATCGTATAGCAAAACCAGTTTATCTCATCATTCAGTTCCAGATTTTCCTATAACCGGATGCAATTCAACAAGAAAAACAAATCTCATTGTTTATCACAAGAAAACTCTATTGAAGTCTATGGGGAAAACATTTTTTTTCTCCCCAAATTGAATCTCACCCATAAGTTTTCATGTGATAAACCATAAAATAATGTTTTTTTTAATTGGATCTGTTCTGTTGTATGGAAAATAGGTTATAAGGAATTGCTTTATGCTTGGGATATCGAGAACACTAAACTTTATTATAGTAAATTACATATATTATAATATAATACACAAAAGCCATGAATATATCGTAAATTATATCCTTATAAACTGTGACTACTGATGTTATCAGTTATAAACGGTGAGTTCTGAAGTCATTTCTGTCACATGACTCAGTAAAACTTGTGTAGTATTATAAAGTACCCTACGTTGCAAAATATGAGGATATTAGAAGTAACCTTGGAGTTCCATGACCTGTTTAAACATATGGTCATGAAACTCTTTGTTAACTTGTAATAGACTTATAATTTACAAGAGGGGGCACTTTATTCACTATATATATATATTACAATAAACTTTATTTCTGTTATTTTTATAATAACAAAACCTGTATTTGCCAGTGATTTTGTCTGATGGAATGTGTGCTACATTTGGTATTAATGTTTGCACTAGTGAATGGATAGGGAAAAAAAGGAAAAGCTGCTGAGTTACTGTGGCTTTTAGTGTATAAACATTAAAACAAATTGCATTAGAATTATTATAAGACACAATTATGTGTTATACAAAGAAACAAAGTATAATAAGGGAGCAATTTCTTGGCCCTATAAGGTAAAAAAAAAATCAATGTTCAAGTTCTGTAAATACAGTAAAAATTTCGAAATACTTTGAAGTTTTGTTGAAAATGAATATATATGTGATCATTTTACAAACTGCAGAACTCAGTCTAACATCCTCAACCTTGAATGAGGATTGTCCATAGCAATTTTTTTTTCTGTTTATGACTTTTATTATATTTCCCCCTTAGAACTGTAGGTGATAAGGTAAGAAGTTGATCTAGTCAACATCAAGTTCTATTGCCAAATATGTATGAGGGCCCTCCTTACCTCCCGTATGGATCATTATTTGTAGGTAATCTGTACATTGGATGTATACACCCTTCTATTGTACAGTGCCGCCAAATATCTTATAAATATGGGTTCATAATAAATGCAGTTCATGTCTGTGTAAGAATGCTTAAGGAAAAACAGCAAAATCCATGTTACATGTAAGAGCTGCATTTATTATTAAATTTATTTACCTAAAAACCCTGCACTTTTACTGGTAATGGAGATGTGCCATCTAACATTTCTGATTTAAATGAGTTTTAAAGGCCTAAAATTGAGGCCTTTCAAAAGTTATTGTTTTATGAGACCTAACTGCAGCCTAGGCGTTTCATTCTGTAATGAGAGTAAACTAAGGGCACATCTGTAATTCACTGTCAAAGCTATATATCTTCTGTTGTGTTCTGTACTGCATTGGGTATATATGTATATATATATATATATATATATATATATACAGTATATATATATATATTCAAGTTGTCTACTTAAAGAAAATTGAATTATTTCCAGCATAAAGGCCATATTTTTTGAATCAGTGCACCAACAGACAGGGCTGCCATCAGAAACCCATTTTTATCCCCACAAGGACACCCTGTATCATACAGAACAGTACTACTACATGGTGAGCTTCAGGGCTGCCCCCTATAGTTGTACTTTCTGCCCCTGCATAAGGAAATGCAAATATTAATTAGTTCTGGGCAAATTATTGGATATACAGTAAATTATATTATTAGGAGAGTGCAGTGTAACCTGTACAGTGCTAAATCTCTTTTATTGTAGATACCTTTTGTCTTCTGACCAGGGCCCACACTATTACCTTCATGCCATTTGTACTGAACTCCCTTTTCTTGTCCGACGCCTAAATGCATTTAATGTTTACTCACACTGGCTGACAGTACTGAAAGACAAACAGCTAGCTGGATTCTAACGGAGACTTACAGTACATCCAATGTAGCTTTATATCTAAGCTTTTGTAGAAGAGATGCAAACGGTATAAACAGACTTTGGGATTTTGTACATATTAAATAAATACAAGCAATACCTGACCTTTAATAACCGCTGTACAAATCCCCATTAACTGTGACACCTCTATCAGTTTACTAGTGTCTGGAACCATACACACAATTATGTAATGCATACCTGTAAGATAAAACTCAAATGTTGTGCATACTTGTAAGATACCACTAAGCTGCTGTTTCGCTCGTTGACTGTGTGCCATACATTACTGAACATACTTTGGAACCATATTGTCCTGAGATGGTCGTCAACTGAATAAAGATTGTTGAAAACAAAACAGCAGCGCTTTTCGTTGGCTATTTGATTCCACATTGAATCAATCAGTCATGCCCATTCCAGACTGCATATGAAAGAAAGATGAATGAATCCATTGTCATAATAACAGGGCGCAGTCATTTTGGGTTTGAGCCTCATTTTATATATTCTGTGACTTTTTACCATGAATACGTTTTTTTTTTTTCAGTTCTGTTTTAAATTGTACAAGATTAAGAAGGCCACTTGGCTCTGTTTGCCATTGCCTGTAGTCATTTTCCTGCAAAATTATAATTGTATCCTCTCCGTAGCAGGTAAGGTGGTCACATTTGTTCTTCTTTAAGGGTAATGGCACACACAGCAGGCTATGGGCTTTTTTTTTTTACTCCCCATTGATTTGAACAGCAATCACCTTGGATTGGGCCTGCCCTGTCATTCAAATCAATATGGAGCCACACTCAGCATGTTGGCATGTGCCCATTGAGCCATTAATCACTGGGTGACAAAATGTCTGAAATCTTGACCTTTATATGTGTATGCTCGAAATATAGAGTCATTCACAATACAACAATACAGAAAAGCTGTAAACCAAAAAAATAAGTATTTTTTTATAATTACAGATATGAAAAGACTCCATCAAGCTTGGCATTTCATATTTTGAGTCCAGATTGCCAAACATGCTCCATAATATTCACTAGTAAACTGCCATATATATCTAATAAGGAGATTAACCATCTAGTTCATTTTAGTGGATTCCCCTTAATCAGATATGTGTTTGTCGATCAGTACAGTTTTGGTTGGCATGTCCTAGAAAAAGAATGCCATGTGCAGGCTGTGATTTCTGCCTCTGGACCAACATATAATGCAACAGGGCAGTACTATATTGCATAACCTTTCAATCGAAATTTCCTCTTCATCATCAAAATTAGCATGCAATATATTAAATTAAATTGATTTTTATGTGAAGTACCTGGGATGTTATTTCTATGTAGGGTACAAAAAATAATAATGTGCGGGAACCTGTTGTTCCACATAATCTAAAATAAAATGCATGTATCATGTGGAATTTTTCTTTTTGTGCTATGTAGTGTTAATATCACACTATTGTTATTGTGGTATGGGAGTTAAATTCAGTGTGTATAAACTTGTTAATCCACTGGCCATAGGTTTGCGTGTTCCCTATAATATCAGTAACTGTTCTCTGCCTCTATATATAGTACCCTTACCTACAATATGCCAGCTCTGTGCAAAATTATATCCTTATACAACATCTCTTCAGGACCCAATTGACCATTGCCAAAGAATATTTACATACTAACTTGAGGAGTGTTTGTATAGGAGAATGTAGAGTAGGTACTTTCTTTTACTATCTGACTTGGTTGCAGAATGCAAGCTTTTGGAACCCAAAGTTCATGCTTGATAATATTATATTATCCACCATGAAGTGGCCCAAAAGCTTGGATTTGTTATAAAGCTAAATCAACCAATAAAATATCAAACGTATTCTGGATATTCTAGATTGAGACCCTTGAGACATAGCTTCTTTTGCTTAAAGGACACTTTTATTTAATAATGGCTGTGTATAATGAATCACCCAAGCATCTGAAACTATAAGTAGTATTTTGGTAAAAAAGAACAATGGTTACCCAAGCTTATCTCTTTTTAAAGACATGCATTGTATTCTCCTATAGAAAGATATATACTGTATAATATACATGATGCAGTTACTGATGATGTGAAGTGCAGAGGCTAGGAGCAGCTGGGAGGCTAAAGACACCCTATGTGACTCTGTCTGATATAGATTCTTGCAGTGTTCCAATCCTCATTTGTGCTTGCTGGCTGAAACCTGAGGTGTTGGCAGGTGGGAGTTGCAATATCTGTGAGTTCCTTCGTTTAATATCAGTTGTTCCTGCAGTGGGAGCTTAATTCACTCATATGTTTTTATTTGCATTGTAATATTTGGCATGTATTGCTTCCAACCAAATCAGCCATTCACACTCTGTCGATCTCCAGCTGCTGTTATTACTCTTATCAGTTTCCACCAACGGCCATCGGCATATGGGAACTGCAGTTCAGCAACAGCAAGAGGTCAAAGATTATTCATCCCTGCATTATATGTACAGAGAGACCATTGCAAGCCTATGTATCATTTATCTTGCGTTTGTAATTTATATTGAATTGACTAATTTCCGTTCTGTTGCAACCATAACTCGATAATGTTTTGGCCCCACAACCTGCTCATTCATTTCCATTGCTCTGCATGCTGGAAGTTGTTTTGTTTAAATACTGTTTGTGTATTGCTTAGCCTGGATCACTCACACAAACCTTAAGGCTTCATTCACACTGTAGACCTTTGTGTGAACCCTAACCAAGTTCCAAGACTGAACTTGAATCAGTAATGCTCTATGAACCTTGAGTTCAGACCTGTTAACTGAAACCAGGTCTGAACAAGTCAATGTAGTAGTGTGAGTGAGGCCTTGGCACCTCCGAGCATAGATATTTGGCTCAGGATCAAAAGAATGCTTTAAATTGATGATCTTACCCTTGCTGTTTACTTACACCTCCCATTTGTTTGGAGGCATAATGGAGAGCTCCTCAGTTAGCTTCTCCAATCAGTACAGGACATGTCCGTACACCTTACTCTTTAGTGAAAGATGTATAGAGATGGGGATAGACTGATGAACATCAATCAGTTATGTTAGAATTGTGACATTATCCATTGATAATATACCAATCAATATAAGAAAAGATACCCAACCTGTAGCCCTACAACCGTGGCTGAACTATGGATCCTCTCATCTTCTCGCATAAAGGGATTCAGTTGAACAAGAAAAATCTATCCTATGGTTTCTCAAGTGGAAACGTCCTCAATAAATCTGGACTCAAATTGCGATATTTATTTTTTTTTGCATGGAATGTAGGCCAAAGTCAGCTAACTCTTGTGGGCTACAAGCTACTCCACCACCGAATCCTGTGCAGACATGGCACTGCAAACAACAATTATTTTATATTTTTTATATAGAACATTTTAAATATAGATTCATTTGATTAATATTTGGGATAATTTGTCCAAAACACTCACCTGTATGATAAAACCCTACTTATATGATGCCACCTGTAAGTTCCATGACCTATTCAAAGATGGAAGATCTGTAGCATGGTCTAAGGTGCCCATAGATCATAACTGAATGAAAATTCTTTCCAATGTTTCTACTGAACAGTTACAGTGTATACAATGTTTGGATTTGGCAAGGGACAGGAAATTATAACCACTTTGTTTGAGATAATAAATGTATTGTCACAAATCTAGCATAATTACCACAATGTATTATCAGTCTACTTATTCTTTTTATGTAATAGTTGGCAGAATTAACACTTTGTTACCCTGCAAAGTCTACTAACCACATTAACTACTCATTTTGTACCCATTTTCAGAGGGAGCAATGAAGGGGGGAGATCCTGATGATGTCTTTGGTAAGTTAACGTGACCATTATAAAGCCATCTTTGCATGTTTCATATATATATATATATATAGGTGTGGGTCCTGTTATCCAGAATGCTCAGGGACCTGGGTTTTCTGCATAAGGGTTTTTTCCTGTAATTTTATCTCCATAACTGAAGTCTGCTAAAAATCATTTAAACATTATTAAACCCAATTGGCTTGTTTTTCATCCAATAAGGATTAATTAAATATTAGTTACCATCAAGTACAAGCTACTGTTGAATTATTACAAAGAAAAAAGAAATCATTGCGTAAAATTTAAATTTTTTGATTAAAATAGAGTTTATGGGAGATGGCCTTTCCGGATTGGGAGTTTTCTGCATAATGAGTTCCTGGATAACAGATCCCATATCTATATTTGTGTTCTAGATTATAGAAAACAAACCATTTGCACAAAGTTACTTGTTTAGTTTATATGCACGATATTCCATGTATTGTATGTTAGCCTTGTGTATTGGTTGGTTCTGGAGATTTTCAAGGCAAGGGTAATACTTAGCAAGGAAGAAGATTTTTTTCCTCCTTCCCTGCCAGTTCAAATATACTTGTTATACTTAAGTTGGGGCTCAAATGCAGAAATGCCCATGTACTTGGCATCTGTGCCAAAACACACATCCACTCTATAGGTTGATTTAGCAGAAAGCATATTTTGTTTCATGGGGTACTTTGTTGGCACTGCCCACCATGTCTCCTCCAGCTTGTGATGAACAGAAGGGGTGTTCTCAGCCAGCAAAATCAGGGTTCCTTCCTGCCATTCTGCCCAGTTACTTACTAACTAACCTTCAGTCCCTCGGCCACTGCTCAAAGGGTGGAGAAGGGGCAAGTGGCGGTAGGGTTGGGGTAGACAGGAGACATTGTTCCAGCCTGTGAAGAGGTGCTAAAGTATTGCATTCTATGAAAGCAGAGGAACCACAAATCCCAGAAGTTATCACTTCAACATAGAATAAGATAATGGAGGGGTTGTATGACTCTGCTAGCCTAAAGGTGGTGGGCGGATAGTCCATGTGAGACCAGTGGCATACCATTAGGGTAATGTCACAGATTCGGGGAGATTTCTTGTTCTTCTAGGAGACCATCTCCCCAAACTGCCTTCATGTGTCTTCCCTTCCTCTATAAAGAAAAGTTGCCTGCGCTAAGCACATGCGGCGCTTCATTTTCCGAAGTTGCCTCCCCGAATCTGCCCGTGTTTCACTACCCATAGGGTTTCCTCTTTATATAGACAGACAGATATAAATGTGGGGCAGTTCACGTAGTGTTTATATACAGTTTTTTTTCAGCCCAAATGTATTTTACTTTCTTTAATGAAAAAGAAATCTATCTCCAACATACTTTGATTAAAAAATGTGTACCGTTTTTAAAAGAAACATGACTGTATGCAGTGAAATTCTCCCTTCATTTAGTGCTGTGGATAGGAATTGTCAGACGATCCCTAACTTTTGGCAGGGAAACAATCATACTTATGAACAGCAGGGGGAGCCCCTACCTTACCAGCCATGCAGAACTCCAGCAGCTTTATTTTTTGATCATTTATGATGATCCCTAAGAAGCCCAGACCACACTGAGCATGTGTATGTAGTCTAGTCTTGCAAAGATGTATAACAAAGTTACAAGATGACAGCCCCCTGTGGCCAACTTTGAAAGCATAAATCATTTGTTTGATTAGGCTTGTGGTGCAGTAAGTTCATGTTTATGTTTAGTTTACAAAATACAGCATTTCTAGTCTTATTCTATTTTACACTTTCCTTGTCCTTTAAAGTACTATAATGATTGCACATGTTCCCTTTCTTGCTAAAGGCCTGTGATTCACTCAGTCTAAGTATACCTTATATATAATCACACAGCCTTCCTGTTTTGATGGGAAAATTAATTTCCTTGTGTAGCTTTGCTTCAGCAATGAAATCACCCATGCCTTAATTCATTTGGTTGCACACATTGAGTTTTTCCATTTACTATCTGTAGCCTTTGCTCAAGGTGCAGTCAAAGCAATTATCTTTTTTTTTAGTGCCTTGCACAAATATTCAGCCCTTTGACCAATTCTCTCATTTTACTGAATGACAAGCCCTGCAGTGGATTTCTTATAGAAAATCTCTTTGCCAAGCAATGAGTATTTGTGTGTCTTGATTTCTAATAGTATTGCTTATGTGCACGGCCAGCTATTTCATATTGAAACGTCACGTCTGCTGGCATTTTTTGCTTTTAGATTTTAATGAAGCCATTCCAGAAACAGAAAGACTGGATTCCAAAGCACTGAAAGCACGTGCTCATCTCACTGTAAACAGCAAACGGCAGAAGCCTTCAAGAACGCGACCGCGTGACAGTGTCAGCTCTACTGATGGAGAAGATAGCATTGAGAGAAAGGTCAGTGGTTGACAGCACTGCTGCAAGAGCTGCCGCCTCACTAGTGGGTGTATTCCATGTGTAATTCTGACATTTTCTTCTAATGAAAAGAATTCATCTACTTATGTCTTTAAAGGGATACTGTCATGGGGAAACATGTTTTTTTTTCAAAATGCATCCGTTTATAGTGCTACACCAGCAGACTTCTGCACTGAAATCTGTTTCTCAAAAGAGCAAACAATTTTTTTATATTTAATTTTGAAATCTGACATGGGTCTAGATATATTGTCAGTTTCCCAGTTGCCCCCAGTCATGTGATTTGTATTCTGATAAACTTCAGTCACTCTTAACTGCTGTACAGCAAGTTGGAGTGATATCACCCCTCCCCTTCCCCCTCCACTTGCCCCATCCAGCAGCCTAACAACAGAACAATGGGAAGGTAACAAGATAACAGCTCCCTGGTAGATCTAAAGGTGGCCATAGACGTAGAGATCCACTCGGATCTCTCCCTGATATGCCCACATTGAGGTGGGTGATATCGGGCTGATCCAATCGTGGCCCTAGGGTCCGATGATTGGATCACAAGGCATCCGATACGGGTAGTTGGATCGCAGGACCACATCAACGCACAGATGCTGCTGCGATGTGACAGGATTTTTTAACCTGTCTGATAGAGAAAGTCGGACAGATACTGATTGGGGAAGCCTGTCGGCGAGCACCACGCACGGGCCAATAAGTCAGCAGCTTTTATCAGCCTGTGTATGGGGGAAAGCACATAACCAGGCAAAATGACCTGAGATGGCTGCTTACCAATATTACAACTAAAAAAAACACTTGCTGGTTCAGGAATTCAGTTTTGTATTGTTGAGTGAGTTATTTGCAGTGTAAACCGTGTAATTTAGAAATAAAAATTTCACCATAAAAATCATGACAGAATCCCTTTAAAAAGTTTTGCCAAGAAGCAACAAACGCATGCCGAAAATGACAGAAAAACAATGTTTATACGTCTTTATTTCTTTTCATTTTCAAACCTAAAGCCGCTGGTATTTCACATCTTCAGCTCATTTCTTATAGGCCACGAGTGCAAAAATAATTGTTTGTGTTTTATGCATGCACATCATTTTCCCAAGCATTCCACAATATAATGTTTGCTTGCGTGTGCGGCACAGTCACATAGCTTAGAGGGAACATTGGTTTGCCCTTATAATTCAGTATGTGTAATATAGTGAGTGGATCATGGCTGCAATGCAAGGCCAGTGTTTTCATATGATGTACTTGTGAGTGCAGCAGGGCCCCCTTGATGCATTTGCAATGCCACTAAAATCCTAACTGCCACCCATAACACATTTTTCAAGGCCTTGACTACATTGGAACATTTGGCGTAAATATTAGTATTCATCAAATGTCTTTAAAACCAGCAGTAGCTATTTTAGAAGAAGTTGATGCTTCTCTCAGAACTAACGGACTGCTCAAAGCTCACCATTCCTAATGCTGTTTCACTGCTCTTAGTCGGGTGCTCAGTCGACAGTGTCCCACTGCTATGTACAACATCAATTCCCAAGAAGGACGGCACTCCTATAAAAGCCAAATTGGTTTACTTCTTAATAGGGAAGCTAAGCCCCACGCGTTTCGGGAACCATAATTATAGGCATACATGTACAACCAAACAATCGGGTTATATACAAACTATAATCAGCAACCCCTACTGATACTGATGCTGTTCCCAGCTCGATCTATTACTCCCCTGGGTAAACTTGTAAAACGTGTTTTATTATCAGCTAGATGGATCTTTAGATAACCTGTTAAGTTAACAACTGTCACAGTAAAACAACTGCCGTATCATGGGATATGATTTGAGGAACCAGTTTGCTCATACCTTGCTAAGATTCAGATGCATACAGTCTGCTCCCTAGGCATTTATTTAGCTAAAATTGGGTATACATTCTCTGTCATTTTAATATGTGTGCTTACTGTTGGCTATATGTTCTAAATGGTGCATGATGTGAAAGTACTAACCTCCTTGTGTCTTTGATCTCTAGAAACTATATTCCTCTTCTAACTCATTCCCTCTGTGTGCTTTTTCTCTCACAGCATTTCATTATGTGGCCTCCAGCAAACTGCTTTTCATTTCACTTGGTACAGTATTTAATATAACTTCAGTATATACACATATAGTCATGCTTACATTAGAACTCCTAGGGGTAGATTCATCAAAGAGTGAAGTTCCGCCACTAGAGGGAAATTCCACAAAATTCATTTTTTCACGAAGTGAAAGTTCACCCTTTGATGAATACGCCTTTAAAAATCCCATAGAAATTAATTGAGAGCTGTGGAATTTCCCTCTAATGGCAGAACTTCACTCTTAACTTCACTCTTTGATGAATCTACCCCCTAGATCTTTCGCTTAGAAAATGCATGCCCTGCTGTAAGCCTGAGGACATCGACATTCCAGCAAGAGGTTTAATTCATTGAAAGTTTGCAAAAAATTTGCACTTATGCAGATTAAAAAAAAAATATATAAAAAAAATAAAAAAATATATACATACAAAGTCCAAAGGTGCACAACGTATACAGGAAAAACAACCTGGGTGCCTGCCAGCGTGAGCAAAATTCAAGGTACAAAATAGCAGCACTCACAGGCCTGTATATATATTGCCTATAGAATCCAGCTTCTGGTGTCTCAAACTTTTATTGATCCATCACTTATCAAGGATCCTTGATAAAAGCCCCAACTAGGCCCAAAACGTTGGATGCACTAAGTGATGGATAAATAAAAGTTTGAGACACAAAAAACTGGAGTGCGGTTCCTTCTATAGGCAATGTACAATTACAATTAGGGATGCACCGAATCCAGGATTGGATTTGGCCGAATCCTTCTGCCCAGCCGAACCAAATCCAAACCCTAATTTGC
>CM044441.1:30230201-30288962 GCA_024363595.1 Xenopus borealis
CTGAGATACATTCAGTTACATTGAGTAGGAGAAACAGCAGCCTGCCAGAAAGCAGTTCCAACCTAAAGTGCTTTTTTTTTTCTAAAAGCACATGACCAAGCAAAATGACCTGAGATGGCTGTCTAATAGGGTTGCCACATTTTCTGGAAAAAAAAATATTGATGTTTTTTCCCTATTAATAACATTGGGATCAACCATAATTTTTAACAGCCAGTAAAATACCAACCAGGTGGAGACCCTACTGCCTGAACACCAATATACTTGCTGGTTCAGGAATGACATTTTATATGGTAGAGTGAGTAATTTGCAGTGTAAACAGTGTAATTTAGAATTAAAAACGACATCATAAAAATCATGACAGAATCCCTTTAAAATAAACACATTGGTGGTATCAGCTTCCAGTATGCCAGTGTAAAACAGGGAACAGTAAAGGAAAGTTTGGATGGAACAATAATTTTGCTCCTGCATTTGTGGGGTACAGTCCATCTAGACAAAGCAATATATTATTAAAGTGATAGAGAAAGCTATTGTATGTGCAATGCAACAATCCATGCATGTAGCCATAACACCATATAGACATGTAAGTGATGCTCTATTGTGTGTTCCTGGTGCTCATAGAGAAAATGTATAATTTAATAAACTATCATCCAAATAGCACTCACATGAACAGCAACGTGCAGTAGTTTTGATGCTTTGTTCAGGTGATCTTGAAGAAGGGGAATTGCCCTCAGAAGACAGTTCTTTGTAACTGATCCAAACTAAGATATAAGTAATCCTTATTGGAGGCAAAACATTCCCATTGGTTATAGATAATGTTTGCATGATTTATTTTTAAAGGAGAAGTAAAGGCTAAAACTAAGTAAGCTTTATCAGAAAGGTCTATATAAATACACCAGTAAACCCTGAAAGTAATGCTGCTCTGAGTCCTCAGCCAAAAGAAACACATTTCTTTCCTTCTCTTGTGTATACTCTACATGGGATTTTGTATCAGACTTCCTGTTTTTAGCTTAAACCTCCAGGGCTATGCCTTGAGCATGTTCAGCTTGCTCCTCTCTCCCTCCCTTTTCATCCTTTCATCCTTTCCCACCCCTCCTCCCCTCCCTGCTGTAATCTGAGCCCAGAGCTATGAGTGAGCAGGGAGAGACTAAAGGTGGCCATACACGCAGAGATCCGCCAAACGAGCAGATCTCTCCCTGATATCGGGGCCCAACGATCGGATCATTATTGAGGCCATATGGGCGGTCGGATCGCGGGACCACATCAACGAACAGATGCGGGCGTGATCCAACAGGATTTTTAGTCCCGCCTGATGGACATCAGGCCGACTTTCGGCCAGATATCGATCGGTGAAGCCCGTCGGAGGGCCCCGTACACGAGCCAATAAGCTGCCAACTTGGTCTGTCGGCAGCTTTTATCGGCCCATGTATGGCCACCTTAATGCAGGAAGTGATGTCACAGCAAGCTAATACTGCAACTGCTATCCAAAACCAACGGAGAGCTTCTTGCACTATTGTGACTAATCTATTGACAATAAACTGCTTTTGTAGTTTTCTTTCTCCTTTAAGTTCTCTTATCCGGAAAACCCCTGAGCATTCTGGATAATGGGTCTCATACCTGTACACTCTTTAAAGCTATTATTTGCAAATCAGTGCACTAAACAGACAGAAAGTAGCGATGTGGTAATGGCAGAGCTCAGCCATGCACGCCATCTCTTGCGCGACCGCAGCTCTCGCGATGTGTCGGTCACTTCTTGCCGGCTACAACATCAATCAAATGAATCGCTACGGAGCGCTGATCAAGGCATTCATGAATCTGATGTATTTAATATCAATTTTCGGCATTATTCTTGCGCAATAAAAGTTACAGCAGAGGGCTTTACATCTAATGCGTTTAGTGCGTTTTTTTACTCGAAACGCGTTGGATGTTAGCCCCCTCCTCTGTAACTTTTATTGCGCAAGAATAAAGGCGTAAATTAATATTAAATACTCCAGACTCCTGAATGCCTTGATCAGAGCTCCGTGGCAATACTAGGGTTGCCACCTGTCCGGTTTTGACCCGGACAGCCCGGTATTTTGATGGGCTGCCCGGGTAAATACTTCCTGCTCGGTTTTCCAAATAAGGAAAAATGGGCGGGATTAGCTTGATTGACGCAGCGATTGGCCAATCGGTGATTGCGTCGTCATAGCTCTGCCCCATGACGTCACAGGCCCGCCCACCGACGTCATGGGCCCGCCCCCCTATCCGGGTTCAGCCACAGGAAAAGGTGGCAACCCTAGGCGATACATTTAATTGACAGTGCACTAAACACAAGGCTTGTCTTGCAGGCCCTAGGTGTGAATTCTCAGGATAAAGTCAACATTAAAAAGAAAATCAAAGAGATGAAGATGACAATGGAGAAACTTCAGAAAGCCCAAGAAAAAAACGCAGAAGCAAAGGGATCAGCTTCAAGGGATGGAACAGCAGCTGAGTAGAGAACAGCCTGGAGAACTAAGGGACAGTATGGAAGAGTGACGGGTGAATTTGTTCAATGTGAGACACTATGAGAGGCTGCAGGAGCCGTGTATTGACGCCCCGGGCACTGAACTTGCTTCTTGTACAAAACTGCCAGGAATTATACTGGAAAGTGATATCCCTTTTCTTTGCCAAAATGTTTATTTTATATCACCTTGCTATATCATGCTAATGTGCATAAGACATGACATATTACCAGCAGGCTTTATAACCTCCTCAGTAACAAGACTGGCCTGTCTGAGAACATGACAAATGGACCCCAGCTTAGGAAAATGCCCATCCTCCTTTCTTATTTCCACCATAGGCCTGTAGCAGTCGGCCATTAAGCACCGCCTACTTCTGTCTGTGAGAGTGGGCCTCTGAAATCAGTCTCAGTGGAAGGACCAGTCTCACAGTGCTGGCAAGCTAAAACAGGAATTGAGTGCATCTGTTGCACATTTTTAATTCCTTATTTTCTGCCGACTCAAATATATATATACTGGAAGCAATGATTTCATTCTTAAAATGTCATCAATATCTCAGGTTAGTGCATTTCATGTACCTGATGCCGGTAAACATCTTCCGAGCCCTCTGTATCCATTTTTCCTTATCTTAAAGCCTAAGAAGGGCTGCAGCTGGGGGAAGGATGGAAGAAGTTTCTTCATACAGAATACCACCAGGATATAGGTTTATCTTCAAATGCACATATAGTATATATAAATAAATACATACTTATTGTTTTTTAAAAGTCTACTGTGAATTGACATGTTTGTATTTGTTGCAGGTCTAGAAAATGAAATCCATAATAGTAGTGATCAGTTGAAAGAAAAGTTACGTGTTATCCTACAGAGGGAGCTGTGTTGTAGGAAGGTAAAGAGTATGGAATGTCAGCCCTTTGGCACACTAGGAGGCACCCCCCCTAATCTAAATTTTTTTTTAAAAAGAATCAAATTTTTTAAACTTTGATGAATGCAATCGGCCCAAAAACTTGAATGGAATTTGATTCGAGTTTTAACAACTCCGAAAAAACTGAGATGTCAGGAAGGCTGCAAACAAATCAAAATTGATGCATGGACCTCTCCCATTGACTTAAACAGAAATCCAGCAGGTTTTAGGTGGCCAATAGTCAAACTCGAGTTCTTAAAGGGCCAGCGTATGATAAATCTCGAAAACTGAATTCAAATTTTTTAAAAGACTCAAATCACATTTGAATTACACCCTAGTGGAATTTGATCACAACAAAACTTGTAATCGAATTTCAAATTAGTACACACTCCTTATACTTAGTGGCTCCTTAACTATGTCAGGGCACAGAAACACTGTGTAACCCCCAGCAGGAGTGCCAACCTTGTGATTCACCTTAACTTTTTGCCTATTATAGAATGGCCCATTTTATGCAACTTTTCAGTTGTATACCTCCAACATTTTGGATGGAAAAAGAGGGATAACAACAATTTTCGCATGTAGGGCAGCAACAGTTATTTGGCCACACCCCCTAGTTACTATGTTCATTTTACAAAATTTGGCAGGTTATTAAGGTTTGAAAATATATATTACAATTACTTATTTTCTTATCTTAGAATTGTTGCAAAGCATCTTATTTGCACCTGTTAGCTGTTCTGGGCTCTCTGCCAAAAGCCAATTAAGTTAGAAACTTTGTTTCTTTTTCTGGCTGTTCAGTGCAGAGAAAAGAGGGACTTTCCAGAACAAATTAGGGACTGCAGGTTGAGCTGTCAAAAAAGGGACTGTCCCTCTGAAAAAGGAACAGTTGGGAGGTATGCAATTGGTCTTCATTATTTTTTTTGCTTTCAACAAATGCTCTGTAAGGCTACACATTTATTGTTGTTGCTGCTTTTTATTTCTCACCTTTCTATTCAGGCCTCTCTTATTCATATTCCAGTCCCTTATTCAAATCAATTCAAATTTAAATCATTTGTCCCTAGCAACCAGATAGTTGAAATTGCAAACTGGAGAGCTGTTGAATAAAACCCTAAATAAACTCAAAAACCTCAAATAATAAAAAAATGAAAACAAATTCTAAATTGTCTCAGAATATCCCTCCCTACATCATACCTTTAATTTAAAGGTGAACAATTTGGCACAAGCATTTCTCTGTATAACATTATGGCCGGTGTTAGTTCTAGGGTAATAATCCCTTCTCACTCTCACTGTGATATGGAACCTCTGGGGTTTTTAGCTTCCCCTGTTTATTATTCAGACCATTGCATACAGACAGATTATAAGTTTAATTGACAACATGTATATTTTAATCACTCTAATGAATTCCTGTTTTATTTGCAGAGAGATAATGTTGTGACTGCATCAATTATTTTTAGACTGTATAAACTTGGCAATGGTTTCTGAAAAAACACGGTGCTTTTCCCAGTGATATGCTCAATGTTTTGGGGTATTTAGAAGCATGATTATTGATATACCCTTTGTCCGCTGTATTAGATAGACTGCTTACTAGAGCTGTAGACACCTACCCTACTGAATTCATAGCACCGCCATGTTATGAGAAGGGACTGTGAGTGATGCTAAGCCTTCTGAAGCCTGATGAAGAAGAAAGAGGTTTTATTGAATGCTTAGCTATGTCATGTTACCCCCACGTCTTTTCATTTTGCCTTCAGGCCCCTCCTGGACTGGGTTTAAAGGAGAATTCAACCCCTATGTGCAAAAATCACCCCCCCCCCCGGGAAAATTCCCCTAACTTGTTACTTACCCCTCCTTCAAGGTCCTCTCCAACGGAGGTCACGGCAGCCATCTTCTCCCGAGAGCTCTTTTTCCTGGATTCATCAGCGTTTTCTGGTGCATGCGCAGTAGGAGGCATTTGCCAGTGCACCAAAAGTCATGAAGTTCCGAAAAAAAAGAAATTGGAAACTTTTCGGGCACATGCGTAGTAGCTTCAAACCGGCAAATGCCTCCAACTGCGCATGTGCCGAAAGTCACAAACTTTTCGAAAAAAAGGTTTGTTAGTTTTGGCGCATGCGCAGTAGATCCGCACCGAAAAATGCCTCCTACTGCGCATGTGCCAGAAACCACAGATGAATCCAGGAAGAAGAGCGCTCGGGAGAAGATGGCTGCCGTGAACTCTGCTGGAGAGGACCTGGAAGGAGGGGTAAGTAACAAGTTAGGGGCATTTGCCTGGGGGGGGGGAGATAGGGAGTGGGGCCTACACTGGGGAGGTGGGGAGGGATTTTTGCACATAGGGGTTGAATTCTCCTGGCGGCTCACCTATAAATTTACTTTTAGCCTGTTATCGCAATGGCTAATTCCAAATAAACTTTTCATTTGGCCTTCATCTTTTTCTTTTTGATAGCTTTTTAATTATTATAGTCCTAGGGTTGCCTGTGCATCGTTTCTATAGAACTAATGTCTTCTGCGCTCTTCTTGATCCATTCCCTTGCCTGTGGCACCAGTTACTTCTCTTATCATTTCTTCATTGTTATTTTATTGTTATGCTACATAGGACCTATAGATTTATGGATTTATCAGGCAGACTCTTATGTTTATATATATATATATATATATATATATATATATAGATTCTGCCACCAAATGGATAACTCCATAATCCACGCAGAATGGAATAGCTGCAGCAGTTGCAGACATGATTGGAAACCAGCTGTCTTAGCAAACCCCTAAACTGCTCTACAGGGGTGCCCTACAGTATTTCATTTCCAGGTAATGTCAACTTCATTTATGGTCCCTTAAAAAACGTTCGTCAGCCACTGGAATGATAAACACAAAAGCATTCTGGGTAGTCTGGGTTGTTCTTATCTGGTAGTCCAAGCAACATACTCGTCTTTCATTGGAAACTACTGAGTAAGCAGAATCAGCGTCACAGCAAGGGTTTAAACCACACAAACACCAGCCGTAAAGACAAACAAAGCCATGATGGCTGAAATATTTCCATTTTATAAGGTAAAAATAGAATAATTACATATGGATTCAGTACAGCCCCACGAAGTATAAACTGAAGTTTTTTTTCTACCTCTAATAAAACTCACAAATTGAATGTTATTGTTTATTTATGGAAAAACCCGAATTTTTTAAAAATTCGATTGAATGCAATCAAGGGGGAAAACCCAAATATTCTAATTGATTTGTTATCGGCAAAAAAAAAAACCCTCAAATTGATTGTTTGTGAACGAATATTACAGTAAAAACAAAAATTATTATGAAGGCAAAAAACATCTTCAAATGGTTCAAGGGACCTTTGCTGTTGACTTCTACATGACCACAGAGGAATCCACAGGGACAGAATAAGTAAAAAAAATGGTCTTTATTAGTCAAAGTTTATAAATATATTTTTACATCTCCATGGAGCTGGTGCACCTGGACCACATGATCTACTTGGTGAGAGCTATTTACATTAAAGTGGACCCGTCACCCAGGCACAAAAATCTGTATAATAAAAGTCCTTTTCAAATTAAACATGAAATCCAATTTCAAATTTTTATTAAAGAATTCATAGCTGTTTTAAGCTCATTTAAAAATCTCAGCTGTCAATCAAATATTGTCTGCCCCTCCTCTATGCCTTAGGCATAGAGGCGGGGCAGATAATTACTTTCACTTTCCATTCAGCACTTCCTAGATGCCATTGCTCCCCACACATTCCCCCAGTTCTCTTAACCATTTAATTGTGTAGCCAGGACATGGGGATAGACATCAGGTCCCCCATTCTGGTGCACAAACAAGATTCTGAGATGATACAAGGCTTGCCTTAATAACAGTGTCCACAAAATGGCTCCTGTCTGCTTGCTATAATTATGAATTCCCAGACTGAAGGAAACAAGAATAAAATAATTTATATAGTGTAATTAATGTTAATTTTGCTTGACTAATGTGATAAAATATGATTTTGAATATTTTTTTGGGGTGACGGGTCCACTTTAATGATTTGTAGCACCTTCTCTTATTTTGTTGCAACTTCTACATGACCTCAACAGGTTTTAGCTGGAGTATTTTCAGGTTTGGGCTTTTAGTAGCTTTGGGGCATAATAAACCTGTTTTTTTTTATCCAGAGGAATTCGAGTTTTTGTGAAACCTTAGAAAAACTATTTTTTTTTTTTGTTGGGAAAAACACAACTTGACCTTTAATAAATGAACCCCTTAAAGTTCAATGTAGGTGCAGTTATTTTTATTATAGGATTTCATAATCATGGTCCATAGACCCCATGACTGAAACATTTCCCTCATGATAAACATGAGATGTTCAGAAACTTCTATCATCTCAAGTCTTCAGCTTTGTTATAACTGGAAACAGACGGCCCACGAGGGTCTGAGGAAACTCTGCAGCTCTTCGGAGCATGTTCTTAATGAGAATAAGAGCACTTAATAGCTCAGGGATAAGAGCTGTAGTTCAGCAAAAGCTACTGGACCACGACTGGACTATGTGAATTCCTGGTGAAGCCCTTACTGTGTATAAGTGTGAGTAAAAGTGCAGATTCTCTGTCCCACAGTGTAATATTTGTACAGTCTTTCCTCTTCTTTCAGGTTTGGTGGGATTGTGTTTTATTTTATACTATATGTGTAGTATTAGATGTGTATTTTTGGCCTATCACAGTGCTTAGAAAGTCATTTGTTCCATATTCAGATGAGTTTATTTTGGTGATGTAATTTATTATGGAATGACTCCATGCCTGATACTTCATGGGTTGCTTAGCATTTGACCTCCAGCCACGCGCTGTGAATTGACTGCGCTACATATGCCTGAAATCAAATATCAAACGCCATTTGTTACTGTAAATAAACCTTTTACCAATAAGTATTATTGTCAGAAAATTAATTCAATAAAAATTCTCTAAATTCATGTCAAGTGTATTTTTTTTCCTCATTTCTGTATGACGGCACAGATGCCTTATGCAGCCTTCAAGCCCATTACTATAAAGGTGAAGGTTGGCTCAGTGCATACTACTGACAAAGGAGAGCCCTCCCCCGACTTGGATGGAGTCTGTTCTCAAGCTAGCTTGGTCATTATCACCTTGACCTTGAGGAAGAACCACCTCATTGGTTATAAGAGCAGTTCTTTGTTTTTTTTTCTGTGCTGTGAAGCAATATCTCTATGCTCTCGCAATGGTAATGCCCTTTTATGCCCAATAAGTACTTACGTCATACATTCACGGGCTTATAAAAATTCCTTTCTTCTGGGTCCTGACTCTTTATGAGTTCACAATCCACAAAGGCTGTGTCAATTAAACTTTATCTCTTCACCTCAACTGGTCTACAGTTTCATAACACTACAACGTGCATCTGATTTTGGTCCTGCAGAACATGCTCATCTGAGAGTTGGTAACTACAGTATAAACTCTATTTTCTTTCATAACTTTATTTTGGCAGAATGTGATCTTTTGGCAGGGTTGAGGAGAAATGAGGAACTGATCCAATTGTCAAAATAGAATGTAATACACCTGTCAGGTAGACTTGACCCTTGGCTTGTTAAGGGTTTTCCCTGAATTCTAGATACAGTTGCAAAATGCATTGGATGAATGTAGCTCATTATTTCCATCCATGCCCTTAAATAGTAATTAATTGATATCTTGGTAGATATTCGGCTTCTCTGATTGGCCATTGCACAGCCTTGCAGAGGACAATACAAATTCACACGGCAGGCCAGTTTCATAACTATTTTGCTTGCCTCTAAATTTCTCTAAAACTATAGGCATTAGGAAATGCTATATAAAATATATGATGAATTGTACAAGTGGAAGTTAAAAAAGCAAAAATAGATACAACAAACATACAATAAATAACATTGGCCAAGGAAATGGAGTGCAGTTTCAACCAATTACAGCACAGCAGATTTTGAGTTTCGTCCGCTATGGTCCAATCAGACTAGAAGCTCATCGGCTCGTTATGTCAACTGTTAGACAGCGCTGGTCTACATCATGCTAATTTCCAAAGTGAACTGCCCTGTTACGCTTTTTACCAACACTCACAACATTGCATTCATAAATAGACCTCCTAAATAACTTGTCATATTTACTGAATCATTTTAAGATGCCTTCTCTTCCGTTTTGATGAAATACCTGCTGAGAAATGCCTACACTTAGAAATGCAACTGCAGGTATCAAGCTCAAAATAAAGCGTCTTACCAAGAAAGTGATCAGCTCACATGGAGTAGTGATGTGTGTGGGTCATCAA
Organism: Xenopus borealis; assembly: GCA_024363595.1. Taxonomy (NCBI): domain Eukaryota; kingdom Metazoa; phylum Chordata; class Amphibia; order Anura; family Pipidae; genus Xenopus; species Xenopus borealis. The sequence goes on from CM044441.1 coordinate 30,239,838, forward strand.
GAAGAACCTAACCCACCCGCTTCTTATCTGCATCTGACCGTAACCCGCCAAGCCTCGATATTAATAGACTGCCCCTCTCTGATGTCACAAAAGGGGAAGAATAAGCTCAACTCTATAAAACAACCAAGGCAAGGAGGCAGAGCTGTTGGTTTGTATAAGTTGTGTGGATGCCGGCCCAAACCCACCTGACATGCAGCAAGTGCTAAGCAAAGAGTTTCCATTAGGGATGCACCAAATCAACTTTTTGGTGTTCCACTGAATCGTCCATGAAAGATTCGACCGAATCTGAATTCAAATTTGCATATGCAAATTAGGGATGGGAAAAAAAAAGTCATGTGATTTCCATTCCCACGCCTAATTTACATATGCAAATTAGGATTTGGATTGGCCATGCACAAGAATTCAGCTGAATCCTGCTGAAAAAGGCAGAATCCTGGATTCAATGCATGCCTAGTTTCCTTGCACCTCGCAATCCCACTGCTGTTCAAGCTGAACTAAGCTGAAATTCCAGGAGGCCGTTATGTGATACCCCACCCACACTTTCCATGTTGTCCATTTTTTGTAAACGGAGCCCATTATCTACAATCAGCATTGCATCTGCACTTTTTTTTTTAACATAATATAAATTCACTTATGCTAAAATGTTTCTCATTTTAAAAAAATATATATATTTTTATTATAACGCCTATCTATTATAATTAATGATTACTCAGCAAGTCTGGTTGTTTTAGAATTACCTATACTAGAAATACCATGACCTGGATGAATGAAAATCTTCATATTGTAAAGTGCAAGTCATTGATTACTTATTACCTTCAATCTCCCTGGGTTGAATACAGATAATAAGCCTTGTATAAACAACCCCCCTTCCTCCCCTGTTTTGTCTCTGGTCTGCAGAGCGGCAGAAGATGTGCATTGTTAATCTGATAAACTGCCTTCTCCCGCAACTGCTCGCAAGAAACAGGAAGTCAGACACTGAAAGCAGTTCCAGTTTCAATGTTTAGTTGAAGAAATACCAAAAACCACAGATCTTACCTAATTAAAACACTATACAATTCCTATTTGTTAACCACGGTGGTATACAGCCTCTTTAAAATCAGAATGTCGCAGTGTGGGAAGATGATCTGTAAACTGAATGTGAATCTTTGATCTATTGATTTGGATGAAATGGTCATTCCAAGACTGTAACAGAACAGGACAGGCTGACGACATGTTATTAAGGATCAAGTAATAAAAACAGAATTTATTTCTTTTCATTAGCATTTGGATGATGTACAAAATATTAAAGTTATAAAGTCTGTTTCATTTACCACCTTAACCCACATTATTTCAGTTTCCAAGGTAATGCATCCGAAAGGAAAGTGTTGCACGGTGGTTATTCTGCCTTGCTACAAACTTTACATAAATTGAATCAAGGTATTTTCACAGATAATCCATTGGATTATTTAGTTGCTTGCACTGCGGCTCCTCCAGTTGATAAGAAGCGAGACTGAGCTAACTGAGCTCACAGCACAAAGCTTTGTGGAACACTGTGCCGATCAGTAGTTTCCCCTCATAGACACCAGCAGAGGACGAGGCCTGGATCACAGAACCATTGTTGACATAGACTTGGGTCACTATAGGATTATCCGAATGAATGTTCTGTACACGGACAACCTGCAACAGAGAAGCATTTAGTGATATTTGCACAGCTGGAACACTGGAATTAATCAGCTGTCTCACAATAATAATGTCAGATTATCAGACTATTACATGGATAAAGTTGGGCATGGCTGGGATGACTTTGCCATCAAGCATTTCATAAACTGTAAAACATCAGGTGTTATTTATGTGATGCACTGTGATTGTGGCATGAAATATGTGGGAAAGACCAAAAGAGAATTTAGAAGGAGAATATTAGAACATGTGGGAGATGTAAGAAATAAGAGAAATACTTCGGAAGCGAGACACATCAATGAAACACATGATGGCAACCCTGAAGTTATGAATTTCATAGGGGTTGAACACATCAAACCATCTTCCAGAATAGGAGACATTGATAAAAAACTGTTACAGTCTGAGGCCAAATGGATCTACTGGTTTAATAGCAAGACCCCAAATGGTCTAAATGAGGGATTCACATTCACCCCCTTTCTATAATGATATATATATAAAAAATATTAATGCCGTTTAGACTCATATATTCAGGAGCAAATGTCTCTTTCAATTATTTATACATAAGATACAGTGGCTCTCACTGATTCCAAATACTATAAACTGACATTAACTAAGTATTCAATTTCTATATCGTTTACACACTGCCAATCCCTCCGCCATTAGCTACTAGAATATGTATACATTTAGTATCGACTAAATGAGAGTAAAAGTAGCAAAGTCCGGGATTGATACAGGAAATATTTAAAGGCTTATGTACAAAGTATCAATACGTGCAGCAACGCATGCGCATCAGAGTGGATCTGCCGTTCACAATCACTTTACCAGACAGGATGAGCGCATGCGCGTACTGACATCAGCATCGTCACCCGGCTATTTAAACATGGAGGAGACGCGCGCCCAGCACTTATGCCCCTGATGAAGCCGTGGACATGGTGAAACGCGTAGGGCAGGCGGCATAGGTGGACGGTGGGGGAGAAGCTCCCACTCGTTCCCCACGTAGCTTAGGCAGGATTGCTTTTGGGGGAACGACTTGGAAGGGAGGTGAAATGGGCATCGGATCTTGTAGCAACTGAGTTGCTTAACTACAGTGCGGCGGTTTTTTCCTTTACCCATTAAGTACCGCTGGTGTCGGGGGTAAAGCTGCCTTCATCCACGTTGTTTCAGTCTGATTGAGTGATTGGGTTGACTGACCTAGCGGAAAGGAGGGTGGGGGCAGTAAGATAACTTTGTATCATTAATAAGCTGCAAACTTTGACTAACCAGCTCCCAGGATCACCACCGTTCCACCTGTGCTTGTAGGTTTTTAGTAAATGTTTTTTAGGGACAAGGGTCCCGCACTGCTCCTGTTTACCATAGGGATCAGTGAGTCAGTTGTATGGCACGCATTGCAGTGGATATTAAAAAATCTTTTTACTGATATAACAATAAACGTTAAGTTTTATCTTATACACTGTGGATATCCGAACTGGTTAGCTGGAGGCTCCCTGGTTGCTAGTGGGTGTCACCATAGCAACCGTAGGAACCTCGAACATTTGGGTGTTGTTTATTAATTAATTACTAACCTGCAGATAATTTACTTCAATTTTTGAGTTCTGACTCGCTCTTGTATATATTCTGCTTCCATAGCTGCTGCATCAATGTTAAATACATTTGGTGGCCACATTCTGCCTCACATATAGAGAACTGATGATATTGAATCATCCTTCGCCGAGTCCTACCCGAAGGCATGGGCTCCGATGCCAAAGTGTCCCAAGCTACCACCTGCGGACAACTTGTGCGGGTGGGCCCCCCTCCGCCGAAGCTCGGAAGGGCCCACCACCCCACACCCCCGAGGGGGTGTGGAGTCTTTGGACTCCCCTGATAGGAGACCACAAATTAAATCTTGGGGGTAGTATGAGACATGGGGTATATTTATCAAAGAGTGAAGATAAGAATGAAGTTCCGCCACTAGAGTGAAATTCCGCCACTCTCCATTCATTTCTATGGGATTTTTAAAGGCGTATTCATCAAAGGGTGAACTTTCACTTAACCCATTGATGAATACGCCTTGCAAAATCCCATAGAAATTAATTGAGAGCTGTGGAATTTCCTCTAGTGGCGGAACTTCACTCTTTGATGAATCTACCCCAAGGTGAGAATCTTGCCTCAGGCAGCACGGAGCAGCCAGTTACCAGGGGAGGCAAAAAGCCGCCTCTGGTAACTTTAACAGCAGAATTTCCTTTTTTTAAAAGGGAAATTAGTCTCTTCTAGTACAGTGAGCGCAATAACTGCACTAGCGATGCGGCCCCTCCGCCACCCGCTCCGATGCTAAAAGTTAGAAGCACAGAGAAGCATGAGAATATGAGAATATATATGTAAATGTCTTTTAGCCAATCCAAAAAAAAAGACAAAGAAGGTACATAGTTGTATTAGGGACTGCCTGTTGATGGACTGTACACAGAATTATACTTACCAAGTATATAAAGGCTACACATGTGGCAGCAAATGGCACCCCACGTTACATAAAAGTGAGTAAAGGATACGGAATGTTTCTATAGGAACTTACTGAAACGTGCCAGTGTATTGTGCTTCCATTCTCATTCTGCTGCTAGACAGCAGTGTAAATCATTACTCTGGATAGGGGAGAATACAGATCATGCTTTGAACAAATAGTGATGAGACCATACAGCAACTTTAATCATACGGATAGATCAAAGGTATGGAGGTTCACTGGGCAAAGCAATATTCTCACATCGGTGTTTTTCAAAGCAAATTAAATGATTACAGCTTAGAAATTGCTCCATACATCAGATTTCCATGATGCCACCATGTTTTGAGTAGTAAACGAACGTTGCCAGTCAGTTGATCTAGTTATAACTAGGGATGCACCGCATCCACTATTCTGGATTCAGCCGAACCCTCAAATCATATGCAACTTATAGGTAGAAAGGGGAAAACATTTTTTACTTCCTTGTTTTGTGACAAAAAGTCACGTGATTTCCCTCCCTGGCCCTAATTTGCATATGCAAATTAGTATTCAGTTCGGCCAGGCATCTGAATCCTGCGGAAAAAGGCAGAATCCCGAACCGAATCCTGGATTCTGTGCATCCCTAGTTATAACCCTGCTCCCAATACTCACAGTCGGATTTACAGACAAATAGTCCAAAAAGACTAAGAGGCAGCTTTACTATGGGCCACATTTTCAAAGTGAAAAAATGAAATTCGACCCTCAAAGTATTTTTGAAGGGCTTTTTCAATCAAAAATTTACCTATTTCGATCATATAGGTCCATTCGAGTAAAAAATTGTTCAATTCGATAGAATAATTTGAAAGATTCTACACAAAATCCTTCAAATTCTTGGAGCTTAGAAAATTTGTCAGGACAGGTTCTATGAGGTCCCCCATAGGCTAAAATGGCAAATTGGCCGCTTTAAGCTGGCGAATAGTCGAAGTCAAAGGATTTTTAAAGGGCAAGTACTTCAAAACTCGAATTTTCACTTCAACCTTTAGTAAATGTGCCCCTAAGTCAGCTGCCATGGACTCAATGGGTGCAACTGTGGCTAGTCAGGCTTGATCTATATCAGAGGTCCCCAAACTTTTATACCAGTGAGCCACGTTCAAATGTAAAAAGAGTTGGGGAGCAAAACAAATATAAAAAATTGTTCCTGGGGGTCCCAAATATGGACTGTGATTGGCTATTTGATGTGGGCTGGCTGCATACAGGAGACTGTTTGTCAGTACACCTGGTTTGTATGCAACCACAACCTGCCTCCAAGCCTGGAATTCAGAAATAAGCACCTGCTTATGTTGCTCACCAGGAACTGGTTGGGGATCACTGGTCTACATAACGAGTCTGTGATAACCTCACATTGTACAAGAAACCTTTGACAAGGGAAAGGGAGTACAATTCTATTAGTGATATATATATAAGCAACTTTCCCCCATAGTTAATAAGGCACTATGTTTGCCCAGGAGCAGCAACCAATAAGAGGTTTGTTTTTAAACAGGTGACCAGCATACACTACCTACTGATTTATTACTATGAGTTACTGCTCCTGAGCAAATCTAGTGCCTTTTATTACATAACCCTGTTTATTTCTAAATATGGGTCCATAGACAGACTTCTGGCTTGGTGAAATGATGACAATTTTACAATAGATTTCTTTTATTACGCACACAGCAGAATGTACTCTATAATGGCCATTATTAACATCATTATTAGCACATTGCTACTAACCTCAGATCCAGGAAGATCGTCAGAATTATAAGCAAACAACTTCCATCCATTTGGGTGGGCTCCAGTCCAAATATCGCCTGTATTAGGGTCTACAAACAGGTTGTCCAGAAGTGTATCTAATTGCAGGACCTAGTTGGGAGAGTTATTAAAGCATTTAACAGATATTAGCATGGCACAAGTGGACTCTCTATAACTGTACCAATGGGAAGCAGTTCCAGTCTGAAAACATATAGATCATTTGTTAATGATGCACCAGTGCACTAGGTCTGGATTGTTTATAGTAAAGGTATTTCCTAGAAATAAAACAATCCTAACTGATGGATATCCAAAGGGCTTCTTTAACCCCACAAAAATAAAAATTGTTTCCCCCACTGGAGGTGCAGAATAATAGAGCCAGAAACAATAGGGAAATGCCCCCTTACCCACACACACAGGCAACGGATTTGTGGAACGGCCACCAACAGCAATCCCACCCAAACTGGGAGGAAGGTCCTGGTGCAGGTAGGCATGTTGTGGCACTGAGAACAGCGCAAGCACTTTTGTTTGGTACATGTATGTGTGTGAAGTCACATACATGCACATAATGAGCACATTGGGATAAGCACTAATTATGTGCATGTCCCTAACAATGGCCTCCTGCACTGGGCACAGTGGGCAGTGTAGCACTTGCAGGGGGCAAATAATATATATAAATGGAACATAAGGAATGTTTCAATAGTTTGAAATATGTTTCCTTGTGTATTCTTTAGGATGGTAGAGAGTTATCTGGGCTATAGGTTAATAGTATGGGTAAAATGCTATGGGAAATATGGCTATGCCGGTTCATAGAATTTAAAAAAAAAAAAAAAAAAGTACAGCTATAACTTTCACATTGTTTTTTAACATTTAGACATTCAGGAGACAGAAAACAAGTTGTTTGTGTATTGAATGTTGCTGGTATCCAGCCATACAATGGGTTAACATTTGCACATTAAGTCACAGGCACCTCCATACCAGGTGGGTGGAGATTATTTAAGGGAGAGCTTTGTTTGCATTTTATACCTTGATAAAGGTCCTAAAATTCAGTTTTACATGCCAGGTAACAATATATGACTCATTTCACACCAAGACCCCTGGTGCTGTACTAACTTAACATTTAATTATTCACTAGGGGGCAGATTTACTAAGGGTCCAAGTGAATATTCGAAAAAAATTCAGATTCAAAAAATTCGGATTTCGAAGTCATTTTGAGCGATTTCGAATATCGAACACTTCGACTTCGACACTTCGTCACCTTAAAGCTGCAGAGTTGTCGTAGGAATTCGAAGGATTTTGCACAAATCCTTCAAATCGTTCCATCCAAATGATGCAATCGAACGATTCAAACAATTTTATTCAATTAAAAAGGCCCTTGAAAAAAAAGTTTGATGGTCAAATTCAAAGTTTTTTCACTTCGAAAATTCGGGCTTTAGTAAATCTGCCCCTAAGTAATGCAAATTTCAAAAGGTAAAGTAGTAATCTCTTGTATGATGGCAAATGCACGAAGTTTGTCAGGTAAAATGGGAGACCCAGAATTCATTGCATGCTCTAAAAAGTATGATATAATTGGTATCACCGAGACCTGGTGGGATGAAACATGTGACTGGACTGTGAATTTAACTGGTTACACCTGTTTTAGGAGGGACAGAGGGATTAGAAAGGGGGGAGGAGTGTTTTTGTATGTAAAGCCTGAATTAAAGCCATGAACTAAAGAAATAACCATTACGGGCACTGGTGAGTGTGTGGAATCCCTCTGGGTAGAGATTTCGACTGGGCATAAGGTTACAAAGAAGATTTTCATTGGCGTATGTTACAAACCACCTCGTATAAGTGACGAGTATGAAGCCCAGCTACTTTTACAAATAGGCTTCACAACTAGGTCAAGTTATTATTATGGGACTTCAATTAGCCGGACATTGACTGGGGTAATGGGGTTGCCAAGACAGAAAAAGCTAGTAGGTTTGTAAATATGCTAAATGACAACTTTTTATTCCAGCTCGTTCAAGAACCTACTAGGAATAACTCTCTTTTGGATCTTGTAATAACTAATAATACTGATCTTATCTCAAACATTTGTGTGGGTGAGCATTTGGGGAATAGTGATCATAACATGGTCTCCTTTGAGATTCTGTTGCAGAGGCAACTCTATAAGGGAGTAATGCTGCCACTTTGCACAGTGATTTGTCTAAGTTGGGAAACTGGGCAGCAAACTGGAAAATGAGGTTCAATGTTGATAAATGCAAAGTTATGCACTTTGGCAAAAATAATATAAATGCAAGTTATACACTAAATGGCAGTGTGTTGGGAGTTTCCTTAAGTGAGAAGGATCTTGGGGTTTTTATAGATAACAAGTTGTCTAATTATGGGCAGTGTCATTCTGTAGCTACACAATCTTTTCTACTTTTTCTACTAATTTGCTACTATAGTTAGTATAGATACTCTACTTTACTCTACTTTAGATACTCTACTTTATAGTTAGTATAGATATGGGTATATATAATTCATGGGAAAGTGAGGAGGAAACAATGTCTGGGTAACAGGTGCCCTTTAAGCTAGACCCATGCACCCATATCATAATGCTCTATGGCCAACACAATGCCTGACGCCTAAGAATGCAGGGCAAGTTGGGGGTCTGTTTTAACAAATACGAGGTACCTAGGAGCAATTAAATATTTCACCGTCACTGCACAGAGGTGTAGAACATTCCTCACCTTTACTGGAGTTAGTGACCAATCTGCTTGTATTTCCATGACATCAATTGTGTGGCCCATGATATCAGCAACATAGATAAACCTACAGAAAGTCACAAATATACATGATCACTACATGAGATTAATTGTACTGCTGTCATACAGGTATCTGGTATCCTGAAAGCTTAGGAAAAGGTGTTTAAGTCTGCTAAACATTTAAACATGAAATAAACCCAAATGGGATGTTTTATCACCAATATGGATTCATGCAGCTTAGTTGCAAATGGCCTGCAGGTGGCACTGTGCATACACAGGACTTTCTGTACAGCTTGAAAATGAAAGTAAGACTTACTGCTGTTATATAATGGCTGCATGAACCTGATAATAAAGCAATTTTAGACTATCCTCATCCTCGGCTACCAAACACAACAAATGGCAACAAGGATGTATTTTCTATCTCTGCATTTACATCACAACACTTGCACAGGTTTTGCTATCTTTAGAGTAACAGAATAAAAACCTTGGACACCCGAGGGCTCCCCAAACATGAATGACATTAAAGAAAGGTGCAAGCAGAGCAGTGTACAGACACAGGACTAGCTCTTTGGGCTCTACTCCAGCAGTATAAAGAGCAGGACTAGTCAGCTGCAGCTGCAACTAAGATGGTGCGATATTTCCACATGTTTTTTTCACATTTTGCTATGATAAAGAGGGAAAAATATATTTAGGGAAGCATATTAGAATTACAGATTAGTGGATACTGCTATTAATAAGCAGTTTTTCAAGCAATATCATCATTTACCGTAGCTGTGAATTAAAATTACAATTCTCTCTTCCCCAGACCCAGGTCTATCTGATCTGCTTAACAAATCTGAATCCTGCCCAACTGTTTTTTTTTCTTTGCATGATTCAAAGTTTCACCAACAGTTATGGGTAACTAGCTCCCTGTGTCTGCAAACAAGCAAACATTTTTTGTGTAGTATGCCGACACAACAGAAGAGAAAGAGGCTAGATAAATGGACAGTGACAGCGCATTTCCCCTTTCAACATAAATTCAGGCATAGGCTGAACATTTCTGCCTATTGTTTTAATCACAAAAAAAATGTCAATTATTTTTTTATCTAAATAAGGAAATTAAAGCTACTCCATGTTTCCTCCTTAAGGGTAGACACACACTGGCAGATTTGGGGGGATTAGTCGCTCAGTGACAAATCTCTTCTTCGGGGCGACTAATCTCCCCAAACTGCCGGGTGCTCAACAATGGTGTTGCAGCGTTGATCCAAACTGATGGATAAAGATGCCGCATTTTCATCCGACAGTCGTGTTGCGTCAGATCAACCCTGCAACACCATCCGACTTTCTATTAGTTGCCTTGATTTTGTCGCATGCATTTTAACTCCCAGCACTGAATGCGTCAAAAATGGACCGCAATAGTTCATGTAGTTCTGCCCTAAAAGATCAACGACTTTCTGGGCTCCAGACAGATCCTTACATCTTTCATCCAGTGCTGCACTGAGGTTTTTTGGATTCAAAGTCATGGGGAAAGCAAAAGAATTGTCAAAGGATCTGCGGGAAAAGGTAGTTGAACTCTATAAAACAGGAAAGGGATATAAGAAAATATCAAAGGAATTGAGAATGCCAATTAGCAGTGTTCAAACTCTAATTAAGAAGTGGAAACATAGGGGTTTTGTTGAAACCAAACCATATAAAACTTACATTTCAGCCACAACTGCCAGAAAAATAGTTCGGGATGTAAGGAAAAATCCACAAATAACTTCAGGTGAAATACAGGACTCTGAAAAAATATGGTGTGGCTTTTCAAGATGCACAATAATAAGGCACTTGAAGAAAGATGGGCTGCATGGTGGACTTGCCAGAAGAAAGCCATTACTACACAAATGCCACAAAGTATCCCACTTACAATATGCCAAACAGCACAGAGACAAGACTCAAACCTTCTGGCACAAAGTCATTTGGAGTGATGAGACTAAAATTTAAATTTTTGGCCACAACCATAAACACTACATTTGGAGAGGAGTCAACAAGGCCTATGATGAAAGGTACATCATTAAGCTGCACATGGGACATACTTGGACATTCCAACAGGACAATCATCCAAAACCCAAGGCCAAGTTGACCTGTCATTGACTGCAGCAAAATAAAGTGATGGTTCTGGAGTGGCCATCTCAGTCTCCTGACCTCAATATCATTGAGCCACTCTGGGGAGACCTCAAACGTGCAGTTCATGCAAGACAGCCCAAGAATTTACTGGAACTGGAGGCTTTTTGCCAGGAAGAATGGGCAGCTTTACCTTTGTCTGAGAAGATAAAGACCCTCATACACAACTATTACAAAAGACTTCAAGTTGTCATTGATGTTAAAGGGCATTACGTGGTATGAAGAACTGGGGTATGTAAACTTTTGATCAGGGTCATGTGGGTAGTTTGTGTAGTGATTATGATTTAAAAAGAATAAAAGTAAAAATGATCTACCATACAAGGACCAAACATGGAGTTTCCTTAATAACCCAATTAGTTCAAGAAACAAAACACATACAATTTTATTTTTGTAGTTAAAGCAATAGGCAAAATGTATGTTCAGCACAAGCCCAAATCTTTGCATTTATGTTGCAAAAGGGGTGTTGTGCTACTTAAAGGGGTTGTTCACCTTCCAAACACTTTTCAGTTTAGTTGTTTTCAGATTGTTCCCCAGAAATAGACTTTTTTCAATTACTTTGCATTATTTATTTATTTAGCGTTTTTCCAAAATCTAAAGTTTAAAGTTGAATTTTCACATCTCTGGTGTATGAGTCTGGCAGCTCAGTAATTCAGCTGAACTGTTACAATTTTGCAAAATGTAATTGATACATTTCTCAGCCGTATCTTTGGAGTATTAGCAACTATTGTATCAATTCTAACAGCTGCCTGTAATGAAATCCATGGATTTGCTCAGCAGGGACAAAGATAAGAAATGTATCCATGAAATGTACCAATTTAGAACAGTTTTGTGGGGTTGGCAACCCCCACACCAGAGCTGCTTTACAAGGTGAAAAATTACACTTTGCACTTCAATATTAGAAAAATGGTCACAAATAGAAAGTAACTGGAAAAAGTTGTTATTTCTGGTGATCTATCTGAAAACAACTAGTTGTCTGAAGATGAACAACTCCTTTAAAGCTGCCACTGAGATTCATACTAGATCCCCTAGCCCAGGTCCAGGATATATAAATAAAGGAGGATTAAAGAGCATTTAATCTCTTGACCAACACTAGTAGTTACAGAAGAGAAGTCAGGCTACAGGATTATAAAAGCACTTTTGATATCTGTCAAATGAGGTCTGGGTTCAGGGACATCTGAAGAAAACATTTAATGCACCATTGAAAGAAAAGTGAGAAAGTCATTAAGTACTTGTTATCTGTTGACTTTGCGATTCCATTGGCGTAATAATATCCAGACGAAACTTGTTTCACCTCAGTGGGACTGTAATAGACAACGTTTGACCAAGCAATGCCCAAAAATATCTCCAGCTGTTTCATGGTGAAGTCTGTGAAGTATAAATCGTTGGTGGTGTAAAAGCTTTCAGGTCCAACAGCGACAATATCGTTTGCACTGCAAGAAGGTTGGTATGAGTTAGCAGGCACAAAGTAAAGTTGTGTTTTGTTCCTGATGCTTATGACAAGTTATGTTATAGCTTAAAGGGCAAGGAAAGGCAAAGAAATAAAATCCCATTTTTACTTTCTTTAATGAAAAAGAAATCTATCTCCAATATACTTTAATTTTAAAATGTGTACAGTTTTTATAAGAAACATGACTGTATGCAGTGAAATTCTACCTTCATATAGTGCTTCTGGCAGGGAAACACTCACTTATGAACAGCAGGGGGAGCCCCTGCCTTACTTACCAGCCATGCAGAACTCAAGCAGCTTTGTTTTTTGATCATTTATGACGATCCCTAAGCAGCACAGACCATACTGAGCATGTGCAGTGCCAGTGTCAGACAAAGATGTATAACAAAGTTACAAGATGACAGCCCCCTGTGGCCAACTTTGAAAGCATAAATCATTTGTTTGATTAGGCTTGTGGTGCAGTAAGTTCATGTTTATGTTTAGTATACAAAATACAGCATTTCTAGCCTTATTCTATTTTACACTTTCCTTGTCCTTTAAGAACAACATTAGAAGCAACACACATTCATTACTAAATACACTTTACAAGAAAAACTCAAAAAAACTTAAGCTTTTTCTACCCAAAAAGTCACAACAGAACAGCTGTAGAACAGAAGCGAATTAATCCTGGTAATAGGAATCACACATATGTATGGTACATGGGCCTAATTGGCTGCCAGGAGGAGAGTGCTTAGAACATTAGCAATTTGTATCAATAGGATCATACTTAATATATTTGTGCCTTGCCAGATACAGATATGGGATCCATTATCCAGAAACCCTCCAAATTACAGAAAGGCCATCTCCCATAGACTCCATTATAATATACAAATAATACAAATATTTTTTTTTTTTAAATCCTTATTCTCTATAATAATAAAGCTGTAGCTTGTATTTTAAAATATAATTAATCCTTATTGGAAGCAAAACCAGCCTATTGGGTTCATTTATTAAGGGCTAGTCCAGATGAGAACCTGTTTTCCAGAATGCTCGGGACCTTGGGCTTTCCAGATAACGGATCTTTCTGTAACTAGATCTTCATACCTAGTCTACTAGAAAATAATATGAATATTAAATAAACCCAATAGGCTGGTTTTGCTTCCAATAAGGATTAATTATATCTTAATTTGGATTGGGTACAAGTTAATGTTTTATTATTACTGAGAAAAAGGAAATAGTTTTTTAAAAATCGTATTATTTAGATTAGAGTATATGGGAGACAGCCTTTCATAATTCGGAGCATTCTGGAAACAGATCCCATACAAATTTTCTTTTTAAAAAAAGGGTTTAGTCAATTTTCTAATGGTTGCCTTCTGCTTTGAAAGAGAGTTGTGCAAAGAATCTGAAGCCATTAGCTGAGTAGGCCAGATCTCCCAAGAACAAAACTTTTGTAACAAAGTTTACTTATCTTTACTAAAATTGCTGCTCAATGCAACACAGAGACAGTCCTTAGCTTGGGTCTGTATGTACCCAGTGTACTAGTGGGGTGCTCCAAACAGGTGCTGCCTAACTTGGCATTTGCCTGCTCCATTCTGTGGTTAAGTGATTAGGATTGCTTTGCTTAGAGAGTTTTTTTTTAGTAGCTTAAGGCACAAAATAGCTCAGCGTTCTTAATATATTGATAATGGGTTGAGTGCAGGAGGATCTTGTATTTGTTTATATGATTTTTGTGGTCACAGCCGCATTTCACCCCTGCTTAATGTTTTTAAAAATTAGTGGTGAGCACAAATTTTCTTGCTATAATTTATACAGGAGCAATGGCCAGCTCTATGTTGTAGCTCCGACCCTTTCCAGCTATAGTCAGGTGATCCCAATGGTGGCCAACTAAATGGGCAGCCAAGTTTTGGAAATGTACTTTGAAACCAGCACGTAAATTATGTATAATGAATGAAACAATAGAATTCTTAATGAATCAGATGAAAATTGAGTGTAGGACTGGCCAGATATGGGATGAGTTTGATGTAGTTGGCCAGCTTAAATATATTGCAATATATGGACAAACAATCCCTGTTTTGTTTAAAGGGTAAGGCACAAAATGTTTCAATGTCCTTAAAGAGATTCTGTCATGATTTTTATGATGTGGTTTTTATTTCGAAATTACACTGTTTAAACTGCAAATAATTCACTCTGCAATAAAAAAAATTAATTCCTGAACCAGTAAGTGTTTTTTTGTTGTTTTAATATTGGTGTGTAAGTGCCATCTCAGGTCATTTTGCCTGGTCATGTGCTTTCAGAAAGAGCCAGCAGTTTGAACTGCTTTCTGGCAGGCTGTTTTCCCCCCACTTAATGAAACTGAATGTGTCACAGAGGGACCTGAATTTTACTATTGAGTGCTGTTCTTAGATCTACCAGGCAGCTGTTATCTTGTGTTATGGAGCTGGTTACCTTCCCAATGTTCTGTTAGGTTGCTTGGGGGATAAGGGAGGGGTGATATCACTCCAACTTGCAGTACAGCAGTAAAGAATGACTGAAGTTTATCAGAACACAAGTGTCATTACTGGGGGCAGCTGGGAAATTGACAATATGTCTAGCCCCATGTCAGATATAACAAAATCTGTTTGCTCTTTTGAGAAATGTATTTCAGTGTAGAATTCTGCTGGAGCAGCACTATTAACTGATGTGTTTTGGAAAAAAAAAAAACAAAACAAAACATTTTTTCCCATGACAGTATCCCTTTAATGTATTGATAATGGGTTGAGTGCAGAAGATCTCTTGTATTTGTTTAAATGATTAAGAGGACACTCATTAAGCCAGTGAGTGAAATACAAAATAAACATAAATAAAAAAAGGGAAGGGAAGCTGAAAGTCACATCAACTCACTCACTCACTACTGAGAGACAGGAGTTGAACAGATATCACAGACCCTGACAGAAGCTGTACTACCTCTTCATTCTCTCTGTGTTACAGTGAAACAAGGTAATGATTTCAGTAACAGGGAAACAGAATGAGCAAGTCATTTGTACAGAACATTAATGAAGGTTACTGCTCAGTAATAACCTAACTAACTAGATGGAAGAATCTGACCCATTGCAATTTGCCGAAAATGTGTTGAAGTCTATGAGTGGCAACATTTTTGACAAATTGCGAGACAATTTTTGATTCCAGGCAAATATTTGACACAATAACCTTTTTCACACATGGGCGTAATTTTTTCGCTGCTGGTGAAGAATTTCCCTCATACCTAATCCTAACTGATAACCAAAAGCAGATTTATACAGTTTACATCAAGGATTATCAATCAACAGGAATGTTAACAGACAATAAATGCTCTAACACCCCACTTAGAATAACTGCTAAAATCAAACTCATTCTGACTAAATGACACTCAAATGAATAGTATTGTATTAGTAAATCTAGTTTTGATACTAAGTATAGTTAATTCTTCAAGATATAGAGCAGCTGCTTTGTACTGTTAGAAGATACGTTGATCTAGTTGCCTTGTACTATAGTTTCACAATGAGTAAACACTGCTCCGTTACAACGTTGGCTTTACTTTACCTCCACACTAAATCATGTTTAATGGTTTTCAAGTGCAAAAGAGCATTTTCCTCTTCTTCAAACTTAAACAGCTCAATTGTGGTTTTATAGTGAGGGTGATTCACCACAAAAAGATAAACAGTATCATCTAAAAAAAGAAACAATGAAGACACATTACAATCATTAATCGTGGTCTTGTAATGGACTCAGTTCTAACATAACAATATCTTGCACATTGAGGCATTTGTCTATTACAGGTATTTTCTGTATTATAAAGAGAGGCGTCCAATTCTACCATTATAAATCTTAAAAATACCATGTTAACGCTAGTTTTACAGCATATGGTTAAAGGAGAAGGACAGGCTTGCTGCACTTGGGGGTGACAAATGTTAGGTACCACAAAGTGATTGTATCTACTTACCTGAAACCCCGGGCTGCACCAGCCTGGGGTTATACCAGTGAGCACAACAGAGTGATCAACTTCCTCCTTCTTCTTCGCACGGCTGTGCATGGCAGTAGAACAAAAAGCTGAACTTTAACTAAAAAGTCGGCCTTTTCGTTCAAATGCGCATGCTTTTCCCTCGGGAAATTTAAAGACAGAACAAGACGGAAGAGGATCGCTCTGTGGTGCTCACTGTTATAATCACAGCTGGTACAATTTTCTGCTGATAGAAGCACCAGCCCATGTTTTCAGGTAAGTAGATACAATCACTTGGGGATGCCTAGCAAGCCTTTCCTTCTCCTTTAAATGTAACTGGAAACACTATGGCCAAAAGTGTCCAGATGCCACAAAATTCATATCCAAAGTTGGAACAGAAACTGACCAATTCCAAATTAGTTCTGAAAGCAATGTGGGCACTATTTGAATTATTTATATGAACCCTTTGATTTGATAGGCTGGAGTGGTGTAAAGGTTGTAGTCACAGGTCTAGAATACTGGGGCAATGAAAATGCATTTTCTGGTGTAAAAGGTCTGACAAAAGAGTTTGGGGTTTGAAGATGCAAGTAAAGTGAGTGAAAGAAAAATAATACCAAATATAACAAAGATAAGGGCCATGCACAAAGTTAAAATTGATAGTCATGGCTAAGAAACCACAATGAAGCAGAAACCAATATCATATACACAATATTCCCTGTGCAATTATAGTCTGCTCATAGTCAATTTAGAGCTTAATAAAAGCTCCTGCCCACTCCTGCTTCTTCTGTAGATAACGCTTACTTGGTAAAAAGACAAACATTCCTAAATGCAATTCTTAAATGTCCTTCTCTTCTTCACAGTGGCGTAACTACCATACAACAGAATCTGTGAAGGAGGCCCAGAAGGCATTTACCTTTTGGATCTATGTAGATGCTCATTCCATGAGGGTTAAACGTGGAAAAGTCAAATCCTCTACTGAGACGCAATGAGACCGGCCGTAGCTTTTCATCATTCAGGTCCAACAGAAAGATTTCTCCTGGTTTGTCAGGCTGAAAGCTCATGATGCCAGGATATTTCAAACCCTAAAAGAACCAAAAAAAATTGCTACACATTCAGTGTAAATGATATTAGTAGCCTTAAGGCATTGTGACTGACATGACACAAAGATCCCTATATATTGAACACCATAGACCACTGGGGTAATTGGACCTGGGGAGCAGGGGGGGGGGGGCACAGGTATCCCTCCTCTATAGCTAAAGGGGTTGTTTTTAATTAACTTGAATTAACTTGGGGTCACATGACCTGGGGCAGCTGGGAAATTGACAAAATATCTAGCCCCCTGTTTCAAAATTGAATATAACAAAAACCATCTGCTCTTTTGAGAAATGTATTTCAGTGCAGAATTCTGCTGGAGTAGCACTATTAACTGATGCATTTTGAAAAAAAAATTTTTTCCATGACAGTATCCCTTTAACTTAAAAACAAACTACTCCTTTAAGAAACCCTCCCCATCAACTCTTTTCTGATGTGATGCAAGGCCTTGGTTTGCAAGGCAGTGACCCGAATATCATTTTGCGCAACTTCAAGGTAAAACTAGTCTCTTTATAAATACTTTTGTTCAACATAAACCAATAAGATAAAGCCTGTGCTAAAAATAAGGGATGCACCTATCCACTATATTAGGATTCTGGGAAGTTGTAAATTCTTTGTGAAATATGCATGTGCTGCATTTATATAGATTTTTTGAAAATGCAAGTGCGTTTTTGTGAATTTAAAAGTTAACCTGTTTTCTGCACCTTCTGATTGTTGCTTTACCCAGTAGATAGGGCTGTGCGGTTACAGCAATTAGTTTGAGTAATATAGCTTTTACTATGTACAAGTATCCCACCACAACAAGAATAACATGCATATAGAACATATCTAGTCTAGTCTGCCGGGCCGTGCTTGGCCACAAGCCTACGCAATGCTAATATTATTCCATACACATGGATGTGGAATGTTCAATGGATGTTCTTGCAAAAGCTCTAACAAACGAATGGTTGAAAAAGCAGCATAACATGAATTTGGTAATGTCTCAGCATGCACTTACAGAGCTTATAAATGCCAGCCCATTTGGAAGGATTTCAATATCTTCAGATCCAAATTCTGTAAAAAAAAAAAAAAAAAAAGTATGTATGACATTATTAATTTTAGAATAAAATGTTGTTAACTGCTTCTATGATCCCTTGGCCAAAAAAAACATCTTGGTGGAAGTACAAATTGCTTGAATAAAACAGAACACACAGTCTAATCTTGTACTTTTGTTTAGCTTTTATCATGGATATTTAACTTGTAGCCCTGCACCTGTTGTTGAACTATCATTCCCAGTACCCCACCAACCTCATGTCAGGATGGACATATTGCATTGACAACCCACCTATAGAAAATATAAAGGGCATTTCGGCTGTCCCGAAAATTATATTCCACATGCATATTTGTAAGTGCTTCAGTAGAATATTTCATATTTGTGACTGACATAGTGGATCTCAGGTATTTTAGAGTTGAGCTTGCAAAATAACTTTGTGCTATAAAGAGAAAGGACTGACAAACCTTTAAAGGAACAGGAACACCAAAAAACGAAAGTGTTTTCAAATAATATAATATAGTGTTGCCCTGGACTGCTAAAACTGGCATATTTTCTTGAGAAACTGTAGCTTATATAAACAAGCTGCTGTGTATCCATGGGGCAGCCATTTAAAGCTGAAAAAGGAGACAAGGCACAGGACACACAGCAGAAAACAGATACGCTCTGTAGTAGTGCAATGGCATACCTCCCAACTGTCCCTTTTTCAGAGGGACAGTCCCTCTTTTGAGAGTTCAACCTGCAGTCCCTCATTTGTACTGGAAAGTCCCTCTTTTTCTCTGTACTGAACAACGTTTCTAACTTAATTGGCTTTTGGCAGAGAGCCCAGAACAGCTAACAGGTGCAAATAAGATACTTTGTAACAATTTTGAGATAAGAAAATAAGTAACTGAAAATATTTATCCTTCTCTAAACTGTTACCAACTTTCATAACCTGCCAAATTTTGTAAAATGAACGATAATTAGGGGGTGTGGCTTTAAAATGGGTGTGGTCAAAAAACAGCCGAGCTATGTACAAAAAATATTTTTGTCCCTTTTTTTTTACTAAACGAAATAATCGTACGCACTCCTGCAGCCAGCCGGTGCTCATCCAAGCTCATCTTTAACTTCACCGGCTGACTGCAGGAGTGTGTGCGATTATTTCGTTTGGTTCTACGCCTAAGCTATGGGCTCGGGGCACTGCACCGGACCAGAGACCGGATTTGGTGAGTTGTGCAATCCACTGACAAAAAACATTTATTGGAATCGTTAGAAATTTGATAATTCAAGTGTAGGACCCGGGTCACTTCTATTGCTGGGTGAGCTATAGGATTGTGAATACAGAGAACGGATCTATGCTTTGTCATAAAGAATTCCTTCGTTTATTTGGCACAAGGGCTAGAGCCAGCAAATAGAAATTTCCTTTTTTTTTACTTCCAAAATGTTGGGAGGCATGCAATGGGATTTTCCAGAACTCATCTTTTATCTACTGTGTATCCTGTGCTTGAATGGCTGCCCCCATTTCTACACAGCAACTACAGTAATCTTCGTGTCTGGATGAGCCCTTAGAGGTTTTAAATGCATAAGATGTTAAAATCGCTTGGCATTAATATACAGATGAAGCCACTTTGGATTGTGTGTTTGAAACAGAATAACTTAACTCAGACTTCACACTTGTCTCATTTAACATAGAAAATTGCGTCACAGCATCCCATCTAATTAAAGTGTTCATCATTATGAACAATGGTGCTTTGGTATGCTAATGAAAAGGTTAAATGAGTTAGGATAACTTTAGATAACACAGTTTATTCGATTAGCCCTGAATCATGATGCATTTAACACACAAATAGTGGCTGCATCTGTATTGTCTCTGTTTAATGGTTGACACTTGCACAGAGGCCATAATCTCAATAAATACATCTCCAAAAATATATAGAGACAAAAACACACACGTGACATTACTTGTAGGCCTATGCCACACATGTTGCTGATCCACCCTGTATGCAAAGTAACTTGAATGAATGAGATCAACCTGTCCTTGGGAATATAAAGCCTCCAAAAATGCAAACACATGAGGTGGTAAAATATCTCCACATTATAATTTTGTTTCTTAAATTATCATATGAATATATATCCTTCCACATAGTATAAAGTGGATATGTTTGATTGGTTGGCCATTTATTACACAGTGCCCCCCCCCGAACTCATTATTGTATACAATACATTTCTTCATTATAGAATTTCTAATTACTATTTTCTGTGATGAATCCAAAGAACAGCTTCAGATACATACCAATTCCTTTTAAAAGCTGGCAATTAGGAAGATCTACTGGATCTACTTTTCTAAAGGCGTTTGCCCGATGGCTGAAAAAAAAAAATATAAGCAAGATAGCAGCAATGCATTAATACAACAGGCCCTACATTGTGTTACTGACCTACTATCGATGGGTTAGGCTGAGTAGGGAAGGATTTTACTGTGTATTGTTAATTAGGCATGCTAGAGAAGCTAGAGAAAGAGAGAAGAGACTTGCATCCTGATTCAGCCACAGAACAGAAATTAAAGTCAGAGGATACCATTTAAAGGGTAAGTTTGAGCAGAACAAGGGACTTGCTCATTTTACCATGGGAAGCAGCACTGTAGCCCTATATGAAAATGATGTTGGGCTTTAGCTGCCCTAAAAATGTAACCCCATACAAAACAGTTTTTGACATATTTAAAGAAAATTAAATACTAATCAACTTTCCAGTATACCCAAATGAAAAATGTATTTGTAAAGCAACCTCTCTCTGGTGGTTAATGCACAGCGGATTCAACAGGCCATTCAGAAATGTTAAACCAGTTGAAAATGTTTAATGTATACATTAAAAGTTGCGTAGAATTATATGTTCATTACCTAGGTTCATTTTGCATCAAGTCCTGTTCACTACACAAAACAGTTACAATTCTGTTGACTTGGCGTCCGTTCAAGTGGGAAACATGGCAAAGTGCCCCTAAAACTGTTTATTTAAAGCTAGGAGCTGTACAAAGAATCATAATACACGCATATCAATCATTTCACATTCTGTTGTCCACATTGGGAACAACCGGTTTACCCCAGAGTAATAGGGCCACTGCTTCATAACAAGCGAACAAAATATTGGCTTCAATTCTGCCATTTCTCTCGTCTTGTTTGCCAAGTAAATAAAACTTAGAGAAAAAGCCGACACCTGCATGGTAATCTGCCCCGGGAACAGGAGAATAGGGCTGGGCACTGTGAATATTTATATGAGGAAGAAACTAGTTTAATAGATGTTTTATAATATCAAATGGCCAAGATTAACCTGTACAGCCCTGAGCAAAGTATCCAGCAGGAATGCTCAAGGTTCATATCATCAGGCCCAATATTAGCATTTAGTAGCTTATTGTGTGAACAATTTATGAATCTATGGAGTTCTGCCCTGTTTGTTTCTTTGGGCAATACAATATAACATGAATAACTGTCACCAAAAAAATAGTTTCTTCCACAAGAATATGGTTTATAGTAAAGTGGTATTGATTTAACAGTATGGTGCTTCTGGTTCTGTTTTCTTCCTGTGCATAGGTAGGAAAGTGCTGTGAATATCACCTTCATTCCCTTAATAAAATATACTATATATATATATACTATGACCTTCATTCCTTTAAAATGGGTGGTTCACCTTTAAGTTAACTATAAGTATGTTACACCCATTCTAAGCAAATTTTCAGTTGGTCATTATTTATTTGTTATAGTTGAATTATTTACCTTCTTCTGACTTTTTCCAGCTTTCAAATGGGGGCCACAGACCCATCTAAAAATATATGCTCTGTAAGGTTACAATTTATTGTTATTGCTACATTTTGTTGCTCATCTTTCCATTCAAGCCTCCCCTATTCATATCCCAGTTCTGTATTCAAATCAATACATGGTTGCTAGGTGGATTTTGGACCCTATCAAAGTGATATTCCCACTAAAAAAATTATTTTAACATTTGGATGTACATTAATTGTTACCTATAGGTCATATTGATCATTTTTTGCTGAGAGGTTTTTTTTTTGTATATAATTGTTAGTTGAAATTTCTAAGCCTGACTCTCTGACACTCTGACTTTGCCAACCTGACTGTCCCATCTCAGCCTGTTAGTTACAGTTTCTAATGCTAACGGACTCCTGCTGCACAAATGTGTCAGCCCCCTCATACAGGAACATGGGGGATCAGACAGGTAATGTAAAAGCATCATGCAAATACTTTACGGCAAAGTTAGAAGTGGCTTTCAAAGCCAATATTATAATAGATGTAAAAAAAATAGTTTAAGTTCAGGTGTCAGTATCTCTTTAAGAACACCAGCATCATCTAATGTACAGGCCAGAAAATGATATTCCAACCAGATGGAAGATACAACTAACACATGCAAGTTAGGGGACCAGGGCTGGATTTACATAGTGAGCACTCCTAGGCCCACTGCCATTCGTCGCCCCAATACTCTGCCCTATATTTGCAAATTTTCATCATCAGGACCGGAGCAATGGGGATTGGTGCATGGGAATTTTTAAAAACTATCATATCTGCTGCGTATCCCCAGTGTTTGTGAACCAATGTGGGTGTGGCTGGGCAGCATGCCACCCCCTAAAATCCTGCCACCCTAGGCCCGGGCCTATGTGGCCTTTCCACAAATCCAGGCCTGTAGGGGACAGGTAGGGGTGGGAGCAAGGTTGCCTGTGTGCCTCCTGTCTCTCACAATAGAACATTAGTGTAGTCAGTGCTGTATTCTAGTGCTGAGCTGCTGGTCTCAACCAATAACATTCAAATGTATACAATATCTGATTAAAATCAAAATGCCATGAAATGACAATAGCACATATAGAAAGTGGTGGTTTTGTGTTCTGCATGGTGGGGATCATGGGAGGATGCATGGCTATCTGAACACTTTATCTTTATGCCAGAACTAGAGTTGCTAGTTTTTATCCCAAAACTACCAGCACAAGCAGAAAAAGAGATGGTCCTATGCTAGTTTTGGATAGGAAAGGGTGTGCTGGTATTTTTCTCTTTGAAGACAGAAATCACAATAACTTTCTTATTCATTAATAAAATCAAGCAAGGGTGTGAAGCCAACTGTGCCATGTCATCTTTGCTTTAATAGCAGGTAAAGTTGCTGTACCGTGTTAGCCAGTAAAAATGTTATTGGGCAACCCTTTTGAAATAAAAAAATAACAAAATGGTATAAAGCTGATACCTTTATTGGCTAACTAATATAATCATAGCAAGCTTTCAGAACATTTTAGTTCAGCTTGAAAAAGGAACTAAAATGTTCTGAAAGCTTGCTATGATTATATTAGTTAGCCAATAAAGGTATCAGCTTTATACCATTTTGTTATTTTTTTATTTCAAAAGGGTTGCCCAATAACATCTTTGCTTTAACAAATTCTCCTAGCGACGGGTCACTTTTTTACAATGTGGGCAGGCCCGGATTTTTGGAGAGGTCACCTAGGCCTGGGCCTAGGGCGGCAGGATTTTAGAGGGCAGCATGCTGCCCAACCACACCCACATTGGTTCAGAAATTTAAAATTTCCAATTCCCGTTGCTCTGTCCCGATGATAAAAATTTGAGCAAAAAAAAAGAGACGGCCTAGCGGTGCCTTCTAGGTAAATCCGGCCCTGAATGTGGGTGAGAGCCTTGACCACAATGAGAAGGAAGAATTTTCATGGAAGACAAGTAGCAGCCCAGAAAGAATTTGGGGGGAGCTCAGAAAGACACAGCTACAACTGGAAAACACACCTAGCTTTGTTCTGCTCTGATTTATCAGACATCAAGCAAGTTATTGTGACGTGCAAACTGAGAAAATACCAAGAAGATGATATAATCGGACAGCTGGCAAAAAAAACATGTTTCCACTGAAGTGTGAGAAACTGTCTATGACAAAACAGAGTTATACTGGAACTATACATTGAAATGGATTTGATAGCTACATTGCCTTGTTTCCAGGGTCAGTTCTCTGTACAAAGTCCATCACAACATACACTCATTCCCAAGAGGAATATGTTCCACTCTAATCTGTTAAATGGGGCAAAATTCCATGAGATATGGAAATCCTGTTTGTTGTAAAATCTACTTCCCCCGCCTTTGTTTCATTCTGGGATCCAGTACGGACTACTGCCTTTTGGCCTTCAACCAACTGATTTTTCCCTGACATTCCTTTCCACCATGAGATTTGCACATTAATAACATTGCCTGCTCCCAGCCCTTAGTAGCCATTGCTACACTTCAGATTCCCAGCAGCAGCCCCCGGCTAGTACAGACACACTAGTTCCACTGATTTAAGAGGGACCCTGTCATACTGGATAAGCTTCTTCCTGTATATAATTAATGCCTGAGCTGTCACCTTACTGCTCTGTAATGCTGAACTATAACACTCATCATGCCACTTTCCAACAACTGCTTTGTCTATGAGTTGCAGTTCATAACAAGCAGTTGCAGCGCCTAACAAACAGTTGCAGGGGTGAGGTCATGACACTCACGCCTGACCCAGAGCCTACTTATTAGTACAAAGCAATGCTCAGCGCTTACTGACTCCAAAAGTCGGCGCGGTTTTTCTGAGCATCACATGCAGCAGCAGGGGATAGTTTGTCTCTAATAATGAAAGTGTTTTAAAGAGAAAACCTACCAAAACTGCACGATCCTCTCCCCTATAAAGGCCAGCAGGATGCCAATGAGTGTGACTTTGAGCAGGTTCCCCATGGCAACAGCGCACTGACTGCACCGACGCACAATCAGCCTGGAGACAGCGGCACTTCGCTCAGTCAGAGCTGCACAAGTTGGGCAGCGGCAGGGAATGGGGGCGGGGCTGTTGTTGGCTGCGAGTGGGCGGGGACAAGAACAGCACTAGGCTTTGGCTCAAAGGAGAGTTAGAAAACAGACACTTTATAGTGATATTTTGGACGTTTTTGTGTTATCCATAAAGATCTGAAATTCTGTACAGGGCTGGGGAAGATGGGGAATTGCAGATTTACTGGCAGATTTAGCTGGTGACTATTATTATTATTAACGTGTTTATATAGTGCCAACATATTTTGTAGCGCTGAGATAAAATACTGGCTGTGTGGCAACCCTACATATACATCATACCCCTAATGATAGTTGCCTAATCAGTCCTTTAAAATTAGATGATTGAAATCCACGCCCCAACTTCCTAATCACTGATTCATTTGGATGCATGCTGCAGACTGGATTGAATTCCATGGAGCTATGCAGAATGCATCTCCTTTTCTAATTAACTCTGATACTGGCTAGTGGCTATGCCAAATTATATGGATTGATTTGTAACCTGTCCTGTGGCATAGGAAATGTCAAGCTGCAATTACAGTGTCTGTTCTGCAGCTCTGCACAGAGCCAGGCTACACCGGCCAAGCGCCTTAGGCAACCTGGTCAGGTGTGGCTAGGGTTGCCACCCGGCCGGTATTTTACCGGCCTGGCCGGTATTTTTGATGGTTGATCCCAATGTTATTAATAGGAAAAAAAGGTAAATATATAGGAAGGCCGGTATTTGTTTCAAGAAAAGGTGGCAACCCTAGGTGTGGCGCCTGCTGAGCGTGCGCATGCATGAAGTGACGCTGGGTCACGTTGTGCATGTGTGCTGGTGTCACTTTGTGCAAGATGATGCCAGCGCATATGATGAGAAGTGCAGGAGTAAACACACTCAATTATTGTTTAGGTGGCTGTACTCACACAGATGTATGTAAGCGCCAAACACAGCATGTTGCATTCCAACTGCTTTCGGCTCTTACATGCATCTGTGTGAGTACAGCCACCTAGACAATAAATGAGTTTGTTCAGTGGCGTAACTACCAGAGGTGAAGTGGGTGCAATTGCACCAGGGCCCCCACCCCCTTGGGGCCCAGCAGATTCACAATAATGGTTATGGCAGGTGGTTATCTAGGGGGAGACTTTACAGCACACATGCGATCAATACTCCAGCATGCGATTTATAGAGGTAAAGGTCTGACGGGGGCCCAGGTGCCCATCCTGTACCAGGGCCCACCAGCAGGGCCGGAACTAGGGGTAGGCAGAAGAGGCACCTGCCTAGGGCGCAAAGCTGTGGGGGCGCTGGGCAGGTACCTGTTCAAAGGTTTCTGCCTACCCCTAGTTCGGGTTTTTCGCTCCCCTGCTCCTCTCCTCATCACTACCCTCCCCTCGTCACTCCCCTCCCCTCGTCTCTCCCTTCCCTTTGTCACTCGACCCTGCCTTACTCTTCCCTTAATCTTAATGGCGGATGCGCGTGTGTAAGAGCCCTAAAGGAAAATGAAAGAAAAATTCATCTGCTCATTGGCTAATGAGTAAGCAACATAGATGTATTTAGCAAGTGAATAGGATTTTTAAAGGACAAGGAAGCGGAAGCCCCAATTTGGGGGAGGTATCTAACATATTGGCATGCAGTCTAGTGAAAAGTGAATTTTTTTCCTTGGGCCAGAGCTGTCATTTTACTTAAATTTCCCATGCGTCCCTAGCACAGACTTAGATTTGTGCATGTTCAGTAAAGTAAAACCTGAGTGAATTAACATGTCCTTGTCCCTTTAACAGCTATGCAGTGTGCCTGTACTGAATATTACCCTTCCTTGCTATGACTTTTAGCCCAGGTTGGCACATCACACATGATGCCCTGCTGTGGGCAGTATAACAATTTAACCAGAAATAGCAAACAGTAGAAACTTTGCTCCCATCAGCAAATACAATTACCCCCCTATTTGTTCTACAACACAAATCCTCCCTGCCCTTTAAGTCCACAACTATGTTTCTGTTCATTTAGTTTTAAAATGGAATTGTAAATGAGAACAATATTCTATATATATATATAAATTACATAATATTCTGTAGAATATTTATATAGTATAATAATTGATGTACTCCTTTTAGTAAAAATTTGAGGATATGAGAAGTCCCGTGACATGTAAAACCCTCAACCTTCAGCCTTGCCCCCTTTATACTTGGTGATTTCTAATACTTAGAATCCTTTACATACGGCGGCATATTTGTAAGTCTTGATAATGGTGTTAGAAGGAGTCCAAAACATTGGCCTGTTTTAAACTTTTTTCTAAATAAACATTAAGATTAAAAAAAAAAAAAGGTTCATGGTGTGCACTCTCTCCACCGCATGGCCAGCGGGGACGCCCACCGCACAAAATGTCCTATCTCCTCCTGTGCCGGTTTCCTCTACTTCCGGGTTTCATAGACGCAGTTGCACCGGCGTGATGACGTCGTCGTGCAATGAAGCAAAATTCAACAATTTAAAAGGGGAATTCAGTGTTTAGCAAACTGCCCGTTGTTAGTTTCAATTAGTTTGTTCCTGGTGTTATTCCTATTTGATTCCTGCCTGTTATTTCTTATTTTGACCCTTTCCTGTCTGTGACTATTCTGATCTCTCCAGTCCTGACCTTTTGCCTGTCCACTGATTATTCTACGCTCTCCAATCCTGATCCGGCCTGTCTGACTATTCTCTGCTTGTGCTGGCCCGGCCTGCCTGTTCCACACTGTGTTGTCCGACCTGCCTTCCTATGTGGCGTACTTCCATCCAGTATCCTTGGTGAGACGATCATGCCCCTTTGCTTGTCCAGAACCTTTAGCTTTGCTCCTCTCTCACATAAGACCTGGCAGCATCCAATTACATGAGGGCTCCTCCTGAGGTGAAAGGCGGTGGTTATAGGCAGAAGTGAGAGCTGAGACCAGAGAGCTTGGCTTGGGTTCTTGATTAGGGTGCCGTTTGTGACAAGTCTATTTAGGTCAACACATTTCCACCTCCACTATGTTCATCACAAGGAGACGACAAACAGTGCCTGAGTGACTATGTCTTTATTAATGATTAATGATTGCCTCTTATAGACTTGGGTGCTCCCACACTGCCCATACACATCCTGTAATAACATTATAGTTGGCCTTTATTTTCTGTTATAGTTTGTTTTATAATTTAAAATCCTTCTTCTTCTGCCTCTTTCCACATTTTAAATAGGGGGTCACTGACCAGGCAGACAAAAAGATTGTTCTTTGTGAATGCAATTGTATTGTTATTGTTGCTTCTTATTACTCATCTTTGTATTCAGGACCTCTCCCAATACCCCTGCTTCTCCTTTGAAACACTGCCTGGTTGCTAGGGTAGCTTGCACCTCAGCAACCAGATAGCTACTGAACAAAAATCTAAATAATTAAAAAACTAGTTGCACATTGTCTCAGAATGTCACTGTCTACATCATAATACAATTTATTTTAAGGGTGAAATAAGCTTAAGGTAATGTGACATTGTGGAGGAAACTCTTACAGTTTCCTTTTTTTTTGTTAACATCTGCAAAAGCTGCTCCAGCAAAAAGAAATATCCCTGTTTCAGAAAAGCAGAGGGTTATTTGAAACTAACATTTCTCATGAGCATTATATTTGTAGTAGCTTAACACTGGGCTCCTGTCTAATTTGAGGGTACTGCAATAAAGCCAGTGCCTTATATATGTGTAGGGACCCATAGGTTCTTTAATGCACTTATGGCTTTAAACCCTACCTTCCTTTATTTCCTTACTTACTAGGCAGATGGATATGTATCCAATTTACATTTTAAACCACTAGTTATTGGCCAAGAAGTGGCGGGTTGTTCCATTGAGCCTGGGATCACCAAGGCCCCAGTAAAGCCAGGGCCAGATTTACATAGCGGTTGCCCCTAGGCCCACCATTCGTCGCCCCAATACTCTGCCCTTTATTCACAAATTTTCATCAGGACCGGAGTAATAGGGATTGGCACATGGGAAATTTAAAAATTCTGCTGCATATCCCCAGTGTTTGTGAACCAATGTGGGTGTTGTTGCGCAGCATGCCGCCCCCTAAATTCCTTCCACCCTAGGTCTGGGCCTAGGTGTCCCTTCCACAAATCAGGTCCTGAGTAAAACCACTGCCCCGAGGGGACCTGTACCCTTGGAGATTAAGTCGGGGACCAGGGAACCCCGTGAACGAGGGATAGCTATCCTAGGGAAGTTTTGTAATAGACTCTCTAGGAGAGTGAGACAGGGAGCATTTATATAGCACGAGCAACTGTCGCTCCATCAAGGATTTATAGCAGGGAGTAGCTTCCCAAAGCTTCTTGTTTGCCTTTAGTGCAGAGACGCAATGGATGCTCTAGTCTAGACTTTGTCTAGCTAACGACTCCACTGGTGATCCCGGTCCCCACAAAGGTATATCGGTCTCTGGGAATTGATGTACACTTGACTATCAAGAGATATGGGAGTTCAACCCTTCACCTGTATTATGTGACTTATCCACTGTGATTATCACTTGCTATTGCCTCATGTGAGTAAACCTGGGGACATTGCTTTTGCTAAGAAATCTACCTTTTGTTTTCACCAAAGAACCTCCTGGATTCTAATTCATCTATTTTTATGTACAGTGCCTGTGCATTGTAGTTATACTACCTCTCAATGGGAAAGCTTCCACTTGCTGAAGGCCCTGCCCTACTGTGTAACCCATGCTCATAACCATTAGCTGGTACTTAAACTGTTTGAGTTTTCCATAGCCCAAAAAAGCATTGCATATGCCTTACTGCAATTTAGCACAATACAAATCTGTATGACTGATGCATCTTCTGCTTTTGATACAAACCATGTGCTGTGGTTACTCTTCTTACAGCCACTTGCCATGAACCCTTTAGGGTCTCCTAGGAGCCCATGTGCTGGCCACTCATCATCCTTGTTTAAAGTAGTACCTCCAAGTGTGGTCAGTATAGTAGTACTTGGGGTCAGTACAAACTTGTCTGCGTTCCTGGGCATTTTTCACCAGTGGAAACTACACCAGGCTCTTTGGCTACAATCATCAATATGTATTACAAGTATGGGATCCGTTATCCAGAAACATGTTTTTCAGAAAGCGCCCTATTACAGACAGACCTCTCGTATAGGCTCTATTTTATCTAAATAATTAAAAAAATTTGTATTTTAAGTTTTTCCTTTTTCTCTGTAATATTAAAACAGTACTGTGGATGTCATCCAAACTAAGTCCTTAAACCAGCCTATTGGGTTTATTGAATTTTTACATGATCTGGAAAACTCAAGGAATTCTGGATAACAGGTGCCATACCTGTATATGAAGCTGATGACGTGAAGACTGCAGTGGCCAAAGATCCAAAGATGTCTGGAATAAGAGAACCAAAAAGTAAATACATTTCAATCAAATTTGGTTTCAAATAAAACAATTGTAAAAAAAAAAAAAACATTTGGCTGGAAAGAGTCTGAAGAAGGTAAATAATAACAAAAAACGTTAAACTATAAAACATGAAGGCCAATAGAAAAGTTGATTATCCAACCTATAAAAAAGGGGTTTAACCTCCACTGGGCCCCTACTCCACATTAATATATAGATCAAAAACTTCTCAACACTAATTCATAAAAAGCAATTTTTATTCACAACCATGCCTTATTGTTTAAAACCTACTTAAAACAAATGTGGCAAACAGGGAGACAGGATCCCACTCTTTACAATACTTGAATGCCCTCCCCTATATGTGATTGTAGGGACCCATAAGTAGCATGGCCCTTATGGCTTCATTCCCTTACCCTTACCTTCCTTTTTCCTGTTACTGGGCTAAATCCCATGTAACAATTTATTGGTTACAGGTTGTGACCACCCCCTGCAGTGCTGTAACAAAAGTACTTGCAGGGAGGGGCACTTCCTCTTTGGGCTAAGGCCAGACATTGTTCTACTTGTTTGCAAAGAACCCCTGGTGTCCAACACCTGTTATTTTACACATCTTGCAGCATTGAGTTGTAGTTCAACTACCTCACACGTGTATTTCCCCTTAGCGAAAGCCCTACCTGATGAAAGAGGGTCGCATGTAGCCCGTGCTCTACCATATACTAGTTGGTTTGGTTCTAATACAGCCAAAAAGGGGTTACATGATCAAGGGAGGAGTAGCCAGTATATGTCATAGAAATTCTACACACAGTCGAATGACAATTAAGTTAGGTCCTATATGACAGTTTTATCTGTAGCATGTGAGACTGTCCCTTATATATGTATACATATTCAAAATGGCATTAAGGAAACGGCAAATCCTGGGTGAAAACAAGAGTCTGAACTCCTTTCTAGGAGGATAATATCAATTGTTAGCTCCTGTCGGCATATATTAGCAGCAAAATGGATCATCTATTGTATCCAAAAGGGAAACTCCACACATCACCAAGTCCCAAAAACATCCTTGGCAATTAAACAGTCGCCATAGTCAGCTGAATAGAACGGATTTAAGCACCGTGCAATTAGGAGTTGCTGTTATGAAGAAGTCCAATGGGACTGTTGTGCATTAACAATCAACTTTGTTAGACCATGTGTGACTTGTGATCCAGGCAGGGATCCATGTATCAAAAAAGTGTCTTTAGAAAATCTGCCACAACACTTATTCATGATCTGCGGCTAGTTTGTAAACATAATAATCTCAATGGCATCCCATACTCACAAGGTCTTCTCCATATGAAAATTTCATTATATGTATACAGACCGTATTCAAGGGTATGCACTCTGCTGTAACGCCTTGTGGATTGGTGTATACACCCCGTTGTTGCCGGTTCGGAAGTTGTTGAATTCTTTAGTCTAAGAGAGGGGCCCCATCTCCCCAACGCCGCCAGGAACCTCAACGACCATTTCGCCACCAAACGTGGCTTTGTCAAGAGGCTGAATGTGCGCATGATGGAGTCATCTTAAGGGTGCGGTCACATGATCAGTCGCACGTCACTGACGTGTTGCCTTGTAAGTAGCGATGTTTTTGTTTAGATCCATTGTGATGTTAAGTAAGGAATAGGTGGAGGATAGTGACAAACATATCTCACATGAGTTTGAACAAACCAACCACACAGATCCGCTCCACAACCTTAACCACACAACTGTATCCCAGAATGGACAGATCATATCATATGTCAATAAAGCTACTTTAACAGCACCCAAACAAGGCATGGTTGTGACTTTATACTAGTACATTAACTGCTCAGTTATCATTATATAAAGAACCTATACCTGTTTTTGTATGTTATTATTATTAATATGACCTGTTTGCAATCAAAACCATATAAACATTCAGGATGAGTGCTCCCCTGATAATACACCATACATATATATAGGACGGGCTAAACTATGGCACTGATAATTCACATCTCTATATATTTGAACCCAATCCTAGCCACTATTCGGCAGCATTTTAGTACATACAATGGATCCATGTATATGGAATCTATGTAAAAGCTTGGAAGTTCAACTGCCCATTCAGTCCAAAGGTTGACTTATATGTCTTGAGCCTAAAAATCCAAGAGGTTTCCAGCTGTAACAGCTTATTGTCCAGATCACCATGAATCTGGTCTATACCCTGAAAATAGGAACCAGTGTAAGAGCCGTTATGTACACAATGTATATGTTTTGCAATACTCAATAGCAAATTACAATTCTTGTAATGTCCAATAAATGTTCATATATGCGTCTTTTAAAAGGTCTCTTAGTTTTGCCTACATAGAGGCTACCACAATGGCATGTAAATAAGTATATAACACGAGTCGTGGTACAACAAGTATAATGATACATCTTGAACTCAGAGCCTGTTCTCCCAAAAGTATTGGATAGTTTTATAAGATTACATTGTTTGCACTCACCACATCTGAATCTACCCACTATTTGGCAACAGAATCTAACTTGTCTTTTATAGTGGCTTGTATTTCTTTTATATGTAAATAAGGGTCGTGGGGTAATAAAGTGGCTTATGATCGGATCATTTGTTAAAATCGCCCAATGTTTGTGGATTACAGACCGTATGTCAATAGAAAAGTTGCCTATTAAAAGAAAACGTAATTTTAAGCAAATTTCCAATATGCATTCATTAAAAATGTTCAGTGCTTTTAAAGTTTTGTAAAAACAATTACTATTGAAAGCAACATTTGCTTAACTCTTGGTTGTTACTATAAACAATGTTGCAAAATGTAATTCCCCAGCAAAGACATTGAATCAACAGTCTGTGCCACAGAGTAGACTGCAACACTGCTATCAATAGTATCAATGTAATTAATGTATGTGGCAAAGTTGCTCAGAATTATGTTTTATTTTATTAGGTATATTTTTATTTTGGGGTTCACTTGCCCTTTGAAGGTAAACCACTACTTTAGGAGTTATTGTTATTCCTCTGTTATGGTAAAATGCCAATAGGCTGCTTATTATAAACAGCAACCAGAATTCAGATACAGGTATGGCAAACCCATTATCCAGAAAGCTCAGAATTACAGAAAGGTCATCTCCCATAGGGGGGAGATTCATCAAAGAGTGAAGTTAAGAGTGAAGTTCCGCCACTAGAGGGAAATTACACAGCTCTCTATTCATTTCTATGGGATTTTGAAAGGCGTATTCATCAAAAGGTGAACTTTCACTGATGACGCCTTTCAAAATCCCATAGAAATGAATAGAGAGCTGTGTAATTTCCCTCTAGTGGCGGAACTTCACTCTTTGATGAATCTCCCCCATAGACTCCGTTTTATCCAATTTAAAAAAAAAATTATTTCCTTTTTCTCTGTAATAATAAAACAATACCTTGTACTTGATCCAAGCTAAGATATGATTAATACTTATTGGAAGCAAAACTTATTGGAAGCAACACCAGTCTACCTGAAGTAGACTTCAGGTATGAAGATCCAAATTACAGAAAGATCCAATATATGGAAAAGCCCAGGTTCCAAGCATTCTGGATAATAGGTCCCATACCTGTACTCAGTTACATAATGCACAATGATTTTTTTGAAGCAGATTGACTTATCTGATAATGCAGTTACATCTAAAATTAGTTCCTCCAACTCTAAGAATGCCTAAGTATAAATAGACACGATCTGCAACACTTGGTGATAGTGTTACCCATTTGCTCCTATGTAAGTGTCTGTAAGTGCAGATCCAGGAGGTCAGCTGGCACATTACTGTAAGAACATGTTCTTGCCACTCTCAGAGGCACAAAACATGGACAAGGGCAAGGAAACAAGATGCACCCGCTCTGCTGCTAACCAGATTCTTAAAGACACATTTCTGTGCGCTCTGCAAACCAATGACTTTGTCACCGTGGAAGGTCTGTTAAATAATGGGAAAATTGACGTGGATACCGTGTTTGAAGTAGAAGATGAGAATTTAGTTCTGGCTGCCTACAAACCAGGTAGGAAAGTGCACACCACTATGCGTGCCACTAACTGTGCCGTACAAAAGTGTGCATTCTCCTTCTACAGTTCTCTCATTTTGCCAAATTACAAGCCCTATAATGAGATTGTGTTTTTTATAAGCATGCAACCAGGGGGGTAACTACAGAGGAAGCAGACCCTGTGGCTGC
This sequence comes from Xenopus borealis, assembly GCA_024363595.1. NCBI lineage: Eukaryota > Metazoa > Chordata > Amphibia > Anura > Pipidae > Xenopus > Xenopus borealis. The sequence goes on from CM044441.1 coordinate 30,274,428, forward strand.
AGGGGGGGCAGGAGTTATAGAGGCCCCATGAGGCCCTAATTCATATATATATGTATATATATATATATTCAATAAATACTGGTAAAACATTTCAAATTCTAGACATATTGAGGGCCTGAAAAATAATTTGCTGTGGGCCCATTAATATTTGACTGCAACTCAGATTTAGTTTTTTTTTAGCAATAAGACATTGCTTTGTTAGAGGAAAAGAAAAAAATCAAATGTGCTGTGTGCAGGAATGCGGAAGTATTTAGCTCTCACTTTGTAATGTTTTTAGAACCTCCTTTCACAGCAACAAAAGGTTTTGTAGCTTTAGGCTAATGTCACACGGGGCTGAAACTCAGCCGGCTGAAAAACACAGGTCAAGAACGAGTCCAAAAATAAAAATGTAAGAAAATGTAATACTAAGCAATATTCGAATTCGACCTAGGCGAATAAATTCGCCCCTTAACTACTAAGCAATTTTGCATTATACATTCATTAAATATTTTCTATGATTTTTAAGTTATTTGTATATGTATTGCTATAGAAAGCAGTGTTGGGTTTGTCCCTTTCTATTCTCTGCCCTGGAGGATCAGACTGATACAATGTAAGACAAGGCAGCTGATTAACAGACCTGTCTTTGCTGGGGAATTAAGATTTTTGCAATATTGTTTAAAAAGTAACAATGAAGGATTAAGCAAATGCTGCTTTCAATAGAAATTGTTTTTACAAATAACTTTAAAAGCACTGAGACTTCTTAATGCATGTATATTGTAAAGCTGCTTTGAATTATGTTTTATTTTACTAGGCAAATTTTTCATTTTGGGCTTGACTTGTCCTTCAAGTATTTTTGGAGTAGATACCACTCTTGGAATGTCTGACCGGTACCTACAGTGAAACATGGAGGTGGTAGCATTATGAAGTTTTTTTATCAGTAGGATCTTGTGAAACACAGAAGAGCTCCGTTTAACTTTGGTCTTTATATAGGGAGGGGGTGTTCACAAAAATGAAAATGTGAAAGCATGTCCAGAGTTTGCAGAAAATCATCATAGCGGCTCAGCTACTGACCACAGTACAAGTTAGTTAGTGTCATGCTGTAGTGCTCCTCTTCATCAGCAGTAACTGGACATTTTTTGAAAAAGAAGAATGGATGCTGCAATATAATGGGAAATGTTGCTTTACTGAAGCACAGGGGAAAGTTCAGGTTTCAGTATGACTTTGATCCAAACACAAAGTCAGTGTAAATTGAATGGATCAAGAACCAAGAGGCTATTGCCCTACAATGGCTCTGATTTCAGTCCAATTGAGAGTTATACCATTAGCAAACTGAGACCCACAAAAGTTTACCACCCTAACTTCCACATTGCTGTGAAAGGTAGCTTTACAAATTACCCAAATGTGGGCATTAATTAATTAATTAATAAGTGTTGTTCAGTTTTATTTCTCTAGCATAAAACAATGGCAAATTAAAGGGGTTGTTCACCTTTGAGTTAACTTTTAGTACAATGTAGAGAGTGATATTCTGAGAAAATTTGCAATTGGTTTTCATTTTTTATTGTTTGTGGTTTTATAGTTATTTAGCTTTTTATTCAGCAGCTCTCTAGTTTGCAGTGTCAGCAATTTGGTTTCTAGGGTACAAATTACCCTAGCAACCCTGCATTGATTTGAATAAGAGACTGGAATATGAATAGGAGAGGGACTGAATAGAAAGATAAGTAATAAAAAGTGGCAATAACAATACATGTGTAGCCTTACAGATCATTTGTTTTTAGATGGTGTCGGTGACCCCCATTTGAAATCTGCAAAGAAACAGAAGAAAATTGCAAATAATTAAAAAACTATGAAAAATAAATAATGAAGACCAATTGAAAAGTTTCTTAGAATTGGCCCTTCTACAATATACTAAAAGTTAACTTGAAGGTGAACCACCCCTTTAAAAACGTACTTTTTGAATTGAAAAATATAACTATTACTAAGAAATCTGGTTCTGGTTTTGCAAGGCTCTGTTTGTTTCGTTGTAGGGAAGAAGGTAGCCCAATGAAGTTGGTGCTATTAGTTAAAACCATTAGTTAGGTTGAAAGAGAACCTACCTTGCAGGAATAGAGTTACCTGGCATAGACAGAACTGGGAATTCTGGTAATAGCCCCCTGAGATGTTGGAATAAAAGTATAAAAGGAAAAGAAGAAGTCATATTACTTTCTTAGATCTTAGGAAGAGAAAGGCAAGGATCCCAAATGAAGTTATATTGGAGGCACAAGTAAAACTGGACTCGCCAGTGCTAGTCAAGTAAAAGCTGCTTCTATAACAAGTGTAGCTTCTGTAACTATGGATAGCTCTTTCTGTCTGAATGAACTTGCACAAACTTCCAAGCAGAGTTCATATTTTGCAAATCCATTTTAAGTATATAAAATTCAGTGGATGGACTATTTTGCTATGAAGGATATTGACTGGTAGAAGATGTTATACAATATGTCTGATACAACTACCCACATCTCCAGTTATTATTTGAGTACCACATGGATAATTTTTACCTGCAAACTTTATTTCTAATGATTTTTTGTTATCCTTTCAGGTTACTGGCTTCCAAGTTACAAATTAACATCATCATGGGCAACTGGACTGCATATTACAGTTATGCTGGGACATATGGAGAGTCTCTCGGTGTTGCTACAGCACCGTGCCTCTGTCAACAGTCGACCCAATGGAATGACCCCCCTGCATGTAGCCTGTGAAATTGCAAATTTAGATTGTGTCAAGATCCTTATAAACCATGGAGCAAAACTGAACTCTTTTTCAGTTAGTGGACTGGCACCACTGCACTATTGCACAACCAAAGAATCCATCAAATGTGCCAAAGAACTGGTATGGAATGGTAAGCTGTCTGAAAAGGTATAGCTATTCAGTCACTTATTAAAGTTTAAAGTATTAAAGTTTAAGCGTTGCTACAGAAATATTAGCAGAAATGTCACAATGCGGGCCTGTAGCACCTCCTATTACAGTATAAGCATTGGGACTTTGGGCCAAAAGTATATGTTGGGCTGGGCTACTCAATGGCTGTGTAAGATGCAGTAGGTCAAGGGCTGTTGCACTATTTAATCTGTTTCATTTACCCCACACAACTCGGTCTTCTCTGATTTATCCCAGAATGTCACAGTGGATGGCCATGTCATTAGATTTTAAGACTTTGGGAATTTTTCTTTCAGGGTTTTTTTTGTTACCAACCGCTACACTCCCTCTACCACGGCAATATTTGCCAAGATGTGATAACAGACATGCATCTGTTTCCAAAACCGCATGTGAATTTTACTTTTTATACTTATAAAGTGCTCTGCATTTAATTGCAGCTATAAAGTTTCCCACCCATTGTGACATTAACCATAGACTGGTTGTTATCTGAATTGTTTCTCTGATGGTACCTTGTGTTGGGTACAATACAATAATTAATGGATGGATATTAGTACTTTTGTGATAATTTCAATTATTCAGTAATTGAAACCAAATATGCTATCGACTAGAAGCAATTGCCTTCTTTTGTCTTAGGGGCAGACATAAACCTACAGAGTGATGGTGAAATAGAGGAAACCCCCCTGCACACTGCGTGCCGCACTGGGATACCAGAGCTTGTGGCTTTCTATGTTAATCATGGAGCTGTTGTTGACAGTGTCAATGCTTATTTGGAAACTCCTCTAGCGACTGCTGCTTACTGGGCCCTAAATATCAAGGAACAGAAATATAGCCCCAAGCATCACCTCATCTGCAGGATGCTGCTTGATTACAATGCTAATGTCAATTCACGGGATGAGGATTTCAAGTCCCCTCTCCACAAGGCTGCCTGGAACTGTGACCATGTTCTTATACATATGATGCTAGAAGCAGGAGCTGAGGCCAACTGCATGGATGTCAATGGATGCGCTCCTCAGCAATATGTGCTAAAAGTAACTTCAGTAAGAGCAGCTGCGTGTCCAGAAATCTGCTACCAGTTACTACTAAATCATGGAGCAGCCAGAATATATCCTCCTCAGTTTCACAAGGTGAAGTATTTGCATGTAGAGATATAGCTGGCAGCTACCAGCAGAATAAGTATTACCTTAGATCTCTGTGTGTACCACCACCCTTATAGTCTGGAGAGAGGAGGTAAGTGAAAGCAGAATTAGGGTGAAAACACTAGGGGGGAATTCACAAAAGTATCGGGAAGGAAAAAATATCTTTAAAATGTCTTTAAAATGTTGTAGCAACAGACAACAAATTTACAGAGCATTTCCCCACCAATTTTCAGACATATACGACACTTTTAAAATAGTGTAGGGAAAAGCAGGCGTGGTTTTTTCGGCGTCACTTTCCCCAACATTTTTATGAATTACTCGTAAACTCATTTTTTTTGCCGACAATTTTTCCGACGCATTAGGCTCTCCAAAATGAAAATGACAGTCAAATTGTCTTTTAAAATGTGTTTAAAATGTTGTGTAAAATGTCATCTGTACGATGAAAAGATAAACGACTTACGAGACATTCAGAGATGTAACATCTGCCTTTGTGAATTTAACGTTTGTACGAGATTTTACAAATTTGTCGACCACCACTTCTGGGTTACTTATTTTACCGACACTTTTGTGAATTCCCCCCATAGAGTTAGAATTACTATTAACAGCTACTTGTCACAGTTACAAAGTGACAGAAAATGCCCTGCCATAGATAATTCTGAGCTTTGCCTTTGCTAAAACACACAAAGTGACAGTTATCAGTTAATTATCAGAATTGCCTATTTTTGTAGCTGTGACAAGTCTGTGACTAGCAGATCCATGTATCCACACTGTTAAGATGGCCATACACAGGGAGATCCGCTTGTTTGGAGATGTCGCCAAATGAGTGGATCTCTCCCCGATAAGCCCACATTGAGGTGGGTGATATCTGGCTGATCCGATTATGGGTCCTAGGGCCCAATGATGGGATCACAATGCAGGCAATATGAACAGTCCGATGGCTGTACCGCTTCAACAAACAGATACAACTATGATCCGGATTTTTTACCCTACCCGATTAACATATGGCTGACTTTCAGCCAGATATTGATCGGGGAAGCCTATTGGAGGGCCCCATACATGGGGCAATAATGTTAACAGCAGTAAGTCTTACTTTCACTTTTAAGCTGTACAGAAAGTCCTGTGTATGCACAGTGCCACCTGCAGGCCATTGGTATAAACACCACAAATAAGCTGCCGACAGACCGTTTTATCAGCCAGTGTATGGGGGGCCTTAAAACTGGCCATAGATGCAAAGATACAGTTGTATGAAACAAAGGTTTGTAAAATTTTCAGACCGTGAGTGGAGCGTCCTGATATTTTTTGTACCATGGCAATTAGTCGTTCAGTCGATCAGACAAGTTAAAAGATTTATATCGGGTACTCATAAGATCTCTGCATGTGTTGCATGATAGTGGTTGACTCTTGATTCTATTTGTCAGACATAACCTGCATATGATTGCAATTAATTGCCAGAACATTGTCTTGTTGTTCTTTCTACTTATTTTAATTTAAATGGTTAATGGTATAGCATTCGTAGCGCACGGAATAAAATCTGCATATCTATGGCCAGATTTAGTTGGTTCTAATTGACCCTGGATAAGTGTTTGCCTTTGTATGCCCTGAGCATCTACTCACTAGCTCATAGAAGTGGTGGGTTGTCCATTTCAAACTGACTGTCTATCCTGGATATGTTCCAAGATGTCTATAGCCCTTGTTAAAATTCTCACCCAACTTGAACCTACGGTGGTGCCACAGCACTACATTATGAGTCCTTGGTGTAAAGTGCTGGTCAGGGTGCTTAAGTAGTTTTGAATAGTTTTTGAATAAGGTTTTGTTAATAAGAACACATTTTTATTAGTGCATTTTCACTGAAAGTGCTACAGCAAACTAACAGTGACACAAGATTTAATTATGTAAGGTAGGATCAGGATGAAGCAGGCAAATGCTAGCTGTGATACTCATAACACCTCAAATGTGCCTTTGACTAATACAACAAAAGTAAGGGGTTGTGAACAGAATACATCTAGTTTTTGGCAGAATTTTTTTTTTTTTGGGGGGGGGGGGTTTATTTTGGGGGTTTCCTTGTCCTTTAATTGATTAATATCTGTATTTTGGAAATTATTTTGCAGGTGCTGCAAGAGTGCCATTCATATCCAGGTGCGGTGGAAGTGATGGCTAATGCTTATGAACATATAAAGGCAACAACAAAATGGAGAAAGGCAATCCCTGATGATGTGCTTCAGGTAACAATCAGTGGGAACAGTGCAGAATAAAGCCTGGGTTAAATGCCTCAGTGTTGCTACTGAGATATTTCATTTGAGATGAAATAACAAATAAATGAATGGTAAAGGATACTGGGATGGAATGGGATTAAAAATTCACCCTCCCAGAATTATTTCAAACTTGAAACCTGCAGAAATTATGAAAAATCTGAATGAAATGTAACAAGTAATGGAAATGTTTGTTTGAAAGAATGGGCTACTGTAATCTGCTAGTTACAAGCTCAACATCTACTGGTAGATAATAGAACATGATCTACCTTTAGGCAACCCCTGCTTTAGGTCCATGCTTTTTATCTTTCCTAGAGGTTATGAATGATAGTGCAATTGAGCAGTATAATGATCATTTATATTGATCCCCAGGGCTAAACTCCACTGGTCATTTTGTAGGATGGTATCAGATCAACAAAAACGCATCTACAAGTTGGATGTAGTCACATGGGTCAAACCATAAAGGGACTGATACAAAAATCTGATGGATAAACTACATGGAAGCAACACGACATACAAACTCTGCATGCTGCATCTTCATCCGACAAGATAAAACCTGACGACTTCTATTTACATTGACTGTCGGATTAAGGTGCTTGAACAAACAACACCATACAACTTTATGTTCTGACGTTACATTCTAGCTATAGGGGGATCAGATTTCACATCATCCTACAAATCTTGTGCTGTTGTGTGGTGTTGCATGCAGTTGCATGGCAGATATAATCTGACCCACACAATCTGATCAAAATCTCCCTGTTTTCTGTATCCCTTACCCCATATAATTATCTGAAAGCTCAATAAAAATCTATAAGGGCAGAGACAGACAAGAGGATTCAGGGAGATTTAGTCGCCAGAAGAAATGGTGATTTGTCACCAGGTGACTAAATCTCCCCGAATCTTCTCGTCTGTCTGGATGGCACATTCGATTCGATTCATTTTCCTCATGAGGCAGCTTCAGACGACTTCGGAGTTCCATCCTGCCAGCAATTTAGGGCTCTTACACATGGGGTTTTCCGCTTTCCGTTTTTTTCTGTTCAGCCGCAGGGGAGCGCAAGAGTAGACACACTTACTTAATTCTTTTGAATGGGGCTGTACATAGACACGTGTAAGCGGCGAACACAGGTAAAATGCAGCATGTTGCATCTCAACCTGCGTTTGGCGCCTATATACATCTGTGTGAATACAGTCCCATTTGAAAAGTGCGTCTACTCCTGCACTCCCCTGCGGCTGAACTGAACAAAATAGAAAGCAGGATAGTGCAGGTAAAAACGCCCATGTGTAAGAGCCCTTAGATTCTGGCGGGAAGGCAGATCGGGGGAGATTAGTCACTCGAAGAAGAGGTGATTTGCGGCTGGGCGACTAAAGCTGGCCATAGACACAAAGATCCGATTGTTTGAATCCTTGAATGATCGGACTTCCCCGTCTCCCGACCTGCCACTAAGATCAAATAAAGTAGTAAGCGCACAGATCAGTGATGTTCTGCCCCTACAGTGATTGTACGAAAGTTGTGTCTGACAAAACCTAGTGACAGTCTCCCACTGAAAATCGTACGATCAGCAACACACACAGAGATAATATCAGCAGCCGACAGAAATTTTCTAACCATTCCAAACGACCGATCTCCATTGGGCTAAAAATGTTGGGAGTCTCAACAAACGGTCCAAAAATTAGATCTTTGTTTCTATGGCCAGCTTTAATCTCTCTGAATCTTCCCGTATGTCTCTGCTCTAATACATAAAACAAATTTCCCTGTGTAGTTTTACCCTTAGGGCTAGACTCCAAGGGAGATTTTGATCATAGTTTGAGGGTCAGATTTTATCTGATCTTGCCATGCAACACCCCTCAACTCCATGAGTTTACATATGACAGACAGTCAGGGGCAGATTTACTAAATTCACATGAAAGATACGAAGTTCGATCGAATTTTCAAAATCATTCGAATTTGAATTTTCAAATGTTTTTGAAGACCACTTCGACCAGTGAATTTTGTAAATTCGATCAAATCGAATGATTCGAATAAAATTTCATTCAAATATTCGACTGCCGCAGTACTTCCCCTATAAATTTTTATTCGACCACCTAGTTCGCCAGATCAAAGCTACCGAATCGGGTTTCATTATTTTTGATTGAATAAAAAGAATTCGATCTATCCAAAAAATCGTTCAAATTTTTTCTATCGAAATGCGGTAAAATCCTTCGAATTCAATAGTCGAATTTGAAGGATTTTACTTCCCTACCTATTAACATGGTTGAATTTCGAATTTTTTTCAATTCAAAATTCGACCAATAGTAAATCTGCCCCTCAATGTATTTTAATGAGAAACAAAAGTCTTTCCAACATATAGGATATGTGGGACGTGATCTGTCGATCTGACACCATCCTATAAGGGCTCCTACACACGGGCGTTTTTGACCTGCGCTCCCCTGCGTTGCGTTTGGCTGCGTTCAGCCGCAGGGGAGCGCAGGTCTAGACGCACCTCATTTTGTTCAATGAGGTTGTACCCACGAGACACGTGTAAGCGCCGAATGCAGATTCAGACGCAACATGCTGCATTTTTCCTGCGTTCGGCGCTTACATGCGTTCGTGTGAGTACAGCCCCATTGAAAATAATTGAGTGCGTCTATACCTGCGCTCCCCTGCGTTTGAACGCAGCAAAACGCAACGCAGGGGAGCGCAGGTAAAAACCCCTGTGTGTAGGAGCCCTAAAATCTCCCGTGGAGTTTAGCCCTTGAACAGGTAATAGTCAGCAGCTGAATTTCATAAATGAATCAGCACCAAAAACCAACATATTTAAAGCCCTCTAATAACACAAGAAAGGTAAACACTACACACCCATGAAATGTTTGAACTAAACTTAAATGATACAGGGTGTTCTCATATATACACGTACCTCACTATAATTGGTGAATAGACTCTTAGGGCCCTTACACACGGGCGTTTTTACCTGCGCTCCCCTGCGTTGCGTTTTGCTGCGTTCAGCCGCAGGGGAGCGCAAGTATAGATGCACTCAATTATTTTCAATGGGGCTGTACTCACACGAACGCATGTAGGCGCCAAACGCAGGAAAAATGCAGCATGTTGCGTCTGAACCTGCGTTCGTCGCTTACACGCGTCTCGTTGGTACAACCTCATTGAAAAGAATGAGGTGCGTCTAAACCTGCGCTCCCCTGCGGCTGAACGCAGCCAAATGCAACGCAGGGGAGCGATGGTCCAAAACGCCCGTGTGTAAGGGCCCTTAGGCAAATCTCACCAGGATTCCCCTCACCACACATATACAAGACACCAATATAGTTCAACACATTAAATGCAACCTACGTACTGGTTACTATGGGTAAGTAATGAGACCTGAAGCAAGTTATGTGCCTATTTTCACAATTCATAATAATCTATTCATGCTAAGGCTTTATAAATAAGATTTTATACTGGACCAGTTATCCAGAATGGTCAGGACCAGAGGTTTTCCGGATAAGGGGTCTTTCCATAGTTTTGATCTTTGTTCCTTTAGTCTGCTAAAAAATAATTTAATATTAAATAAAATCAATAGGATTGTTTTGCCCCCAATAAGGTTTGATTATAATTTAGTTGGAATCAACCACAATGTACTGTTTTATTATTATTACAGAGAAAAAGGAAATCTATGGGAGATTCTCATAATTCAGAGCTTTCTGGATAACAGGTTTTCGGATAAAATAAATGTATGACAATAACCTTTAAACTACAAATGAACAAAAATATCCAGATAAATTTGGCTTACTGTTCATCCTAAAGGCAAGCCAATATATATATGTATACTATATGTGAATATGGAGCATATTTTCCAGTCATTGTGGATGGTGCTTCCTTATTCATGCATCAGACATCCCTTGTTTATACCCTTTCAGTCAAATTCCTGTATATACAAGTATAGGATCCATTATACAGAAACCTGTTATCCAGGAAGCTCAGAATTAAAGGAAAGCTTACTCCCATAGGGGCAAATTCACTAAAGCGCGAAACATCTAACGCTATCGCTTATTCACCAGCGTGACATCATTTCGCAACTCCGCCAATTTACTAACAGTGTCCCTGGCGAAAATTCACTAGCGAAGTAGATAGACTAGCGCAACTTCGCACCCTTACGCCAGGCGAAGTTGCGCACTGATGAAGGGACATAACTACGCTAATTCACTAAGATGAATATTTTACTAAACGTTACCTCTTGCGCTAAACTTTACTTCGCCAGGTCAGACCTGGCAAAGTTCAATACAGTAGAGTTTGAAAAAAAAAAAACTTTTTCTAAGTCTCAAAAATATTTTTTTAGGGTGATAGTCTGAAAAATAGTGTAATTTTTTTGGGGGTTACCCTCCTTCCCCCCCCTACATTTCCTAACATATGGCAACACAACTATACAGGGGGCACATGTAGGGCAATAGGACAACTTTATTTTATATATTAAAGGTTTCCTTGGCTTGTGTAGTGGAATGTAGTGGCTGTAACATATACTTCTATTATACGTTTAACTTTGCGCCATATGCAAATTAGGCATCACTAGCATAAATACGATTTGCCTGGTGAAGTAATGGTAGCGCCACTTCACGCCCTGAGCTAAGGTTCGCCGCCCTGAGCGCATTCGCATTTTAGTGAATTAGCGGCGGGATGGCGAAAATTCGCCTGGCAAAGTGTGGCGAATTGTGGCGTAGCCATCGCTAGCGCATTTTCTCCGCTTAGTGAATTTGCCCCATAGATTCCATTTTACCCAAATAATCCACGTTTGTAAAAATGATTTCCTTTTTTCTGTAATAATAAAACAGTACCTTGTATTTGATCCCAACTAAGATATCATTAATCCTTATTAAATAATTTCGAGTAGACTTAAGGTATGGAGATCCAAATTACAGAGCAATCACTTATCCAAAGTCTCCTGAGCATGTTAGATAACAAGTCCCATACCTGTATATGTACATATATATATATAGGTAGGTCACCTGGATATGTCAGGGAATTGTGGTTCTATATAATGTGTAGGGGAAGTGCACCAATAAACCCAGAAATGGTGTAAATTCAGAGCACTTTACATAAACTTGCATATAACACAGGTAGGGGACCTGTTATCCAGAATGCTGGGGACCTGGGGCTTTCCGGATAAAGGATCTTTTTGCAATTTGGATCTTCATACCTTAAGGGGCACGTTTACTAAGGGCTGAATTTTCGAAGTGAAAAAACTTTGAAACTTGATCCTTGAAGTATTTTTAAAGGGCTTTTCCAATTGAATAAAAAATTGATTTGAACGATTCTCCGCAAAATCCTTTGAATTCTTGGAACCTTAGAAAATTTTTCAGGACAGATTCAAGGAGCTCCCCCATGTACTTCGAAATTTGAATTTTCTATTTTTTTCAATTCAAATCGAATTTTGGGCCATTTGATAGTCGAAGTAGCCCAAAATTAATTTGAAATTCGAATTTAAAAATTTTTAATGTCATTCGAATTTTCACTTCGACCCTTAATAAATCTGCCCTAAGGGTCGAAGTGAATATTAGAATAAAATGTTTATTTCTGAGTAATTTTGGGCTACTTCGACTATTGAATAGCCCGAAATTTGACACTTCACCTCCTTAAAGCTGCCGAATTGCCATTTTAGCCTATGGGGGACCTCCTAGAACCTGTCCTGAAAATTTAGTCCTAGGAATTTGAAGGATTTTGCGCAAAACCCTTCGAATCGTTCGATTTGAACGATTCAATCGAAAGATTTGAACGATTTCTATTTGATTGAAAATCGAATTTTTTGAAAACTGCGATAGTTGAATTTCGAAGTTTTTTTTTTACAAATTTGGCCATTAGTAAATCTGCCCCAAGTCTTCTAGAAAATCACGTAAACATTAAATAGGCTTGTTTTGCTTCCAATAAGGATTAATTATATCTTAGTTTGGATCATGTACAAGCTACTGTTTTATTATTACAGAGAAAAAGGAAATAATTTCTTTAAAAACTGATTATTTCATTATAATGGAATCTATGATAGATGGACATTCCGTAATTCTGAGCTTTCCAGATAACGGATCCCATACCTGTATTATGATTTCATATCAGCTATGAATCCAATATTACTCTTCCCAAATAGGGTTTATATAATAAATTTGTTTTGTATGTTTCAGAGACACTGGGACTTCTATCAATCTCTGTTTGATGTTTGCAGTAATACTCCAAGATCTTTAATGCATTTGGCTAGATGTGCCATCCGTACAGCTTTATGGAAGAGCTGCCACAAAGCCATTCCCCAGCTTCCATTACCGACTATGTTAAAGAAGTACATTCTGCTGGAGCCACAAGGGAAACTTTACTGAGCTGACAGGATCAACAGGACTTTTCTTGGGGCAACGCAACCATCTCCACATCAGAACATACTGCACCTCTGGCTTGTACACTTTATGCATTTTTGCAGCATATATATATATATATATATAACAGCTCAAATTTAAGTGAACGCACTCCTTCCGGGCTTACTTTTCTAGATGGTGCGTTGGTCAAATAAATTTATGTATCCATATTTTCAAAAGGACCCGCACTCATATATATATATATATATATATATATATATATATATATAAAACCATGCAATATTGACCTTGCTATTTTTGTCATTCATTATATTTTAGCTGCCAAGGTCAATAGCTTATTGGACAGTGTAGATGGGCAAATATCTACAGGCAGGGCCGCCATTAGAAATCACAGGGCTCCGTACAACAAAATTTTTTGGGCCCCCTGGACCCCACCCACCCAAGCCTCACCCCAGATCCTGCCCATTCCACCCCACAGTTAAAAGACCACATAGACATCAGCGCTAAAAAAGGTAACCCCCTCACACACACAAGTTATGAAAAGCTATTGATGGTCAGGGCCCCCTTATAAGTAAAAAAAAAAACTGGTGCCACGGCCCCCCATAAAATTTTTTTTTTAAACAATTGTCATGTCATGGCGCAAGTTAAAAAAAATAACTGGTGAAAAGGGCCCCCCCTATAAGTTAGAAAAAATATTGGTGCCAGGTCCCACATAAAAGCTTTTTTACAAAAAAAATTGGTGCCAGGGCCCCCCTTACAAGTTAAAAAATGTGGTGCCCCAAAGAATATTTAAAAAAAAACAAAAAAAAAACATTGGCTCCAGGGACCCCTTACAAGTTAAAAAAATTTGGGGCCCCATGAATATTTTTTTTAAAAATTTTGGTGACAGGGGCCTATAGAGTATTAAAATAAAACGTTGGTGGCCAGGGGATCAGAAGAAAAACAAAAACCCACATAAGTGTCTGTGGTTTCAGGACCTCAATTATAGCTGTTTTCGTGACTTTGGGTCTTTTTGCCACTTCAGGACTTCAGTGTTGGCTCCTTTCGTGACTTTGTTTCTTTTCGCCGCTTCAGGACTTCAGTGTTGGCTCCTTTCGTGACTTTGTTTCTTTTCGCCACTTCAGGACTTCAGTGTTGGCTCCTTTCGTGACTTTGTTTCTTTTTGCCGCTTCAGGACTTCAGTGTTGGCTCCTTTCGTGACTTTGTTTCTTTTCGCCGCTTCAGGACTTCAGTGTTGGCTCCTTTCGTGAGTTTGGGTCTTTCTGCCACTTCAGGACTTCGTCTGTTCGGCACTTCTGCATTCTGCCTCTCCGGGACTTCACAAGCTGCGGCACAGCTTCGGAGCTGTCAAAGGGGGGCCCGGCTCTTCGAAAAGTGCAGCACTGCCGGGCCCCCCTTCAGACACTTGTCCCCACTGTGCCCCCCTGATGCTGGACCTGTCTACAGGGCAGGTTAAATAATATTGTCAGTTATGGACTGCATTGGCTCCTTAAAGGAACACTCTACCCCCAAAGTTAATATTTGAGCAACATATAGTTTTATATCTTTTTATAGAGACCTACATTGTTTGAGGGGTATAGTTTTCCTTTAATGCAGCCAATTGATATCATGCAGTGGTAATAATAATTGTGTGATGAATCCGCCACACGTAGCAGATACTTATTACAGGTACGGGATACTTTATCCAGAAAGCTCAGAATTACAGGAACGCCATGTCCTATAGACTGCATTTTAACCAAATAATTCAAAAATGTTAAAATGGATTCCTTCTTCTTTGTAATAATAACACGGTACCTTGTACACGATTACCAACTAAGATAAAAAATAATCCTTATTGGAGGGGACACAACCCTATTGGGTTTAATTAATGTTTAAATGATTTTTATCAGACTTAAAGGGGAATTCAACCCTCCGGCACTGACCCCCTCTCCCCCCCCCCCCCC
>CM044441.1:30289458-30359952 GCA_024363595.1 Xenopus borealis
ACCTTTGAGTTAACTATAGTATAATGTAGAGAGTGATATTCTGAGACAATTTGCAATTGGCTTTCATTTATTATTGTTTGTGGTTTTGTAGTTATTTAGCTTTTTATTCAGCAGCTCTCTAGTTTGCAGTGTCAGCAATTTGGTTTCTAGGTAGAAAATTACCCTAGCAACGCTGCACTGATTTGAATAAGAGACAGGAATATGAATAGGAGAGGGACTGAATAGAATGATAAGTAATAAAAAGTGGCAATAACAATACATTTGTAGCCTTACAGAGCATTTGTTTTTAGATGGTGTCAGTGACCCCCATTTGAAAGCTGCAAAGAAACAGAAGAAAATTGCAAATAATTAAAAACCTATGAAAAATAAATAATGAAGACGAATTGAAAATTGGCCCATCTGCAATATACTAAAAGTTAACTTGAAGGTGAACCACCCCTTTAACTGACCTGCTTTTTAAATTAAACTTACGCTGTCAGTCCCCCTCAGATTTTAAACAATGTATGTAATATTTTTTCTGTGCTTTTTGTTTCCACATCTGACATGCTATGATATATTATAGTACATTTTGTTTTACATTTGCAGAAATCTGTTTATTTACAGCCGTTGTCAGAGGAATATAAATGTTTTAGGTATGAGGCTAGCCACATATTTCCTCATTGAACCTGCCTTTAGCAAATATAAAATACATGCAGTTTTACAACCCAGTATCACCTTGGCATTGCTAAACACACACATTGGCATCGGTTACTCCCTGTGTAAACACATTGTACATTGAAATAGAGTTTCAGAATTGTGGCTAACAGTCCAATGAACAGTTGAATGAATGACGGGTCTATTTTCCTGTTTCTAAATGATACTGGGTAATATACTGGGGGGCAGATTTATTATGTGGTGTAAAAAAACGTCAGAATAAAATTCCAGGCATCGCCATGGAAAAAAAAAAACGGTGTAAAAATTGTGTCATTTTGTTAATCTTTTTTTTTATTTGACCGGCTTTACGGCAGAACTTACTTACAAAGGTCTAAAGCAGTGTAAAATAATCAGAGAATCAGTTCATCAGCAATTTCTGTCTTGTTATATAACATGTACCTGTAATGAACTATTTAGGATGGCTGTGTGCTAGTGATGTACATTAGAGACATTATAGACAAATATCAGGGGACCTTTTTACCCATAAAGAGAATCACCGCACCAGAGGCCACCCCTTCAGACTACTGTGAGTTCCATATTGCATCATAAATAAGAGTGCTGCCACCACTGCAGGATTTTTTTGTGTGACTTACTCATCATGCCACTATGAATGCCAATTGCTAACAGTAACCAAAATGGTATGTGATCCCCAACCAGTAGCTTGTGAGGAACATGTTGCTCTCCAACCCCTTGGATGTTACTTCTGTCTCAAAGCAGGGGCTTATGTTTTAATTCCAGGCTTGGAGGCAAGTTTTGGCTGTATAAAAACCAGGTGTACTGACAAACAGAGTCTCAATGTAGGTTGACAAGCCACATAGGGGCTACCAAATGGCCACTTATTTGGCACCCCAAGAACATGTTTCATGCTAGTTTTGCTCCTCAGCTCCTTTCACTCCTGAATGTTGCTCATGGGTTCAGAAGGTTGGGGATCCCTGATCTAGGGCATACCTCCCAACATTTAGGAAATAGAAAGAGGGAAAAAAAGATTTGCTGTTTTGGACATTTTGACCACACCCATTTTTGTGGCCACACCCCCTAATTACTGTGTTCATTTAAAAAAAATTTTGTCGTTTGAACACATTTCTGTGGTTTTTAAGTTATTACAGTTTTGCAAATAAAGATGAATTGCCCTTTAAGCTGCAAGTCACAGTTTCCCCAAGAGACCTGCTTATCTTAAATAGTTACAACTGTTACAAAAGTATCTTAGTGCACCTGCCACATATTCCAGGTTCTCTGCCAAAAAAAAACCCAATGAAGTTTTAGAAACTTTGTATCTTTTTCTGGCTGTTCAAGGCAGAGGATAAAAGAGAAAGTCAGGCCATTTCAAAATCGGGACTGTCCTGCAAAAAACAGGACAGTTGGGAGGTATGATCTAAGGGCTCACATTCTTTGTTGCTGACCTGTCTCAGGATACTTTGCATTATGCTGCTGCATTTAATAAGCATTCAATACCTATGTACTGAATTGCTGATGGGGTTAATGTAAAAATGCAGAGTCTGGTGCTGAAAAACACTTAAAAACTCTGAAAAACTATCCGCACATAGACTTGGTGGACATAATGTATTTAAATGATGAAAGGAAATGGTGGATTGTTCGCTATGGTTACTGGACTGCAAATCCCATTAGCACTAAATCACAATTTTCACTAAAAAGCCTTTGAATAACTGAAGCCCAGCAGCCCATTAGCAGCAAAGAGTGGAGCCAGCAGGTTTAGGAGAGTGAATTCTGACAAAATCCCTGGAAATTCAAATAAGGTAAAACAAATACAATGGCTATTAAAGGGCACCTATGGGCTTAAAAAAATTCCCCAAACTGAAGGTGCGGCTGATAGAGCCCGCATTACGGTTTGGGGTTCTGCAGGCGCAGGCTTACTCGCACTGGGAGGGAGGACAGTCCATGCGCACGCGCAGTATGTGCATGTGACGTCATGCGCATTAGCCGAATGAAAAGCTGGCACAATTTCAGGCAGCTTTTCATACTGCCGGTGCGAGTAAGCCAGCGCCTGCAGGGGGCAATTTTTTTTTTTTTAAACTACTAGAACCCCAAACCGGAATGCGGGCTCTAGCAGCCGCACCTTCAGTTTGGTGAATTTTTTTCGGCCCATAGGTGCCCTTTAAGCCACCACATCTTCTATTCCTGTGTTTTATTATAGGGCAGGGGACATAGTGTATGTAGCACTTACTGTACACACCAGAGATTCTCACAGGTATCAAATGACTCCGCTCTGTAACTCAAAGGCTCAGTGTTTCTTCTCTCTTGTGAAAGGAGAATGTTCTCTTTAGCAGGTGTCCCCACCTTTTTTGGTTCTGGGACCGGTGCTGAGGCAAAAAAAATTTCAAGGACTGGGGGTGGTGGCTCTGGTGGGTCGGTGGGAGTCAGGCAGGTGCATCCAATTCTGGTGTCCATTTTGGTGCAGCTTCTTAATTGCGGGCTGGGCTCTGCAGCCCACTCCAGGACTACTCTCTGCCCAGTTCTGGGCTGCAGCTGTTGGTTGGGGACCCATAGTTACTTTTATGGGGGTGAAACTGAAAAGTATTTTCAGCTCCCCAGATAATCATGGGTGACCTGCAACAACAGCTGACCCATATTTTTACTCATGCTATGGGTCACCCACAATCCTGTCTCTGCTATTCCTGCAGGTGAACTGTTCCCACAGGGGTCACTGGGTCTGTGTCCTCCATAGTAAACAACTGCAGGAACTGCAACTTTATCATGCTTGCATACAAGGGATAGTTTCCAATATTATGCACGTACATGTTCCTGTGACCAGCTACACAAGCTATACATAGAGCAGACATCGTATCAGGTTAAAGTGAGAATTGGAGAATATAAACAATCACTAAATATAACCCTGATAATAATAATAATAATAATAATAATAATAATAATAAAACAGCACATTACTTTATTGCACAAGTCAGCCAGCCAGCATTAGACAACAGATTCTTCCCATACCTGCAAGAGGGGGAATAAGAAACCATCACTAATCAGACTAAATGGATCAAATTATTGAGTATAAATGAAGCATGAAAAGCTGCTTATGAAAACACTCATCATTTCAACATTGTGATATCCTTCCTTAATTCTACAATGCTTCCTTTGCAGATAGATAGATACTAATCTATGGGCCTATCTTGTTACTAAATAAGTTGCTAAATGGACTCTTTATATCTATCCTGTTTGCTACTGAAGGCTGTGCATGCTTATTAGTTGGCTTTACTTACAGGCCCGGATTTGTGGAAAGGCCACCTAGGCCCGGGCTTACTTATGTGCTTATGACATGCCGCCCAACATTTGAAAAACAAAAAGAGGGACAAAAAGTTGCGGCGCACGTATATCGCCAAAAGTTTTTCTTCACGCCCATGCCCCCCTAATTACCATGTCCATTTTACAAAATTTGGCAGGTTATAAAAGTTTGAACACATTTCTGGGAGTTTTAGTTCAATGTTTTATGTGTTATAACAGTTTAGCTAATGAAAGTGAATTGCTCTTTAGGGCCCTTACACATGGGCATTTTTTACCTGCGCTCCGCTTTGCTGCGTTCAGTCGCAGGGGAGCGCAGGCCAAGACGCACGCAATACTTTTGAATGAGATTGTACCCACCAGACTCGGGTAAGCGTTTGGCATGTGTCTAGGCCTGCACTCCCCTGAGGCTGAACACAGCCAAACGGAACGCAGGGTAGCGCAGGTACGAACGCCCATGTGTAAGGGCCCTTAAGCTGCTAGTAGGGCCGGAACTAGGGGTAGGCAGAGTAGGCGGCCGCCTAGGGCGCAGTCATGGGGGGGGGGGGCGCACTTTAGAAGGGAAATAATTTATTTTTATTTCTTTAAGTTTTAACTTCGCCCCTGTTTCCAGCAGCAGCATTCTGCTCTACTTCAGTCCCCACCTCCCTCTTACTTGCCCTTTGCCTGGCACAGATCTGGGGCAATATTTTTCCTGCTGCTCTGGCACACGCTGGTGGCACAGGTACAGACTTGGGGGGAAATGACTGATGGTACAGGTACAGACTTGGGGGGCAATGGCTGGTACAAACTTGTGACACAGGTACAGACTGAGGGGGCAATGCTGGTGGCACAGTTACAGTCTTAGGGGGCAATGGTTTGTGCACAGGTACAGACTTGGGAGGCAATGGCTGGTGGCAGAGGTACAGACTTGGGGGGTCATGGCTGGTGGCACAGATATAGACTTGGGGGCAATGGCTGGTTTCACAGGTACAGACTTGGGGGTCATGGCTGATGGCACAAGTACAGACATGGGGGGCTATGCTGGTGACACAGGTGTAGACTTAGGGGGCAATGGTGGTGGCACAGGTACAGATTGGGAGCAATATTTTGGGTGCTGTTGGCACAGATTGGGGACAATATTTGGGCTGCAGGCTGCCACAGGTACAGATTGGGAGCAATTTTTTGGGTGCTGCTGGCTGGCACACATACAGTTTGATTCATTAATGTGTTATAAGGTTTCTTTATTTAACAAAATGTGAATAGGTGGGAAATGGTCATACATAACAGGGGTGGGGGGGCGCTGATTGAACCCCTTGCCTAGGGTGCCAAACTACCTTGTCCCGGCCCAGCCTGCTAGTCAAAGTTCTCCCAAGAGAACTGCTAATCTTAAATAGTTACAGTTGTTTCTTTGCTTATCTGAAATTGTTATAAAAGTATCTAAGTGCAGCTGCTGACTGTTCTGGGCTCTCTGCCAAAAAAAGCATCTTGTTTTAATTAAGTTTCAGAAACTTTGTATCTTTTTCTGGTGTCAGTGCAGGAGATCAAAGAGGAAATTGGAACATTTCAGTAAGAAACCTGTGACTTTGGGCTGAGCTGTCAATATTGGGACTGTCCCGCAGAAAACGGGACAGTTGGGAGGTATGTGATTCTGATTCTTTACAATCGAGAAGACTTAGCTGCAAACATAAATAGACTTATGGTTGCAGTTAAAATGAGTTAAAGGTACCCCTCCCTGAATTAGTTATCCTAACTCTGAGAATTTTGGCAACCACTTGCATCTGATTTATAAAAATACAGCTGGGCATGAGAATTCTGCCTGCATTTATTATTTATTTCAGGCCAACCTGCTCCTCTACCTTAACTGCCTCTGTCTGTGACATCATTCTGCCCAGTTTCAGTGATCTGAATGGCTAGGAGAAGGGAGAAAGTATTTCTATGTCCCATCCTGGGTAGTGATGGGTGAATAAATTTGCCAGGCGTGAATTTGCGGCGAATTTCCACATTTCCCCACCAGTGATTAAATTTGCAAAATTGAGAAATGCATTTGGACAAAATTGGCGCGCTTCAAATTTCGCGGGCATCAAAATAGTCGTGGGAGTCAAAATTTGCACTTTTGTCGTTTCCTGTGAAATTCACAATTCAACCATCTCTAATCCTGAATTAAACTGTGGTACTGGGATACTGAAGGGGTTATTCACCTATGAGTTAATTTTCAGAATGATGTAGAGAGTGATATTATGAGACAATTTAATTTTATATTATTTGCTGCTTTTGAGTTTAAATTCAGCAGCTCTCCAGTTTGCAATTTCAGCTATCTGGTTGCTATGGTCCAAATTACCCTAGCAACCATTGATTTGAATAAGAGACTGGAATATGAATAGGAGAGGCTTGAATTGAAATAAGAGTAATAAAAAGTAGCAATAACTATACATTTGTAGCCTTACAGGGCATTTGTTTGTAGACGGTTACCCCCATTTGTAAGCTGGAAAGAGTCAAAAGAAGAAGGCAATTAATTCAAAAACTATGAAAATATGAAGGCCAATTGAAAAGTTGCATAGAATTGGTTATTCTATATAGCATACTAACAGTTAACTTAAAGGAGAAGAAAACCTGTAAGGGAAAACAAGAGGCTTTTGGCAAAGAGTCCAGCATACTCAGCACCTGCACTTAGATAATTCACTAAACCTTGAAGTGGCTAACGCTAGCGCAAATTCGCTTATGCCAGGTGAAGTTGCGCACTGACAAAGGAATGTAACTTTGCTTATTCACTAAGATGCATATTTTACTGAACCTCTTGCGTAAGACTTGACTTCTCCATCTCAGACCAGGCGAAGTCCAATAATAGATAGGAGTTTCTTAAAAAAAAAAAACTTACATTTTTTTCTAAGTCCCTAAAACCAATGGTGTCTTTTACTTTTTTATGGGTAATATTTTCAAAAAGATCATAATCATAATTGACTACTTGGTGGTCAGACTGGTTGGAAATTGAACACAGTTCATTAATATCTTTTAATATTTTGGAATTAAAAAGAAATAAATAATGAATGTACATTGCAAAAGTGCTTAGAATAGCACCATCATCAATTTTACATTCACTTATTTTTTTAAGGTTCACTTCATTGCCAGTATATATTGGTGTGCTTCCTCCCTGTTTAGAACTGGGCCTAGTGAGGCCTAGTCAGATAATGATGTGATTAAACACCACCCAAAATCTGTCTACAGAACATTGACATCTCTGCATATGTCTGGGCTGAAATAGTTTTACTAGCCTGGAATAAAGTCTTAACTACTGTATAATGGACTGGCCCACTGCTCTCAATCACAACTGCCCCAATTAACTGTGCCCTTGTACTGTATCCAGAAGTGCAACAGTGGTTGCCATCTTGGCTTGTGCCATTTCTATTCCTTGCTTTGGTAGTGGCTTTGGCTTGCTTTGGTGATGCTATTGCTTGTGGTTTTATAAAGAAAAAAGTTTTTTAATATGTTGCTGTCCTGTGGGTCAATGTGTATGTTGGACAAGCCTCTAAGTGAGTGATTGTTACAACTTGAAAAGTGGCTAAGCTGTTGATTGCTACATTTTGACTTGATAACATACACATTTGATACATTGTCTCATTAAGGTAATAACACTAGAGGGCAGCATGTTTTTAGACTATTTAAGGTCATGTGCTTATATGTTTGTTATGCTTGATAAAGAGTGGGGTGCCACTCGAAACTTTGCATCATGTTGCTGTACTGCCATGCAAAAATTTGCAATTAATGAAGGCGGTTTTATCAAAGAATTGGAGTGCTGTCGATGGATTAAATCTTATACCCTATGAAGAAGCTTTTGTGAACAGGCTTAATGACTTGCACCTGGATGATAAGTGGCTTAGAAAAGTAAGTACTGTTCTGATTGGGCTCTCAATACTCAACAAACACCAACATCCAATGGACATGAAAGCATAAGATGCAACACACACTGATGCACTGGAAATGGCACAATGTACTACTATTATTTAGTGTTTGTTGTGCAAAATGCATCTAATTTGGGAAGAGGCTTTACTTCCCCTTTAAGCTTTGCAAAGAAAAAAATTCTTACAGGAGTCAGACACATTATGCTAATCAACTGGTCCACTTCCCACCAAGGTGTATTTATAGTAAAAGAAAATGCTACACTGTATCAAATCAGTTGCTTCTATTTCAGCTTTTGGCACTGAAGTGACTTATCTGTCCATATCGGTTGATGGATTTTTTGGGTAGTCCAACTAATTTGGGAGGTATTGGGTGAATATATATATATATATACATGCAGAGGGAATTTTTTTGATTCATGGACATCATGTTATGTTTCAGAATGGCCACTAGAGGGTGCAGTAACCTTGCTTGTGCAGAATGATTGAGTTCATGGGTCAGTTCAGCAGCTGCACAGTGCAGGGCTATCTGGAAACTAGATCTTTCTGGTTATGTGCAGCAGTTGTTATGCTGAGTTGTTTGCATGCGCCCCTGTGTTTTATTTTACGGTCCATTTGATGTCCTATTTTAGTGCATCATTAATGCTTCATAAATCTGTGTGTTTTCATGTACTTTATAGTGTAGTTCACTGCAGAAAAACTGGAGTGTGCAGTGGGCCTATTAAAGCTGCCACTTTTCTGGAAAAAAATACCGGCCTTCCTATATATTTATCTTATATCCCTATTAATAACATTGTGATCAATCATCGTTTTTACCGGCCAGGTGGCAACCCTAGCTGGAAGTAGGGTTGCCACCTTTTTACAAAATACTTGCCGGCGGGGGGCGGGACCAAAAAGGGGCGGGTCGTGACATAAAAGGAGCGGGCCATGACGCAAAGGGGGCGGGCCATGATGCAAAAAGGGGCGGAGCCACTACAGCGATCGGGGTGAAGTCGTGAAAAAGGTACGGTTTTTTTGGATTTCAGGCAAGGCAAGGGCCTATTTAAGGGGTATTACAAATTTACCGGCAGCTACATTGCTGGTAAATTTGTAATACCGGCCCCGGCCTTGGCTGGTGTTTTACCGGCTAGGCCGGTAAAATACCGGCTGGGTGGCAACCCTAGTTGGAAGCCATATGAACAAGCGTTTTTACCTGAGCTCCCCAGCTGCAGGGGAGCGCAGGAGTAGATGCACTGAATTCTTTTCAATGTGGCTATACTCACACACAGGACTGGACTGGGATTCAGAATAGGCCCTGCCATCTCTGCTACAAAGAGGCCCAACCAGCCCCTTACCAGCCCACTTAACAGTCACTTTCAATGGCAACATACAGCAGCCCATCTGGCATTTGCAAGAACCCACAGATAGCCAGTCAGGGCCTGCTCACACAGATGCATTTAAGTGCTGAACGCAGATTGGGACGCAGTATGTTGCATTTTCCCTGCGTTCGTCGATTACATGCGTCTGTGTGAGTACAGCCACATTGAAAAGAAAGTGCGTCTACTCCTCTACGCTCCCCTGCAGCTGAACGCATGAAACCAGGATGCAGGGGGGAAAAAGCTTGCAGCATGTTGTGTCTGAACCTGCGTTCGGCGCTTACATGCGTCTCGTGAGTACAGCCTCACTGAAAAGAATGAGGTGCGTCTAGACCTGCTCTCCCCTGCGGCTGAACGCAGCTAAACGGAACGCAGGGGAGCGCAGGTCATAAACACCCGTGTGTAAGGGCCCTAAGAGCCCTAACAGTGAATAGATCGTCCAAACTATCATGCGTATCTCTGTGAAAGTACAATTTTATATGGTTTCTTATAATCATTTGGCTGGTTGCCTTGCCCTGTATACACAAGCCAGTTCAAGCCAGTGCTCAGGCCTGCCATAAAACTCAATGTGCTGCAAAGCTAGTGGGATTTAATGAAGTATTCAATTCTCTTCTTACATATCTCTTTTTATATCTTCAAAAGTAATCATAAAAAAACTGGACATAACTTATTTCCAGCACTCGTGGTATGGGTATTTAACCAGTCCCTTATCATACATTTCAGATTGGTCCAGCAAGCAGGACAACAGCCCTTCAGTTAATCAGCCCCATGATCCAGACGGATTAACTGGCGCATTCACAGACTCCCAAAGTTTGCTACGGAGTTTGGAAAACTATCCCCTATAGCAGGGAATTTTCATACATTTTCTACTTTCATTGATCTGCTATAAACAGCCCATAGGTTGGGGTGGTTAAGGGGTGGCTAAAAGATATAACATTTTATCAGCCTTAAAGGGCAAGGAAAGGCAAAGAAATAAAATCCCATTTTTACTTTCTTTAGTGGAAAAGAAATCTATCTCCAATATACTTTGATAAAAAAAATGTGTACCGTTTTTATAAAAAACCTGACTGTATGATGTGAAATTCTCCCTTCATTTAGTGCTGTGGATAGGAATTGTCAGACGTTGCCTTACTTCTGGCAGGATAACAATCATACTTATGAACAGCAGGGGGAGCCCCCACCTTACTTACCAGCCATGCAGAACTCAAGCAGCTTTGTTTTTTGATCATTTATGACAACCCCTAAGAAGCCCAGATCACACTGAGCATGTGCATGTAGTCTAGTCTTGCAAAGATGTATAACAAAGTTACAAGATGACAGCCCCCTGTGGCCAACTTTGAAAGCATAAATCATTTGTTTGATTAGACTTGTGGTGCAGTAAGTTCATGTTTATGTTTAGTATACAAAATATAGCATTTCTACCCTTATTCTGTTTTAGACTTTCCTTGCCCTTTAAAAGATATCAGTAAGCAACTGCACATGGCATAACTATAGAGAAAACAGGCCCTGCTTACAGGCGGTCCTGAGCAGCTCCTGATTTGCAAATGAGGCAACTCTAGGCTGCGCCCCATGTCCCCAATGCATGCACATGCGCAATCTCACCTGTTCCTGCTGGCTCCTCTACTCTCCCCTATAACTCTGGTGTCCTGTAGTAACCCAGAAATATAGATATGGCATGCCACCCCTAAAAATGTGCTACTTTAGGCCCAGGACTTTGTGACCTTGCCACAAATTCAGACTTGGCCCTGAGAAACTTGGGTTCCGGGCCACAGGGCCTGATTTCTCTATCACCACTATTTGGTCTCTGAAAATTGGAGCACTTGCTAATGAGAACTATTCACAATGGGCATGCACACAAGCGGGCCAGGAGAGGGGGGCTGAGTTGTTTTCTTTGAGCACCAGGCTCCTCCAAAGGTTTTTACTCAGGGGGAGCCTGGCACCTTGTTGTTATGCTTCTGACTATAACAGTGACCTAACTAAAACATGAAGAAGAGGGTTCCAGTGGATCAAGTTTATGTCAAGACCCTGCCTATAGGTGGCCATACATGGGCCTATTAAAGCTACCACTGTTTGGCATCTTATTGGACCATGTATAGGGCCTAACGACTGATCAACCGGAAAGATATCTAATAGATCTCAGAAAATCTGCCAGATATCAGACAGGTTTTATTTTCCCATTGCAATTGGACTGCATTGGCACATTGATGATGTTTTCTTTTGATGACCTGCATCCTGCATTGTTGCCCTGAAGGCCAAACCATTAGATCAACCCAGTATCACCCGTCTCAAGGTAAATGTATTGGACAAAGACCTGATCATTAGGTAACCTCAAAAGAAGTCATAAAAGGGCACTGCAGCACTGCACAAACTACTGGAACAAATGGAAGGCGGCCATATTACGTGCAATCCCTCATACACTCAAACCTTTAGACCGACTGACCGGACAATCTGAGAGTGCATATTTAAGGTTTTATCAAAATAAAAGCCAAATGTAATCTGATTCGTTCAATAGGATAGTTAGATATTGGTCTACCAATGCTGACTGAATCAACGGAAAAAAAAAATAATTTCAGCCAATCGCAAATTAAGTAGAGAACTTTGTTAGAATATGGGTATTAGTGAACACTGGAACGTTATACTGGAGTAGGATTTGCTAGTGTCGGCTTCTCTTCAAACTGCAGCTGCCTAATTATAGACTTGGTTATTTTTTTACAAAAAAAAAAAAGTCTAAGGGATAATAGTAATTATGGTGTTGTATCCTGCATTCATCGTGAACACAAGAGAGAGGTTGGCAGCAGTATCATTTAGTTAGACCTCCATACTGTATCCTATTGTATGACTGACACAGCACACCATTGTTTCTCCCTCAAAACATATCCAAGGATTGTAGCACTCCTAGATTTCCTCTCCTACAGGCTGAGACAGGGTAGGGCAACTGGCACATGGGTGAGATTGGCACTGCTATATCTAAAGCAAGCAGATAGGAAGCTCTGGGACTCAAGTCATTATCATATTATGAAAAACTTTATTGGGGGCTGCACACATTACCTAAAATTATAATGCTATAACTTCTATGCGCATTCTGTTAAATGTTAAAAGTAGACAGTGGCACTCTAAAGGGCAAATTTACTATTATTCCCCAAAATTAGCTCGACCAAATTCGAAATTCGATGGTCGAATGATTATCGAATTGTTTTAGGCTATCATTTTTCTCGCTATACGATTTCTCGATGAATTCATACAATTGGATACCGATCGTTCGATTTCACGAAAAAATTATGAAATTTCCTTCGAGCGTAGGAAATATTTGTACGATTCGAACGAACGCTCCGATCGAGCTTCCCATAGGCTTCTATTGCAATTCGGTAGGTTCAATCTGGCGAAGTAGGCAGTTGAATGATCGAATTATCGAATATTTGATCATGGTTATGGTTATGGTGTATCATATATATATATATATATATATATATATATATATATATATATATATAAATATTTCTAATATCCAATCCCTTCAGTATCATTTGGCCCTACATGTGTTTAACTATAGATCATTTTCCTGTTTCTACTTGTCCTTCATTTAATATCTCTATCTTGGTCAAGTATGAAATATGAATATAAAATGACAGTTGACAACCAAACTGATGGCTTACACTTTTGCTGTCAAAATTAAATGTCTACTGATGGGACAACAGTCAGCTCTGTAGGATCAGCTACATAGAAAATGACATTATAGTGATTTGACTGCATATCCCTTACTTTATATCAGTGGAACATCCCTGTGTTAAATGTTGACATCATGCCACCTGGGGCCTCTTTTAGACAAGACAACAGATAGAGAGCAGCAGTACAGAATAACCCCTAACAATAAATATGAACAATACAGCTAGACATTGCTTACTACTTTGCCTGGAGAAAATATACTATTGTGGGGGTTACCACTTGAACAGGTAATTGTCAAGGTGTATTTGGAGCATGTATGATAATGGCCATTATGCTTTTTAAAGTCAATGTACACTTTTCTTTTTTCAATTATTTTCTCAGGAGTTAGCAATTTGTTTTCATATATAATATGATTGATAACCAGCTATAACCAAAGATAGTCACACAAAAAGTCCATTCTTGCCAAGCCAGTGCTTCCTACATGGCTACCCACTGTGCCCTACCTGTTTCCAGTCTGAAATGATTGTAACTGGTAAAATAAATGGACATTTTGGAATACATTCTAATGGCTGTAACTCCCTAAGGGCTCCTACACACGGGTGTTTTTACCTGCGCTCTCCTGCGTTGCGTTTTGCTGTGTTCAAACGCAGGGGAGCGCAGGTACAGACGCACTCAATTATTTTCAATGGGGCTGTACTCACACGAACGCATGTGAGCGCCGAACGCAGGAAAAATGCAGCATGTTGCGTCTGAATCTGCGTTCGGCGCTTACACGCGTCTCGTGGGTACAATCTCATTGAACAAAATGAGGTGCGTCTAGACCTGCGCTCCCCTGCGGCTGAGCGCAGCCAAACGCAACGCAGGGGAGCGCAGGTCAAAAACGCCCGTGTGTAGGAGCCCTAACACTCACTGCACAATACTGTCTAATATTTCAGCCTATAGAACCTATAATTGGATCTTTGTAATGGTAGATCCTACCAATGCAGCCAAATTCTAAAGACAGGGGGATGAGGTCACACTGCAATAGGCTTTTAAGTGGCTAATCTAAGGAACAACAACAATCAAAAACTTGCATTAAGGCTGCCCCATATTTTAAGCATTAACCCAAATTCTGCACAAATAAGTATTTGTACCAGGCCAGAGATGGTGGCGGCAAGCAAGCAACCATTCATTCATTCATTCAGTAGAACTGGGGTAATTGGTTTGACTAATAGTAATAGTGATTGCACTAGGTGTATCTATACACAGCAGCTGTTGCTGTCATTAGCTAGTTCAGGCCATTATTATAATTAGTATCATGGAGGCACACTCATAGTTTAATGGAAATGAAATGGTGTGTTCAGGAAAGAGCAACATGTTCACATGTCTCAGCACTGCCCTGTCACTATACCCCTCTCCTAATCACTTGATGATGTCAGCTGGACTGGAACAGCACTTGAACTGTTGCTTGACAGCATTTTAACCTCAATATAGGAACAAGATAATCTGTCTAACATCTTGCTAAACATAGCCTCCAACAATATGGCAAGATGATTAGGACAAATTATTCTTGGGAATGACAACAATATTTTCCATTATAAATGGTCTTTAGTCTAGCTGTTTCCCCAAGTGGCTCTTTGTATTGCTCATATTGACATATCAAAAGTAAATGAATACATATATAACAAAACAAACAGGTTTGTTATCTCCTGACGAAGATCCCCGTGAGGAATAAACACTTTATTAATTGCATTTAAAACAATCCCGTGGGTGTGGCTATTCTCTAAGTATATATATGTATATACACCATACTCACAGGTCTTTAGTGATGAGCAATGAAATATGTTTATTGAACCAACATTTCTGTCTCAACAGAGAGCAAGAGCCAAAGTATTGTATTTGCCACCAGTGTCTCATGGGAATTACTATATAGAAACAGGGCTCACAAACAGGTGAGGAAGCTACGGGGGCTCAGAGGCAAGAGCCTGAATGTAAAGTTCCCTAACTGTGCCTCATAGTAAGCATAATTATATCAGGAACATAGGCATCTACACCCAAAAAAAACAAAACATTTAAATAAAAAGGTTATAGCTTAATAGGCTGTCAGTGCAAACATACTGCGTGGAAGAGGGGGCATTAGAAGAACACCAGATATTAACCAACATGCCATAATTATTATGAATTCCACTGGTCAGGGCAATTACTGGGCACTTTAACATACACTAAGGGGCAGATTTATCAAATTCACATGAAGGATTCGAAGTTCGATCGAATGTTTTTGAAGACCACTTTGACCAGTGCATTTTGAAAATTTAATTGAATTGAATGATTCGAATAATTTGAATAAAAGTCTATTTGAATACTCGAATATTCGACAGTTGTATAACTTCCCCTTAAAATTTTTATTCGCTAGTTTCAACCTACCGAATTGGCTTTCATTATTTTAGATCGAACCGATCGTTCGAATCGATTTTATCGTTCAATCAAATTTTCGCTATTAGATCGTTCGACCAATCAAATAGTGGTAAAATCCTTTGAATTCGATATTCGAATTCAAAGGATTTTTATTCCCTCACTATTCCCATGGTCGAATTTGAGGGTTTTTTAACCCTCAAATTCGACCCTTAGTAAATCTGCCCCTAAGAGTCACATGCAATTACAATAAGTTAAGTTAATTACAAAATTAGAAAAATCTGTGTTTTTCGAATTTTGTATTCGGTTGTACTGCCTACACAAGTTACTGCAATTTCATGTGACTCTTAGGGGCAGATTTACTAAATTCACATGTTTTTCAATTCGAATTTGACCAATAGTAAATCTGCCCCTTAGTGTATGTTAAAGTGACCAGTAATTTCTCTAACCAGTGGAATTCATAATAATTATGGCATGTTGGTTAATTTGGTGTTCTTCTAATGCCCCCTGTTACACGCAGTAGGTTTGCACTGACAGCCTATTAAGCTATAACCTTTTTATTTAAATTTTTTAGTCCCAAAGGAGGAGCACTCACACAAAAATATATCTGCCTGGGTGTTGGTAACAATGACAAGTACAGCATTCAACAGGTCTTGTGCAAACAAAAATAAAGTTTCTTTATTTTTAATTTAATAAAAATTTGTAAATTAAATGAAAAAAAAAAACAATGTATTTTTGTTTGCACAAGACCTGTTGAATGCTGTCCTTCACAGGATATATATAAACAATTAATTCACAATAGAAATTTAACAACTGCTTAAGTTACTTTATAGGGTAGCAAACCTAAAGTAATTAATGTACAATTGCATTATACCACCATGTACAATTTGCCAAAAGCCATATGGACAGGGGCGCTGCACTAATGTAGTGAGTTGAAAAATCTGCCAAAGGCGGTGTTCACCTTTGAGTTAACTTCTAATATGATGTAGAAGGTGAAATTCTGATACGATTCGCAACTGGTTTCATTATTTATTATGTGGTTTTTGAGTTATTTAGCTTTTTATTCAGCAGTTCTCCAGTTTGCAATTTATCTGGTCCAAACTTACCCTAGAAACCATGCACTGGTTTGGATTAGACACTGGAATATGAACAGGAGAGGCCTAAATTGAAAGATGAGTAATAAAAAAGTAGCAATAACAATACATTTGCAGCTTTACAGAACAATTATTTTTTAGATGGGTCGCCAACCCACTTTTGAAGGCTAGAAAGAGTCAAAAGAATAAGGCAAATAATTAAAAAAACTATAAGGGCCGGTACACACGGGCGTTTTGGACCTGCGCTCCCCTGCGTTGCGTTTGGCTGCGCTCAGCCGCAGGGGAGCGCAGGTCTAGACGCACCTAATTTTGTTCAATGAGGTTGTACCCACTAGACACGTGTAAGCGCCGAACGCAGATTCAGATGCAACATGCTGCATTTTTCCTGCGTTTGGCGCCTACATGCGTTCGTGTGAGTACAGCCCCATTGAAAATAATTGAGTGCGTCTATACCTGCCCTCCCCTGCGGCTGAACACAGCAAAACAGAACGCAGGGGAGAGCAGGTAAAAACGCCCGTGTGTAAGGGCCCTAAATAAGAACTATGAAGTTGCTTAGAATAGCCATTCTATAACATGCTAAAAGTTAAAGGAAAACTATACCCCCAAAATGCTTGAGTAACAGAACTGGCATATTACAGAATCTTATCAAACTGGTATATGTATTTAAGTAAATATTGCCCTTTTACATCTCTTGCCTTGAACCTCCATTTCATGATGGACCAGAAATACTACAACTGTAACAGGAAGAAGTGTGGAAGCGAAAAGACAGAACTCTGTTAATTGGCTCATGTGACCTAACATGTGTGGTTTGTTTGGTATGTTAGTGTGCACCGTGAATCCTACAATCTCAAGGGGGCAGCCCTTATTTTTTAAAATGGCAAAACAGGACTGCCATTGGGGGGATCAGGAGGGACTGTTGTCCAGGGTTCAGTTAAACATTGATCTAAGAGGAACCCAGGCAGGTAGTGCAAGGTTATAATCATTGTGTAACTAATGTAAAATACATAATGGGCCCATGATTTAAAAATCTGTCAGTCTATGCCACTACCCCCTCTCAACTCTCCTGTGATAACCCAGATTTGCATATGCTGAAAATAAGATGCATATGGGCAAAGTAAATTAGAAAGTACATTTCAGGGTCCTGGGTAGAAAATGGTAATTTTTACACCTGTGTCCTAGTGATAGCGGCCCAGATTAAGAGTATTATTCCTTAAACATATGGTTGTCAAACATTAAGTCATCCCTTAATGGTCACGGCTCTAGTTCCAAGAATATATAAATGAAAACATGCTTCTAAGCAACTTTGCTATATACATTCATTACATATTTTCTATTGTTTTTAAGTATGCGATCTATTTTTGCCGTGACGGCCAGAGGAAAAGACAAAGGGAAGAGACGCAGGGTGCGGATGTGGACCGACGGGGCCCAGGAGAACCACGGGCCAACCAGGTTTTTTCCCGGCATCCCGCCGGCCCAGTCAGCCCTGTTTATTGCTATTGAAAGCAGTGTTTGTATAGACCGTTGATACAATGTAAGACAAGGCAGCAGATTAACAGACCTGTCTTTGCTGACTTGTGCAACATTGTTTAAAGGGGTGGTTAAACTTTTACATAAACTTTTACTATGTTACAGAATGACTACTTCTAAGCAACTTTTGCATTGGGTTTCATTATTTATTTTTTACAGTTTTGTAATTATTCGAGTTTTTCTTCTGAATCTTTCAAGCGTCGCTGACCCCATCTAAAAAGAAAATGCTTTGTAAGGCAACAAATTTATTAGTGCTAATTTTTATTTCTCATCTTTCTAGCGAGGTTGTCTCCTATTCATATTCCAGTCTTTTATTTACATCAATGCATGGTTGCTAGGGTAAGTTGGACCTTATCTTCCAGATTGTTTATAATGCAAATTGAAGAGCTGCTGAATAACTCGCAAACCTTAAATAATAAAAAAAAATTGTGAATTGTCTCAGAACATCACTTTCAACATCATACTAAAAGTTAACTCCTTTAAACAGTAACAACCAGGAGTTAAGCAAATGCTGCGTTCAATAGCAATTGTTTTTACAAATAACTAAAGCGCTGAACATTTTTTTATAAAAACATATCGGAAAGTTGCTTAGAATTTTTTTTGAATTTTTTTTTAACTCACATGAATTTGATTTTACTCCAAATTCCATACGGGAGATGTATTTAAAAAATCTAATATGCTAAACTCAGATGAATTTTATTGACCCAAAAACTCAAATCAAGTTAGTTTCGAACTTGACCTAACTCCATTCACGTTCTTTCCATGAAACAAACTCGAATTCCAGGAAGTCTACCAACACCTCCAAATTGGTCACTGGACCTGACTTATACAGTAATTCGGAAAGTTTTAAGCGGCAAATAGTCAAATTCTTAAAGGGCCAGAGTCAGGCACGGATTTATGGAGAGGCCACCTAGGCCCGGGCGTAGGGCGGCAGGATTTTAGGGGGCCAATGCTGCCCAACCACACCCACATTGGTTCAGAAATTTAAATTTCCTGTGTGACAATTCCCATTGCTCCATCTGATGAAAATTTGAGCAAATAAAAGGGAGGGGACAGGGGCGACAGACGTCAACCGTACCAGGCGTGCCCAATATGTAAATCCAGCCCTGGCCAGAGTATGATAACTCTCAAAAATCTACTTAAAAAAATTTTAAAACCTCGAATCGTGTTTAATTCCCTAGCCGAATTTGACAGTTTTGACCATAAAATTTTTTCGAGAATTCAAAATTCTAATTTTCAGTTTCACCCTTCAAGGGTGAAAATGAAAATTTAATATAATATAAGCTTCATCATATTGAAATAAAAATACAGTCAATTAAATATTCTGTACTGTTTCTGAAATAATCAGGTTCATATTGACTATCCTTCTCACAGTATCTCTTCATTCTGTCTTGGTGCAGGAGTTGGGTGCCAGATATTGACAGTTAGATCCAGTATTTGTTACATGGGGGCACCTTTTGCCTTGAAGTTGTATTAGCAGTCACTCTATTAAAATCACCAGACATCATGTCTCTCTACATGCAGAATTTGTGCAAAAGGCAGTTATTTTGTTAGATTTTGTTTGTACTGGAATCAGTTATTTGAGTGAGCTCCAATACATCTGCTAGGAATGGAAGCCACCCTATAAGATATATTAGATCTAACTCTCAATGATTATCTGACACCCAACTGCTGCATGAAGACAGAATGAAGAGAAACAGATGCTGAGAGAGGAATAGTGAAGATAAACTTGATTATTTCAGAAATGGTACAGTATTTTCAATTTGTTGTAATTACAATTCAGTATGCTGAATCTTATAATAAATGTTCCTTTTTGTGATCGTTCCCCTTTAATAAATCTGCCCCTTAGAGTGACCCCTTCCCTGGCACGGTTACAATCTCCCACTTTGGGAAGCACTGCTTTAAACTCTTCCCTGGTAACTCCCATATGCCCTGCTGGATCCAGTTTAAGGTTGCTAGATGGCAGATGAATACAATCATTAACGCTGGCTTGATAACATCATTACAAGTAGTTACTCATCATCATGAACACGAAGGCTTGGTTCTTATGGCCCTGCCAGATCATTAGTTATAAAGCCTCATTAAACAATAATTGTTACCTGCAGTTGCTGCCCTCCCTATACATTTATCTTTCTGACAGAGTCAGAGATTTGTTTTCTTCATCACTTTTTGTATGTTTCTCATTGAAGTTGTAGCCATCAACAATACCCACCATTCTTTATATTTGGGTGCTCTATTATATACAAGCACTGATTCATTGTATTCCAAACAGTAGCTGGCCATTGCAGAGAGACACAGGCACATGCACACTCACTAGTATATTGTGTGCTAGTGGCCACAACTCAGGGCCGCCATTAGAAATCACGGGGTCCTGTACAACAACATTTTTGGGGGGCCCTGGGCCCCGCCCACCCTGACATCAAAGCCCCACCCTAGATCCCACCCACTCCACATCACTGTTAAAAGACCACACAGACATCAATGCTAAAGAAGTAACCACCCATACACACTTTATAAAAAGCTATTGATGGTCAGGGCCCCACTTACAAGTTAAAAAAAAAATTGGGACCCCAAAAGATATTAAAAAAAGCATTGGCTCCAGGGCCCCCTTTACAAGTAAAAAAAAAATTGGGGCCCCAAAAAATATATAAAAAAAAAAAATTGGTGAAAGGGCCCCCTTACAAGTTAAAGGGGTGGTTCACCTTTACGGTAACTTTTATTATGTTATAGAATGGCCAATTCTAAGCAACTTTTCAATTGGTTTTTATTATTTATTTGTTATAGTTTTATAGTTATTTGTCTTTTCGTCCGATTCTTTGCAACTTTCAAATGGGCTTCGCTGTCCCCTTCTAAAAAAACAAATGCTCTGTAAGGCTACAAATGTATTGTTATTGCTACATTTTATTGCTGATCCTTCTATTCAGACTCTCTCCTATTCACATTCCAGTCTCTTATTCAAATCAATGCATGGTTGCTAGGGTAATTTTGGGCCCTAGTTACAAGACTGCTTAAAATGCAAATTGAAGAGCTGCTGAATAAAAAGCAAAATAACTCAAAAACCCCCAGAAGTAAAAAAAAAAAAATTGCCAGGCCCCGGAATTTAAAAAAAATTGCTTGCCAGAGTTTTGTGTGTAAGGGGGGGGCTGGCCATGCGTTCACTTACTTGATTAGCTGCCCCCCTCCCTGCTTTCAGCGTGCTGCCAGCTTAATAGGACACAGCAGTGCACAGAGCTTTTCTCCTATTTAGATTATTTATACCCTCGTGGTCCTTTAAGAATAAGTCCCGGTAAAGCTGTACAGGGATTGGATAAGGGGATCCAATCCCAATGCAGATTTACAGTGACTGATTCTTAAAGGACCAATGAGGGTAGAGATAATCTAAATAGTAGAAAAGCTCCGCGCACGGAGCTGCTGTGTGCTGTTAAGCTGACATCACCCACTGCTCCCCCATACGCTTTACCCACTGATCTGCACTATTTTAGAATCTCTCTTGCTAGGTTCTTGGACCGGAGCAGCTAAGTCTGCAACACCTCCCGACGATTCTCTATTTCATTGCATTATCTACAGCGCACTTAACCATACCCTGACTAAGCTGACATCACGTTGAAAAGCGTGGTCGGGCCCCCCCCCCTTACACACAAAACCCTGCGGGCCCGGGACAACCGTACCCCCTGTGACCCCCTGATGGTGGCCATGCCACAACTTGAAACATTAAGCACATAAACCACATCAAACCCTTCTCTCTTGCTGCTTCTTATATTTGGAATGCCATTCCTGAATCTCTCCAGAGAAAATCCACCTTCAATGTCTTTAGAACGGAACTCAGACTACCTGTGGGAGCACCTGGATAACGCTTGAACTGGGAACTGGCATTTATATGAGAGTGTCACCCACTGTAACCTACAGCACTTAAAGGAGAGCTAAATCCTAAAAATGAATACCATATTTTATATACTGACCTTATTGCACCAGCCTAAAGTTTCAGCTTGTCAATAGCAGCAATGATCCAGGACTTAAAACCTGTAACAGGGGGTCACCATCTTGGAAAGTGTCTGTGACACTCAGTGGGCTCTGAGCAGCTGTTGAGAAGCTAAGCTTAGGGGTCGTCACTAAATTATCCAGTAGAAAATGAGGTTTGTCTTTAATATAAGATGCTACAGGACTGATTATTAAATGCTGATGTTAATTGCACTGGTTTCTGTGCTGTCATGTAGTATTTATCCATATTAATGACTAATCAGCCTTATACTGTGACATTTCTATTCTATGTGTACTGTATATTGTGAGTGGGTCCCTAAGCTCAGTAAGTGACAGCAGCACAGAGCATGTGAATCAGTGAATCAGCAGAAAAGAAGATGGGGAGCTACTGGGGCATCTTTGGACACAGATCTTCCCTGCTAAAGAAGAAGCAAACCTGTAAGGAAACCCCCTCATGTAGACCCCCTCACTCTTAACGTTATGGTCTGGATGAATGAGAATCTTCACAGTCATCACAAAGGTGAACAACCCCTTCATCTTTTCTTTCTTAATAGTTTTTGGATTATTTGCCTGTCTTGATTCTCTCCAGCTAAAAAAAAAAAAAGTTTTGTACAGCTATAAATGTATGGTTATTGCTACTTTGTATTACTCATCTTTCTATTTAGACCTCTCCTATTAAAATTCCATGCTCTTATTCAAATCAATGCATGGTTGCTAGGGTAACTTGGCCCCTAGCAACCAGACTGCAAACTGGAGAGCTGATGAATAAAGAGCTACATAACTCAAAACCACAAACAATAAAAAATAAAGAATCGCGTGCGCCTATTCACACGCGGCGCTGCGTTTTCCAAAGTTGCCTAGTTAGGAAATTTCAAGCGATTTTGGAAAACACAGCACCACATGTGAATAATTCTTCATTAAGCAGGGGGAGGCGGTTCGGGGAGATTAGTCGCCAGGCGATGAATCTCCCTGAATCTTCTGGTGTGGACTAGCCCTTAGGCTGAAACAAGATATAGTTATCCCTAAGTGTTACCCAAGGAGGCCTTTCCAATGGCAGTGACCTTTACACACTTTTATCCAGTGTAAAGTATATTGCTGGTGTTAAAACAGTGTAACATAATATTGTAATTACATCCTAGAGTAATATACATTTCCCCATCCCAAACATCAACGAACGTACAAGTTGCTGAACCAGTCTGTAATTTACATTCTGATGATATTTAACTAGAAGTTGAAATGATGACACAACAACGCTTATAGGTGAAGCAAAGAAATTTAATGCCTAATAATATCCATGCTAACAAAATGCATCATAATGTCAAAGTAAATTCCAACAATGGAGACATGCAAAAAGGAGGCATATCAGCAAAAAAAAAAAAAAGTTTTGAATTGCAATAAATAAACATTTTAGGCAATTTTCTGCCTTAAAAAAAAAAAAAAAAAAAAAAAAAAAAAAGCAAGAGAAAATATATTAATGGAAAAAAATGATTAAGAACATATGGAACTTAAGTAAAGTAAAAGGCTGCATGGCTACGGAATAATACAAAGGTAATACATATTAATGGCAAATTAGTACAAGACTTTTTGAATGCTCCTAGTAATTGGAGGCACTCTGTTGTAGGTTTCATACTGTATCTAATATTAAAACGTGTGCTTGGGGTGAGACAAGATGGCTTCAGGTCTATAATTGGCGCTGCCCTGCCAACTATTGCAAGACTTCCACGTGCTCAAGCAGGAACATTTTAAAACCTCTTTTATCCCCATTAGAACATGAGTTGTGCCCATTATCTTCACTACAACAGCATAAGACAGGGCTATAGTTAACTTCAAAGGCATGATGGGAACTGTAGTTTAGCAATAGCAGGGCAACAACTCTACCATAGAATGAGCACAAACATTAAGAACTACAGAGCCCTTCAGTAGTGATTACCAAAATGAGATAAAATGACAAGAGCACAAGTAAAGAAACAGAACATAAGGCCAAATTCTGTCTGATAGGCTAAACTGTTCAACCTAAATATACATAACAGAGATTACGTTTCCAGATGAAAATACTGAGATTAGGCCCATGTGTCTCTTTTTTTTTTTAAATGCTATTTAGGTGTCCTGTTTTTCTGCATGACAGTATACAAAACTGACTGTTAAGTTCTGCAAATTCCTCTTTCCAGTACAGAAGCAGAAATACAGTACATGACGGTGCCCAACTGTGGGCAGAAGTCTGTTTGTTTCACAGTATTCTTCAAGTCGTGAAACCAAACAGCTACCTTCTGGCTTTTCTTTTTGGCAATATGGTATTTACATGCATTTTGGTTACCGTACAAAGGTAAAAGTACACCACTGGGCATTTTCATAATTGCAAAGGTATGTTTTACCATGAGCTTGGTAGTAATATGAAGAATTATATTCTAGATTCTGGAATTCAGTGACCTTTATCTCGTCACTTATGGTTTTAAACATTATATTTAATAAACAGATCAAATGAAATATTTCCTAGGGTGTATAAGCTCCCCAAGTGCTTAATATTGAATGAATCAGCCAAAAGTGCAATACTACTATCTAAAGATGCTGAATCTTCTGGTGGCAGTGGTTGACTTGCTCTCCTTGTTGCATCATGGGCCAGCTCAAGCACAGTACACTTGGCCTATTGATTACAACAGAACACTTTGCAGGCAGTGGTCCTGGGAGAAAGGTGTGTGTGATCCCTTTTCCAGCTCACAGGAAAAGTCATCCGAGTAGCTTTCTACCTTGCCAGGTTCTTTGGTTCGCTACTTGGAATGCACCAATCATCTGCTTCAGTGCAGAATTTATAATGTTTCCAGGCAGACTTGTTGAAGACAGGTAACCTTTCTACAGACTCCGTTGATAGCGCCTGAGATAAATAAGTAAAGATAGTTAATGTTACAAGTCACATTACGTTTATTATACCATAACTGTATACAAGACAAAATTTAGAATACACAATATGAGTGTCAATGTCCCAGATCCTACACTAGTGACCTGTAGATATTATAGCTATATAAACAATGTTAAACATGGATTCTTTAGCATGCAGGGCTTCAGTGATCTTTAGATTGGACGGGCAGCAGAACGGATTTCTAGGAAGACATTCCAGGTATAGAGAATGTTGCACAACGCAAGGTTTCATGATCCTGCAACACATCTGCTTCTTATCAATATACCTGGCAGGCAAACGGATAGACCAGATGAAACAGGATTCTGTTTACGCTTCCCTTTCCTCAGGCTCTCAGGAATTTGCCCTTCTAGTTTATCATTATTTCCCTAATACTAGCAAAGGAAGCAGTGAATTGTCCCCAGTCAGTAAACGGAACTTCACTTATCACTGACAGGACAGGAAAACAGAGTTAAAAGTTCAATCAACTTTCTGGGTTTAAAAATATCCTTTAAAGGGGTGGTTCATCTTAAGTAAACTTTTACTATGTTAGGGTTAGGCCAGACGGGAAGATTCGGGGAGATTTGTCGCCTGGCGACTAATCGCCTCTTCTTTGGGGCGACTAATCTCCCCGAACTGCTTCCCCCTGCCTTCCAGCGGCTTTAATGAATAATTGCCTGCGCCTATTCACACATGGCGCTGGCTTTTCCAAAGTCGCTCGAAGTTGCCTCCTTAGGCAATTTCGGGAAATCGCAGCGCCGCCTGTAAATAGGCGCAGGAGATCATTCATTTAAACCGCTGGAAGGCAGGGGGAGGCGGTTCGAATCTTCCCGTCTGGCCTGAGCCTTATAGAATGGCTTTTTCTAAGCAATATTTCAAATGGCCTTCTGTTTTGCTTTTTTTTTTTTTATATAGTTTTTGAAGGATTAGGATTCTTTACAGCTTTCGAATGGGGGTCACTGACCCCATCTAAAAAACAAATGATCTGTAAGGCTATACATTTATTATTATTGCTACTTTGTATTACTCATCTTTCTATTCTATTCATA
Source organism: Xenopus borealis (assembly GCA_024363595.1). Classification (NCBI taxonomy): domain Eukaryota; kingdom Metazoa; phylum Chordata; class Amphibia; order Anura; family Pipidae; genus Xenopus; species Xenopus borealis. The sequence goes on from CM044441.1 coordinate 30,315,217, forward strand.
TGCCAGTCGCTTATTCAAATCATTGCATGGTTGCTAGGGTAAATTGGACCCTATCAACCAGATTGCCGAAATGGCAAACCGAAGAGCTGCTGGATAAAAATATAAAACAACTCAAAACCACAAACAATAAAAAATTTAAATCAATTACAAATTGTTTTAGAATACTACTCTCTACAACAAAGTTGACTCAAAGGTGAACAACCCCCTTTAACTCATAGGGCTATGGCACGGAGGGGCATGTTTACCAAGATTGGAGATAAATATCTGGAGAAATTTCTGGAGATGTTGCCCATAGCAACCAATCAGATCTTTGGTAACTTATAGGTGGCTGTTTAAATCTAATTGCTGATTGGTTGCTATGCTATGGGTAACATCTCCAGAAATCTCTCCAAATATTTATCTCCAATCTAAGTAAACATGCCCCTTTGTTTTGACTGCTAGAGAGTAATGGAAGTCAAAAGCAGGTCACCTCCTGTTGAATGTAACTGAAAGAGCAGACATAGGTTTAAAATGCGTCACAAGCCAGTTTCAGGAACAAGAACACAAGTGATTGTTACCTTTAAATAGATAACGGCATCTGTCCCGAAGCCTTCCATTGAATGCAGCATTAAGTCACCCTGGAAGTACCTGGCATAAAGTCGAGAGATGGGCAACCCATACCCAAAACCAGCCTAAAACAACAATAAAACCAGAATTAGACACTTGTATACGCAGGCAATAGCTCTGAAACACCATTTTTTAATGAAGTCTCTGTGTTAGGACATGATCTCATAATATACATGTGTATGTGTTCAAAAATTGCTCAGGAAGCCTTTGAATTTTGTCTATAAACATGGCCTCCTTGTTTGCTGGACCCTAGAATCTGCACATTCACAGGACCACCTTTTCATTATAATAATACTATCTGGCATTCAGGCCTTCTTATAAGGCAAGTATAGTGGTAGGATTGACTTTGATACAGTAAGGTTCTGTTTTGGTGCTGGTCTCCAGCAGAGCAAGTACTCCCTGTGGCTCAAAAGGAAAACATGCACCGACATGCCTGATCTACATCCATGGATATAAATTGTATTTCAAATTATGATGTAGTCACTGGAATTGGTGTCTAATCATGCAATATAAAGGCACAATGAATTTCTTACCAAAGGAGCATTCCGTGAATTATCCATCAGAGGCCTGGGTGCTGTGGAATACATGTAACTGAACAGTCGCTCAATCTTCCTCAAGGGAACGCCTCCTCCGTTGTCAGATATCTGTTGAATTGAATTTGGACACCATTTACATTGGAAGTGTCTCAACAGTCAAGGCCAGCAGTGTACAAATAAAAAGCTGCAGGTGCATGCGTGTGCGAGTTTCTTGGTAATGTAGCTACACAGAATAATCAGGAACACTAGTGTGATAAGCAGTTGGATAGGTTTTGGGGATTGCACAAGGAATGCTTTGAAACAAAGTGTAATTATAGAAGCCCCTGCTAACTGTAAAATATAGTAATACTCAAAAAGGAGGACTGCAAGTAAAAAAGGAGGTTGCAAGTCATGCTGCAAGCAAGACTATGCTTTTGTGAAGATCCAAAGTCAAACACATAGGGGGGAATTCACAAAAGTGTTGGTAAAATAAATAACCCAGAAGTGTCGGTCGACAAATTTGTAAAATGTCGTACAAACGGCAAATTCACAAAGGCAGATGTTACCATCTCTGAATGTCTCGTAAGTCCGACAATTTTCTAAAATGTTGTATATCTTTTCATCGTACAGACGACATTTTAAAAGACATTTTAAAAGACAATTTAAAAGACAATTTAAAAGACAATTTAAAAGACAATTTGACCAACGTTTTCATTTTGGAGAGCCTAATGTGTCAGAAAAATTGTCAGCAAAAAAAAAAAAAAATGAGTTTACGAATAATTCATAAAAATGTCGTGGAAAGTGGCGCAGAAAAACCACACCCACTTTTCACTACAGTATTTCAAAAGAGTCGTATATGTCAGAAAATTGTCGGGGAAATGCTCTATGAATTTGTCGTCTGTTGCTACGACATTTTAAAGACATTTTTTCCTTCCCGACACTTTTGTGAATTCCCCCCATAGTATCATATAATGTATATTATGGCGGACTACAAGTTGTATATAAAGGTTTGCTCTGCAGACTGGTCGGCTTTGTTGTTCCTTTGTATTATTAGGCTAATCACCTTGGCAAACTACTACATGTTTAGTATATTATGGCATGGCTAAGAAACATTTCAATTGGTTTTAATTATTTTTTAAAATAATGTTTAAATCATTTGCCTTCTTCTTCCAGCTTTCAAATGGGATTCACTGACGCCATCTAAAAACAAATATAAGGCTACAAATGTAGTTATTGCTACTTTTTATTATTCATCTTTTTATTGAGGCCCTCTCCTATTCATATTCCAGTCTCTTATTCAAATCCATGCATGGTTGCGAGGGGAATCTGCGATATAAATCTGGTTGCTAAGATCCAAACTGCAGAGCTGCTGTATAAAATGCTAAATACCTCAAAAACCATAAATAAAAACCAATGACAAATTTTGTCAGAATATAAATTCTCTACATCATACTAAAAGTTAACTCAAAGGTAAACAAACCCTTTAACCATTGCACTAATGTGAAGATGGAAAGCAGACTTGTCCAACAATCATTTACCTTTATAGTTAGATCTTCACTCCCTAGGACAACATTCACTTCGATAGGAGGTAGACGGGGACTAGTTTCGTGATTTTCAATTGTTGCCCGCATGGCATTCTATGGATAAAAAGAGCACAAGGATAGAAGCTCAGTATGTTATTGAATGGTTATTATATTCAGTCTGACACAGGTCATGCAAAGACCGCATTCATCTAAAACTCCTATTGCCCTTCTTTGTGCTTTACATTTCACCCTGTATCAGGTGGCAACAATTATGAATTACAGGGCTAATCTAGAACTCAGGGACACGGATATGTGGCCCTTCAGCCAACGTTGGATACCAACTACATTCAGTAACAACTAATTTATATAGTGAAACTTTTTAGCAGTTATCCAACTATAAATATCCTTGGCAATATTTATATCAATGTTTTTACTTCTGATGCCTGGGGCCCTGGCAATCAAACACTCTCCTCTTTACCCCAGTACGTGTCCTGTATTAGATGATTCTTTTAATTTCATGTCAACTTTCAATGCAAAATAAATTCAGCAACAATCTAACCTCAGTGCTGCTGTAATTTATCAGAGATAGAAAAAAACGATTTGTACCACAGATATAACAGCCAGTGCACATATAAAAGCAGGAGACTCACTATTAACTGTGCTGGCGATACATTCCTAGAAAAATCAGTACTTATTCAGGTCAAGATTATTTATAGTACAATGCCCCAGGATCTGAGTTGGCTGCTGAATATACAAGGTTCAGCTTTATCTTGCAGAATCAGAGTTTACAAATGTATTTTTGGAATTAAGGTGTTCCATCTTGGCATCAAATCCTGCCACTGATCAGTTTTATCTCTAGTGTCCCTAGAATCACCCACTAATCCCTGCCCTTCATGTAGCCTTTGATCTTAATATTCCTTTCTCACCCTATTTTATAGTGTACTGCCTATGTCCAAGCAATGAATGATGTAACAAACTGCTGCTGTGTAGCAGTATTTTTGTTTTTTTACCAAGAGTTATTAGGAATCCAATGCACCAGGTTTTTGATAATTTTACATCTAATGCTACTGCTGTCAATAAGAATTCAGAATTACCTTAAAAAGCTCAAACAGCATGTGATAGAGATGTGATGGAACATAAACTATATGAATTGGCTGGGAAGGAGCTTTGCCTGAGAATAAAAAGACAAAAGGATTTATTATTCGATAGCATACATATGCATTGCCTTCTAAACTAATCATAATTACACCTTAATTAAAAAATAACCTATTAGAACAGGTCTAAAATGTTTGAATGTGGCCTAAAAAGATGTGATCTCTCATTTTTTAATTCAGGCAATGCCTAATCCTGCCCACCAATGTAAGACAATCAACAAGTGGCTATTCTTTTAGACTTGCACCTATTGTAATACAAATACACTGGTAAAAAGCACAATCAAGTGTAGATGCTTACTTACCATTTGCCTGCTTTATTCTCAGTTCAGGAGAAGCTAAATAGTATTGCTCACAAAGCATCTTGGCAGTATCAAAAGCATCTACAATAGATCAAATAGAAACATGCATTTTATACAAAGAGTTTTGTTCAAGTCTGTTTTTAAAGGAATGTTAATTAGGATAATAAACCCCTACTGCAATCGCTCTCTGGAGCTGCCTAGAAGTCCATTCCTAAATCTTTATACATCTTCGCACAGCTCTGTTGAGCATTAGTACAAGGCTGACAGTACTTTGCATAATTACACAGAAAAATTAGATTGCTGTTAGAAGTTCTAAATTTAATAAATGGCTCTCCAATACTACATATTTGCAAGCCTGGGGCTTATTTAAAAATAAAGGCCAGTTGGTATCAAATAGTATTTATCTTAGTGATAATAGCAACAATACACCTCCAGGGGATTCTGGAGAGATGCCCATTTTATCTGCTTCTAAATAGAGAGAGAAGTAAACCTACCATGCACTACCTCAACCACATCACAGTTTGGATCAATGCTTCCAATGTGCTTTGGGTGGGCTGGGTTGGTTCCACCATCAAAAAGAAGAGCTAGAAAATAAATAAAAGAAAAGTGGTGAAATGACTTGTGAATAATTAATACATAGCTACAATCAACCTTAAGGAACATATATAAAGGTCAGTTCTTTTGTTTTAGAGTGTTACATCAGTACACATGCACATAGGAAAAAGCTTGGTTTAATATTAAGCAGGGACAGTTTATTATGAAACAATGGAAGACGGCAAAATCCTATACTGAGCTACCTCACATCACTGTATGTAGGAAACTGAACATTTTCAGACTGCACAGTCAGAAGAATTAGAGCAGAAGGGTGTCTTAGCAATATGTGGCTTGGAACCAACATGCACAGTTGTGCCAGATCAGCATGATCAGGATCCACCCTCCTGGCAACAGCAGTTTAATTCTAGGTCTAGTTAATCAGTGGTATTGAATATTTGCCAAGAACATATTCATTGATGCGTGCTGCTAAATCAAGGTGAAGCAGCTATGCAACCCACTCCATTCTAATACATCAGCAGTTCAAAGATGAACTATAATCAAATTTTGGATATTTTTTTTTTTTAAAGCAAACTACAGAGTCACTGGGTTTAATGCATTTGTTTTGCAAAGGACACATGCATAGGAGCATTTTCACATCCACAAGTTAAACTTTTGTGATTTAGAACATTCTGCTAAATCAGGGGTCTGCAACCTGCGGCTCCGGAGCCTCATGCGGCTCTTCATCCTGCTTGCTGCGGCTCGGTCATGTCATCTATACAGCCCTCGCACCTGCTTGCGGCTTCTTAAGTGTGCGACCACCATAAGCTGCTGGTTAAAGCTGTATAGAGACGTCCCAGGAGTGACAGGCAAGAGGAATATCATCCCAGTTCCTCCCTCTGCTTCCCTGGTACTAATGCTAGAATCCCTTTAAGAGCCCTGGCATATTTGAGGATGTCACCGATCCCACCCCATTGTCTTATGTCATCAATGCCAACTCCAGCCCTGATGTGAGGGAAGGCAAGAAATCCGCAGTGAGGTAAGGGCTTGGACCCCATTAGGGTGGTAGACCCCCCCTGTAGACCCCCTCCCTCTCTATAGTTACTACCTTACATTGGTGAAACTGGAGTGGTATAGGCAAATTAAGCTCATTCCTGTCCATGTGACTCAAACAACTGGTTGGGTTCCCAAGAAAATTGTCGAGAGCAACAGGGTCACTTATTACCGGCATAAATAAGAGCCTGGGGAGCATGTGCCAGAAGTTGCTGTGCCAAAAGGAACCGCACGCTAGATGCCATTCCGTGCCTAGTATGGTCAGTGTCCAACAAGGAATAGCTGCAATTTGTAGTGACTCCTGAGCTTATCACTCTCCCTCTCAAAGAAGTGGGAACCATGCAGCAGCATACTCCAAACTTTTAAAAGTTTATAAGCTGTGTTTTGCTTTGCGGCTCTAGACTATATTTTTTTTTAGTGGAAGAGGGGGCAAAATGGCTCTTTTGATAGTAAAGGTTGCTGACTCCTGTGCTAAATGTATAATGGTTACAAGGCCTGTACAAACTTACTGTGCTGGTTTATCAGCATCCGTATGGAAATGCGGCTCATGTAAAAGCGATCAAGAAAATACTGAACGTTTTGATTGGCGACAGGATCCACTCCAAATGCCTCCTTGTATTCAATAACTCCCTGAGCCATTGTAGGGACAACATCATTGTGTCTGTTCCTGATTGTCACGAGAGCCTCTGTGAAACTAAAAGCCAAGGAGAGTTGTAAGAGCTCCTTAATAGATAATAATATAAGAATATATATGATAATATATACACATTTCAAAAAGTGTCTTCACTCATACTAATATAAGATAATATATATGATAATATATACATATTTCAAAAAGGGTCTTCACTCATACTAATGTATTTATGGCATGCAAGTTATTATCCCTATAACAATTGCTATTGGGTGTTGTTCAATTAAGAAAGGTCCATAGGGGGGACAGTCAGATCCTCTACATACATTAGCTTATATACAATTCCTCACCCTATACAATCCTTATTCAGAAAGCAGCACTTACTCGAACAGCACTCTTTGGTCTTCTGGATCTTTTTCAACAAATTCTATTAGCTCCATCAAACTTTGTATGTACCTAGACACAAAGAATATTACAAACTTTATTCTTAATGTGCACAACACACTGAATACTTTTGAATAGTTACACCAACATAAAGAGGAAATAATGTAGGTAATTTAGAAGATGGATACATAATTTACTCCTTATTAGCAACCCCTGCTTTACGCTTAGTAAACGAACCACAATTGGGAAAAAAAAAAAAAGTAGTGTAAGGATCCGCCTTGAACACTGTATAACACTATTCCCCATGAAAACCCTTTTATAAATTCCAAGAGCAGAAATATTTTGGCAGATATTTAACATATTAAGAGGGATAATATACCCCTTGTTTGTGACTTGTTGAACCATTTAGCTGTTTACATGGAATAGTGTACTGTACTTGCCCAACTCTTTCTGCAAAACATTCCAAAAAATACAGTTACTAGATTACTATTTCTCTTTTACTGATTACAAGTTTAAGTTAATTATTTAAAAAGGCAGAATGTTGTGCAAATAGGCTGAATTGCACAAGTACCATCTATTATTTGTATAGCACTGACATGTTACAGAAAATTACATGATTCTTTATAATTCATATGAGAATCTAAGCACAGTCATACAATATGCACACTAGAGTTAGTTCTTCATCATCATCAGTTAATTAACCCGCTTGTAGGTTTTGGGGTATCTTTTTACAGTTATTTACAGTTTATTTTCACTTCATATGTCCATGTCAGATTTCTACTTTATTTCACTTGTAGAGAACTGTATGAATAGGGCAATGCACACATAGAGAAGAATTCTGCAGAAGGTGGGTATCATGTAAATTGGATATTTACCAGCTCTGAACTAGCTGCACGGATGGAGTCCCCAGCAATTGGTCAGGAAGTATATAGAGCTCCCTCATGATGTTGGCCAGTCTTACTGGTAGCTCTTGTCGGAGGAACGCAAAGGATGTCTTCTCACAGCCATTTGCAGAGCCTGGTTGAAAGCAAATAAAGAGGAATCAGAGCAAAGCCTACACAAGATCTATCAAATGTGCCAAATACTGAGAAGACAGATATTATACTCCAACAATCATGCATTTTGATCAGGACTCAAAAGTGCAGCATACAGATATACTTGACTTTAATCTGACATGGATAATATTTACAGGATAACGACCCTGAACTATGATCGGTCGGTCGTTGCTTGCTCGGCTGAACTGGTGGCGCTTGCGTAAATCAAATGAGCTGTAGACTTTGTGCAAGGCTGAAATCTTGATACACAGCCATCTGCTTAATATGAGCAGTAAGAAGCACCAGGCATTTTACTATTGGATTTTTTATTTGGAATTTCAGATACTTTTACCCGGACATAAGTGCAGGAGCATGCAGGGCCACAAAGATCACTAGAATCCAGGGTTTGGCTGTACTCTGCACAGAAAAGTATATGCCTTCATGCATCCCCCCTGTCTACCCCTACAAAGGTGCCGAAAGCAGGCAGCACTGTATTCATCAACTCTCTGCAATCAGTGCAGAAAACATGGCCGACTGTCCTTGTTTTTTGCTCTTTCACTCGTTCTGCACTTGATAAATGACCCCTCTTGTATTTAAAGGGATACGGTCATGGGAAAAATTGTGTTTTTTCCTAAATGCATCAGTTAATAGTGTCGCTCCAGCAGAATTCTGCATTGAAATCCATTTCTCAAAAGAGCAGATTTTTTTAATATTTCATTTTGAAATCGGACATGGGGCTAGACATATTGTCAATTTCCCAGCTGCCCCAAGTCATGTGACTTGTGCTCTGATAAACTTCAATCACTCTTTACTGCAAGTTGGAGTGATATCACCCCCTCCGTCCCACCCCCCCAACCAGCCTAACAACAGAACAATGGGAAGGTAACCAGATAACAGCTCCCCAACACAAGATAACAGCTCCCTGGTAGATCTAAGAACAGCACTCAATAGTAAACCCATGTCTCACTGCGTTCCATTCAGTTACATTATGAAGGAAAAACAACAGCCTGCCAGAAAGCAGTTCCCTCCTAAAAAGCTGGCACAAGTCACATGACCAAGGGCAGCTGGGAAATTGACAAAATGTCCAGCCCCATGTCAGAATTCAAAACTGAATATAAAAAAATCTGTTTGTTGTTTTGAGAAATGGATTACAGTGAAGAAGTCTGCTGGAGCAGCACTGTTAACTGATGCATTTTGAAAAAAAAACATGTTTTCCCGTGACAGTATCCCTTTAACCATTCCAGTGCAATTGATGAAAGGTTGTTTACTCAGTTAACTAAAGCAGAGAAAATGGCTTAAATGTGAGCAACATCTGTTGTGTTTCAGAATGGTATGCTCCTCAGAAAACTTGGAAAAATATTGGCACCGCTTCAATGAATTCCTTTTATGGATGAAGTGCGAGAGGGAAAACATGTCCAAAGAATTTCTAGGAAATATAGTAATCGGAGAACCAAAACAAGTTCTGAAAGAATATACAGAGGCAGCGAGGCAGAATCATAATAATAATGATAAACAATAGTAGCGATGCACTGTGAGCAGCTAAACAAGTACAGGTATTAGACCTGGGGCTTTCCGGATAAGGGATCTTTCTGTAATTTGGATCTTCATACCTCAAGTTTACTTAATCATGTAAATATTAGATAACCCCAATAGGCTTGTTTTGATTAATCATATCTTGGTTTGGATCAAGTATAAGGTTCTGTATTATTATTACAGAGAAAAGGGAAATTATCTTTCAAAATTTGGATTATTTGGAAAAAATGTCTATGGCAGATGGCCTTTCCGTAATTCAGAGCTTTCTTAATAATGGGCTGCTGGATAACAGGCCCAATAGCTGTACATCAACTCAACCCATGTAATACAACTGCATGAGTCTAAATCAATGGGCGACTACCAGTACCAAAAACCTATTTAGGGTAAAAACCATTCACTGTGCTTGATATTTTTTGGACCAGTGACTAATGAATAATATAACTAGTGAATAACATGCGGCTATTTTTCAAGTGTTAAGGGAGGATACGGACTAAAGAATTGACTTTCAAGGGGAACTTGAATCGTAAAAAAGTTAGTCTTCTGCAAAGCCCTACACTGTTCAAATGCAGCCAAACATCTAAATATCCAGAGCTGTGGCTATATACTTCTAAATCCCTTTTACATGCTGCAGACATATGCTTAAAGTCATACTCATTCCTATCAGTGGTGGCAGTATCGCTTTAAAATGTGAACTTGTTTACTTGGTGAGGAGGAAAAAAAAAAAACCTGAAAGTAGAGGGTTACGTTGGAAAAGCTAAAAACACTTTCCCAGAGATAACACACTGAGACAACTGCACATTTCCACCTTTGCTCTACAGCAACAAATTACACTACAACAAACAATAGGTCACACAAATAATGCTCCTTGCAAATATAAAGAGTGAATGATTATTTGTTATAGACATCATAATTAAAGGGGTGCAAGCCGAGTCTTTTTCTAGTTAGATTAACTTGAATAAACCATATATTTGTTTATACAGATCAGAGCAAAATGAAATATACACTTTATTTTATTTCCTGTGATCCCCAACCAGTAGCTCATGAGCAACATGTTGCGCTCCATGTCCTCAAAGCAGGTGTTTATTTTTAAATTCCAGGCTTGGAAGCAAGTTTTAATTGCATAAAAATGAAGTATAGTGCCAAGAAGAGTCTCCTGTAGGCTGTCAGTCCACATAGGGGTTACCAAATAATCAATTACACCACTTATTTGACACCCCAAGGGATTTTTTTCATGCTTGTGTTGCTCCCCAACTCTTTTTACATTAGAATGTGGCTCACGGTTAAAAAAAGGAGCCCTGGGTTAAGGAGAAAGCTTGACCCAGCATTTAAAGGTGCTCAGATCTTTAGAATACATGTTTGTGCTTATGTGCTTAATATTGGAAGGATAGCCATGTTCCAAAAATTTGAAAAATAACTAACGTAAGTGATGGGCTTTGGAGCAAGTTCTTGAATTGAAGAGCTTGGGAATATTCAATACTATAATGAATCATGGATTCCATGTGTGAAGGGAACTGCTGGCCATGTCGATAACTTCAGGCTGTACATCTATTAATACACAAGTGCAATTTCAGACATGAATGAAAGGGATCTAAATATAAATCTGATCTGGCTGCGTGCTTTCTAGGTTATGGTGCCGACTACTTTATTGCTGCAAGAATATGATCTACTCAAGAATATTTGGACTTTGAATCAGTGCACCTTAATAGTAGAGAGACATAATCAACATGTTTCTGTTTATAGAGAACCCAAGGAGCTGAAGGATATCCAAGTGGCAATGCCATTCAGAATGCATGGAATATGCAAAGATTCCAAAGAAAGTACAACGTTCTTCTCTTTTTCATTAATGGAACAGAAGGAATATACTGAATAAACTGAACCTCTGGATTTCCTTACCAAAGTCTAGGAACTGTTTCATGGAAAGTGGGGAAGGGGAGAAGCGGCTGAACCTCTCAATCTGTTTTGGTGCATTTGCCAAGGCAGCGTTTTTCAGCAGGAACCGGGCAAACTTCATGTTGACTAGGAGGTGACTTCAACTGTAAGGGAAAGCAGACCATATCAGAAGAATAAGAGATGGTACATAGGCCCAGTCTGAAATGGGAAGCTAGGGTATTTAGCCAGGGACAATGCTGTATATTCTCTGACTGTGCTACAGTGTGATATGCAGAGTCCTACAAACATGGTAGTCTCCAGAGGTCAGCAGCACACAGCTATAAAGTACAGTGCCATAAAGCAGTACAGTCTGCAGGTAGGATACAGTACAATAGACCTCTCTAGGACAGAACTGTACACTTCATGTGAAACAATGTGGCCCTCTGTGAGATTTTGTTTTTCAGCTCCACTGACTTCTTTACATCACATCATCATTCTATTGTCTTGCTCCAAACATGTAGTTTAGTGGATAATCAGCCCACTGCACAGTAAAAGATGGGCAGTAATGCTTTGTGATATTGTGCTGTAATGCAGGACAGCCTCTAGGGCACAGTTTTGTACAGCAGGGCATGTTCTCTATGGCACTTCTCAGCAGGGCAGTTTGTAGGGAACTCTGCTTTACAGCAGGCAAGCCTATATGCTATAGGGCACATGCTGTCCAGTAGGGAAAACTCAGTCCATGCTGTCCAGTAGGAAAAACTCTTGGTCACATGCTGTCCAGTAGGGTACAATTTAGGGCATGTGCTGTCCAGCAGGACACACACTTTATCACATGCTGTCCAGTAGGGCACATGCTGCCCAGTAGGGCAACCATTAGGGGCACATGCTGCCCAGTAGGGCAACCATTAGGGGCACATGCTGCCCAGCAGGGCAACCATTAGGGGCACATGCTGCCCAGCAGGGCAACCATTAGGGGCACATGCTGCCCAGCAGGGCAAATTCTAGGGAGCAGTGCTGATAAGTAGAGTAAACTGTGGGCTAGGGCAAATGCTTCCCAGTAGGACAACTTCTAGGGCACAGTGATGGGTTTAGTAAATGGCAGGAGGGTGCATAACAAATGATGCTAATAGAAGAGTTAATATAAGGGTTAATAGAAGGGAAATATAAGGGTTAATAGAAGGGCTAATATAAGGGTTCATATAAGGACCAGAAGCACAGAGTTCCTGGGTGGAAAGTATAATAACAAGCAGTGTAGCAGGTCGGACACACAGGGACTGTACAATACGTGAGCACTGAGCAGACAGACAAACAAACACAAACATACGGTCTGTACCTTCTGAGTCGGGGGGGGGGGGGGGGGGGGGGGGGGGGTCAGGCTGCTCGCAGGTCCGGCAGTAGGCTGTGGTGCAGTTCTTATTGCTGTGAGTAAAGGAAGGACAGGAGTCAGGATGTTGTTGGAAAACAAGCTTCAGCAGGGGCTGCACTTTCCTTCCTCCGTTGAGGGGTTCACTGAAATGAATGGTGTGCAAGTCCTTGTGGCGGCTGTCGCACACGCTGCCGTCTCTGGCCTGAGTGACGTTTATTTCACAATGGAATGTCCGATTCCTTCTCTTTAGATCCTGTGCATACTTTCTCGTTCTCCAGCTGTTTACCTCTACCCCGGCCGGGTTTGTCGCTTATGTTACTAGTAAAGGGGTGGGAGCAGGGCGAGAAAACTCTGCCTCTCATTGCAGGGATGGGAGTGACTGGCGTCTCCCTCCTCTAATTAAAATCCAGCAGGCTGTGGAGGGGCGGGGTGAGGTTAGCGTTGCTGTGTCAGACTGCTGGCTAAAGGAACAAACAAGTAGTTATGTTGGGAGAAGGGGGGGGGTTAGATGTTGCCAGGCACATTTTTGGCAGCGAGTAGGGGATTGGGTCCTTTGCGAAGTTTAGCAGCAGCAGCATGTGGGAGCTGGTGAGGATGGTGACAGGGTGGGCGTGTGCTGTGTGAGGCAAGTGTGCAATCGTGTGCTTTCTTCCTAGGCAAGTGTGCTGGAGTAATTAAAATGGAATTTGCATGTAACCAGCTGTTATTCAAGTGCAATTGTATAGTCTGGGTACAGTCTCCCCGGGCTGCTGCTGCCTGTTTCCCACAAAAGAAAGCAATAAGCAGAGGATCTACTGTCTGCAAATACAAGCTGCTCTTTTGTTAAAATGTAATCTATAATTATAACATTCAATATAATAATTCGACGTGGGTAATCACGTTCCTGTATGGCAGATCTCTCTGGATAATGGGATGATGGTGCTGCCACCCTTTGCATAGGCTGCAGCTGACTGAGAAACAAACCCCAAAACAACAGCTGTTGTCTGTAGTGCTACCCAATCCTCACTGCTTTTTGTAGTGTTGGGTGTCTGCTCAGGTCTGATCCATACTTCCAAAAATATTTCAGCAGCACTCCTGATATAGTGAAAATTCAATTTATTTGTGCAACAGGTGAAGCAACGTTTCAGGCTTAGCCAGCCCTTTATGAAGCTTTATCAGGCCTGAAACTTTACTTCACCTATTGCACAAATAAATTTGAATGAATGAATTTTCACTATGTCGGCGTGCTGCCGAAATATGTTTGAAAGTTCCACTTACCATGAGCCCCTGTAGAACAATACTAATGACAATGAAGCAAAATAAGGCACAGAGACATGCCTGGGCAACACCTCTCCAATTGTTTCTGGTCTGGCCTCATTTTATTTCCCAGATTCCTATGGTTTATTTAGCCCAGGGGTTATATTAACATGTATTTCTGTAGCACCAACATATTTTGTAGCACTTTTCAACGTTGTTTTTTACTTGTGCCCCATGTTCGGATGTAAAAAAAATCAGGGAGTAGATAGAAGAGGCTCTGACAGTACACCTGGTTTTTATGCAACACTTGCCTCCAAACCATTAAAATAGGGTTTAGCCCAAGGAGAGGAAAAACACAGCAAAATGTATTGTGTAAAGTGCAAAAAAGGCCTCCTGATGCCGCTCTCTGCACCAAACAGGGTTGGAACTAGGGGTAGGCAGAGTATTGGCAGCTGCCTAGGGTACAAAGATTTGGGGGTGCTGGGCAGATGTCTCTTCTACCTACCCTGAGGCCAGTGATCCCCAACCAGTATCTTGTGAGCAACATGTTGCTCTCCAACCCTTTGAATGTTGCTCCCAGTGGACTTAAAGCAGGTGCTTATTTTTGAATTCCAGGCTTGGAGGCAATTTTCGTTGCATAAATACCAGGTGCACTGCCAAACAGATCCTCAATGTAGGTTGACAATCCACATAGGGGCTAGCAAATGGCCAATCACAGCACTTATTTGGCACTCCAAGAACATTTTTCATGCTAGCGTTGCTCCCCAACTCCTTTTACTTCTGAATGTTGCTCACGGGTTCAAAAGGTTGGGGATCCCTGCCCTAGACCATACTCATCTGCTTGTTGGCTATGTGACTCTCATGTGGGTGCAACATGATGTGGGGGTGAGCTAGCCGGAAGGGTTGCTTAGGGTGCCTGGTTGCCTGCCTCTGGCACCAAGCATGAGATTTTGACCCATGTGCCATTTAAAGCCTTAGAAGCAGTGCATCAATTACACATTTTTGTATGTCCTCCAGTCTCCAGATAAATGAATACTTCTGGGTAAAGAAAACAAAAACCAAGTCTGCTGTATGTTTTTCTGCAGCTTTTGCAAATGATCTAACGTGTCACCTGAATTTCTATCGTAGAGCCATTTAGGTTGACTGATAAAGGCAGATGTCTGGAGTGTTCCTCCCCCGCCTTATTCATTTGCTATTGTTCTTGCCATCCCCACCGACAGATGACAAATCCTTGGTTTCAGGAGTCATTATGAGATAGCAGATACTGGGACACGGCAAGCTTCACATTCCCATCAATGGAAACTTCCCTCATCATTACATGTAGGGTTTCACAAACGTTACTCTTTTTTAATAATGTCACACTAGGCATTTTCTCCACCTATAGAAAAACACCAATTCCATCTGATATTGCCCTGATACCCCTCTGCTGGTTGTTTTGTACTTATAATCACAGTCAGTAATCCTATTATTACACCCAACCTGCAAGTTTACGTTCTTAGGACCATATGTCACACAGTACACAGTTTTGCTGCTGCTTTGTGGAATATTGGTTGTTTATGATGGACTACTTCTGTTGGGGGATTTAAGGGGTGGTTCACCCTTAGGCTGGTGGCACTCCCAGCAACAAATCTTCTTTTCTTCGGGTGATTAATCCCCCAAATGCCTTCCCGCAGGCAAGAATTCAAATCGCCGGCGGGATGGCATATGTAGAGCTTTGTTTTCCTAAGTCGCCACACGAGGAAACTTCGGGCAACTTTGGAAAACGAGGCGATACATATGCCATTCTGCCAACGATTCGTATTCTTGCTGGCAGGAAGGCATTTCGGGGAGATTAGTTGCCCGATGAGAGATTTGTCACTGGGTGACTAATCTCCCCCGAATCTTCACGAGTGCCACCAGCCTTAAGGTGGCCATAGACGCACAGATAATATTGTACGAAACACAGTTTCATTATATTTTTATTACTTTAAAACACTTTTAGGCAGCTGAGGCTTAGATAGCTAAATGCTTTGATTGCCCCTGGATACTGTTTGCTTTAGTTCAGAGAGGAGTGAGATAAAAGAAGGGATAATGAGACTAAAGACAGATTGAAATGAATATTCACTGTGTAAACAAAACACAATAATTATGGTTTCTGCTCTGATTCCAAATCACCAATAGAGAACTAAAAGAGACTTGAGAGTTAATGAAACAATGGTGGGCTCACTGGAGTGCAAATCCTTCCAGAAACTAACGTTGCAAGTAAGCAAATAGTTTGGCCCAGATGGCGTACATCGTAGAATTGTAATGGAACTTGTTCATGAACTAGCTGTACTTCTTTATGTACTGTAGCTTGAGTCAGTGTCCCGGGCTGGAGGGCTCTGATGCAATAGTACCTTAGAATGTCGTGAAAGGAAACCGGAGATCTGTGAGGCTATCATCAGCAGCAGCAGAGCAATGAATGATGATGTTGTGAAGGAGAAAATACACAGTCAGTGTTTAATACTGCAACAGAATTGTTTTCTGCATAAAGACTCTTTGATTCTTTGGAAAAAAGGGGATAGGATCGGATTGTTGGCTTATACGGTGAATATGTTATTGTTCGTAGGCAATGTCGATCAATAGATTTAGTCTAGTTATAGTCAGGTGATCCCACTGGTGTATAATAAAAGGGCAACCAAATTTGGGAGTTTTACTTTGAAAGCAGCAAGCAAGTTGCAGGTAAAACTTAGTCCCCTTGTAAAATGTATAATGAAGCAATATAGCTATTAATGAATCAGATGCAATTTGAGAATAGGACTGGCCAGATATAGGATGACTTTGATGTTGTTGGCCAGCTTAAATATATTGCAATATATGGACAAACAATCCCTGTTTTGTTTAAAGGGTAAGGCATTTTTTAGTAGCTGTATGCACAAAATGTCTTAGGGCTCTTCCAGACGAAGAGATTGCAGGGAGATTTGTAGCCTGCTACAAAGCGCCGCGTGTTTGGGGCAACAAATCTCTCTGAATCTCTTCCCCCAGTCTTGCGCCCGCTAAAGTCAAAGTCGCGTGCGCCTATTCACACGCGGCGCGGTGCTTTTGCAAATCGCTTGCAAATGCATTTTTGCGAGATTTTCAAGAAGGCAATTCGGGGAGATTGTCGCCTCGCAGAATCGCCAGGCGACAGAAACTCCCCGAATCTCCCTGTCTGCACCAGCCCTAAATCTCCCTGAATCTGCCCTTAGGGAGGTGGCACATGCTGCTGTTTGGGGAGATTAGTCACCCAGCGACAAATCTCCTCTTCTTCGGGCGACTAATCTCCCCGAAATGCCTTCCTTCCGGCTAGAATGTAAATCAAAGTGCTACATTCTAGCCGGCAGGGAGGGCTGGTCGTACCAAGTGCGGGGCCCAATTGGAACCATTTTGTCTGTCGCAGGGTCACAGAGCTGGATGGGCAAATAGTGGCTGCTTTCCCCTCTGCCCAAGTGACAGCTGCCAGTTGGGGATGGGGGCAGGCTGGGCAACTGGGAGAAAATGTCCTCTCACTTTTTTTAATCTATGGGCACTTAAAGAACAAGTAAACGTTTTTTTTTTCTATCTGTAAATTTGCTCTAAACAGCCCCCCAGATTAATGTACCTTAGTCCCTGCTGCAAGTCTGCTCTGGTTTCTGTGTTATCAGCAGCTTGTTTCCCCTTCTTCCTGGTGCAGAGTTAAGCCCAGCCCCTTAGTTTACTGAGCTGACCTTATCTCTGTGACTAGTCCTGGAGATCATTTGCATACTGTGACAGAGCAGAGACCAGAGAGGAAGGGGAGCCAGTGTGTGCAGCACCAGCAGCTTTTTTTTTTCTCCTCATGTGCACTCTCTGCTCCTTCTGGGTCATTCCATATCACAGCAGCACTGAGAGGAATATTTCTCTGACACTGCTGTTGTACTGTAGGTAAAGTAACAGCCCTTTCTCAATTTATAACACATTTTATAATGCTATTGATTGCTATGCCTGATATTCTGCCTGGTTATGTAAAGAATAAAGCTGATTTTTTACTGAGTTTGATTAACTCATTCATGTGTCCCTTTACTGATCAATTTATGTACAAAGCTATTTGATTTTTTCTTTTTCCATTTCTGCATACTGACATAGATTAACTATTGGGGTTGTGCAAGTGATTGTTGATGAGGCTGGGGGAGCTGATTTATTATCAGTTAGAATGGCAAGTGGGGATTTTATTTAGAATCAGAAAGGCAGCCTGTTCTGGGAGTTGTTCATTACAGTAAATGTTCAGAGCCTTATGCAAGAAATGTTTGTGATGCTGGGTGAAACTAGCTTACTAATGCACACACTGGCTCCCTCTTCCTCTCTATTCCTCTCTATTGTGGAACAGCAGCAAATGGACAGCTCAGTAAACTAAGGGGCGGGGCTTCACTCTGCACCAGGAAGAAGGGGAAACAAGCTGCTGATAACACAGAAACCAGAGCAGACTTGCAGCAGGGACTAAGGTACATTAATCTGGGGGGCTGTTTAGAGCAAATTTACAGATAGAGAAAGAAAAACATTTACTTTTCCTTTAAAAAAAGTGCAAATTTTGTTTACCACTGTAAACTGTGTTGGTGCAGCACCATGGATTATATATACAACATTAATGCATTTTACTTGGGTTTGGGGCGGGCTGGTTGAATTGGGTTTGGGGGTGGCCTGGGCCGATCAGGTCTGAGGGGACTGGGCCAATCTGGATTAGGGGTAGTCTGGGCTACTGGGGGATTAAGGGAATAGGAATCAGAGCTCACACTGGAGCAGGGCCCCCATAAGAGCGGGGCCCAATTGTGCCAAATTGGTCCAATGTGCTTAAGACCGGCACTGCCTGCGGGATAGCACTCGGATCGATTCGTTTTCCGAAGTCACCTGAATTTTCACTTTGATTTATATTCTAGCCAGCGGAAAGGCATTTCGGGGAGATTAGTCGCCTGAAGAAGAGGAGATTTGGTGCTGGGTGACTAATCTCCCCAAATAGCAGCGTGTGCCACCACCCTTAATGAAACAGATCTCAGAGATTTATATCTTTTGAAACCTGCAAATCAACATCAGTAAATGAACTGCTAGAACATGCTGGTGTCAGACTATGTATTTATTTATGAGCATGGAAATGATGCCTAATTAACATACATGCAGGTCAGAACACGGCACCTGTGGGAACAATCGGCAGTAAGAGGAATAAGAATAGAAATAACATTTCTGTGACAGAATTCTTGGCACATTGACATTAAATGATAATCATACAAATAGGGGCAAATTTACTATTTTTCACATAAAATCCTACAAATCTATTCGAAATTCGATAAGCATTCGACTTAGGCTATCTTTTTGCTAGATATTCGATTCCTCGATGAAATCGTACGATCGGATACCGATTGTTAGATTTCACAAAAAAATAGTACTTTTGCCTTCGAGCCTCCATAAAATTTGTACAATTCGACCGATCAAGGCGTTCGATCGTACGAATGGTATTCGAGCAGGTCTTAGCAAAAGAAGCCTATGGGGGGGTTCCCATAGGCTTCTACTGGTATTCGGTAGGTTCAATCTGGCGACGTAGGCATTCGAAGAATTTTTAAATTTTGATTCCTTCGATCATTGAATGATCGAATTATCAAATACCCGATCATTCGATCTATTCGATAATTCGGTATTCGATGATCGAAGAGGCCACATTTGCATATTTGAATATCCGAAAAAATTGTACAATCGGTATTCAAATGAATTCGATTGAACCTCGAATCCTTCACACGAATTTTGTAAATTTGCCCCATAAAGTGGAGACAAACCCATGAATTTGCCAATTCAGCCATTTGTTTTCTTCATATGAACAAGTAGATTTGACATGAGCACACATTTTGGCAAAGGAATCCTTAGGTAATAGTGGTGGATGCTAATAAATACAATTATTAATACATACATATTACATACTATGATGGACATCCTAACATAAATATTTTTTTTTTCCAATTTGTATGTGCCATCAAAGTGTGCTATCAGTAATATGCCTTATCTTTGTTAGTGTTGATATTTAATACCTATAGAACATATGTTGTACTTGCGCCCAGTGTTTCATTCTGGGCTGGGTGAGCATCATGGTTAGTGACTGTAAGCAAAACCTTTGTACCTGTTTATACACATTTCGTTGGACATTGGCCTTCCACTTTTTGAGGTAATGCTGTTAGCTTTATTATCCCAAGTGATCCCGGTATCATACGGGAAAAAACTGATTTATTGCCTTTGCAGTTTGCTGTTATTTGCTATAATTCTCACTTGGAATCTCCTATAGTCTGCTAGCATAAAAACGTTTAGAACTGCAGCAAACCAGCGAAACAGGGTTGTCCCATGGTAAATAACAGTTTATAAAGTCAGGACAAAGACTCTAAGATTCTAAGGGGCCCGTTTACTAAAGCGGTGTAAAAAATATGCACACAAAATATAGGCAAATTTTTCACTGAATATGTTTTCGCCAGTTTACTAACCTGCGGTAAATATAAATTTCCGAATTTTCTTGCGCAAGAATATGTAGTCGCCAGTTATCACATTCACTGAAAATAATGCAACGTACATATTAACACACAGTTTACTAAACAGTGAAATGTGCAAAAGACAAAATTTGTACAAAAACTATGTAGTGCCGTAAAAGTATTTTTTTCGCAAGACAATTCTCATGGGGCAGGAAATATCCCATAATACTTTTTTTACCCATCATTCTGTGCTGTAGCCATTGCTGACAGAAGAGAGATCTGTAGCCATTGCTGACAGAAGAGAGATCTGTAGCCATTGCTGACAGAAGAGAGATCTGTAGCCATTGCTGACAGAAGAGAGATCTGTAGCCATTGCTGACAGAAGAGAGATCTGTAGCTATTGCTGATAGGATGTTTTGGCGTCTGCCTCTACCTGCTGCAACGGCAGACGTTTCAGCTCAGAGGTGTATTATTGGCAGCTTTTGGCAGGGGTTTTGGTTTCAATGTGATTGGCTACATTAAACTGTGCATTTACTGTATATGATGCAAAGAGAAACTGGTATGATTTCTTGTTCATATGATTCTATTGGCAGGAGGGTTTGTGACTGGGTGGATGAAGTATGGGTTTATATGATGCATACATGTTTGATTGGTGTTACTCTGGTAATGTTGTTATGAGTTTTGAAGATGCATTTCTGGCCATAAATGTCACAGTAAAAATTTCCATAATAACCTCCATAAAACAAGGCTATTTTATAGCATAAATATTCGCAAACTTAATTTGTCGCCAGAAAATTCGCAGCTCACTAAAATTACAGCTAACATAAGCTGGTTCATTAATATAGCTACCGCAAGTGATCGCAATGACTTCTGAGCGCATCACTGTTTAGTAAACATAGTCGCTGCAGTAGGGTTGCCACCTTTCCCTGTGGCTGTAGCCGGACAGGGGGGCGGGCCCGTGACGTCAGTAGGCGGAGCTATTCAAGCTAATCCCGCCCAGTTTACCTTATTTGGAAAACCGGGCAGGAAGCATTGACCCGGGCAGCCCTTCAAAATACCGGGCTGTCCAGGTCAAAACCGGACAGGTGGCAATCCTACTCTGCAGATCTGAAAAATATTTGCAGAGATCACATTTGGAAACTTATAGTCAAATTTACTGCGCTTTAGTAAACGGACCCCTAAGTGCTGGCATTTCAAGAACAGAGGCCCAAACATCTCCCTAGTTGCCTTATATGAAAGGGGAATTCAACCCCCCCAGGCGCTAACCCCTCCTCCCTACCTCCCTGTAGGCCCTCCTCTAGGGTTGCCACCTTTTAAAAATATCCTTACCGGCCGGCAGGGGGGCGGGGCGTGACGTCAAAGGGGCGGGGCATGACGTCAAAGGGGGCGGAGCCACGTGTGCGATCGGGCTGAAGAGCGAGAAAGGTAAGTTTTTCATTTGATTTCAGGCAAGGCAAGGGCCATTTTAAGGGGTATTACAAATTTACCGGCAGCTACATTGCCGGTAAATTTGTAATACCGGCCCCGGCCTTGGCTGGTGTCTTACCGGCTAGGCCGGTAAAATACCGGCCGGGTGGCAACCCTACCCTCCTCCCGCCCCGGCCTACCTCTCCTGGGCTATTGCCCCTAAGTCGCTACTTAGGAGCAATACCAGTGAAGTTCACAGGGGCCATATTGTCTTCCAACCACTTCTTCCTGGATCCGGCGGCAAGGGCCAAATGACAACTCATATGATTCAGAGAAGGTACATTACATGAAAGCAATTTTCCATTTTTGAACATTCAAATCAAATGGTTTAAATGATTTTGCACAAAATCCTTACAATTCCTAGGACTTAGAAAAAATTTCAGGACAGGTTCTAGGAGGTACCCCAATTCTGCAGCTTTAAGGTGATGAAGTGTCGAATTCGAAGGATTTTAAAGGGCCAGTACTTCGAAAATTTGACTAGACAAATGTTTTCAATTCAAATCACATTTTGGTCTATTCGATAGAAAAAGTATCCCAAAATTACGACGAAATTCAAATTTTTTCAATTCGAATTGTATTTGAATTTTCACTTCGACCCTTAGTGCCTTGTTTTCCTAAACCCTGCCTGATCCACCAAAACAAGTGTCCATTACATCCCACTGGCTGTTACTATCCTAGCCTCTGTGATCACATTACCTATATTTTCTGTCACTTCTCTGCTGAGACAGGAGCATATGTTCTCTAACACACTGACCCAGCAACATTGTCAGTATTGCTCCTAAATACAGTGAAATCTGTGTGTTTCCACCCATTTACCAAAGAACTCGTGCTATACCAGGGGTGCCCAAAAATTAGATGGGGATCTACCAGTAGACCTTTAGCTGGGGGATCAGTAGATCTCAAGACACTGTTAAAAACAGCTTGTCTTCATCACCCTCCTGTTTCATGATTTTTTATTCAGATATTTATTATATTAAAGTTACATAAGAAACAGTGGTTTGCTAAATATAGCAATATAGATATTCCTATAAATACATATTTAAGTAATATTTTCCATGGAACAGAATGTTACAATGGTTTTATGGATGTAGATCATAATGGGACAACATCACTAAAAGTAGACCTTGCATTAGTAAAGTATGTCCCCCCCCCAGCAGTCTTACAACAGAACAATGGGAAGGTATCCAGATAACAGCTCCCTAACACAAGATAACAGCTGCCTGGTAGATCTAAGAACAACACTCAGTAGTAAAAACTCATGTCCCACTATGACTCCTTCAGTTACATTGAGAAGGCAAAACAGCCTGCCAGAAAGCAGTTCCCTCCTAAAGTGCTGGCACAAGTCACATGACCAGGTGCAGCTGGGAAATTGACAAAATGTCTAGCCCCATGTCAGATTTCTAAACTGAATATAAAACAATCTGGTTGCTCTTTTGAGGCATGAATTTCAGTGCAGAAGTCTGTTGGAGTAGCACTATTAACTGATGTGTTTTGAAAAAAATGTTTTCCCATGACAGTATACCTTTAAGGAAGCCATAAACGTTACAATTACAATCTTTCCTGGAAAATATATTTCCAAGAAAGATTGTTCATTTCAATACACTCACGTAGAGATTAGTCAGCTATACAGGTAGAAACAATAGAATTCTACCTGTATCTGATGATTCCGCACTAACCGTGGCCGTTGTTTTGGTGCCTTCAAAGGCACCTGATCAAAAATCTCCAGCCAGGCCGATTTACAAGCCGATCGACATCTAAGTCTTCTGCTGATATCGGTTGGCTCTCCTACCATACACGGACCAAATATTGTATAAAAATGTATTTTGTGAAGATTATTGGCCGCCTTAAGGCATAAGACTGAGAAAGGGTGTTGGAAACAGGCCAGGGAGGGTGTTACATTATGAAGTAAATGGGGGAGTATGTGTAGAAATCCCAAAGTATAGGTGAGTTTAAAGAAATTTATTGCAGCATAGTGCATACATGTCCTTTCAGTATGTGCTAGTGATGCTTATTTATACTTTTGTTGTTCCTGATGGGAACAGATTTAGCCAGAGGCGTGTGCATGTTATCTTCTCTGTCTAATAGAAAACACAGTACAAACAAGAGAGAGCTGAATGATCACTATGCAGCTGATTTACGCCAGGAGGCTAAGCAGAATAACTTGCTCCACCGTGTCCATCTCTCCTCTCTTCATCCAAAGGGATTTCCAGGAACTGGAGAAGACATTCACACAGACTCTCCACTGGTAAACAGAAAGAACAGAAAAGACCACCAACATCCTCTCTTTTAAAGCATAAATTATGGCAAAGCCAGTTTGAATGTCTCATGGCTAGTAAGCGTAGTAAATAGGTTGTGAAATCCCCTTACTTTCATTTCATCATAACGATTAACTCACATATTTTTAGGGAGTGAGAACTGAAGGGAAATTATATATCCACACATGATGGACTTCTGCTCATTATTTACTTTTTAGGGAACTTTTCCTGTCTTCTCAAATAAAAGAGCATGATCGTTTCCTAGGTGTGGTGCAGGCTTTTACTGATATCCTTACGACTTTGCCAGTTAGGTCACTTGATATGGTGAAAGTAGGACAAAGGTTAGTGTTTGTCTACAATATAAATAGCAAAAACAGGAGGTTCTGCAGGCTAAGCACTTTCCTAATAGCTCTGTTTTTAACAGAGACAGATAACCTGTTATTTAATAAATGGCTTTCGAGAAATAGGTTTTCACATTATCCTACACAATATAAATGTATATATAATATAATATATATAAATAATATAATATAAATGGAAAATATGAGTACAATTGTACATGATCAACATTAATTTGAAATAAAAATATATAACTTATGAGGGCAAATTTATCAAGGGTCGACTTGGAAATTCGAATTTTTTTAAAACAAAATTTTGGTCAAAACTGTCAAATTAGACTAGGGAGTTATTCAAATTGGAGTTTTTTTTTTTTTTTAAAGATTCAAATTTGATTTCAAGATTTATCATATACTCTTCCTATCCCCACATTCCTGACAATGGTGGGTGATTACCCTACTGTGCTACCTCAAAAGCCCACCCACCCCTTATATCACGACTCCTCAACCTTTTTGTTTATCCGTGAGCCACATCCAAATGTTAAAACAATTAAAGAGCAACAAAAGTATGCAAAAAGTAAATGGAGTTGCGAGATATGAGCTGTGATTGGCTTTTGGCATTCAGTATGTGGACAGGAAGCCTACAGGAGGCTGTTTGGCAGTACATCCAACCTTTTTTTTACCAGTGAACAACATTCAAATGTAAAAGAGCTGGGGTGTAGTGATGGTTGAATCTGACCAAAATGCATTGAAGTCTATGGGCAACAATTCACTCATTTGAGTCTATGGGTGTAATTTTTGCGACGAAACTTGCCGAATAATTTCACTTGTCACTACTGGGGAGCAATGCAATTTTGGAAAATGTTCCTGGGTGATGCAAAATAAGTCCTATGCTTGCCATTTGGAAGCCCCTATCAGCCTACATGCAACCAATTATACAACCAAAACTTGACTCCAAGCCTGGAATTCAAAATAAGCACCTGCTTTGAGGCCACTGGGAGCAACATCCAAGATGTGGGCAAGCAACATATTGCTCAAGAGCCACTAGTTGGGGACCACTACACTCTCCCTATCTACAGTTTTTATATCAGATATGACTGGCTCCGATCCCAGAAATCTTATGGTTCTGAAGGTTTAAGTTGTTTAATGCATTTTATTCGAGGACACTGCTGCCCTACTACCAGACACATGGGTTCAGGGCCGCCATCAGGTGGGACAGGGGGGGACAAGTGTCCCCAGCCCCGGGGCTGAAGGGGGGCCCGGCAGTGTTGCCCTTCTCCAAGAGCCCCCCTTACGAGCGCCGCAGAAGCTGTCCTGTTCCTTACTATGCTGATGTGGAAGTGCCGAAGACAATCAAAGTCCTGAAGCGGCAGAAAGACCCTGAAGCCGACACTGAAGTAGCGAAAATACCTGAAGTCACAAAAACAGCTATAATGGCGGTCCTGAAGCCATGAGTTCAATTCTACTGACACTAATGTGGGTTTTTTTTAATCCCCTGGCCACCAATGTTTTATTTTAATACTCTATAGCCCCCTGCCACCAATTTAAAAAAAAAATAAATATTTTATGAGGCCCCAATTTTTTTTAACTTGTAAGGGGGGCCCTGCCACCAATGTTTTTTTTTTTCTGGGGCCTCAAATTTTCTTTTAACTTGTAAAGGGGGGGCCCTGGCGCAATGTTTTTTTAAAAAAAATATTCTTTGGGGCCCCAATTTTTTTCAGCTTGTAAGAGGCGACCTGGTGCCAATGTTTTTTTTTTTAATTTATAAGGGAGCCCTGACCATCAATATGTGTGGGGGTGGTTACTTTTTTAGCGCTCATGTCTGTGTGGTCTTTTAAATTTGATGTGGAATGGGCGGGATCCGGGGTGGGGCTTGAGTTGGCGGGGCCCAGGGGCTTCCAAAAAATTTGTTGTGCGGTGTGATTTCTAATGGCGGCCCTGCATGGGTTTACAGCAAGGGGAAAGTAGAAATGCACTCACCTAATCCAACAAAGTCACCGTGGCCTATGCAGGTAACCCTAATTGTTTTGCACCACTTGCATGGCAAGAAGCAGGGCCTTGGAAGAAACATGAGCCTATTTATTTAAATGAAACATAAATGCAACTTACTGGCCCTTAGTTGTGTCAGTCTATCTTGGATGCTGGTTGTTGCACTTCAAGACCCCAGGCTAGTGCCTGACATTTGTGATATTCACTGCTTCCGAATTCTTGTTTGGTTGAAGTCAGCCTGCTGGGCATCTACCTACAGTAAGTGTGGTATGCTATGTAATTATTTGTGTGTGTGTGTGTGTGTGACTGGCCTGCACATACTCGTGTAGTTACATTCATAATAACAGAATTGTCATATATGTAACAGAGAGCTGTAAGGCCCCCTGCTGCAGTGTGCACAAATAGATTCACCGAATTCTGGAATATTGATTGTCTCTACAAACTCTTTTATTATATGGAGAGCTAAATAATAACTTACAATATTTGCCCTTGGCAATCAGATGTTTGCATTCATCATCCTAACTGCGTTAGGCCAGTAAGTGCTAACTGCTGCTTGGCTTACTATGCTGGGCTACACTCCTGCTCATGTTGTACAGTACAGGTGTCTGCTAGAAAATCATGTGAATCTTAAAAAAAACCCAATAGGCTGGTTTTGTTTCTGATAAGGATAAATTATATCTTAGTTGGGATCAAGTACAAGGTGCTGTTTTATTATTACAAAGAAAAAGGAAATCATTATTAAATTTTTGGATAAAACTGAGTAAAACTGGGAAGCAGCCTTTCCGTAATGCAGAGCTTTCTGGATAACATACTTTAGGCCACTGGGAGCAACATCCAAGGGGTAACAGATCCCATGCCAATACTGTGATTTACTGAACTGTGTTACCCAGCTTGACCTGATGAAACAGCACAGCTCATTCTGGATATCAGGTCTCATACCTGATTTTTGTATACTAAACATAAACTTATTGCACCATAAAACCTAATCACACAAATGATGTATGCTTTCAAAGTTGGCCACAGGGGGCTGTCATCTTGTAACTTTGTTAAACATCTTTGCAAGACCAAGACTGTGCACATGCTCAGTGTGGTCTGGGCTTCCTGGGGATCGTCATAAATGATCAAAACAGGGAAAAAAACAAAGCTCTCCCTGCTGTTCATAAGTATGATTGTTTCCCTGCACAGAATTTAGGGACCGTCTGACAATTCCTATTCACAGCAGTAAATGAAGGGAGAATTTCACTGCATATAGTCAGGTTTCTTATAAAAACAGTACACATTTTTTAATTAAAGTATATTGGAGATAGATTTCTTTTTCATTAAAGAAAGTAAAAATGGGATTTTATTTTTTTTTCTTTACATGCCCTTTAAATAGAAAGTTTATTTATATTTCTAAGGCATTTACAGGACAACCACACATAGCTAATGTACAAGCTGTTCTTAAAGGGATTTTGTCATGATTTTACAGTTTTTACACTGCAAATAATTCACTCGACAATATAA
Organism: Xenopus borealis; assembly: GCA_024363595.1. Classification (NCBI taxonomy): domain Eukaryota; kingdom Metazoa; phylum Chordata; class Amphibia; order Anura; family Pipidae; genus Xenopus; species Xenopus borealis. The sequence goes on from CM044441.1 coordinate 30,342,955, forward strand.
AATTTAGTTCCTGAACCAGTATGTATATTTTTTGTTTTTGTAATATTGGTGAGTAGGCAGTAATCTCAGGTCATTTTGCCTGGTCGTGTGCTTTCAGAAAGAGCCAGCACTTTAGGATTAAACTGCTTTCTGGCAGGCTGTTGTTTCTCCTACTCAATGTAACTGAAGGAGTCCTAGTGAGACATGGATTTTACTATTGAATGCTGTTCTTAGATCTATCAGGGAGCTGTTATCTTGTGTTAGGGAGCTGCTATATGGTTACCTTCCCATTGTTCTGTTGTTAGGCTGCTGGGGGGATATCACTCCAACTTGCAGTGCAGCAGTATAGAGTGACTGAAGTTTATCAGAGCACAAGTCACATGACGGGCAGCTGGGAAACTGACAATATGTCTAGCCCCATGTCAGATTTCAAAATGAAATATAAAAAAATCTGTTTGCTCTTTTGAGAAATGGATTGCAGGGCATAATTCTGCTGGAGCAGCACTATTAACTGATGTGTTTTTAAAAATACATTTTTCCCATGACAGTATCCCTCTAACTGTTTATGCATTTTCTGTCACCTATAAACCTGTGTTTAAAAGGGAAGAAAATATATAATAACAGTAATTTGGTACTTAAGGTTTAAAAAAGACACACGACAATCAGGTTCAACCCTTTGCTCATATAATTCCTACATAGCTTGTACCTCATGCAGACAAAGAACAAGGAAACTTCTATTCACTGTGGGGGGGGGGGGGGGGGGGGGGCTGTTTGTTAGGAAACTTTATTATACTGCACACAGGTCCATCATGGACAGCCACGTGGGATCCCTGGGAAAGCACATTTCTCTGTCCTTAAAGTCTCTGTTGTGGAGGTTAAAATGTTATCTGTTTGCCAGTGGGAGTTTCCTTGTGTAAAAGAACAGCATCAACTGCATGTTCCTTTCTCTAATCCAGATAGTATTTGCTCTTACAAGGAGTTGATCTGTGCTTTCTGGCAGAGACGGTTGGGGACCACAGCCAAGTGTGTGAGAGGTCACAGAGCGGCGGCTGTTTATCAAGAGACACAATGAGAAAAGAACAGTGTGTGAAGACATTCCCAGTACCCAACCAGTGCTGCACCAAGGAAAACAAAATACCTTTGTGACACCTGTTGTGTGACTGTGTGACATGTAGGGCTCCTAAATGCCAAGACACGGAATATTTTCCTCATTTTGAGGCTTAGAATAGTTTAGGGTTAGATATTACTTTTGAACAATTTCCAAATCTGCCTGCCGGGGAAAGGTTAAATATCACATGCCGGTTATTTCTCCTTCGGTTGCCTTGTGGATTTTTTTTTTTTTTTTTTACTATTAATGATTACTCATTAATCCCAGGAAACCAGCTATAGAACAGAACAATTTTAAAGGACACAAGAGTCTCTTTGTTGTTGAGACCAAACAAGGCTTCTTGGTAACAAGGCTCCCCTTGCACAATAACCTTGCCATTGAATTTTATTCACAATGAAAGTAAATGTAGAAACAAGATATTTTTGTCTTTTTTAGTTTAGGTGACTTTAACACAATTGTGTGTCTGCCACCACTAGGGTTGCCACCTTTTCTTGAAAAAAATACCGGCCTATATATTTGTATTTTTTTCTTATTAATAACATTTGGATCAACCATTAAAAATACCGGCCAGGCCGGTAAAATACTGGCAGGTTTACAACCCTATCCACCACATGCTCCTCTGAGCTCTGGGAAGTTCATGTTTATTAGAAGAGTCAATTCATCAGAACATCTCTTGCCCTCTTCTTCTACCTCCTATTTTTCCTACCTTCAGAGTTTCGGATAAATTATACCTTCACCTTATTGCCAATTAGGAGAAATTTAGAATGTCTATTTTCTAGGGATGCTCTGAATCCACTATTTTGGATTTGGCCAAACCCTCGAATCCATTGTGAAAGATTCGGGCGAATACTGAACGGAATCCGAACCCTAATTTGCATATGCAAATTAGTGAGGGGGAGGGCAAAAGAGTGCCGCGCACAAAGTGTGCGGCAAAAAAAAATCCTTCCTTGTTTTGTGACGAAAAGTCACATGGTTTTTTGGATTCAGATTCGGTTCAGCCAGGCACAAGGATCCTACTGAAAATAGCCAAATCATTGCCGAATACCAAACCGAATCCTGGATTCCGTGCATCCCTACTATTTTCTTCCTTCATATCTAGGTCAGAAAAGTCCAGACTCAAGGTCAGATTTGGTAGTGAACATTTATTTGTTGTCCTCTATGGTGCGCTAACCATGCTTGAATGGATCCCCCCATCCTCACCATACAGCAGATATTTGCCCAATTTAGCCACCTAAATGCATGGTCAAATCAAAATTATTCTTGTCAAATATTATTCTTGTTTCTTGCTCAAGTGTCAGACAGAGCAGAATTCACACAACACACATTGGGGTCAGTTTAATTAAGAGCCAGACTATTAAAGGGGATCAAAAATCATCCTACTAAGTTTGGGGATTCTGTTTGCATCCCTCTGAAGAAGCTATTTTGTTTTTCTATCTTTTAAGAGGTTTAGTATGGCTAATTAGCAATTCATTTAGATGAATGCAGCAGACAACTGATTTATGTGCAGCCATGCATCATGCATTTAAATGAATTGCTAATTAGCCATGCAGGCTCTGGATTCCATATGTGTTTGGTTTTAAAGGGATGAGATGGCAATCCTATATGGAATCCACAGCCTGCATGGTTAATTAGCAATTCATTTAAATGCATGCTGCAGACTGAACTGATTTATGTGCAGCCACGCATTATGCATCTAAACGAATTGCTTATTAGCCATGCAGGATGTGTATTCTATATGTGTTCAGTTTTTAAGGGATGAGCAACCCTAGGTACATGATGTTATAAAAGACCTTACAATCCCTCTCATTCAGTATTACTGTGATAAGCGCAGCCAAATATTATTCAACAAATGTCTCTTTTGCAAAGAGTTCAGCCATTGTCAGGCCAGAAAAAGGACTGTTCCAAATACAGAATGTTTGTGTCTGAGTTACTCTCTTACCCCCCTGGCAGGAAGTAGTTAGGTTAACTGCACATTTTGGCTTCCCCTCCCTACGGAGTCAGAACAGTGTGTGAGACAAGGGGGAAGCTAAGTAGGTGAAAGTTCAGGCTGTTCCAGCTCAGTGTTTATTAGCAGTCATGTGAGTTCATTCTGCATAGCCCCCTTCTGGGTTGTTGTTGAAGTTCACCTATGCCCCTGAGGAAGCTGTTATTACAGTGAAGGCAGCATAGGTGGACAGTGGGGGACCTAGCCCCCCACTTGATCCCCAGGTAAACAGAATTGGGCGTTGGGGTATGGGGTTGGCAGGAGAAAATTTGGGGTAGAGACTCTATACTTACACTTTCTTTTCACTTCTCTCCTTGCTCTCTAGTTTTAGGGCCCTTACACACGGGCGTTTTTACCTGCGCTCCCCTGCGTTCCGTTTTGCTGCGTTCAGCCGCAGGGGAGCGCAGGTATAGACGCACTCAATTATTTTCAATGGGGCTGTACTCACGCGAACGCATGCAGGCGCCAAACGCAGGAAAAATGCAGCATGTTGCGTCTGAATCTGCGTTCGGCGCTTACACGCGTCTCGTGGGTACAACCTCATTGAACAAAATGAGGTGCGTCTAGACCTGCGCTCCCCTGCGGCTGAACGCAGCCAAACGCAACGCAGGGGAGCGCAGGTCCAAAACGCCCGTGTGTAAGGGCCCTTAGGCATTCTGGACCACCGTCCAGGTGCTACACTATCCCCTTGTCTGTCCACCTGTGCCTCTTGTTTTTAGTTTTTGTATTTTTAGGGCTATAGTCATACACTGCCTATACTTTATGGTGAGCAGTGAGTCTGCACTCAAATTTGGTTTAATTTGCTGTGTGGGCATGGCCCAGTGTGTGTTTTGCAGTAGTTGACTGGGGTTTTAACTATTAGTTTTAGGCATTATTTATTTATCTGCTGTAATTACTTTTGTCCCTATTGTTTTGCCTGAACTGGTTGGCAGGAGGGTGGTTGAGGCGGCTGAACGCAACGCAGGGGAGAGCAAGTCTAGAGGCACCTCATTCTTTTCAATGAGGTTGTACCCACAAGGCACTTGTAATTGCCGAACGCAAGTTCAGACGCAACATGCTGCATTTTTCCTGCGTTTGGCGCCTACATGCGTTCGTGTGAGTGCAGCCCCATTGAAAATAATTGAGTGCGTCTATACCTGCGCTCCCCTGCGGCTGAACGCAGAAAAACTGAACGCAGGGGAGCGCAGGTAAAAACACTAGTGTGTAAGGGCCCTAAAACCTCTGCTGATTATTGCGCCACTCAACCAAACCACCACTCCCCACTACTGCCACTGATTATGACCTGCTGCACTCCATGCTCCACCACTTACTTGCAAGTGTGCCCAGGCCTGGGTTGTCACCTTTAAAACTGAACTCCATATGAAATCCACAGCCTGCATGGCTTATTAGCAATTCATTTAGATGCATGCTGCAGATAGGGTTGCCACCTGCCCTGTATTTTACTGGCCTGGTCAGTAAAAACGATGGTTATTAATAAGGAAAAAAGATAAATATATCTGGAGGCCAGTGTTTTTTTTCCAGAAAAGGTGGCAACCTTAGCTGCAGACTAAATTTTTTTTTATGTGCAGCCATGCATCTAAATAAATTGCTAATTAGCCATGCAGGCTGTGGATTCCATATGTGTTCAGTTTTAAATGGGTGAGGTGGCAGCCCTAGGCACAACAGGTTTTCTCCCCAGAGAGGTCTGTAAATCAGCCCTGGTCTATGTTGCTGCCAACATTGTGTGTGTACCATGGATTTTGTGATTTGTGAAAGAGAAAAGGCTAATTACCCCCATAAATCAAGCTGTATTGAGTCATTTTCCACAAATGCAGTTCTTTCTGTGTTCACTTGGAGTGTTTCAGGCCAGCCAGAGATCTAGTTTATTTAATCACTGAGTTAACCTGACATTGTGCTGATCTAACAAATGAAATGCACAAACAAATCAGCTGCTTGACTAATCAGAATAACATCTGTTCTTGCATGCCGTGTGTCCATGCTTTCATAACCACCATGTTTTTCACTTAACCAAACCCCCCCTTTATTCAAACACAAGCATGCTGGGACTTAAGAGCCGTCTGCTGACACCCATGGCTTTAGAATCCTCCTCAACAGATTTTTTTTAGCTTCCTTAATGACACGTGATAATGGAGCTATATAAAGCACAATATAACATTATACTATATCATTTTATTCCAGATATTTCCTCTCCTTTTTGATTTGAAATGACACTTCCAAATGATGTATTCATCAAAGTGTTTCTGCTGGCCTGGCTCCTGTTCTTTTAACTTGGTATCACTTTAATTCTGAGGTGTATTGTAAGAAGGGTATGGTAAGGAGCAATTCAAGGGTGTTTGCCATCTTTATTATGCTACTTTTCCGAGTTGGAGGGGAAGAGAAAGGACCACATGGCTATTGCAGGGAGTACAATTGCACTCTGCACTAGAAAACACAAAATTCCAACTAAAAAATCAGAATTTTGGCTCTTAAAGTTAGCAGGAATGGCTTTTTGTCACCAGTGGCAATCTACTGAACACTGCCGCTTTAAGCGAGATTCTCAACTTGCCTCATGGAAGCAGCACCCCCGAGTCAGGCAATCATTGTGCGAACTGACACCTTTCATTAAAGCTACATGCATCCAAAACTGGGTTGCCACCTGGCCGGTATTTTACTGGCCTGGCCGGTATTTTTGATGTTTGTTCCCAATGTTATTATTGGAAAAAAAAAGATAAATATATAGGAAGGCCGGTATCAGGCTCCAGTGCAGTCTGTATGATTGAATACATATGGAGTTAGGGCCGCCACCTCACCCATTTAAAACTGAACACATTTGGAATACACAGCCTGGGCTAATTAGCAATTAATTTAGATGCATGGCTGCACATAAATCGTTTCAGCCTGCAGCATGCATCTAAAGGAATTGCTAATTAGCCATGCAGGCTCTGTATTCCATATGTGTTCAGTTTCAAAGGGGCAAGATGGCAACCCTACTGGAGTATTCCCAGTGTGTGCTACATTAATCTGGTGCAGGTGTCTGCAAGTTAATCTGATTGCTGAAAAGACGCCATCCTGATGGAGTAACTTTTCAGTTTATTTAGAATCCAGTTTACATCAAACTGCAATTGTGCATCTTTTTAAAAGCCAGATGCAATTGTGCCAAGCGACGTTTGCCCTGGTAGAATCAATGACCTAGGTAAATATGTAAAAACATGGCATTTTGCAGCTAAAATAACACACTACACTTACTTACAGTCATAAATGAGGCCAGTGAATGGGTATATGTTACCTTCTGTGGGTCTGCCATGGGACTTGCATGTTTGCTGTGCCAGTACTGTTCTTGCAATGCATTTTTTAAACCCTGCATTAATGTTGGAAACTATTTTTGTGCAAAAATTATTTGCTTCTTATGGCATATCCTTGTTATATGCCAAGCAACCAGAAAACATGATGGCTAAATGGCACACTTTTAAAAAGTTTTTGGCATATAGCCTACTGGCATAGGCAGGAAAGGACAGGCTTGCAATATAATAAGGATAGAGAACTGCTGCATGTGTTTTCACTATATGCCACATAACTTAGGGCTCTTACTCACGAGCGGTTAAAGCTGCATCCCCTGTGTTCCATTTTGTAGCATTCAGTTGCTCACACAAGTGCATGTAGGTTGCCTAATGCAGGTTGAGACGCAACATGCTGCATTTTCCCTGCATGCGGATCCTACATGCGCTTGTGTGAGTATAGCCCCATTGAAAAGAATTGCTTGCGTCTTTTCCTGTGCTCCCTTGCAGCTGAACGCTACAAATGGAACGTGGGGGAGCGCAGCTTTAACTGTTCGTGAGTAAGAACCCTAAGTTATTTCTCTATAAAGATACCCTAATTAAAGGGCAACGAAAGGCAAAGAAATAAAATCCCATTTTTACTTTTCTTTAATGAAAAAGAAATATATCTCCATTATACTTTAATTAAAAAATGTGTACCATTTAAGAAACCTGACTGTATGCAGTGAAATTAGGAAAAAATAGGAATTGTTAGACGGTCCCTAACTTCTGACAGAGAAACAATCATACTTATGAACAGCAGGGGGAGCCCCTGCCTTACTTACCAGCCATGCAGAACTCAAGCAGCTTTGTTTTTTGATCATTTATGACGATCCCTAAGCAGCACAGATCACACTGAGCCTGTGCAGGGCCAGAGGCAGCCAAATATTTTTAACAAAGTTACAAGATGGCAGCCCCCTGTGGCCAACTTTGAAAGCATAAATCATTTGTTTGATTAGGATTGTGGTGCAGTAAGTTCATGTTTATGTTTAGTATACAAAATACAGCATTTCTAGCCTTATTTTATTTTACACTTTCCTTGCCCTTTAAACCAGATCACGATCTGCACTTGGTATAACAACACATATATGTGTTTCATATTTTAGCCTATAGATAAATTCTCCATACAACCCTATGCCCCTTATTATTGACATCAGCTTAGAAACAACCTGGCACCACTTGTGATGGGCAATGTGTCCTCTGATGCTGAGCTCTGCACCTAGTGCCAGATTTCCATAGTAAACCAGTCCCTCCTGTGCTTATTTGCCCTCAGTCCTTACACTCGGCTGCAAGCGATGAGAAAGAAACTGATGTAAGGGACTTGTCTGTACTGGGATTCTAATAATTCTCCTAGTTTTCTGGTATAGTGAAAACAACAGGTGTTACTTGTTGCCAGCTAGAGACATCCAGTGGCAGCTCATATATTCACATAGTGGGTATTGTGTTAGACATGGAAATTATGTTAAGAGAACATTGTGTTCTGAGGCAGAAGATTTGTGTCCTTAGGTCACTACTCACCACTTTTGTTGTTTGTTTCCTCTATTATTAGATTCTAGAACACAATTATTGTGCATATGGCACAGTGACAAAGCACATTCACATGTAAGACGATATTAAAGGGGACCTTCATCCCAAAACAGTTTTTTGCATAATGAAAGAAAATTCAGCTTTTTAAAATAGGTTTATAAAAATGTGTTCAATGCATTTTAAAATTATTTGTAAATGCAACTGTCATTGAAAGCAGAATTTTTTGTATATTTCTCTGTTCCTTGCACTCGCTTATATTTCTGACTCTTGAAACCATGTAGCAGTTCTTCTCCGGGTACGTTACTCAGTTACATTGTTTCAGGAGTTAGGAGCAGCAGAGAAGAAAATACAGCCAGACAGATACTGCTTTTGATAGCAATTACATTTACATATCCCTTTAAAGGGATACTGTCATGGGAAAAAAAATTTTTTTGTTTTTTTCCAAAAAGATCAGTTAATAGTGCTGCTCCAGCAGAGTTCTGCATTGAAATCCATTTCTCAAAAGAGCAAAAAGATTTTTTATGTTTCATTTTGAAATCTGACATGGGGCTAGACAACAGCTGCCCCAAGTCATGTGCCCTGATAAACTTCAATCACTCTTTACTGCAAGTTGGAGTGATATCACCCCCTCCCTCCCCCCCCAGCAACCTAACAACAGAACAATGGGAAGGTAACCACGTTCGTTGACATTAAACTGCAAGGGGTAAACCCTGCATTGAAACTGCCTTGAGTGCCAGAGTTTTCTAAATTACTGGAATCATTGGGGGTTGCCGTATCCTCTACACTGAGCACCAGGCTACACTACTACTACACTACCAGAGGAAGGTCAAGAGAGTGTGTTGCTATACTTTGTTTTTGAAGGTAACCAGATAACAGCTAGATCTAAGGGTAAGGCCAGACGGGAAGATTTGAGGAGATTTGTCACCTGGCAACTAATCACCCCTTGTTTGGGGCGACAAATCTCCCTCAACTGCTTCCCCCTGCCTTTCAGTGTCTTTAATGAATAATCGCCTGCGCCTATTCACACGTGGCACTGGCTTTTTGAAGTTGCGACTTCAGGAAAGTGCCACGTGTGAATAGGTGCAGGCGATTATTTATAAAAGACACTGTAAGGCAGGGGAAGCGGTTCGGGGAGATTCGTCGCCTGGTGATTAGTTGGCAGGCGATGAATCTCCCCGTCTGGCCTGAGCCTAAGAACAGCACTCAATAGTAAAAACTCATGTCCCACCATGTTCCAATCAGTTACATTGAGAAGGAAAAACATCAGCCTGCCAGAAAGCAGTTCCCTCCTAAAGTGCTGGCACAAGTCACATTACCAGGGGCAGCTGGGAAATTGACAAAATGTCTAGCCCCATGTCAGATTTCAAAACTGAATTTAAAAAAAATCTGTTTGCTCTTTTGAGAAATGGATTTCAGTGCAGAAGTCTACTGGAGCAGCACTATTAACTGATGATGCATTTTGAAAAAAAACATGTTTTCCCATGACAGTATCCCTTTAAATACATTGACATTCTAAAATTAATGTAAACTGTTAAGTTGCCTGAAATGGTTCCCATTAAAGTAGGGAGACAAACAGAATATAGTGTGCTTCGTTTCATGGATAAAAGCAGAATAATTAACTTTTTGCACTGTGTCAAAGGGTGTATGTATGATGTCTGTATGATCATGTTCGTCTGGAACAAAAAGCATAAAACTAGTGTAAACCTGTGGAATCACTCACCACAATGGAGACATGGCCCAGGTGCTACAACCCCAGGCCTTCAGCTCAGGGGAGCAGACAATCCATATATAAAGTGCAAAAGTTGGTGAACTGGTCAACTCACGTATCGATCAGACCAGGAATAGTAGATAAAAATGTGAAAACTTTATTTATATAGTCATCTCTTGCCTGACGCATTTCATATCCATGGGACACAATCATAGGCTTGAGTATACACAAACATGGATCAGTATACACAAACATGAACATGTATGATGATGTTCCTCTGCTTCAATCAGCAACCTCAATTCAGAAGAGAAGGCAGGGCAGCTAAGTGCAACTATACAGAGGGGATTGTAGTGCCTTTTGACAGAAGTACCTTTAATAAACAGGATTTTTTCTGATTTTAATAAGCAGGAATTCAGAAAATCCATGTGTTTATAACCCCACCTAACTCCTGCCATTCCTCTGTAGCTATACTTCTAGATTGCAAGCTTTTGGGCAGTGGCCGTGTTACCTCTCGGTTTTTGTTTTTTGTATTCTTTTATGTTTGATGTATACACCCCTTTATTGTACAACACTGTGGAATATATTGGTGTTTTAAAAACAGGTGTTACTAATAATAATGTACAAACCAATACATAGTGCAAAGTGAATGGACTCTATAACCTATCCCCCACAAGTCAGCAAACCACTTCAAAGTGTTTCAAAAACTGTAACAAAATAGAATGGAGTGTGACAAAATTACAATTCCATCTACAATGTAACCAGCCAACTAGTTCAGGAGATTGTTATAACAATGTATGTAAAATGTAACTTTTACTGATTGTTCCAATTAAAACTTGATATCACAGCCAACCACAGACTCACAGTGTATTATACTCATAAGTGTGCGGGACAATGTCCCTAAAATAACAAACTTAAAAGCACTGCGTAGAATGGTTAGGTGGTGGTGGGTGAAATAATAGTTTTTAAATAGTTTGACTCCAGTGCTATAATTAGCATCACCTAAGCACCAGTACCCTCCATTCAACCCTTACCTCCGTGCACCCCCACAGCCTATCTACGTAGGGAATAGTGGGAGCTAACCACACCACCTTCCACCTAAGCCGCCAAATGGGTTTCAAATGTCGGCGTCTTGTTTCGCCGCGAGGTTCCGAGTGCGTTTCAGACGTCACTTCCGGTTTCCGTGACTCCAGTAGCCTAGTGTTGGCGGTAGTCCGGACCTAATGCTTCAGTCTATGGCGTTTTCACTGCTGTTTGCCAGTACGCTGAACAATCGATCTGTGAATTGTTTCTCAGTATCCTAAATTTTTCATTTGTCACCATGTTGTTCTAAAATAGAACATATATTGATCGATAATGCCTATATATCTCCTATATTAGGTTGGAACTATAGTTCAATTAATTCAACAATAATCAAATAAATTATTCAATTAATATGAATTATGAAATGGAATACACTCCTGTAAATAATAAATTACAAATAAGGCTGAAAAAAGACACGTCCATCAAGTTCAACCTTTTTAACTTTTTTTTTTTTAAAGGGATCCTGTCATGGGAAAATTTTTTTTTTTCAAAACACATCAGTTAATAGTGCTGTTCGAGAAGAATTCTGCATTGAAATCCATTTCTCAAAAGAGCAAACAGATTCTTTTATATTTCATTTTGAAATCCGACATGAGGCTTTTGTCAATTTCCTAGCTGCCCTGGTCATTTGACTTGTGCCAGCACTTTAGGAGGGAACTGCTTTCTGGCAGTTTGTTGTTTTTCCTTCTCAATGTAACTGAATAGTACGCAGTGGGACATGGGTTTTACTACTGAGTCCTGTTCTTAGATCTCCCAGGCAGCTGTTGTCTTGTGTTATGGAGCTGTTATCTGGTTACCTTCCCATTGTTCTGTTGTTAGGCTGCTGAGTGGGGGAAAGAGAGGGGGTGATATCACTCCAACTTGCAGTACAGCAGTAAAGAGTTATTGAAGTTTATCAGAGCACAAGTCACCCTTCTTAAAGCTATCTAATGTATCAGCCTGTACAACTGATTCAGGGAGAGAATTCTACATCTTCAAAGCTCTCACTGTAAAAAACCCCTTCCAAGTAGGTAAATCCTTCATTTAGTAATAATGTAATAGTTACATAGTCAATATATATATATATTATACAACAGTCATGTTAGTTAGAAGAAGATACAACAGACACTGCAATTTATAAGAACAAAGTGCTTGATGTAATGACAGGCTGCAATTGGCACATGCAGTCTGTTTATGACAGAGCCAAATGGAACAGCAGTGTGTACATCAACAGCAGTGTGTACATCACCATAATCACAAGGTAATTTGCACCCTAGCAACCATATTGCTGACATTGCAAACTGCAGAACTGCTGAATAAATAGTAACTCAAAAACCACAAATAATAAAAAATGAAAATCAATTGCATATTGTCTCAGAATATCACTCTCTACATCAGGGGTGTCCAACCTTTTGGCTTCCCTGGGCCACATTGGAAAAAGAAAAATTGTCTGGGGCCACACACGAGACACTAACACTTTTGATTTTTAAAAGTAAAGAAAATACACAGAAAAAAACAATACCAGTTGGAGAACCAGATGGAGCTATACACTGGAATATGGCACTCGGGCCTCAGGTTGGACACCCCTGCTCCACATCATAATCAAAGGTTAACAACCCTTTTAAGTAATGTAAATATTAACGTCATTAGTAAACTAAAAGCACAAAAATATGTGCATAATTTTACCAGGGCCGCTCCGGCCATGAGGCAAGGTGAGAATCTTGCCTCAGGTGGCACAGAATTACCGGTAACATTAAGGGCCGAATTTCCGTTTTTTAAAACAGAAATTTGTCTCTTCTAGTGCAGCAAGTGCAATAGCTCTCATTTCACTAGCGATGCGGCCCCTGCTCCACCCTCTCTGATGCTACAAATTAGAAGCTTGGAGCGGGAGGTGGGGAGCGACAGCAGCCCCTGAAACACGCCTGCATTTTACCATATGCTATGGTACGTGAGTAGGGTTGCCACCTTTTAAATATATTTTTACCGTCAGTGGGAAGGGGGGTGGGAAGAAAGGGGCTGGTTGTGACGTGCAGGGGGCGTGTCCCGACACAAAGGGGTGTGGCTTGCTGAAAAGGGGAGGAGCTATGACCCAAGTGGGGGGGGGGGGGGGGGGAAGGTACATTTTTTTTGTGGGTTGGAGCGGGTCAGGGGCCTTTAATAGGGGTATTATAGATTTACCGGCAGCTACATTGCCAGTAAATTTGTAATACCGGCCCAGGCTTTGTCCAGTGTTTTACCAGCTAGGCCTATATGTGAGACCCAATGTGCAATACGCACCAGTATAATAAGGCCTGCAACTGACATCTGCCTTGGCAGTAAGGACAGAACTCTCTATACAGGTTGTGCTTTTAGGGCTTGATGTTGTGCCAGATGCATAACATGCAAGTCAATGTCTACTACATCATGCCTGCACCTTTACTTGTAGATACAAGTTCCACCAGTTAACATGCAATAAACTAACTGGCACATTTACGATAGAATTCTGGGAAAGAATTCTACAATTTGAGTAAATAGTAACCCTATAGCATAACTGTTATTAATAGGGACGAAAGATAGGAATGCCAGTAATATTTCTAGGAAAGGTGACAAGTAGGGTTGCCACCTTTTCTTTAAAAAAATACCTTTTTTTCCTATTAATAACATGGGCTCAGCCATCAAAAATACCGGCCAGGTGGCAACCCTAGTGACAAGTCTAGGTGTTGGAACAAATAATGTACAGGTTTGAGTAACATTCAAGGAAAAGCAGATTTCTTGATTTTCATTTAGCTATTAGCATAACTTATAAATAAACTGTTACACTTCTAGGTATTGGTGGTAACTTGCAGACCATGAAATGCTGTAACCAGGCTGCTAGAGGGTGCTGAAAGCCCAAGAGCTCTACCTTTCTTTCTTCATGTGCAAAAGAAATAATGCCTGTAGTCATGTGTTGCCATCTAGTGTTTGATGAAAAAAAACACACCTTACATCACTTCAGTGCAACAGTTTTATGAAGAGACTGCTGGATCCTATATAAAGTGTGGACTATGTTCTGTAGTTGCCAGGCAAATTTGCAATGCAAAAGCAAACTAACCAATAATAAATTTCCAAAGCTAACACAAACAGTGCTTCAATTCCAGATTTAAAAAATAATAAAAAATCTGAAATTCTGGGACCCAGGAGGTATATGGGGTCCATTGGGACACTGGACAATAAGCATGCAGTGTATGTTGAGGTTTATCCTAAAATAATTCTGCTGACAGGCCCTGCTCGACTTCTATTTACACCAACAGCCTGAGGCAAGGTTCTCGCTTCATGACAGAAGCAAGAGGGAATCCTAAGGAAATAAGCTGATACAGAACCAGTTTGATCTCTATCAATTTCTCAAACTTTGTGACCTACCTTGCTTGTGAACAAGGTGGACCCCACTCTGGAATTCAAAATAGGCCCTGACAATTCAAGTACACAGAGACTATTCAAGTAAACAGACTATTTATGGCATCTTACAGCAACCCCTCTGGCATTTGCCACATTGCCATTCCAGTCCTATTCTGCAACCTAACTTTATTTTCATGGCCGGATTTTAATAGCAGGCGCCTCTAGGCCTCCCACCATTCATCGCCCCCTTCTGTTGTGCACACGTACAAATTTTCAGCATCACATTCAGTGTAATGGAGATTGGTGCAAAGGAGATTTTATCTCCTGTGAATCCCCAGTGCTTCCTAACCAATGCGGTGTGGCCTGGGCCTTAGTGGTCTTTCCCATAAATCCAGGCCTGTTTATTTCTCTGCTACAGGTTTGTCAGTAGTGCGTTGCAAATCACTGCCACATGCTAGAATCAGCCAAATAGTGCAGGTGAAATCTGTAAGTGATCCACATCATGAGTGTTGAGTACTGAATGTTAGGTTGAGGATTACTGATAAATTGTTAAAGGGGCTGTTCACCTTGAATGTTGGTGTCTCTGGTGTTTCAGTCTGGCAGCTCAGTAATTCAGGTGCAGACTCTGAACTGTTACAATTTTGCAACATTTAGTTTATACATTTATCAGCAGCATCTCTGGAGTATTAGCAATACTCCAGAGATGCTGAAATTCAGGGATTCTGCTCAGCAGGGACAAACATAAGAAATGTATCCAATAACTGTAAATGAACAATACAGTTAGATAATTTATCTAGACATCACTGGATGCTGCTCAATATTTTACACTTTTTCAGGTGCTATAAACCTTTATGTAAATGAAAATGGCATCTTTTAAAGACAAGGAAATCGACGTATACTTTTTAGAGCCCCTCCTTAACTACACCCACTCATTCTCCTTAGTATGGCCATGCACCCCCCATACCTGGTAATAAAAGGCAAAATAAAAGTAGTGTGTTTGGGATGGCGGCTGCCATGTCTGGTCAATTGAATTCTTGTTCTTAGTTCTCTGCCAGCAATGGCCAACCAGTAGCATGTGGTGGCAAAGCCAGGGGCATAACTACAGAGGAAGCATACCCTGCAGTTGCAGGGGCCCAGAAGTGTAGAGGACCAAATAAGGCCCAAATGATGAATGTATCCTTCAACCATTGCAGCTATATATACAAGAGATCCTCTGTAGTGATGGGCGAATTTATTCGCCAGGGGCGAATTTGCGGCAAATTCCCGCGATTCGCCGCTGGCGAATAAATTCGTGAAACGCCAGCGAAAAAACAAGTCGCGCATTGTTTTTGACGCGATGCGATGACGGAAATTCGAGAATTTTTCGGAGAAGCTAAACTGGGTAGATTCGCCCATCACTAATCCTCTGCACTCAACCCATTATCAATATACTTAAGACATTGAGACATTTTGTGCATACAGCTACTAAAAAATGCCTTACCCTTTAAATAAAACATGGATTGTTTGTCCATATATGGCAATATACTTAAGCTGGCCAACTACATCAAAGTCACCTATTGGTTGAGCCCATATTGCCTTGTGCCTAGCAGCAAAAGATTCTCCATAAATTACAGTGCTGCCTTTGCACACTGCACCCATGAGCACAGAACCTTCATTTGAAAGTGCACACATTTAAGAGTGTGATTACTTTTCCCAATGGAAGTACACCTGCAATATAATAGCTGTGCCTAGGCAGTTTTGTGCAATTTACTACCTGGTGCAAAATGTTCCATCTGCATTGGTTGAAGTCAGTGCTGCCCTGGTTGTTCTTGACGTATGGGGTAATGTGCTAAGGAGATAATATAGTTGCAAAAAACATAGATTTATATATATATATATATAGTCCATAAAAAGGGTCCGCACTCACAGGACTTATGAAATAAATAAAAAGTTTTACTGAAAATGAAAAAAGAACCTGACGTTTCGGTCAGCAATCTGACCTTTCTCAAAGTGCATTAACAAACAAAACATCGACTTATAAACCCCCAGTGGCGGGAAGAGTGGAAGTGACATCATTCAATCACATATGCAAATCACCCACAGCTATAAACTTATAGAACTGGCTCATGCCTTGGACAAATTTGTGTGAGGTAACCTCGCTAACTTCGATTGTTCACTTATCATTATCTAAAAAATTACCACGATCCCCCTGTCTTTTTTCTTTATTCACCCCTTTGTATATCCAATTTGACAGAGGGCTGACACGGCACCTCCCACAAATCTGAATAGAATGATATATTGTGCACATATGGGTAACACGAACACATTATGAGAAACACTTGCTCCTTCCGGTTTAACATGGATAGCACCCGGAGAGCTTTACACGCAGCACAAACGGAGTCATGCGGATGTGCAATGACAGCGCGAAATCCAAACAGCCAACATAACCGATAAAACATATTGACCATTCTTTTGTAAGTTTAACTAAACACCAAGATGTTAGATGGGCCCCAGATCAACTCTAGCGGCACTGAGGTACTGCGCACATTATAGCGGATCGCAATACAGCACCAGTTCCTTGATCGGAAGATCTGCCTACAAGACCTGATCAGGTATCTGACTTCATATATATTAAATTACGCTCTGGGAGGAAGCGCTGCAATTTTCATATGCCCTAAAGAATAATCGCTAGGTTCCAACAAATGTTGCCATGTAAATTGACTCAAACACAATTTGCAACTTAGTCACTAACTGCCTGTTATCTCCTTATAATGTTACAAAGTTAACAATTTACTATCCCTTAGAGTTCACACTAATAGGGAATACTGAGCCATCGGCTCACTGGAGTTTTATCTTTATTTTTATGCATGTTTGAAGGTGAAAGTCAGCTTTCCTATAAACAAAGGGTTTTTGATTTTTTTATGGGTACACATATGTTTGACACACGAATAATTCTGATATTTGATGTTGGTCACAATATATTGCATGTTATTTTATTTTATATAAT
>CM044441.1:30361353-30388131 GCA_024363595.1 Xenopus borealis
TATATATATATATATGTTTACATAATATTTTACAATATCACCCAATTGTTAGAACATCATGTAACTAAGCAGCATGTCCTGTACATTTAGAATAATTTAGGGGCATATTTATACTGGGGGATAAAATATTTTGACCCTAAATAAATTGTGTGTTTATAAAGTTTTTTGTTGTATAGTTCTACCTTTATAAATATGCCCTGCCTCTATTCAGTCTGGTTTTTCCAGTGCTACAAGGTGAACACAAACACAATGGCAGTGCAATAGGAACACACACAGGGGTGTTACACCCGGGGACAGTTACAGGTTGGTACCCCTTTGGGTGGGAGCTGGTACTGTAGCGACTGAGCTTTCATCCAGAGCAGAAACAGGAGGAGGAGGAGAAGAAGAGGGATGGTCTGATGCTAATAAGCCTGAGCCAAGGCCAGCATGAGACAGCGAATTCAGAGGCAGGGATATGCAGTTCTCAATGTGAGCATCCATCCTGCTGTAACAAGGACTTAAAGCTCATCTCTTGCCTCTGTCTGCATCCCCACCCCACCCATTCCAACCCCTGGAGTACCCTATATGAGAGGAGGAAGGTAAATATTTGCATGATAAAGAGCATGTTGTATGTTGAGAGCCTGCAGCAACACAGTCCTGCTTCATTATTTCTGTGCATAGGAAATTATGGTATTTAGCATTTGCTTGGCATAGTAACAGTGAATACGCAGGTTGCATGCAATTCTGTAAATCACAGAGAGATCCTGGCTGCTGTATGGAGAGGGATACTCCCTAGTAACACATTGGAAATACGTAGGTCTATATCACAAACGGTTGACTCATCACTGCTCAAATGCTTGCACTTGATTTTCTGTAGGCTTCATATTGTAGGATTGACTATAGGGATCTGTAAGATAACATTTAGCATATCAGGCATTTTCACTGCATCAGATACAGTCTGGTGATCACTTGGCTTTTTAATCATTTTATTTATGCCATGAAACAATAAAAAATACTCACATGTATATGCATTTCCATAGGACTAGAACTTGCTCAGCAATACTTTATACAGCATATATTTTGTTCTCTAGAATACAGCTGTGCACACAATATGATAGATGTGAAATTTCCAGGGAAATATATCTTTCTATTCATCACTGTCTGATATCAAAGTAACCTGTGCAATCTTACCTTGCTCATACAGTAGCAGAACTGCTACAAAATCAATATTGTATTAAAAGTACAGCATTAGACCTTTTATACAGAATGCTTGACTTGTGGTTTTCTGGGTAAGGGGTCCATAATTTGGATCTCCACATCTTAAGTCAACTAAACATCATTTACACATTAAATAAAACTCACAGGATTGTTTTGCCTCCAATAAGGATTGATACAGTATATCTTAGTTGGGAGCAAATGCAAGGTACTGTTTTATTATTACAAAGAAAAAAGTAATAATGTAAAAAATGTTGAATGATTTGATTAAAATGGAGTCTATGGCAGATTGCCTTCCCATAATTTGGAGCTTAATGGATAATACCTGTATAATACCTGTACTGTATAATTGGTACACTTGATGATGATGTATGCATTTAACTGAGTTGTTATCAGTTAATGAAAAATAAGAAAGATGCAAAACTGGAGTGCCCCTCAAAATCTGAGTTTTGTTTTTATATAATGTTCCCCTACTATAAAATGTAAGCATAACAGAAACACCCCCAAGACATATATAAAGGTACCTGCCATGTGGTCTTGTGATGTTGTATGGTTACTCTCCTTTGTGTCTTCTAATATCTTATATTTTATAATAGTGGGTACTTTATTCCTTAATTGTTCATATTATTATTAGCTAAGCCTGATCTCATGGATGAGGCCTCCAGTAACTGTAGACCTTGTAGGTTTACTTTTATGAAAAATACCTTTTCTATAGATGTTTGGTTGCACCCACACATGCAGTCAGATTGAAGAATTAAAGGCACCTGTATGTGTGAACCCATGCAGCCAGTTGCAGAGATTAATTAGTGCCTGTATGAGCACACAAGCTACAGTTCTGTAATATACCCTGGTCTTTTGGGTAATATGACTTAAAGCAGTGATTTTCAACCTTGTGCCTCCAGCTGTTAAGGAACTACAAGTCCCACAATGCAATGAAGGAGTCTGACAGCCAAAGTCAGACAAATGCATTGTGGGACTTGTAGTTTCTTAACAGCTGGAGGCACAAGGTTGAAAATCACTGACTTAAAGGACATGTAAAGCCTACATTTTCCTACCCTGTTTATAAGTTGGGCATATCTTTCGCACCCAAACTGCATCATTTGTACAGCATATACCCCCTCTGTTTGCCAGCGCCATCACATTTTCCTAAAACAAATAGCAGCTTTCACGTGGCGGCCATTTTCCCTCTGATACATTATCGTCTGAAATAAGATATGTATGCTGTAAAGTCCATGTAATGCAGAATGCAGGTTTACATAGGCACAACATACTTTGATAAAAAAAAGTTCTGCTGGGTTTGAGCACTGTAATTATTACACTGAGCTCAGGAGAGGTGGTTAGGAGAAAAAATAGCATCAGGCAGTTGCTATGGGAACCAGCGATGCTCTCTCTTCATTGGCTGTTAGTGTGGAGGGTGTGTTATGTAATCTGAGTTGAGAGGAACTGAGCATGCTCACTGAGCCAAGAGCCAAAGGAAATTCCTGAGGGAGGGGGCAGAGTGGTTTAGTGTAGTAGAAGGATTTGTAGCTGATTAAGGGGATACTGCAGCCTTACTGTTAACCTTTTAACAACCAGAGTGGCAGTTATCTAAAGATTTCAGAGACGCTGTTCATTGATTACATTTTTGTGAAAAGGGTTGACATGTCCTTTAAAGGGTTTGTTCACCTTCAAACAACTAGTTGTCTTCAGAACGATCCCCAGAAATAATGACTTTTTCCAATGACTTTCTATTTTCTATGTGTGATCTTTTTTCTAATATTGATGTGTAAATAGGGTTGCCACCTGGTTGATCCCAATGTTGTTAATAGGAAAAAAATGTAAATATATAGGAAGGCCGGTATTTTTTTTTTTTCAAGAAAAGGTGACAACCCTACGTGTAAAGTGTCATTTTCCATTTTCTGAAGCAGCTCTGAGGGGGGGTGGGGGTCAGGCCCGGACTGGCAATCTGTGGGTTCTGGCAAATGCCAGAGAGGCTGCTATAAGGTCCCATAGAAAGTCAGAATTTAGTGGGCTGGTATAGGCTGTTTGGATCTCAGTGGGCTGATTGGGCCTCTGTGTACCTGAAATGGCAGGGCCTATTTTAATTCTCAGTCCGGACCTGGTGGGGGTATTAAACTGTTCTAAACTAATACATTTCTTATCTTTGTCCCTGCTTAGAAGAATCTCTGGGTTTCATTAAAGCAGGGGTGTCCAACCTGCGGCCCAGGATGAATATGAATGTGGCCCGACTTGAAACACTTGGTTCCAGAGGAAACATCATGTTGCAAAGGATATAGGAGTAGGCAGGAGGGGTGCTCTGCCCATTGCCCAGTTAGTAGTAATAATAATAATAATATAATAATAAGTCTATTTAATATCAGGTGTCCCATATTCCAGTGTATAGCTCCATCTGGTTATCCAACTGGTATTGTAGTTCTTTTCTGTGTATTTTCTTTACTTTTACAAAAGTTTGTGTATTTCATGTGTGGCCCCAGAAATGTTTTCTTCTTCCAATGTGGCCCAAAAGGGAAGAGGCTGGACACCCCTGCATTAAAGGCAGCTGTTAGAATTGATACAATAGTTGCTAATACTCCAGAGATGCTGCTGAGAAATAGATCAACTAAATGTTGCAAAATTGTAACAGTTTAGAGTCTGTATGCAGGGTTCAGTGCTGAATTGGTATTCCCCAGGTGCCTAAATAAAGAACAATATATAATTAATATTACAATTAATATTACTATATTTATATAATATTGTAATATGTATTTTACAGTTGGAATATGTGTGCTTAGAACTACGCACATATTCATCTCTTGAATGAAAGCTTATCGGTAGTCTTTGTATCTATTGCGGGTAAGTATGGCAGATCTGAAAAAGAAGGCTTCAATAGTGATGTATCACTGGAACTTAAGGATTGGTCCAGTGGGTCGTTTGCACTTACCCAACAGTACATGACAGGAGAGGTTTGTTGATACACACTTTGCTGTTTGTTCCCCACAATGGGTCTCAGTAGCGGTATTACAATTCGCTGATTGTTTGCAGGCAGGCAGACTTTGCGGTGTTTTCAAATGCTGGTTCACACGGTCAGAGATGGATCATGGTGGCGTTTCTATGGTGTGGATGGCATGTTATATTGGGAATCAGCACCAATTCTCCCGATCATGGCAGCCCAGTGGTCCGGTTATTGATATGGGAAACTAAAGTAGGCAGTTGTAATAGGAGCGGATTTGTGAATAAAAGGATATTTATTTCTTCTTACATACAAGCCCTTACAACCATAGATTGATTTGAATAAGAGACTGGAATATGAATATCAGAGGCCTGAATAGAAAGATGAGTAATAAAAAGTAGCAATAACAATACATTTGTAGCCTGACAGAGCATTTGTTTTTAGATAGGATTGGTGCCCCCCCATGTAAAAGCTGGAAAGATTCAGAAGAAGAAGGCAAATTATTAAAAAAAAAACTATAAAAAATAAATAATTCACATCAGTTTATTTTATAAAATACATAGGGGCAAATTTATCATAATTCACGAATTTGAGGGCTAAAGCCCTCGAATTCGGCAGATATTCGATTCTCGAATTAGAATTCGATAAAGTCAAATAGTTTTAGGCCACTTTTTGAGCACAATTTGATTTCTCGATCAATTCGTACGAATCCGATCCAACGGCATTCCCATAGGCTTCTATTGCAATTCGGTAGGTTCAATCTGGCGAAGTAGGCATTCGAATAAAATTTTAAAGGGGAAGTACTTTGATCATCGAATGTTCGATCATTCGATCTATTTGATACGATCGAATTTTGCAAATTCAATGATCAAAGTGGGCGCGCACTTCCAGCTTTCTCACACTAGGATCCAATTGACGTTGGCATCTTTTCCTATGCCATTGACGCTGAGCATCGTGATGCTGGGTGTTGACGCTGAGCGTCATGACGTCATCTTTTGGCACAAGATTTGAATCTTTGGTGCCAAATTCCCTTAAAAAGGCCAGTCCACCATTTTGAGAATGCACAAGCTGATTTAAGTTTTACTGTTCCTGCTGAAACATTTTTTTGTGACTTTGAATTCTTGGTTTTGACCTCTGCCCGACCCTTGACTACGATTCCTGCCACCTGCCTTGATCTCTTTGCCTGACTTTGACTACGTCTTCTCTAAATCACTGCCGGTACCTCACTTACGGACTTGTTGCGCAGTAAGTGAACTATGAGTAGGCGGGCCCATTTGCAGACTGCGCAGCCGGGCTGCCCACCCCCTGCCGGAAGTAGTTTTCCGGCATTTGCTGTAGTGCGCAGACTGTTTACTGCAGTGTGCAGACTGCCGGTGGGCTCGTAGGGGGTGCGGACCCTGGTACACCCACTGCTCCCCCGGTAGTTCCGCCACTGTTGTTACGCACTTCCTGGTTGGATTCCGCAGCAAAAAGCCCGGGGCCCCTAAAGGGCGTTGGTGAATACCAGAACCTACAAGGTTCTCCTGTGCATCCACAGGTGCTATTGCGAAAAAAAGGTTCCTGATACCGTGTTCATTACAGCCTTAATTGAAAAAACTTGGTACTGTACCCTGAAAATTTTATGCATTCTTGTAGTTCCTGCAGAATATGATTGTGGTTGGGGTCTGGAGGTGCAAAACTTTTCTTTCCTCCTCGGTTCCCTGCCCAATGTACAAAGCTTTTCTTTCCTCCTCAGCTCCAGCATGATCACGGGCTGGCATCAACTTCCAGAACTGAGGAGGGAAGGAATTCTGGGTGCCTTCCATTCCGGTTCCAACGTCCAACTGACACCTTCATGTAGAATGTATAGAATGTCAGAGGAGACCATGGAATTTTCCAATTGTTTTTCAATGCTCATTCTGGAAACAACCAGCCTTAGAAGTCCAGGGATAGGGCAAAAGTGATAATTTGTTTTTAATGGTACAGTGCTTTTTTTGGGATCTCATCTATGAATATATAAAAATTAACTCTAGACTGGTTTCAATGAGAAAATATAGTTACAGGTATAGAGTCCATAGGGTTGACTCCCCTCCTATGTCTTGGATAAAGTATGCAGTGAAAATTAACTTACATTTTTGTTACCCAAAACCTCTCTCAGGACTTGTAAAAAGGACTAAGATAATGAATCTGGAAGACATTTACAGCCTTGCACATTGCAGTATGCCACTGTATTCTTCTGCTCTTCTTATTTCACTTAATAAACCTTCGAACTCCATCCATAGCTACAGCAGTTTCCCAGAAGATTATTTACTTTTATGCCACGCATATTCATTTTGCAGTGGTCCCTTTTTGCACAAATTTTGCACAAAGAAATATCAAATAATTGCCAGGTAACTGCAGAACTGGTGTTCTTTCTGTACTTATTATCTGCCATTATAAACTTACATTTTCAGAAGCCTTTAATCATATCTCCTCAAACCTGACTGTGAGATAAAGAGTTGGAATAATCTCAGAAGGTATTAAAAAGAGATTATCTTACTTAATGTAACAGTATTTCAACAGCACTTGGCATAAAGCAGAACTATCCTACATCTAAACAATGGGAATGGTGCAAAACATTTGGGTCATGGCGTGCTGAACAGCATATACTTGGAGTGGGGATAAAGAAAGCAGCAATACAAAAAGGGCAGCATTAATACAAATGCAGTAAAGCAACTTAGATCTGTTTTACAATAGTTTGCTTATAATCTGAATTTTTTTGCCAAGGCTTGAGACTCCCTCATTTATCGACCTACTCAACTTTTTGGAGTGTCACAATAAATGTTGTAAAATGCCCAATCAGAACAGAAATGGCATTTTCTCTAACATGTTTCCACCAGACCAGACATCTTTTACTGTTTTTCCAAGATCTAAGTTTAAAGCTGGATGTTGGTGTCTCTGGTGTTTGAGTCTGGCAGCTCAGTAATTCAGGTGCAGACTCTAAACTATTACAATTTTGCAACATTTAGTTGATACATTTCACAGCAACATCTCTGGAATATTAGCAACTATTGTATCAATTCTAACAGCTGCCTGTAATAAAACCCAGAGATTCTGCTCAGCAGGGACAAAGATCAACTAAATGTATCAGTTTAGAACAGTTGGGGGGGTCAGCGAGCTGCTTTAGAAGGTGAAAAATGACACTTTACACTTCAATGCTAGAAAAAAGTCACACTTCTAAAACAGAAAGTGATTGCTAAAAAGTCGTTATTTCTGGTGATCTATCTGAAAACAACTAGTTGTTTCAAGGTGAACAACCCCTTTAATAAAAGGGTTATAAGCCATTGCCCTTACAATATATAACACTGAGAAAAGTCTAATCACAACTATGCATAAGTTAGACTCCAAATTTCATCAGAAAACCAATGCCAATATTGAATTTGGCGTAAGTATTTTTGCGTTATTAAAAACATTTTGCTGCAGTTAATCATGTCAAATACAGAATGAGTTAGACAAAATAGCTGTAATCAAACATTTTGGTGTTGGGTTGCATAAATAAAAAAAATTGTTCAGGCCATAGCGAATTGCAGTTTAGTGATTTTCTGGTGTAAATGTACATTTCACTCCAATTTAACAGCACATTAGTACTAGAAGAATAAAGTGAAGAAAGGAAAATTGTATTATATACCATAGGCCTAAAGGTAACCTGAATAATGTAATGGTGCGAAGGTGAGAACATAGAATTTGCTCATGCAATTGTCCTGCTGCATGGACAGTTTTCTAAAAACTCATATTGGAAAAGCAGGACATTTGCACACATGCAAAACTGCCAATTTAGTAGTTCTGCCTCCAGCTAAGCTTTCTTATGCCAGATACTGTACTTTACTACTATAATTCTGCAGGGTTAGAGACAATATATTTCAGATAGAGAATTCGTGAATTGAGTGACAAGTTACTTGGCTGCCAGTCATAATGCAACAATATGACTGCTGTTATTTGAGAGGAGATAATTGCTAGGAACCACAATTTAACGTGCTGCTAGACAGTCATTTTCCACGTACAAAGGAAAGTTTTAGCAATGTATGTCAATGGCTTGTTCGGCAGCACAGTAGGGTCAGCCTCATGCAGTACAGTGATATGACAGTTATAGATAAGAATGTGAGAGTCAGCAGGGGATAAAGCACTGGAGTGTATTGTTGGTCTGTGCAAAGAATACTATGTGCAGCGTTCTGCATCAAAATCTATTAATAAATATTTCTAAATAACTTGACATAAAGTATGCCTATCCTCCTGTTTATTGAGATGAATGAGTAGTTCAGCATGGCCGCAGAACAGGAAATTTGTTATCATGAAACAGATACACAGCGAAATGACTGCACACTAATTGCATTTGGAACTGCTGGATTTCATTCAAGTGCAAATAGCTTCCGCATATTGTTGGCTTTGGTACAATTATATACAAACACAATATGTATTTATATTTGGCTGCAGCATGCATCAGCTAGCTGCCCATTATTCGGTCAGGTTCTCATATCTGAAACTAAGGACACACATTATGGGGCATATTTACTGAAGTGTGAATCTTCTAACTTCACCAAAGTTCTTCTCAATTAGCCGCATCACGTCGTATTTCATAAAAAGTACACTATGGAAAAGTTTCTAGTGAATTTTTACCATGAAGAAATGACGTATGTAGGAAATTAGCATGGAGGAGGTCATGTGAATATTGAGATGTAAAAGCAAACATTCTAACTTTTTAATGGTAGCTCTTCAGTTTAAACCTGGGATATTACTCTTGGTGAAAATTCATTCTTGAGCAAATTCTTGGACAAATTTCACCTGGTGAAAAAAATGTGAACTCTTGCCAGGTGAATTTGCCAAAAACTTGTAGTATTTGTCATTTTGTAAATTGTTGATGTTGTTTTATTATTCTTCAACATTTGTCTTTGGCCATGTCCCTATAAGTCTGGCTCGGACAGTGAACTTGTGCACTGAACTTTAAAGGGATCTCTTGGACCTACATATCAAGCTGTAATAATAAGTGCTTGTTAGTGATAGGCATAAAAGGGGAACAATGGTCACTACTTTCAATTTGAATTGTTATTTTGCAAAATGTTCTCCTTTTGGGAAATGGAATGGGGGGGGCACACTTCTCCTTCACTCCTATGCACTTATGAAGTTTATAAATACAGGGGATCTGATATGTAGAAACTTGTTATATAGAAAGCTCAAAATTACAGAAAGGCTGTCTCCCATAAACTCCATTGTATCCAAATAATAATATTTTTTTTTCTTTTTCTCTGTAATAATAAATCAGTATCTTGTATTTTATCCCTACTAAGATATAATTAATCCTTATTGGAAGCAAAACCAGCCTATTGGGTTATTTAATGTTTACTGTAAATGATTTTCTAGTAGACTCAAGGTATGAAGACAGAAAATCCCAGATACCAAGCATTCTATTAAGTATTAAAACCACCACAACCTCTAATACAAAAATTTGCCAGGTAAAAGCTGTCAAGGTCCTTTAGAAGTCAATGGAAGCTGTGCTACTCTTATTGGACCATTTTTAATCAATTCAGACGTTTAGAGGTTTTTAATTTTATTTTTGCTAGTAATTGTCTAAATAATTGTATATTAGAATACTTTGTATATTTGGAGTTTTATTGTGATTTTAATAACCAACCTTTGGTAAATGAGACTCCACATGTAAATTGCACTTAGATACAGTGTATCTTGTGGCTATCCTGTCTATAGATGTAGAGGAACTCAGGAGCTACTGACACATGCAACAGAAAGAATGGGCAATTGAGGAGAAACACTACATTGTGGGTACAAAATGCTGGTTTGCATTCAATAACTTTTGCACACTGATAATGCATTCTCGTGTGCTTTAACTATGAATTTTACTGTACATTTGAGTTGGATTATAAAATTGTCTTTTTTTTCTTGGTGAAAATTTAAGATTTTGTGATGCCCCCAAAAAAGAGAGTCACCAAAGAGAAAAAAGATCTGAAGAAGCCAGAGAGTGTGGCATCAGCAGTAACTAGCAGCAGCCAAGCCAAATCTCAGGAGAAACTAGGTCGGGTTGTGCCATCATCAAAGGTTCAAGGTCGACGCCTTAAAGAGCAAGTGACAGAACCACTACGCGTTTCGCAGCCCAGTGCTGCTGCTGTTGCCGTTTCTGAGGCTGTAGTGGCCGACAGACCTCAGGTAGGCAACTTAAATATGCACAACTGCAAATGTCTGCTCTTATTCTACAGGGTCACATGACAAGCTTGTACAGACTTTTAATTCTCATTTTATCTGTGGATAAGCCATACACAGTTCCAGTACGATATGACATCCTCCTGGTCCTTGAAGTGATCCGTCAGATCCAACAATCTCCCAAATTTAAATAGTTCAATTTTAAATTGAAAAGAGTCAAATGGTACCGTAGGTACATATGAGAGTCCCTTACTTATTAATGTTTTTTCTCCGGTTGTTAATGAATGTGAGCTCAAATTAAAACTGGGGATATTTATTTCCTTGGGGGTCTTCCTTTTGTTGCCCATCCACGTCGGGGTGTCTTTGCCGCTTCCAGTACCTAGGGGAGGAAGACTTTCTAGCTGGGTATCTTCTAAAAATTACTATGACGATCAACTGGATCGCAATTAGCATTCAGAACCTTTTCACTCCCCAATGATTGCTCTGCATTAGTATCTAGTGCCTGATTATGATCCCCCTCTGAATCACCGGAGCTATTGTCTACCGTGTTCCTAGGGTTTATCAGACGACTCCTAAGGTTCCTTCTATATCTAGGGAAATTGTCCTTAGCCCCACTTAGCCACATATACAACCGGTGGTGGATATAATCTTCATTAACCCTCCGTAGTTTTTCTCTTTTAAAGTGCAGTAAGTCCTTTTTATAACTTTCAACCCGTGCATTCACCTTTTGTAGCATGTCTTGTGATGCATCTGAAAGCAAAGACTCTTGGGGGTAAGTTTATCAAAGAGTGAAGTCAAGAGTGAAGTTCCACCACTAGAGGGAAATTCCACAGCTCTCCATTCATTTCTATGGAATTTTTGAAGGCATATTTATCAAAGGGTGAAATTTCACTTCACCCATTGATAAATAGGCCTTTCAAAATCCCATAGAAATTAATTGAGAGCAGCGGAATTTCCCTCTAGTGGTGGAACTTCACTCTTTGATAAATTTACCCCTTGGTGTTCAAGTTCCCATGCTGCGCGTTTCTTCTGCACTCTGGCCAAATCGGAGGAAACTTCACCTATGACCAAAATCTTTAGGTCTAGTGAGCATCTATTGAGAACGCCTATCCACTTCTTACAAAACTCCGGGGTCATATATATTCCGGATCCTGAAATCCCTTCGGAATTCTTTTCTCCCAGTAATAGTCAGATATGAATAACCCATGTAGGTCCAAATCGATATATAAATAAATATGTATATAAAATTTATTTCAATTAATATTTTTTAGGAACCAATAATGTCTGACAAAAGTGATTTGAAAGCTGAACTTGAACGCAAGAAGCAGCGATTGGCACAAATCAGAGAGGAAAAGAAACGAAAGGAGGAGGAAAGAAAAAAGAAAGAGGTATGTGGAAAATATCTGCAATATCATGTTGTATTTCTATATGTGTGTACTGTGTAGCCTGACAATACACAGATCCAAAATAAAGGAAGTATAATGAGAAACTCTGAACTGATAAGGTACATATGATACATTTCTATTCTACCCTATTTTACTCCATCCCTCCCTTCTCCCATATCCTAACCTGTATGCAATTCTTTCCTCCAAAACACCAATTTCCTCCTTTACATTTTGACTTTTCATCGTCCTTTTATTGTATTTTCTACTTTTTTTCCTTTTTCCTTTCTTCTCAAGAAATTCTGTCTTCCCCCTCTTTTCTTTTTTCTGCCATTCTGCATTTCTTTACTATATAGGTCTCCCCTCACCTTCTGTGTATGCTGACACTTGGGGTAGCTCTCCATTCATTTCTATGGGATTTTGAAAGGCGTATTTATCAAAGGGTGAAATTTCACTTCTCCCATTTATAAATAGGCCTTTCAAAATCCCATAGAAATGAACTGAGTGATGCGGAATTTCTCTCTAGTGGCGGAACTTCACTCTTTGATGAATCTCCCACTTTGTCTTTTTTCCTCTCATCTACTGTTTGTCTCATACTCCTATAATTTTGTGCAAATAATTTTTCTGCTGTCCTAGCCCCCCATAAGCACTAGAAATTTGATCTGAATGCTCAGCCAGCTTCATATTCTAACATTACAGACAAGCAGTGAGTTTCATCATATCATGAGAGAGTCAGTAGGCCTGTCGGCAGAATGTTCACACTAGGGATACACCTAATCCACTGTTTAAGCATTCAGCCTAATACTTCAGGAAAGATTCTGGCAAATACCAAACGGAAGCTGAACCCTAATTTACATATGCAAATTAAGGCCAGGAAGTACGTTCTCTGTTTGCATGGAAACATCTGGTGGAGGCTGCACTAATGATTAATAACTTGATTCTTAAATATGAACTTCTATGGGAAGATGGGAACTGCAGCACATCAATTTCCAAACTGATATCATATTGCTGCTTCAGATTTCAACAGACTGGCTATATATTTATATCAGCTAGAAAAGCTATGCAAATATCTTAAAAATAAAATATTCCATGCACACAATATATTTTATATATGCTTTAATATATTGTATTCACATTTTATTCATTGGGGAGAACATGATTATCTTTTCTACCCTGGTTATTTCATCCAACTGTGAGCAACAACATTTGAATAAGAATAGCCAGTATTTGCATTGTAATATTGATAACTACCCAGAGGCAATCATAACATTTTCTTTAGTTCAGTAAAGCTGATTAAAGATTGCCGAACACATGAAATGGTTCTAATTGGTGTTTGAGAAATGAACGCTTCCTTACAACTGTTGATCTGCTGGGCAATTTGCTGTAATTGTTTTGAAAATTACAATGTATGAATAAAAGCATTAGATATTTGAAAACAAACAGACTTGCAAATTGTTTTTCTTATGAACCCAGATTTAAGTGACAACAGCAAAAATGTGACAACAAATGTAATTTGTATAAACTATTCAAATAGCTGTAGAGAAGCTCAACTTTGTGTAGACTGATGTTGCTTAATACTGAATGTAAACTGGAATAAGAATGGGATTGGCTTTGTTTTCTCAAGTAAACCTTTATAAATTGCTCCCAAGGGTATATATAACACTGCTACACTGTGCTTGTATAGGTTGCAGAACTGAATGTTCTTGAACTCTAGGTCATGTAACCAAATGAACTGGGTTGAATTAGTCTAGACAGCAGAAAAACTAATAGCAATTTTCACTCATAATAGGGCTAAAAAGCTTGAAATGTTTTCATAATAGGGCTAAAGTTTTAAATGTGGGGATCTCCAGGAAGGGAAAGAATCTTAAGCTGGGGCCAGATGTTGCAGATCTTTGCATCTAGCAGTGAAATCCTCTGTGTCTGCCTGCACCTAAGCTGAGGCAATATATCTGGGTGCAGGCACATTGAGCAGCATAGACATAGCATTGTTTGCCTGCATTTCTCCGCAGTCTGAGATACGCAACAGGGATACAAATAAAGCTTCTAAGGAGGGCTGTGCCCAAGTGAATTAGTAGCATAAAGGTTTAATGTTGAATATAAGGATTCGGTTTGGGATTCAGCCAGGATTCGGCCTTTTTCAGCCGAATCCTTCCGCCAGGCCAAACCGAATCCAACCCCTAATTTGCATATGCAAATTAGTGGTGGGGAGGGAAATCACAAAACAGGGAAGTAAAAATGTTTTTCCTTGTCACCCCTAATTTGCATATGCAAATTAGGGTTTGGTTCGGTATTCGGCCGAATCTTTTGCAAAGAATTCAGGGGTTCGACCGAATCCAAAATGAGCCAACATGTACTGTGAAACACAACAGATCTGTTGGGTGTTAATAAGGTATGTCATAGTAATCAAAATTAGAAAGCTATCTTTGATTGTAAACATATAGTGGAGGTTGGAATAAGAACAATGTTCCACCTTGCCTAAGTACAGATCAGTTATCCTCAACCATTGGCTTGTGAGCAACATTTTGCTCATCAACCCGTGGATGTTTCTCCCAGTGGCCTTAAACTACATGCTTGTTTTTGAATTCCTGACTTGGAGGCAAGGTGTACTGTATACCAGGTCCAGACTGAGAATTAAAGTAGGCCCTGGCATTTCAGATACACAGAGTCCCAATGAGCCCACAGAGAGGCCCAAACAGGCCTGGATTTGTGGAAAGGCCACCAAGGCCCGGGCCTAGGGTGACAGGATTTTAGATGGTTATATGCTGCCCAGCTACACCCACATTGGTTGGGAAACACTGGCGATATGCATGAGATACTATAGTTTTTTTAATTTCCCATTCGCCAATCCCAATTGCTCTGGTCCTGATGATGAAAATTTGCACATAAGGACAGAGTATGGGGGTGGGGTGACGAACTAAAGTGGGCCTAGGGGCACCCGCTATGTAAATCCGGCCCTGGATCCAAACAGCACCCACCAGTCCACTAAATAACAACTTTCTTTAGCATCTTATAGCAGCCCCTCTGGCATTTGCCAGAACCCACAGATTGCCAGTCCGGGCCTGCTGTATACCTGATGGACAACATGAGCGTCCCATTACATTGTTTGATCTCTGTAAGGTTAAAAATATATAGAAGGATAAGTATAAAAATAAATCAATTGTGACATATTTTGCATAGGCGGAACTCCAGCACAAAGCTGAACCTATTGCAGAAGATAGTGATCTAGACCGGAAAAGAAGAGAGACTGAGGCATTACTGCAGAGTATTGGCATATCTCCAGAACCACCGCTAGGTACAAACTATTTCATATCGTATACTTTGCATTTTCAGAAAAAAAGATGGACCAATGTATAATTAATTCATATTTACATCTTCTCTGTGTAGTTAATAGAAATTTTATAGTAACATTTTCACTTTCAAAAATAAAGTGGTGGGTGTTTATGAAAATTCTATTACACATGTGGAAATGTAGTCAGAATGAATAAAATACCTAATCTGCAGGTAAGACGACACAGCAGCATCCTCCTATTAGAAGCTATCAAACTTGTTTCAAGAGAGCTGCAAGTAGTTAATGTGTTCTGTTCATAAAGGGAATCAACCCTCTCTCAAATAAATGAATGGCAATGTGTTGACGTCACACAGGAGCACTTCAGATATGTTGTTAAATTAACTTTTCTCTAACACATACAGTATAAGCTATAGAATTAGAAACTGATGTAGAATGGTGCGAAATGATACATGTTCTATAACACCTGTTATTGCTGGGCTAAACCCTTTATCCCACAGTGTATTTGAGTAAATAATACATTTTTACCTGCTTCTCTTCATTATTTCTTTCCATACTTATTTCTCCATTTTCTTTACTGCTTTTATCCATCTGTCCCTTTTTTCATTTACTGGTTTTTGGTTGGCTCCCTCCCAGTGCAGCCATTTTTAACATTGGATACCTGTTATTTTCATTATTTAGTCCCAACCCCTATGTCTCCCTCTTCGAAATCACTGAGCACCCCCAGCGAGGCTGGCAGTCAGGACTCGGTAGATGGCACCCTAATGGGACGGTAAGATTCGTTTTGCATGATCACCTTGCATGAAACCCTACTTCCAATGCATGTGAAGCAATAAATACTACTTCAGAGAAAAATAACTAACTTTGCTTCCTACCCCCAAATTTCTGTAATAGATACTGGAGAATGTTTTCATTGTAGCTCACAATAAATACAGGGAAAGTTGTTTGGTCTTCCAGTTCTGGAGGCATTTTAAGACATATAGCATTGAAGCCCCACCATGTTGTATCAAAGTGTGAAATTAGAGCTCAACAAATGTAACTTTCACCCACTGATAAATATGCATCTAAAAATCCCATAGGAATGAATAGAAAGTGGGTGAGTTTTTTTTTTGGTGAGCTGTAATTTAAAATGTTCATATTATCAAGGCTTTATGTTG
Source organism: Xenopus borealis (assembly GCA_024363595.1). Lineage (NCBI taxonomy): Eukaryota > Metazoa > Chordata > Amphibia > Anura > Pipidae > Xenopus > Xenopus borealis. Next base: position 30,377,467 of record CM044441.1, read on the forward strand.
TTAACGTACCTTATCAGAGATGGCTGTGAGCACAGGCAGTTGTCTCATGGCCTCAAAACAATGTTAAAGATATTTGAAAGCTATAGTTCCCAAATATCTCCCTAACTGACCTTCAGACTATACCACAACAAATAATCATTTCCCCAAATCTCACATTAAGGGGCACATTTACTAAGGGGCAGATTTACTAAATTCGTGTTAAAGATTCGAATGCAAAAAAATTAGATTTTCAAATTTTTTTTGGGCTACTTCGACCATCGAATTTGCAAAATCCGATAGAATCGAATGATTCGAATGAATCATTCGATAGAATCGAAAAAATCATACGAATCGATTATAAAAATCATACGTCCATTCGACCATTCGATGGTCGAAGTACTTGCCCCTTTTTTCGATTGCCTAGTTCACCAGATTAAACCTACCGAGTTGCTATACTTGCCCATGGGAAGATCCCATAGGCTTTTTCTGAAGTTTTCTTGTTTAAATAGAAATCATTAAATTTCTCTATAAAATTCGAAAAAATATTTTTTTGTGAAATCGGATGATCTAGTATGATTTTTTCGAGAAATTGGACGGTTTCTATTCATTCGTTCGATTTATCGAAAAAAACGAATAGATGTAAAAGCCTCCAAATTCGATATCATCGGATTTTACCTCTACCTAAATTCGAGGGTTGAATTCAAGGGTTTTTAACCCTTGAAATTCGCCCCTTGATAAATCTGCCCCTAAGGGTCGAATTTCGAGAGTTAATAAACCCTCAAATTCGACCCTCGAATTAAGGTTGAATTCGAGGGGTTTTAACGCAATTTGAATTATTGAATGATATATATATATATATATATAAAAATTGTTGATAAATCGTTCGAATCATTAGATTTGAAGCAATCGATCAAATTTTTTTTTTATTTCGATCAAAAAAAAAATCCTGCTGAATTGTTACATTGAATTGCTTTTTTTAAAGGGTCACTTCTTTGACAATCAAATTTGAATCGAATTTTGGGCTATTCCATAGTCGAATATGCCCAAAATAAAGTCAATTTTTTTTACTTTGAATCAATTTGACCTTTAGTAAATGTGCCCCTTACTGTCCTTCAGATTGGGACACTATCCTCTGTTCTAAGCTGTGAGCAGTGTTTTAGAGTGTTCCTTACAGTCTATTCAAGTTATGCAAAATGCTTTCCAAATGTTATTTTGTGCAGGCTATGATGTGCTTCACCATAACCACCTACCTAAGCATTACAGTCATTGTGTGTGTTAACAACCGGCCATCCAGTACCATACATCTGTCATATAATACTTTTATACTATTCTACTAATAGTCATTTTGTGCTTCTAGACAGCCAGTCATCCAGTCACATACATTTATCATACAACTGCCAGATCTTCATGACAAATAATGCATTGTCACCTGCAGTAACAATTCCTTGATGAAACCATTATCTTGTCTCAGCGGCAAGAGACCCTTGCACAATCACACACACACACAGGCAACAACCGAAAAACACAACTTATTATTGTCAGTTTGATCATAGCTTATACAAGAAACTATCTGACAAATAACCATAAGATATGATTCTTATTGCAAAATGTCTAGTCTTTATTTGAATTTGCCTTTATTAAAAATGGCATTTCTATTTCCCATTCTCAGGAATATGCAGAGTGGCCTACTTGGGTAAGAAACGGTTTGTGTGTTGTGCAAATCTGAGAGATGTTTGATAGAAAAGCAAGACGGCATCATAACGTTAGATTAGTCATAGCTATTGAATTCACCCAGATTCTAAACTATGGTTCACAAATACAATGTACGTTTTATTATAGTGTATGAGTTATGAAATGATTTATTAATGAGCTCCATCCACCCAATCTTCTCGTTCCTCCATAGATAGATCTAATATATTAAACACAGGCTCTAAAAAGGGAAACTAGATGGTAACATTCCACAAGACAAAGGGGGAAACTTCCACAATTTATAACAGAGACACATTTTTTAAAGGTTATCTGTTAAATGGGAAACTTCTACATCTGATAAAGGAGACACATTTAGTTACATGGTTTGTAGAAAGTATGCACCAACTCATGCGCCCCATCAAGGCAGGGTACCTGCTTATCTCTTTATTTGGCAAGACCCCTTCCAAGGCAACTAAGGTCTTTCAGTACCTTCTTAGGCTATGGGCACACAGGCTTTTTTCAGCAGCTGATCCGCGGCTGTTGTCAGCCTGAGTAATTTTGAGGGCTGATTGAAGCATTGCCCTTGGTCCATTGATTTGAATCTGATCTGTCTGTGTGGGGTCACACACAGGCTGAGGTCAGTCAAAAAACAGCCTGTGTGTCCATAGCCACAACCTCCTTAAAGGGCAAGGAAAGGCAAAGAAATAAAATCCCATTTTTACTTTCTTTAATGAAAAAGAAATCTGTCTCTAACATACTTTAATTAAAAAATGTGTACTGTTTTTATAAGAAACCTGACTGTATGCAGTGAAACTCTCCCTTCATTTAGTGCTGTGGATAGGAATTGTCAGACGGTCCCTAACTTCTGGCAGGGAAACAATCATACTTATGAACAGCAGGGGGAGCCCCTACCTTACTTACCAGCCATGCAGAACTCAAGCAGCTTTGTTTTTTGATCATTTATGACGATCCCTAAGCAGCCCAGATCACACTGAGCATGTGTATGTAGTCTAGTCTTGCAAAGATGTATAACAAAGTTACAAGATGACAGCCCCCTGTGGCCAACTTTGAAAGCATAAATCATTTGTTTGATTAGGATTGTGGTGCAGTAAGTTCATGTTTATGTTTAGTATACAAAATACTGCATTTCTAGCCTTATTCTATATTAGACTTTCCTTGCCCTTTAAAGGGACACATATACATATATTACTAACTGCAGTATTGGATATGTTGCCTGTCCAAGAAGGTGGCAAAACTCCCCACAAAGGAAATAAAATGTTTTTTCTACTATCTGTCTATAATATGAGTTATTATAATGTGTCTAATTGCAAGCACTATACCTCCTCTCTATAGAAAACAATGCAAATTTTTCATTCTTCATAGTTTAATTGTTCTATTATGTTTACAAGTTTAATTGCACGTCTCTGCACTTTTTCTATTCCTTTAATATCCTACCCATGGAGTGGTGCCTAAAATGGCACTTTGTTGGTGTTACCATTGCTTTATAAATAGGCAAAATTATGCCTTCAGCCTTTGAGACAGTATCCCTTTGTACACAAAATAAATGTATTAGCTTTAGCAGGCTCTGGTTTTATCTGCCTGCAATTAACCCCCAAATCCTCTTCAGTTACCATTGGAATAAGGACAATATTCAGTACATTTTCATTTGTTAAAATTAAATCCAATGCAGCTTCCTTATAGAATACAGTGTGTGACAAATTATGATGCACATAGGACCTTTTCCTATTTGTTTACCTTATTGGTCTAGGACAGGGATCCCCAACCTTTTGAACCCGTGGAGCAACATTCAGAAGTAAAAGGAGTTGGGGAGCAACGCAGGCATGAAAAATATCCTTGGAGTGCCAAATAAGCACTGTGATTATCCATTTGGTAGCCCCTATGTGGACTGTCAACCTGCATTGAGGCTCTGTTTGGCAGTGCACCTGGTTGTTATACAACAAAAACTTGCATCCAAGCAAGAAATGTAAAAATAAGCCCCTTATTTGAGGCCACTGGGAGCAACATCCAAGGGGTTGGAGAGCAATACGTTGCTCATGAGGTTGAGGATCACTGGTCTAGGAGCAGGGACCTAAGTAATCCCGAAAGCTTGCATAATATATATTTTCAAGGCTGAATATATTAATCATCAGTCCCATGTATGTGTTATAATCTGACATGCGGTATATCAGTAACTCAAGTGAGACCCTGGGCCCATGCTATACCTAGCATTAATTGGAATATTTTGTATATTTAAAAAAAAAAAAAAAAAAACTTTATGCAGTGGAGAAACATCTACTCAAAAACTAGTCAACATTATTTTCTTATAGTTTTGACACAGTGAAGATATTTATAATTCCACACTAGGAAAATCCTAAAAATAAACCAATGTTGTAATGCATTAATTTTTAATCTCCTTTGCACTAGATAAGTCTCTAAGATGTCATGCTAATAGCAAGCCTTGTCATTCTATCATGAAATATTTGACACTAATGTCTGTCAGTTGCTCTGTATCATTAGCAAATGCTTCCCATCCATTCATTCCATGGCAGCCATTATTCAGCATCAGAGCATGCCTGAGGGAATTTGTGTTTGTGTGGATACATATGTACACATGGTATACTTATCTGCCTATTATTTGTCTACAGGTAACAATTAGCAAATGGAATAATGATATCTGTTCTTTCTTCATTTTCGGAAATAAACGCAGGACTCTGCAGTGGGACACCGACCCTTCAGTACTGCAGCTTCACTCAGACTCGGAACTTGGGTATGTTTTGGGTGTACATATGACTTCACATGCCTTTTAGAGCAAAATAAACCCACTATAATTGATAACAATAGTATTTTTTTTACTGTTAATGTCAGATAATGTTAGTTTACCTTCATTTGTCTTATCCCTTTCATAGTGCTGCCATAGTAGTTTGCAAACTAAGGTTTACTGCCAATAGTAACTATTATCCAAATATCTCTGCACAACATCACAAACACTTCCAGGATGCTGTAGACACATCTAGGATAGTTTATCAGTGCATAAAGTTCTGTTATTATTTTATAGGGATGCAAAACCATGATGAGCTTGAACTGGCCTGGCTAGTGTTTCTCCATAGACAAACAAAGTAAGAGAATGTAAAATTTGGTTTACTTTTGCCCTCTCTTTAAAGGGGTGGTTCACTGCCAATTCTAAGTAACTATGTAATTGGTCGTCATTATATGGGTTTTTTTGTAGTTTTTAAAAAAAAATTATTTACCTTCTTCTAACTCTTTCCAGCATTCAAATGGGCGTTTTATATTTAATCTTGAAGTCTGACATGGGGCTAGACATATTGCCAGTTTCCCAGCTGCCCCAAGTCATGTGACTTTTGCTCTGATAAACTTAATTTACTCATTACTGCTGTACAGCAAGTTGAAGTGATATCACCCGTCCCTTTCCCCCCAGAAGCCAATCAGCAGAACAAAGGGAAGGTAACCAGATAGCAATATGACTATGAAGATTCTCATATTTCATAAATATAACCAGATAGCAGTTCCCCAACATAAAATAACAGCTCCCTTGTAGATCTACAACAGCCTGCCAGAAAGCAGTTCCATCCTAAAGTGCTGGCTCTTTCTGAAAGCACATGACCAGGCAAAATGACCTGAGATGGCTGCCTACACACCAATATTATAAATGGAAAAAAATAAACTTGCTGGTTCAGGAATTAAATTTTACGTGGTAGCATGAACTATTTGCAGTATAAACAGAGGTTATTTCGAAATAAAAACCATGACAGAATCCCTTTAACTTGTAGCATGTTGTAGAATGACCAATTCATAACAACTTTTCAGTTGGTTTTCATTATTTTTTTTTTTAATTCATTGCTTTTTCTCTTCTATCTCTTTCCATCTTTCAAAAGAAGGTCACAGACCCCACCTAAAGAAACAAATGCTCTGTAAGGCTACACATGTATTGTTGTTGCCACTTTTTATTACTCATCTTTTTTTCAGACCCTCTCCTATTCCAGTCTCTTATTCAAATCAATGGTCGCTAGGGTAATTTGAATAAAAAGGCTAAATCACTCAAAAACCACAAATAATAAAAAAATCAAAACTAATTGCAAACTCACTCAGAATATCACTCTCTAAATCACAATAAAAGTTACCTCAAAGGTGAAAAAACCCTTTAAGAAAGCGACTTTTTTACAGAAACAGTAATAAACTTGAAGTTCGTTACTGAGTTTAAACCAGTTCTTGGGTCCTGTAATCTGTATCTCCTGAGAAATTGGTAAAACCCATGGGCTATATTTAGTACAAAAGAGTAGTTGCGGTCAAGCTTAAAGATGAAGGGAATTCTACAGGGACCCAATGGAACAGATCATTTATAAAACATTATCATATGATAGAGTGGCTAGTTTTCGGGGGTCCCAGGGATACAGAATCCAATTTGGGGGGGCTGATAAATATGCTTTTAAATATTTTTTACATATTATTACTATATATATATATATATATATGTTATGGATGTCCCACAATGGTCCTACAGCTGTTATTAAACAGTATCCCACTGAATTCTGAACCCTGGGGCACCACACTTTGTTTTTGCAAAGTAAAACAGCTCCACAAATACATTTTAAACATACATTGGTATGAGAGTGTGAGAGTATAGTATTAAACTGTATAATTACAGGATGTAGGTCATTAAATGATATAGCATAAAATAGTAAGCAGATAGCATGCCTTACTAACCTTCCCTTTGCAAATATTCACTTAGTCTGAATGCACTTTCCATGTAAACGAATGCACAATTAGAACATATTATAAGTTGTAACAGAATCTAGCTCCAGTACAGAACAAGGGACCCAGGACCTGAGATTGTGGTTTCCTATACTAAATGAACACAGAACAATTCTATTCTCATCTCCTGACCTCCCTGACCCATTGTAACTGGTCGTAGCTAGTCATTGCAATAGTGTATAATAAGCATGTATTTCATTTTCTAGAAGAAGACTTATTAAGCTTGGAGTATCTAAGGTCACTCAAGTCGATTTCTTGCCTCGGGAAGTAGTGTCGTACTCGAAGGAGACGCAAACTCCAGTGACAACCCACCAGACTGAAGGTGACTATAAATTATTTCACTAACATTTAGAAAAATAGCAAATACTCTTGCATGATGTGAGGAGTATTATTTTCTGAGGGTGCTGATTATAGGCTGATTTTGATTGTGCAGTCCACAATATTTGCTTAACCAGCCACGTCATTGTGTATGAGATCTATATTCTTTGCCATCACTAGCGGGGTACGCTAGCCAATACCTCCAAATAAAGCCAGTGTGTGTTGTCATCTATGAAGAGGCACACAGGGTTACCCCTATTATGTTATTCATGCAAGGTTGGGAGTGGTGGTCAATGGAGGTCACAATAGATCCCTGAACTTACCCTATGGGGATGAGGGGATGTTGTAAATAACCCCTAATATATCCTGTAGGTAGTATGCTTGGAATACACAGTGGTCTGCTTTTTGGTAGCTGTTCACACCTTCTAGACTTCTAAAAAATAAAAAAAAAGCAAACAGTCAGTAACCAGACAAAAAACTACTGGACTTTTATGGACTTTTGTAACCAAAAAGGAGACTCCAGTAGGTAAAATCCCCATAGAAAAGAGTTAGTGCTTTTCAGGGCAGTAAAATGCACCACCACACAGAAGTCCTTACAAACGCCCTTCTTTAAGATCCCTCAGAATGCCTCCAATTATTTCTCTGGATCTTGGAACGGTTGGACTATTATTTTCATGAACCCTTTCCTATTTATATTATTATATCTCCATATGTTTTCTGTAAATCTGGGCCATGCTTTTATTTATAAAAGCAAAAGATATATATATATATATATATATATATATATTATGCATAATTTCCCCTCTGTCTGATTCATGGTAGAATAGTTAAACTGTGTTCCTATTAAAATTTCACAGCTCTCCACCATAAATAGTAACATCCCCTGGTAGAAATTTACAGGGAGGAGCAGGGAGATGGATCACTGGATAATGCACCTTTGTTCTCTATTGTTTGCCAGCTTGCTCTATCCCCTCCCCACTTCCTATATATGCATATCTTTACTGTGCATTATCATCTGAAATGTGTATGTGGTGATGGTGGTGATGGTTTAGGGGTTGTTGTTATACTGACACATAGATGATTTATCCTGCTGCAAGGAGACACAACCTTGTTATGATCATACTCCAGTTTCATAAATAAGGCTCTTCATACATTTTTGCATTAACTTTAATTTCTCAGAGAAACTTTGGAGACACAGTTTCTAAGCTGGAGACCTTGTGAGCACTTGAACTTATTTCCTTACAATACAGGACTGAAGTGTCATTTCAATGCAAAAATGACTGGTTCTGTGGGATATCTATTTATAAACCAGAGAGGTTTTCATATTTTTATTGTACAAATACTTGTATAATGAACACGGAAAGTCAATTACATTATACCTATACATTATGTATAGGTACAGGTATGGGACCTGGGGTTTTCTGTAATTGGATCTCCATACCTTTAGTCTACTCAAAAATTATTTAAACATTAAATAAACACAACATTGTTGTTTTACCTCCATTAAGGATTCATTATATTTTAGTTGTGATCAAAGTTAGGGTACTGTTTCATTATTACAGAGAAAAAGAAAATCAATGTTAAAAATGTAAGAGAGAATAAATGTTCTTCCCATAAAGTGGAGCTTTCTGGATAACAGTTTTCTGGATAATGTATTCCATTCTGTGTAAATAATACATGAATTTCATTGCATTTTTCATTGATTTGACATTTATAAAAAGGTTCCCAGAATCTGGGGATGACCATCTAAAGCATTCGATACAGTGCCACACACAAGGTTACTGGTTAAATTAAGGAATGTTGGCCTGTAGTAGTATTTGTAACTGGGTAAAAAACTCTGCAGAGTGATTTGTCTAAGTTGGGAAACTGGGCAGCAAACTGGAAAATGAGGTTCAATGTTGATAAATACGTACAAGGTTATGCACTTTGGCAAAAATAATATAAATGCAAGTTATACACTAAATGGCAGTGTGTTGGGAATTTCCTTAAGTGAGAAGGATCTTGGGGTTTTTATAGATAACAAGTTGTCTAATTCTGGGCAGTGTCATTCTGTAGCTACTAAAGCAAATAAAGTTCTGTCTTGCATACAAAAGGGCATAAACTCAAGGGATGAAAACATAATTATACCTCTTTATAGATCCCTAGTAAGACCTCATCTGGAGTATGCAGTGCAGTTTTGGACTCCAGTCCTTAGGAGGGATGTAAATGAGCTGGAGAGAGTGCAGAGACTAAGTGCAACTAAACTGGTTAGAGGGATGGAAGACTTAAATTATGAGGGCAGACTGTACAGGTTGGGGTTGTTTTCTCTGGAAAAAAGGCGCTTGCGAGGGGACATGATTACACTTTACAAATACAGAGGACATTATAGACAAATATCAGGGGACCTTTTTACCCATAAAAAGGATCACCGCACCAGAGGCCACCCCTTCAGACTAGAAGAAAAGGACTTTCATTTGAAGCAGTGTAGGTGGTTCTTCACAGTGAGGACAGTGAGGTTATGGAATACACTGCCGGGTGATGTTGTGATGGCTCATTCTGTTGATGCTTTTAAGAGGGGTTTGGATGATTTTTTGGACAGTCATAATATCAAAGGCTATTTTGATACTAAACTCTACAGTTAGTATAGCTATGGGCATATATGGTTTGTGTGAAAGACTTTAGGTGTGTGTGTATGTATGTATGCTGGGTTTTAATTTGGAGGGGTTGAACTTGATGGATTTTGTCTTTTTTCAACCCAATTTAACTATGTAACTATCTAGAAGGCCCGCAGTGGTTCTGGGGATATTTAGCTTTATCCTGTGCTTATTTGCTACACTTAAAATTATACCGGGTGACTTATAACCTTTTTTTTTCATTTCTCTGTAGCATTGTTATAAGGTATATACAAGGTGGGGTACTAAAAGAGGTTTGAGTCCAAAATGTCTTCTTTATGTTACTATGAAATAGCAGGGATGAAAATGTAATCAAACTGTTGGCAGAAGCTTGCTACTCTACTGTATGGCAATTACATGTCATATGGCAGATAGGAATAAATATTCAGGTGGTTGTGTTCCACCTGTGTTTGGAGACAGCTGCCCTCAGTGAGTACAAAGTGATTTGAAAGAGGGATAGAAAAGCATAAAAGATCCATTGCGGGTAATCAAGATTTATATGTAAGGTTTGAGGGTATTTAAAGGCAACAATTTTGTATTAAAAAGTTTGGCAGGTAAGGTATATTCGTATGAATAGAAAAGCTAGAATTCCTAATGACCCAAAAGTAATTTAGGGTTTAATTACGAAAATCTGAATGTATCTTATAATATTAATGAAAAAACTCGACCAAACTCCCATGCCCAATTTTAGCTTATTTATTATAAAGAAAAAGCAAAAACCTGAATAATACTGAATAATACACTTTTAATAATTCTATTATTATTATTATTATTATTATTAATAATACATTTGTAATTCTTTTTTCCTGAGATTTTTCGAATTTTCGGCTGCAACCTTGAAATGGTCGGATTTTCGGGCTAAACCCACCGCAGACCACGATAACTTCAATTTGGGATAGGTGTATCTCCCATCGACTTATACAGGTCTGAAATGGTGGATTTTCAGATTCTGACTTTTTTACTGCATCAAATTGTAAAATATTTTGGCATGGAAAATAATGCTGACTGTTGTCAATGTAAAAGTATTTTCAAGCATATTGACCCCATCCATCAGCTATAAATTAGTGGAAAAATGATGTATGTGCCATAACCCTAAATGTCCTGTATATACTGTTGTAGTCCAGGAACTAACTAAAGTCTGGGTGCCTTCACCTATACTCCCACTTGCACCAACACATATACCTACACCAGCAACCAACTACAGTTTACTACTCCTGTATCCAGCTGGTCCTACCATTGTTTTTTTTTTTTTTTTTTT
>CM044441.1:30388276-30453208 GCA_024363595.1 Xenopus borealis
TTTTTTTTTTTTTTTTTTTTTACATAATATTACAGCAAACAGTATCCCTAAACAATGAAACATCTGTAGATCCATCTGGTAAATTGGTTTTAATTTATTTGTGCAGTTTTAGGGGCAGATTTATCAAGTTTCGAATTTGGAGGGTTAAAAACCCTCAAATTCGACCCTTGCAATTTTCCCAAAGTAAAATCTGTCGAAATCGAATATCAAATTCGCAGGATTTTACCGCTATTCGATATATCAAACGATCGAATAGCGATCATCCGATTTCACGAACAAATCGTACAAGTTCATCCGATTTCACGGAAAAATCGGACGAATCGTAGAATCCGTACGATTTTTTCGAGAAATCGCATGATTTCTATTAGGCAAATAGGCAAATATAGCAACTTGGTAGGTTTAAACTGGCGAAGTAAGCAATCGAATAAATCTTTAAAGGGCAAGTACTTCTTATTCGAATAGTTTGATTTATTTGAATCATTCGATTAGATTGAATTTAGCAAATTTGATGGTCGTAGTAGCCCAAGAAAATCAAATTTTTTGCATTCAAATCCTTAGTAAATCTGCCCCTTAGAAAACTCTGACTTTCTATTCTACCGTTCCCCTGGATGGAATTTTATATTCTATCAGCATGATGGGGCCATTGGCCTTGGAAAACAGAAAGCAGATCACTTATAATTATTTTGTATGCCTTATGTTTCTGTTGAGCCTGTCTCCTATTTCATAATATGAAAGTATCAACCATATAGAGATTCCAAACTGAGGGGCAGTCAAAAAAAAAACCCCCAAAATAATTGCAACAAGTACAGCGAAGAATAAAAAATAAAAAACAACTGCAAATTATCTTACAATTTCACCATTTACATCATACAAAATTGGTCTTAAGGTGAATAACGCCTTGAACAATTTCTTTGGCAACACAAGATGCCAGTAGATGGCAGCAAATATCTTAGAATGAAACTCTCTGCTCCCTAAATAATCCAGCCTGTGTCATTATGATATACTACATGTTTATGCCAAAACTCATCCAAGCTGAACTGCTATTATTTCACACTTAACCTTTGTTTGGAATCACTAAGAAGATGGAAGGCTATATATAGTTTTATTATTCTTGCATTTAAAAGTGTTTGCACGTGCACAATAGCAGCATTTTTTCATTTACATTGCTACACTTAACTGTGTACCTATGTTCCTACAATATGTGCATGTAGCTATGTGTTCCATTCATATTATTACATTGGTACGTAGTTTGCTTTGAAAAAAGACCAAAGTCAATCAAGTTCAACCCCTACAAAAGAACTTCAGTACACATACATATATTTATACATGAGCATGAAGAATATTTGATGTGTAAAGGTCATGTGTAGGACGGAAAAGTCGATTATCTGTCTATAATTTCATCTAATTTATTTGTAACAACTAAGGAGTAATCATGTCCCCTTGCAGGTCTTTTTTTCTCAGAGAAACTAAAACCCCTTCATAGTGTTCCTCTTATTCTTTATTGTTTCATTCTACTTACCAGTTTAGTTTTACGTCTCTGTACTCTCTTACCAGGGACCCATATAGAAGCAAAAGCACATTTTCATTTATCGAATGAATTGCCTTTTTTATGTGACTGTACTGTATTTGCTTTAATAATCACTGAGTGACTTGCCTAGAGTTACACAGTGTGTTATGCACAAAAATCCCTAAACCCCGCTTAATGAAAGATGCTCCTGATACACAACCATATACAGGTATGGGACCTGTTATCCAGAATCATCGGGACCTGGGGCTTTCTGGATAACGTCTCTTTCTGTAATTTGGATCTTCATACCTTAACTCTATTAGAAAATCATGTAAACATTAAAGGGGTTGTTCACGTTTGAGTTAACTTTTAGAATAATGTAGAGAGTGATATTCTGAGAGAATTTGCAATTGGTTTTCATTTTTTATTGTTTGTGGTTTTATAGTTATTTAGCTTTTTATTCAGCAGCTCTCTAGTTTGCAGTGTCAGCAATTTGGTTTCTAGGGTACGAATTACCCTAGCAACCCTGCATTGATTTGAATAAGAGACTGGAATATGAATAGGAGATGGACTCAATAGAATTATAAGTAATAAAAAGTGGCAATAACAATACATTTGTAGCCTTACAAAGCATTTGTTTTTAGATGGTGTCAGTGACCCCCAGTTGAAAGCTGCAAAGAAACAGAAGAAAATTGCAAATCATTAAAAAACTATGAAAAATAAATAATGAAGACCAATTGAAAAGTTTCTTAGAATTGGCCCTTCTACAATATACTAAAAGTTAATTTGAAGGTGAACCACCCCTTTAAATAAACCCAATAGGCTGGTTTTACTTCCAATAAGGATTAATTATATCTTACTTGGGATCAAGTACCAGCTACTGTTTTATTATTACAGAGAAAAAGGAAATCATTTTTAAAATTTTGGATTATATCATTATAATGGAATCTATGGAAGACAGCCTTTCTGAAATTCGGAACTGGATAACGGGTCCAATACCTGTATTGCATAACTCACGTTTATGTTATTTCTACCAAATTGCATAACCTTGCATTCGTCAACATTGAACCAATTTTGTCAAATGACCGTTAGGAACCCCCCCACCCCTCAGCGACTGGACCAGATCTATAGGGAGCTCCAATAAAGGGGCCATTTTTAAAGATTTTATCAATTTTTAGCCCAAAGTAAAACCAGTATCACTTATCCTTTATATCCTTTAACTGGCTGATTTCAACAGTAGTTTCCAGTGCACGAATGTTGAACAAAGCACCATAAATCATTATATTACATAATAAAAAATATATTCTAATATAAATATATTACAAAATATAAAACAAAATATATTTCTAAAAATAATTCATCTCTGGGATATGGTGGAAAGGTTCAGTTATGATCATCGCCTCTAACATCTGTTGGTAGTTACCTAACACCACACTGCCACTGAAACATTGTGATATTCTTTTTCATTGGATGTTATCCAGAGGAGCACCTGGAGGAATAAAGAGGCATACACTGAGTTTAGTATTTAATCATTTACTTGTGGTTTTACTTTGCAGGTGAGGATACAGGGATGTAACCCGCTGACATGACATTTACTGTACTTCACATTCCTTTCTTTCTCTAAAGTCAGGTATATCTGTGCACTAATGAAATAAGTAATGTCTATGATACCTTCTGTTATTAGTGAAACAATACCCAGTCCCCATTCTTTAATAATATTTGCATTTCATCAGTTTAGATTAAAATGGGCAACAAATCACTAACATGACATGTAAAGGCATGTAAATGCAATATAACATTAGTCTGATAGCTGACAACTGCAGCGCACCCGTAGGTGTAGCTTTAGCTGTGGATTTGTGGAATGTGTGTGACCCGGCTAACTGCTTAGCTTGTGCCCAGGACCCCCAGTGTACCCGTGCAACTCCCTGCAACTCCCGGTACCTGGTGTTGTTCAGTGCAGCAGGAGATTCAGTCAGACACAGTTCTTTGCAGCAAACTTGAACTTATTTATTGAACAGACAGCGTAGTAGAATACTTTGATTAACCCTCCAGTGGGATGATAAGGACAATATGCAAAATAGATAATTTGCAGCAATGAATCACATCTCAACAGGATAGTTACCCTCTCACTAGGTAATGTCTCCTCTCAGGTGGAATGCACTAGGCCCTGGATGTCACAGCCTGGGGTCTTGTTTCTTGGAACCATATTGGGTTATCGCCTCACCCACGGTATTCAGCCTGGGTTCTTGGCACCCTATCTGGTCCTCAACTCACTGCTGTAATCCCTGATCTAGTGGTGTACATACCACGGGGTCCTAACCCCACTATTTCTCCTTGTTGGAGCCACAACTGCTCACTAGCTACCCTGAGCTGCCTTTCACTCCTAGAGTGACTATCACAGTAACTACTACCACTGGCTAAACCTAACTTTAGAGGAACCAGACCGTGGCCCTGTAATACCTCTCTGGGAGGCACGGTCCCAGGAGTAAGACCCTTAGCACATGGTGCTATCTCCTTTTATATCTTAACTACTGCCCCCTGGTGGCCAAATCCCATGAACTGATATGGACCCAGGAAAAGGGACATAGCTGCCTGAGTTACTTAAGGACCCTTAGGTGTCCGCATATGGAGGGGAAACTGCCTGAGTAAACTACACCCAAATCTCAGGGTCGCTACACAACTTTGAACATTAAAAAAACGATATCAGGTTGCTTATATGCAACTCTGTTTATTTTTGATTTCCACTATATTCAATGGATTATGCCTGGCTTAAGGTGTCAAAAGTACCGGTATGGGATCTGTTATCCAGAAACCCGTTATCCAGAAAGCTCCAAATGACAGGAAGGCCGTCTCCCATAGACTCCATTTTCATAAAATGTTTCCCATTTTTAAAATGATTTCTTTTCCCGCTGTCATATTAAAGCAATCATCCTCTCTATACATTAAAACAATAGTCTTAAAAGAGAAGGAAAGTCTAGAGCTACAAATGGTAGGCACCCCCAAGTGATTATAATGACTTACCTGAAAACCCGGGCCGGTGCAGTTTTCTGCTGAGGTAAGTCAATACAATCACTTGGGGGTGCCTAACATTTGGCACCCCAAGTAACTCTAGACTTTTCTTCTCCTTTAAAGTGTTAAGATTCTATTTCCTGATATTTTATATTACTTACAGAGCACTGGGCTCAGGATAATCAATGCGTATTCTGACATCAATTGTCTTTTTCCTTATGGTTGCTTTTTTAAAATCCTGAAATCTGGAAAGCTTTTTATTTTTGGACACAGTCCGAATGTTGAATTTAATTATCCAGAGAAGGCCATCACCCATAGACGCCATTTTATCCAAATAATCCAAATTTTAAAATTTGGTTTCCTTTTTATCTGTAATAATAAAGCAGTAGCTTGTACTTGATCCAAACTAAGATATAATTAATCCATATTGGAGGTAAAATCAGCCTATTGGGTTTATTTAATGTTTACATGCTTTTCTAACAGACTTAGGGGCGGATTTACTAAGGGTCGAAGTGAATATTCGAATGCAAAAAAATTCAATATTCGAAGTAAATTTTTGAAAAACTTTGACCATCGAATAGATTACTTCGACCATACAACAATTTGACCATTCGATTTGAACGGTCGAATAGTAAAATCCTTCGAATTCAATTCGAAGTACTGTCTCTTTAAAAATCCTTAGATTTTTTTACTTCGCCAAATAAAAGCTATATATATATATAAAAGTGCTATGTTAGCCTATGTGGAGCGTCTAAGTTTGTAAGTCAGTGACCCTTTTTGAAATCTGGAAAAAAGTCAGAAGAAGAAGACAAATGATTAGAAAATTATAAAAGATAAATAATAAAGAGCAACTGAAGTTGCTTAGAACTGCCCATTCTATAGCATATTAAATGTTAACTTAAAAGTGAACCTCCACTTTAAGGAAGTTTATTGCCAATAGATTACTCACAATACTGCAAGCTATAACACTATATTTATTCTGTAGAATGCTTTACCATACCTAAGAAAACAACTCTAGAATCTCTCTCTGTTTATTTAGGATAGCAGCTGCCATTTTAGCTTGGTGTGACATCACTTCCTGCCGGAGTCTCTAACTGCTCACTCATAGCTCTGGGCTCAGATTACAGCAGAGAGGGAGAGAGAAGAGCAAACTGAGCATGCTCACGCCCAGGGCAAAGAGGTTTAAGCTGAAGGCAGGAAGTCTGATACAGAAGCCCAAGTGTACACAATAGAAGGAAAGAAATGCTGTGTTTCTTTTGACAGAGGACTCAGAGCAGCATTACTTTGAGGGATTACTGGTGTATTTATATATACCTTTCTGATAAAGCTTACTTAAATTTAGCCTTTCCTTCTCCTTTAAATGTTATCTCCAATCAATTAAAGCAATTAAATGCCACCCATTTGCATATTTTTCCTTATTTATATTTTTCTCTGCAAGGCTTTTGCCATATAAAGAGTACGTATATCTATTCAAAACTCTGTCTGTTCTTCACCTTCATCTTCTTAGGTTTACATAGTAATTTTTTTCCAACTACAGCCATTTAAACGGGAACGAAAAAGTGAATCTACATCTTCACAAATCTTGCTTTCTCCCAACTGAATCAGAATAAACACAGGAGTGATGTCAACCTGTGCTATTTCAGCAGCCATACCAGTAAGCCCCTAAAAAAATGCTGACCTGTACATTGGCAACAGCTGTTTGCCATGTGATTTAAACTTCCCGTCAGAATAATGGATGTGCTTTTATGCATGGCACTTCCTGAAGTCTGATCAGAATTAAAATTGCTGCTGGAATTTCCTGGCAGGGCAACTCATTTGTACGTGGAGGAGTGCATGACAGTGCTTTGATTGGATTTTGCCTTCAGCTATGCTTTGGCTAGAGAATTCTCCAAGTCCTGCTCAATGTAGAGGGCTAAACGCAACATCTGCATGAGTATACAGGCTGTCCATCATGCACAAACCACATGTTAATGAAAATCCCACATGTAAAACTAAAATGATAGGAATATCAAACTGGGCCACCTGCTACGGCAGGACTAATGCACAGTTCCTGCAACATGGAAAATGTGAGCTGATACGGAGAGAGACCATAGAAAACATAACCAGCAGAACTTCTATGTATTCATTTGTCTAAGTAAGTGCGTATTTCTCATTATGTTGGTTTGAAAAAGCCAACATATTGTCCTTCCGCTTCTTCTTCTTCTCCCCATCTTAGGCGCAAATTCACTAAGCTCCGAAAATCACCAGCGTTGGCTTTGCTAGTGTTCGCCGCACTTCGCCAGGTGAATTTTCGCCAGCGCTACGCAAATTCACTAAAGTACGAAGTTACGCTCAGGTCGGTGAACGGTAGCGTAGTTGCTTCGCTAGGCAGAGCCTAGTTACGCTAGCGAAGCCTTATTTGCATACGGTGGGAACTTTAACGTATAATATAAATATATGTTACAGCCACTACTTTCCACTACAGGAAACCTTTAATAAATTAAACAAAGTTGTCCTATTGACCTACATGTGCCCCCTGTATAATTGTGTTGGCATATGTTAGGAAATGTAGGGGGGAAGGAGGGTAACCCTCCCAAAAAAATCGATGTTTTTCAGACTATTACACGCCAGCGTTTTTTTGGGACTTTTTTTCAACCTCCTATTGTATTGAACTTCGCCTGGTCTGACCAGGTGAAGTAAAGTCTAACGTAAGTGGCAACATTCAGGAAAATGTTCATCTTAGTGAATTTGCGAAATCACGATCCTTCGTCAATCCAGAGTAAGCGTGCGAAGTTGTGCAAGTCTATCTACTTCGCTAGCGAAAATTCGCCAGAGCCAGTGTTAGTGAATTTCAGAATTTACGAAATGACAGAGCCGGTGTTAGTGAATTTCCGAAGTTACGAAATGATGTTACACTGGCGAATTAGTGCTAGCGTTAGACCGCACTTTAGTGAATTTGGGCCTTAGCGTCAACATTAGTAGAGTAATGGCACCTAAAATATTGCATGCAATATTGAAGCAAAATTATGTTATTTTAATTCTGAAAATTTATAACGCAATTGCAATGTCAAAACGTGCATTTCAGCAGCACAATCTTTAGGCAGGACTCCCCATTGTGTATGTGATTATGCTGGAATTATGGGGAAAAGACTGCATTGTGGGTAAAAACCATGGTGAGGTGCATCTGAAATGACACTGTGCACACTGCACTTGTGTAAGAATGTGACCGTTATGATGTATGCAGGCCAGGCGCATAAATATTGGTTCAGTTCCAGAATGCGTTGCTATGCAGAACACATAAAACTGCATTGTGCAGCTACTACAGGACAATTGGTGAGTTCAGTAATAAACCTAGAATTAAAGGTTTTTATTCTTACATATTTACAATTGTTTTTTTTTAGGTTTGCTGTTACTCTTGCTCAAGTACACTAAATATTTTGAGGAAAACAATACATATGGTACACATGGTTCTTTTCATGTGGGAGCTGTAGTTGAACAACCAGGGCTCTCAGGCTGGGTATCCCTTATATAAACAAATTCCTATCCTCTGTACCTTTAATCTGAGTAGAGTAAACCGATCTACAGTGAAGTGAAGCCGAGTTGAAACCTCTGGTGTTTAAGCTTATTAGCCGCCACGTCAGCTTGGCTATGAAATGCCACGAGCAGAGACAGCCAAACCAGAAGGGCTGCGGGATCCAGCATTCTGCTGACACCACACTGACTGATTTCATTCACTAGATAAATATCAGTTTCAGCCCTCAGTGATATTCTCAAGTAGATTGTTTGCTGCCCATTGAGTTGGACAGAGGTTTCCTTGGCAGAGGGACAAGCCCAGTTTTACAGCTTCCCATCATTTGGCCAAGATCAGGCCTCTGTTCACTGGACTTTGAGATGTCAACGTAACAGCATTCGAGTGGACACATGTTTATTGCAGTAAGCAGGGAGACTCGTTTGCCACGTTAACAATATTAAATGTGTAATTATCGTCAGTGAACCTTAGATGCACAGCAGCGTCATGGCTTGGGCACAATTTCAGCACACTGGAAACTTGCCCCTACTGTTGGTTAGAAGTTTAAAGGGTCAGGGGGTTTCCATTTTTAATTACTCCTTACATTTTTTTTCCCCTTACATTTTTAGATTCAGAGTATTCACTTCCCAGATTTCCATGATTCATCCTATGACTATTTTATGGACTTCTGTATATTTACTGAATAAAGGATGGAATTTAGAAAGAAAAACAAAATATCTTTTTTTTCTATTAGCATCTAGGCCAGGGGTCCCCAACCTTTTTTGCCCGTGAGCCAAATTTAAAAAAGAGTTGGAGAGCAACACAAGCATGAAAAAGTCCATGGGGATGTCAAATAAGAGCTCTGATTGGCTTTTTGGTAACCTCTATATGGACTGGCAGCCTACAGGAGAGAATGTTTGGCAGTACACTTGGGTTTTATGCAACCAAAACTTGCCTCTATGCCAAAAATATGCCAAAAATAAGCACCTGCTTTGAGGCCACTGGGAGCAACATCCAAGGGGTTGGAGAGCAACATGTTGCTCGCGAGCTACTTGTTGGGGATCACTGATCTAGGCCATAGTTTTGTGGAAGTTGAACTAAATTGAAAACACGGTGCGATACAAACACAAAAATAACTTAGCGGCAGCCCTGACATTTAGAGGACTGTTTTAAATTGTATAGACTCTTATTACATAGACATTCATTCTATTCCCGTTTAATACTTCACTTTTAAATCTGATATAAATCGGAAATAAACATATTTGCCTGTCTATTGCAGACACAGACTATAATTCACATTACATACAGCATACTTTAATTATAGTTTGTAAAGACTTTGTGACATCGCAGAGACCTTCAGGACAGGGCTGTAATTGTTAATATAGCTGCTCTTTTGATGCTTTTTATCTCTTCTGTTGTTATGGAGCCATTCGTGAAGCCATGAGTCAGTAATCTTGTTAAAGTAGTGGTTTAACTTTAAGGGGCAGATTTATCAAATTCAAATGAAGAATTCAAAATTTGATCGAGTTTTTTAACCCTCAAATAGGACCCTTAGTAAATCTGCCCCTAAGTATGTTAAAGAATGGCCAATTGTCACCAACCTTTCTATTGCATTTAGCTTTTTCGTTTTAGAATTATTTACCTTTTTCTTCTAACTTTTTCCAGCTTTCAAATGGGGGTCGCTGACTCCATCTAAAAATACATTCTGTAAGGCAACAAATGTATTGTATTTTAAGACTCATCTTTCTAACCCTACCCTCTGCTATTCATATTCTAGTCTCTTATTCCAATCATTGCATGGTTGCTAGGGTAATTTGGACCCTTGCAGCCAGATTGCTGATCTGGAGAGCTGCTGGATAAAAAATGAAATGACTAAAAAAAACAAATAATAAAAAATGAAAACATATTGCGACCTTCTCAGATTCTAGGAACCAAACTGTTCTGTGAATGTCTCAGATTTTCAACAAGACTTAAAAATATCAGTCAAATACTTGTATAGCTGACAAACCGTTGGCTTTGTTCCTTTATGTTGTCCCCATAATATATATATATATATATGTATATAGAAAAAGAAGGATCCGCACACTCCTTGTTCCAAGTGCTAAATCGTGTTTATTCACATCCAACGTTTCGATACCTCCCGGGGATCTTTTTCAAGGATATATATAGTAAGATATGGGTGTCTAAAGGGCACAATCTCCTTTGTATTTAACCAGTATTAGGCTGGTGAAATGTTAAACTTCAGGGAAAACTGTGTTGCTGCAGCAAGTAATGCTGCTTAATAGTGATGGGCGAATTTATTCGCCTAGGTCGAATTCGCGGCGAATTCCCGCGATTTGCCGCTGGCGAATAAATTCGCTAAACACCAGCGAAATTTCGCCGAAAAACGAGTCGCGCGTCAGTCGTGCGTCGTTTTTGACGCGACGCGACAAAAACTACGCGACGCACGCCGAAAACGACGCGAATGGTAGAGAGCAGGGTGGGCTTCCATCCCTTGCTCTATGTAAGGCTTTGCAGCCGCCAAAACTAGGTAGCTAGCTAGTTAATTAAGGATAGTTAAAAGTAGGTGTGGAGCAACCAGGGTTGGACTGGGGGACCCAGGGCCCACTGGGGCTGCTATCCAGGGCCCCCCTTTAGACCCCCAGACCCCTAAGCTGCGGCAGAGCTCCACTGAGTGCATGCGCAACACCCCTCCCCTGCCGTTCTGGCGCTCCACCGAGAGAGTATGCTTGCCTGTCGCCCGATAAATGTAGTGCGTGTGTGCCCCTGCTTACAAGTGCAAGCGGCAGCACAACGGGTGGGGGGGGGGAGTTGTGCACGCACTGTGTGGTCCGGGGGTCTGAAGAGGGGCCCTGGTCTGCAAATCGCGGATCTGGGTTTTTTCCTGGTGTCCCGCTGGCCCAGTCTGACACTGGGAGCAACACCTCAGGGCTGATGCTGCTGCTTCTCCCCAGAGACCTCCTAGAGTGGAGGAGAGTGAGAGGCCACAGAAGGAGTGCTGGTGAGCACCCAGAGAATAAGAGAGTGATTCCCCTGAGTTGGAGAGAGCTCCAAAGGTCTGGGAGAGGACCAGAGGAACCTCTCCCAGGAGACAAGAGACTCTCAAGTGTGGCCAGAGAGGATTCTGTAACTTGTGGTCCACTGAAAGCCAGCGAGGGCTAAACAAAGCATAAGTAAAGAAAACACCAGTGAGGGTGTGAATTGGGACTGTGTTTATACTTATGTGATTCCCCCATGTGAAGCCAGTAGGCTGAAGCTTTAGTGTTTGTTAAAAATAAAAGCCAGCAAAGCGGCAATTTAAACTCTTCGAGGTGGTCAGTCTCCATTTCTGTGCTGAAATCTGGGACCTGTTATCTAGAATGCTTTACACCTGGGAGTTTCCAGATAATGGATTTTTCTGTAGTTTGGTTCTTCGTACCTTAAATCTAACAGGTAATTATTTAAACAGAATTATTTTGCTTCCAATAAGGATTAATTATATCTTAGTTTGGATCAAGTACAAGATACTGTTTTATTATTACAGAGAAAATGGACATAATTATAAAAAAAAGTTGATTAGTTGGAAAAAATTTAGTCTATGGGAAAAGAGCCTTTCCATAATCCAGAGCTATCTGGCTAACACGTTTCCAGATAACGGATCCCATACCTGTTAGCATTACTGCAAACTACAGTATATGTACAGCAGATGTTTAAAAATAAGATATTGCAATGCTCAATGAAAAGACCCATTTTGGATCCATATGTAGCAACCAAGCAACATAATTCGTATTTGTCACGTTATAAATTTATGAATTGTTTTCCAGCCTAAATAACCAATCTCAAACAATTTGCTCAGTGTTTTACAGACACTCCCGAACACAAAGCTGCTCTTTCTGTATCACAACCACCAAATACATAGGATTTAGCACTGGATTCTGAAGCTAGCAGTTGTGCGTATTTCATTGTGGTCATGTATATCTTAAAGGCCCATTAGCTGTGGGTGGTTTAGCCTCTTGTTAGTATCAGTACTAGTTAGGATGATGTGAGGCAGAGCAGGGCAGCTGGGAGAGAGAGCCACATGTTCATCAGAATTTATGCCAAGACTTTCCTTTCTGTCATCAAAGAGCGCTAACAATATTACCAGGTTTATTAGCACGCTGGTGTTAATGAGTGTAGCACAGCAACCCCCTGCCATTTGTTTATTCTAATATTTCATATGGAGGACATGGCTATGGTAAAAGCACCCCAGTAATATGTTTCATATCTACACTGCGTTATTTCTGCCTGGATTCCCTGCAAACATTTCCCAGTTTCCCAGTAAAACACGTCTCCCGAAACATTCCATGCTCTGATTGATAATCTGATATGTGTAACACTTTGCGGAGACAAAAAGGTTTCTTGCTTTATTCATGCAAAACAAATTGCACTTGTGCAAATTTCTGTCAAATGTAGGGTTTCTGATGTTGGCTTTCTAGTAAGGATTCGCTAATAACAATTTTTTTAATGTCTACATTTCTCCATGTTGAATGTGCTAGTAGAACTAATATGATGAAGACGATGAAATGATGCAGTGTAGAGAAATATGAAATGATGTAGTCTAGATGTTTCCAGATGTAGATGGTTTATTAGTTATATAAATGTTATAATAATGATTATTGACACTATAGGGATCACTGATGAAGGCAACTGCAAGTATAGTCATGTTATTATGGACACAATTGTTGTACGACCTCATTCATTGGGGGGGCTTTTGTCCAAACATGCTCCTTGAAACTATAGTTGTACTTGGCACTAATGTGTTGTCCTTTCTCCACTGCTAAATCAAGAGCAAGCTCACATTTTGACACTGGGAATCCTGGAGATACCACCACATTGAACTTCAGTGATATTTCCCAGTCCTAAATGAGCCCTTATATAATTTTCCTGCATTTGAAAAGCAACCACATGGTTCCATTTCAGAGTGCAGAGACCTGTGTTATGGCCTTTGGATCCAGCACTTAACGCAATAGTCAGGGCAGGATTCAAGAGAGGTGGGAAGAGGAGGCACATACCTTGCCCTCCCCCCTACCTACCGCTACCTTGCGCATCATTCAGATGTTCAAAGTAGGAGTGGGTGGGGGTGGTAAGGATAGGGGTATTCTTGTGGGTCCTGGAGTAAAAAATTACCAGCTATAGAAAGATGAATGGTCAGAATGACAGACAGAGGGGCAGATAGACAGATAAATAAGCAGACAGACAGAAAGGCAGATAGACAGACAGATAGACAGAAAGATAGGTGATAGAGAGATCAATAGACGATAGATATAGATACGTTGACAGACAGATGGATAGGCGATAGTGTTAGGAATATTGCTGGTAATTAAATGGACATGAGCCGATGGGCTGGGTAACTAACCTTTTTAATAAAGAATAAACTAGTACAGACAGCAGCAGATGAGTACAAATGAGGGCAGGCAATAAAACAGGTCCTTGAAACAGGCCAAATGTCAAGGGCAGGCATCAGGCAAACGCAACCCACAAGCTGATGGTCAGGACAGGCAAAGAACCTACGGACTAAGTACACATGTCAAGGTCAAACCAGGGAGTCTAAACAGGGACAGGGAACAGGGTTACTGGATCAGGAACAAGATCAGGAACAGGGTCACAAATCAGGAGCAATATCTTCACAACACGAGCCTAGGATAAGGCAAAATGGGCAATGATCCAGCAGAAGCGGCTTAAATAGCCCTTTAACAAGCAATTGCCTGCAGCTGGATAGAGGACATGGGTCTGGGAAGATTGACATGTATGCAGCGTCAGAATAGCTATTATGTCAAGGTCAATTATGTCAAGATAGATAGATATAGAGATAGATACATTACATAGAAAATAGTGAAATGTAATATGTGTGTGATGTATAAATATATTACAAATTGAATAATTTTGACATAAATGTTTCAGAAGAAAAACTGCCACTCCTCTGTTTTACAGGAAGCAAGAGCAAATTATGGCAAAGGCATTCTTTCCCCTTAGCAACCAATTTACATGATCTCACTGTACAGGGATGAGTTTGTGTGTGTATGATATTTTGGGGATATCCAAGGACGACTGCTTCTCTTTTCTATCAGAGTGGCTTTCATCTTCCTCCTTTAAACATCAGACCTGTAGTATTAAATGGGGAGAAATGGTAGGGCTGATTACTGAGCCCTTTGCTCTGCACTTTATATGGAATTAGTGTTACATCAAGGGATTTGCATCAGTAGTTTGGGCCTTAGTACCCTTGCCTGCTGGAGCTTTGAAGGCTTTTTATTATTATTATTATTATTATTATTATCCTTAACAAGGACATGATGAGGAAGGGACATTGCTGTTCAACCAGTGCATTTGGAAGTCACCATAGGATTAAAGTACATTTTTTATAACATTAAAGCTACTTTAATAAACTCTACAATGGCTGGTCATGCCATGAGTTAGCCAAAGCACCAAAGAACACATTTAAGTAAGACTATGAAAAAAATTGAAGGAATTAGGTCCCACTGCTTGGACCATTGATACTAGCGGCCATTTATCTTAAAAATGGCAGTTGACCTTTTTTTGCAGTCAGTGGGGCTCATTTATCAACACTGGGCACATTTGCCCATGGGCAGTTACCTATAGCAACCAATCAGTGATAAGCTTTTTAAAGCCAGCTGCTAGTAGAACAATGAAAGCAGCAATTTGAGTGGTTGCTACTGGTTACTGCCCATGGGCAAATTTGCCCAGTGTTGATAAATGACCCCCAGTGAGTTTGTTAGCATGTGTCCCCTGATGTTGCTTCCCTGGGGTGCAAGTGCTTGTTAAGTGAGCAGTAACAGATGTGCACTTGTGCCTTTATGTACCATTACTGTGTCTGTAGGAAAAGAAGTTTTTGTGATCTGATCATCTCATTGCATCAATGGACTCAGATATTGAAGCCAAAACATCAGGTTCTTTTACTAACGGGGCAATTTTTACAGCTCCCTGGTAAATAATCGCTACCAATCATTTGTTTATATAAAAATGTAATACAAGGAGTAAATTGATACAAAAGAACCTATGCGCATATATATACATATATTAAGGTAATAACCTTTATTAATCTCTATGTATTGGTTCTATCTCGCTCCTTCTGTGGCAAACCCTTAATTGTGGTTTCTTCGTTTAATGTTCCATACCCATTGATGGATACACAGAGTTTTCTATAATCTTTCTCAGTGCTCTGGTGGCTTTCTGCATCTCTTGATATTCCTTTCAAAACAGTCTTTTTGTGCCCCGACATCAGGGTTGAGGCCCTCCTCCCTTCATTAGTTTCTCCAGCTAGGATATGTATGCTGCATAGTGCTTGCATGTACAAAACACGTAAGGCTGTGTTCACTCGTTGCCTGAAATATAATTTGCAGTTTCTTTACTTTGCTTTTCATGGGATATTTGGGTGCCTGTTGTTTCCTCCATGGTCAAATACCTCCAGGATTCCTCTGTTATGCATCCAAAAGTTCTGCCTGGCTACAGACATATATATATAAATCTATAACACATGACAACTGAAGCCAGTACAAAAAGGTCACATGGGCCTTTCTATGTTGAGTGCACAGGAGCTCAGTATGTTAAGCCATATAGTACAAGCATTGGTCAACTTTAATCCTTTCCCTGTTTCAGTGTAATCCTCCTCTATATTACTGTGCAGCCATTCAAATAAACAGGTTCAGGTGTGGAACCTGCTATCTTTCTGTAATTTGGATCTTCATACGTTAAGTCTACTAGAAAATCATGTAAACATTAAATAAACCTAATAGGCTGGTTTAGATTCTATGAAAGTCTATGGGAGATGGTCTTTTCTGTATTAATATATTCTGTATTAATAATATGAGTTTTCTGTATTAATATTTCTTTTATATTGTTTCTTGCTTCCTTGAGTGCGAGATATTTTATTATGAGAAAACGTGGTAATATCAAATGCCCTTGTGGAGGCAGAAGGACACATACAGAAGGCTTGTCAGCTTGTCTTTAAAATGAGGACAGAATTTTTCATTGTTAGTAATGAGGGTTTTGCTACATTAGTCTGTCAGGGCAGAGACATACAGTCAGATTCGAGGAGATTAATCTCCTCTTCTTTGGGGCGACTAATCTCCCTGAACTGCCTTCCGGCTGGCTAGAAAGTAAATACCAGTGTGATGTCACTTGGAGCGATTCATTTTCCAAAGTCGCAAAGTTTCACAAATCAGAATAAAGCACTCTGAGTGCCAACCCACTGGCAATTTACATTCTAGCCAGCGGGAAGGAAGTTTGGGGAGATTAGTCGCCCCAAAAAAGAGGGGATTTGTCTCCAGGCGACTAATCTCCCTGAATTTGACCTTGTGTCCCTCCCTTTAAAGGACAAGGAAGCTTAAAACTCACTGGGGTGCTAATAGGTTAGACACCCCCAGTGCCCAAACTTGTGCTCCTTTTAAGAAAAAAATGACCTGACTGGGGGAAAGTCCTACAAAAAGTCAGTAATCGGATATCCCCTCCCAAATGATTAGATCTTTGTTCTGTAGCCAAATGATCAGATCGGCCCAGTTCCCTGAGGGTTAAAGCACGACTTACATACCACTTCTTATCTAAGATATATGTTTTGTATATACAATATTGACAAGCAAAGATGTTTGCTACATTGGCCATAATACTATTATTCTGATAGTATATATAATACATTTATAATTATATCCACTACCACTGCATTATTTATAATTACCTTAATTCTCCCTTTATGTACATAATTTACTCTGGTTCTACCCAATCACTTCTTTCCAATCACTTGTGTATCCACAGATATGGTTTTTTTTTACGTAATGGCCATGACGTTCAAATGTTTGTCAGCAAAATACCCCCCCATCTTGCAACAAATCTAAACAGATCAGGCCTATGTATCGGAGGTAAAATTCCACAGACCACAATGAAAGTTCTCTTCATTTTTATGGATATTGCGTGAGCTTTGAAGGTGGCATCACACACCAATCACCCTGTCAAGATGCCACATATTTAGCAAAGCAACATGTTAAGTCTTGAGTGTTGATTCGCTAGATTCCTTAAATACCAATGTTTGTTAGCATTACAGCCAGCAGCACATCAGAGATGGAACAGAGCATTAAACAATACAGATTCATACAGATTAAATACAGATTTCCCTTAAAGAGATAGTGACACCAGAAATGCTTTTTTTACATCTATGTCTATGTCTATGCATGCTATTTATAATTTTGCCCCTTTTTGCTTTTACATTACCTGTCTGATCCTCCATGTTCCTCTATGAGAGCACTGGAATATATGTGCAGCTGTAGTCCATCAGCATTAGAAACTCTGACAGGTTGAGGAGGGACAATAAGGTTTAGGAACTTCAATTCATAATTACTTACAAAAGGAGAATAAAAACAAAAAAGAATCAACATTACAACCTAATACTATTACATTAATATTTTGAAGAGTACTTTTTTAAGGGGCCAATTTACGAAATTCACGTGAAATGATTGAAGTTCGATCGAATAATGATCATACTAATTTTTCGTGAAATCGTAAATTGAAATTTGGCCACTTCAATCATCGAATATTGAATAGATTGAATGATCGTATATTCGATCATTCTATGATCGAAGGGATAAAAATTTTAAAGTTACTCGACTGTCTACTTCGCCAGATTGAACCTACCGAATTGCAATAGAAGCCTATGGGAAACTGCCCATAGGCTTCAGAGACTAAGTCCTGCTCGAATACCATTCGTAAAATCGGAGCGTTCGATCGTTCGAATTTTTGTGGACTCTCGAAGGAAGTTTCACGATTTTTTCATGAAATCAAATGATCGGTATCAAATCGTACAAATTCATCGAGAAATCGGATATCAAGCAAAATGATAGCCTAAAACAATTCGATAAGCATTCGATGGTCGAATACTTATCGAATTGCGAATTTGGTCTAGCTGATTATGGGGAATAATGGTAAATTTGCCCCTTAGTGTCAGTATCAATTTAAAGCGGTGGTTCACCTTCAAGTTAACTTTTAGTATGTTATAGAATGGTCAATTCTAAACAACATTATTTGTTTTTATAGAATTTTTTCTTCTGACTCTTTCCAGCTTTCTAATGGCGGTCACTGACCCCATCTAAAAACAAATGCTTTGTAAGGCTAAACATGTATAGTTATTGCTACATGTTATTATTTATCTTTCTATTGCGGCACTTTCCTGTTCATATTCCAGTCTCTTATTCAAATCAATTAATGGCTGATATGGTAATTTTGATCGTAGCAACCAGATTGCTGAAACTGCAAACTGAAGAGCTGCTGAATAAATAACTCAAAAACCACAAATAATAAAAAATGAAAACCAATTGCAAATTGTCTCAGATTATCACTCTCTACATCGGGGGTCCCCAGCCTTTTTTGCTTCGGGACCGATGTTGGCTCTGGGGGGTCGAGGGGGGTCGGAGGGGCCGGGAGGGGGGTCAGCGTCCACTTCGGCGTGCCGGTGTCCAATTCTGGTGTCCACCTTGTAAAGGCTCAGCGGCCCACTCCAGGACTGCTCGGTGGTTGGGGACCCCTGCTCTACATCATACTAAAATTTAGCTCAAAGGTGAACAACCCCTTTAATAATGTTCATGCAAGGAGATTTTTTCTTTTTGCTCGATGTTCTCCGTATCTTATTTCTTACTCCTTCAATGAACTTCCAAACCTTGAATTGCAGAAGACAAAATGCAGGGCGTATCATTTACCAGGCTATTTAATTTACTGCTGCCGCCTTTCATTTGAATGGGACCCGTCACAAAGCTTGCACAGAGCAATATTGGGTCTTTATGACACAGATGTATTGTTTAGCAACTATATTTATATTAGGTCAGTCACTGTTGATTTAATATGTGTTGTATCCAGTTTACTTGATTTAATGATTGTAATTGGTTTAATTATGTTTTGATATTCACTAAAGCCACCAGCAGAGTGTGCCAATACCTTATTCATTTAATAACCCAATGAGCCATAATCCAGTTTTGAACTGTAATTTCATATATTGAGCATCAATGGTTGATGCAGTAAAAAAATTACCTTTAAGGGGTGCCTGTTAAATGTAAAGTTGCTAATCTGTTATTTATTGGGCTCATTCTGAGTATATCTGCATAAAAATGATGCATAAATATAATGAAAAACCTTGCATTCTGATTTGGGAGACAATACAAATAAGTGTTGGAAGGAAATATAGGTGCTAGATTAAGTCAGTTTACCTGGGAATAATTGTGATGGCTCGCTGACACCTCAGAAATGGTGGAATGTTCTTTTGCTAACCAGCGAGGTGGAAATTGTAGATGATAAATAAGTTGTCAATCTGCTTCCAGTTCTAAATTTAACAGCTGTCAGCATAGAGAAGCAGAGCTATCAGTGTGGCTTCAGGCTTCTCACTCTCAGGGCTGATTCCTTTAACTACGAAAATGTGCACCTGCCTTAATTTATTGAGCATTGAGAAAATAGACATTAACAAAATGTATTGCTCTTTTACTGAACTTTTAAAAAGACTAGAAAGCATAATGATTGTTGCAGGCAACATTTCTTCTCTGGAATTTTTCACCTGAGATGAGCTCATGCTTTCATCTGAAGTCAAATTTTAGAGTTTTTATACTTCAAATGAATTTGCATGAACTCACAACTCGAATGGTTTCTTATTTAAGAAAAAACTCAATTCAGCGAGTTCGAGTTGCGAAATTAATCAAGGTTTCTGCAAAAAAACCTCGAATCGCTTAAGTTTTTGGGCAAAACCCTCATAAAAAAAGCTATTAACATCTTCAAATGGTTCAAAGGACCTCTGCCATTGACTCATTCATGACCTCGACGGGTTTTAGATGGTATATTTTTGGATTCAAGCTATTTTCAGAGTTAGGGTATAATAAATCTCGAAAAATTTGAGGGTTTGAATTGATTTTTGAACACTAAAAACTTGAAAAAACAGCCACTTTGTATTGACACTTGCAAAAGAACCAAGAAGAGTAGTACAAATACTGCTGCTTTGTTTATTTATGGAGAAAAACTCTGCAGATACTCCCATCAGCAGTTAGCATTTATAATTTGATAGTATATTGGTTATGTGTTTGTAACAATATTTGTGCCTATTATTCTTATTGTCCCATTCCAAGGGACTAGAATTTGGTATTGGCTTCACCGTGTTGGTTGAGCGCAAGGTTGAGTTCTGTCTCATTTCTTGTCTGCCTTATAGGGTGATTCATCTATAAAAGAAAACTATACCCCCCGAACAATGTAGGTCTCTATAAGAAGATATTGCATAAAACAAATCATATGTAAAACCCTGCTTCATGTAAATTAACCATTTTCATAATAATATACTTTTATTTTAGTAGCATGTGCCATTGGGTAATCATAAATTGAAAATGGCCATTTAAAAAAAAATAAGGACAGCCTCCTGGGATCCTAGGATTCAACGGTGCACACCAACATACCAAACAAACTATGTTTCTAACATACTTTGTTTCTAAATATTTTGAGATCAAATGTCCAAGCCTAAAAGGATTCGATCTTTATTTTTTTAATGATCCTTCTATAAAGTTAATGTTACTCCAGATAGTTTACCAGAGATGATTTAAAAGAAAGGTCTCATATAACCCCTATCCCCTGTTCTAGATGTGGAAATGGGCATAGAAGTCTCCTCGATTAAATGTGCCTCCACCCCCTCCACTATCTAATTATGTGCCCCTAAACCATAGCTCAGAGAAAGGTCTATTGTACCTATTTTGATGTTTATATAACTATACCATTCTTTTGGGAAACAGTGCAGTGGATAAGCCATTGTGATGTGATATCGGGAAGGAAGAGAGTTGTACAGTCTTATACTTGTATCATAGCATGAAGATAATAATAACTGTGTATGGCGTTCATGGGAAATAGCCAGTAATTGCAACTTTATCGTTCAAACTTTACCTTATGATATAGCTTAGCTTGGCCTTTATCTGCTAAAGGTCTTTTAAGGGCTCAGCCACTATTACAGTAGAGTGACAATAATGAGAGTTTCCTCATATGTGAGACCTCCAGTAGTTGTAGAAATAATGGCAGTGTTTGCTTTACCCACAGTCTATGTGTTGCCGGCTCCTTTGGAGCAGGAGTGATCTTGGTGCCACTTTGGTAAACACAGAAGTAAACTAACAATAAAGATTTTTTGAAAGCTTCCACCTGCATCAGCCATGAAGTACGGCTATTAAACATTGACGGAAGTTTTAATAGAACTGTTAGATGTGACATTAAATGTTGAAGTTCTGGTAAAATGTCATCGGAGATTGGAGTATAGGTTATATAACCTCCGAAGCTTGACAAGATAATGTCTGTCCATTTAGAGACACCCTATTTATTTGAGTAAATTATAATGGCAGAATCCGTAATAACCACCTTATTCTCACATAACTTCCACGCTGAAATGTCTCGGATTGACATATTTCGAAATACACATCACTTTTGAAAGCACCGTGGACATGACAGCACTTAACTAGATTGGTAAGGAATACAATACCTACTGTACATATCTCCTTGACATGCTAATAAATGGGTTCAGATACATTTCCCTGCAAACATGAGATGGTGACAGCATTTTCAAGCATTTTTTTCCCTTTAAAGCTGAAGCTAAGGCGTTACCTGTATATGTTTATTTCAACTTTGTTATAGCAATACAAAAAAAGTAGCAAAAAAGTGAACCTTAGTAGCAGCAACCAATCTGCAGTGTGGCTTGGGTTGTTTTGGTTTAATGCTGTGGAACGTGATGGAGTTGATTCTATTGAAATGAGTGTTGTGTTGCTACAATATGTTGCATAGAGACTAAGGGACATACACTTGTTTGGCGATGTTGCTAAATGAACCGACCTCCCACCGATATGCCCACCTTGAGCTGGGCAATATCGGGTTGATCACAATATCACAATAGAGGAGATACGGGCAGTCATATTGTGGGACCGCATCAACGAACAGATGTGGTTGTGATCTGACTGGATTTTTAGTCGTGTCCAATCGTCATCTGGCCAACTTTCAGCCAGATATTGATCGTTCAAGTCCGTCAGGGGCCCCATACACCATACTTGGTCTGTCGGCAGCTTTTATCGGCCCGTGTATGGCCACCTTAACACCACTGCACCAGGAAAGCCTGTTTATCAGTTCAGATCTGTTTTCATCCTGCCTCCGACTGCGAATTCCATGCAGTGCGCTGATTGATAAAGCAGGAACCCTGGAGCTACTGCCTCCCTCAAAAAGGTTCATTGATACATTGAACTTGTACCTAAAGTATAGAGCGCACCTATAATTTTGAAGTGGCGCAGCTGCAAATGTGATCATCTAAACTGCAGATTTTCATCTGATCTGTATCAAGGCATTTAGGAAATGGAACATGATTTATTACACTGGCTGCAAGTAAATCAGGTGCATCACCATCACGGAGCCTCAATTATGCTGGAATTGTGTGTGTGTGTGTGTGTGTGTGGGGGGGGGGGGGGGGGGGGGGGATCTGCATTTGTAAAAAAACAAATGAAATTGATAATTTACTAAATTGTGCTTTGCAGTTGCAGTTGAAAATGACCTCTTACATCCCTGGATATTACAGGGGTTGTTTACCTTTAAATTAACTTTTGGTATGATATGGAGCACATGCTGCTTCCCAACTCATTGGCTGTTGCTCCCAGTGGCTATTTTTTTATTCCTGTCTTGGAGGCAAATTTTGGTTGAATAAAACCAGATTTACTGCTAAACAGCTTCTGTGCCAGTCCACATAGGGGCTAACAAATAACTGCTCAAAACCCTCATTTTATTCATTCTTGTGTTGCTCCCCAACTTTTTTATATTTGAATGTGGCTCACGTGTTAAAAAAGGTTGGGGACCTGTGATATAGAAAGTGATATGCCAAGACAATTTGTAATTGGTTTTCATTTTGTTTTTTTATAGTTTTTATCTCCAGTTTGGAATTTCAGCAACTATCTGGCTGCTAGGGTCCAGTTTAACCTAGCAACCAGGCAGTGGTTTGAAAGAGAGCAGGAATATGAATAGGAAAGGCAAAAATAGAACTGTAACTAATACAATAAAACTGTAGCCTCCCAGAGCAATAGTTTTTTTGCTGCTGGGGTCAGTGACTTGCATTTGAATGCTGGAAAGAGTCAGAAGAGCAAAGCAAATAAAAAATGAAAAGCAAATGAAAAAAATAGGCCATTCTGTAACATACTAATAGTTAACCTAAAGGTCAACCACCCCTAAACTAGTAAGCACTTAACACTTAAGGTTGCCATACACGGAGAGATCCGCTCATTTGGCGATGTGGGTAATATCGGGCTGATCCAATCGTGGGCCCTAGGGCCTAAAGATCGGGTCAGAATGACGCGGATATGAGCGGTCGGATCGCGGGACCACATCAACTAACAGATGCAGCCGCGATCCAACGGGATTTTAATCCTGACTGATCGACATCTGGCCGACTTTCAGCCAGATATCGGTCGGGGAAGCCCGTCGAAGGGCCCCACTCATGGGCCGATAAGCTGCTGTGTATAGCCACCTTTACTTAAAGAGCAAGCCAACCCCTAAATAAACATTTGCCTAATAAAAGAAAACTTAATTCTAAGCAACTTTCTAATATACATTTATTAAAGAATGTTTCAAAAAGTGCTTTTAAAGTTTTTTTTTTAAAAATTGCTATTGAAAGCAGCATTTGCTTAACTCCTTTAAACAATGTTGCAAAAGTCTTGGTTCCCCAGTAGTGATGGGCAAATTTATTCGCCTGGTGTGGAGTCGTTCCGCGAATTTTTCGCCAATTCGCGAATTTCGCTGAAAATTCACAAATTTTTTAGTGAAACAGGATAGATTCCTCCATCACTGTTCCCCAGCAAAGACAGGTCTGTTAATCAGCTGCCTTGTATTACATTTTATCAACAGTCTGGTCCACCAGGGCAGAGAATGGAAAGGGACAAACACTGCTTTCAATAGCAATACTGTACATACGTATACAAATAATTTATAAACCATAGAACATTTGTAATAAATGTGCACAGTATATTGCAGAGTTGCTTAAAAATATGTTTTCTTTTATTAGAAAAAATTTTTTTTTTTTGGGTTGACATTACGTCAGTGGGAAGTCCTGGCAATCTATACACAGATCATAAAATTAGGCTCTGAAAATATGTCTAATCTCAAAATTGATGTGCTTTCAGACTGTAAGGTTTTTTTAATTTGTTTTACAGCTGTATACTTCCCAAGGTTCTGGCCTTCTAGCCTGATTGCTAGGTACCCAAGGGATAATGCCTTGTAATGACAGATGCAAGGTTTGCTCCAGGTCTTGTAACTCATAGCAACCGGATGTTTACTTTCAAACAGCACACCAGTAAATCCTCTCTGTTGCTTGGTTGCTATGGAATTACTAGAACTGTGGCGAAATGCACAACTCTTACCATGTTACATTAATATCCCATTCATTTTCTTGGCAAGCAAAAAATTATCTTCTGATAAAACAATTCAGCAAGTTAGTCATAAATATGCTTTAACCAGCAATTAGTTTATCTGTTTTTTTTTTTCTTTTCGTTTTTTGCTTTACAATGACACCCTGTATACTGTATATTTTCTATACAATAGTCATAGACTGTATATTACTTGGGTTCTAATGCCCTACAAAAGGCAAATAACATAAATGTTAAATATGACGTTTTTTACATTATGAGAATTTAGTAATAAATCAAGCAGGCTGGTGGATAGGACCAGAAATGGGGGTCTGGTGGTGAAGGCAAAACAAAGGGGCAATGAGAAGCACCATATATTGGGGCCAGTGCTGACAGTTAAAAACTGCAAGGGGAAATAATGTTGATGTACACAACTTTACATCATGAGCAAAATGAACAGAAAGTATGCTACAAATGAAGGATGCTCTGAACCCAGGATTTGGTTCAGGATTCATGCAGGCTTCAGCCTTTTTTATCAGGATTCAGACGAATACTTTTTCCTGTCCGAACTTAATCATAAATTGCATATGGGAAGGGAAATCGTGATTTCTCGTCACAAAACAATGAAGTAAAATATTTTCCCCCCATGTTTCATTTCCTTTCCTTTGCATATTCAAATTAGGATTCAGATTCAGTTCGGTATTAGGCCAAATCTTTCACAAAGGATTCGGCCAAATCCCAAATAGTGGATTTGGTGCTTCCCTACTACAAATGTATTATTCCGATGCCACAATTGCACAGAAGATAGGAAGTTGCAGAAATAAAGTACACACATTACTTAGTTCAATAAAAATCAAAAGAACAGATTTTCCTTATATACTTAAAGGAGAATTCAACCCTGTATTTAAAAAAAACCCCTACCAACCAGGACCCCTCTCCACCCCCCAACCTAAGTGTTACCCCAGGCAAATGCCCCTAATATTTTACTTACCCCTCGTTGCAGATTCAGGCGTCAGACTTCAACAGCGCCACCTTCAGCTGCTTCTGTAATCTTTGGAATGAGAGCGGCGTGGTGGTGCATGCACAGTTGGAGCAATTTTCTGCTTCACTACAACTGCGCATGCGCGAAACTTGCAAAAATTGCAGAAGCTCAAGTCTGATGCCTGTATCTGCACAGAGGGGTAAGTAAAACATTAGGGGCATTTGCCCAGGTAACACTTAAGCTGGGGGAGGAGGGAGGGGGTTCTGGAGGGAGTGGGGGGAAGGGTTTTTTTTTAATTTAGGGTTGAATTCTCCTTTAAGGATATGGACAAGGGCTGTATTGTCACTTGAACTGAACAACCAAGCATGGAAACAAGTAAACTGAGCTTCTAAGAACACATTCATGTTTACTTCCCCTTTAATGATTTAATATAATTAAGGAAAAAAAACCTGATTAATGATTATATTTAAACACATACTGAAGTATTTTTGGAATGGAATATCTTGCAGCTCCAGCTGCACATGACTGAAATACCATCAGCATGTTGCTCCCAGACACTTTAATCACCATATACTCAAACTCACTTACACTCACAAACCAAATAAAACCGTCTACACCAGCGAGCTGGATAAGCTTCTCTATCGGTTTCACAATAAAACTATAACATTTATGACATATACATTATAAACAAACAACCCATGAAAACCAAGCAGAAGTTTTTACACATGGACACAATTCCAAGATAAAGTCTGATTTAGCATAGGCTACTGTGAATATGAACTTCTAGTTTATTTGATGTGTTGCTGCTCTGTAGGCACGGGTCCCAGAAGTATTAGTAATGACAAAAAAAAAACACTAAATACAATACACTTTTAGGCACCACAAATCTTAATTGTCTTGATACTATTCACTCAAATATTTGTCTACAAATGATAACAGAAAACATCCCTTGAGATCCAAAACTATTTTATAACATTACTAATGTCCTAAAATGTTGATTGGGATCTACCACAATTTCTTGAGCTTGAGACTGAGCAACAGTGTGTTGCCTTCACACAGCTCAGCCAACAATTTAGATATTAGAACCATCCTTTTAAGCCAACAGAAACTTAAATAATTAGATTACTAGTGACAGGGGAGAGCTACACCAATTTCAGGTGAAATAAGTTAGAACGATCTGCCCATGCCCAGAACAGAATAAACTTTGTGTTTTCTGTTGACCACTGAAAGGGGTGGTTTACCTTTAGGCCAGAGACACACGTAGATATTCGGGGAGATTAGCCGCCCAGCGACAATTCGCCTTTTCTTCAGACGACTAATCTCCTGAATCTTCCCACCGGCAAGAGTCTAAATCGAAACCAGCGGGATGGCACTCTGAGCTAGTAATCAGCAAATAAATTAGCCAGGTGCAAATTTGTGGAGAACTTCCGCTTTAAACCGCCAGCGAATACATTTGTGAAACTGCTGCAAAAAAAATAGATGCCCCCAAATATTCTGACACGCTTTGAAAAACTCAAAATTGTCACAGGTGTCAAAATTGTTGTGGACGTCACAATTTGCGGACAAATTTTTTGCTGTTTCGCAAATTTCTAGCAAAGTGAAACAGGACAAATTCGCCCCTCACTACTCAGAGTGCTTTGTTTTCCAAAGTTGCATGAAGTTGCCTCATGAGGAAACTTCATGCAACTTCAGAAAACTTAGAGCTCCAAGTGCCATCCCGCTGGTGATTTAGATTCTAGCCGGCAGGAAGACAGTTCAGAGAGATTAGTCGCCCGAAGAAGAGACGATTTGTCGCCAGGCGACTAATCTCCCCAAATCTCCACGTGTGTCTCTTAGTACTTTAAAGAGTGGCTAATTCTAAGCAATGTTTTAATTA
Source organism: Xenopus borealis (assembly GCA_024363595.1). Taxonomy (NCBI): domain Eukaryota; kingdom Metazoa; phylum Chordata; class Amphibia; order Anura; family Pipidae; genus Xenopus; species Xenopus borealis. The sequence continues at coordinate 30,415,532 of CM044441.1, forward strand.
TTTGTCTTCTTCTTCCAACTCTTTCCAACTTTCAAATGGGGGGTCCCTGACCCCTTCTAAAAACCATTTGTTCTATAAGGCTACAAACTCATTGCTGCTTTTTATTGCTCATCTTTCTTTTCTGGCCCCCTCCTATTCACATGTCTGCCTCTTATTCAAATCCCCAGCAACCAGATTACTGAAATTTCAAACTGGAGAGCTGCTGAATAAAAAGCTAGATAACCCAGAAACCATAAATAATAAAAAATGAAAACCATTTGCAAATAGTCTCAGAATATCACTATCTATATCATATTAAAAATTAATTTCAAGGTGAACAAACCCTTGAAGAAAATACTACAGTAAAAGGCCAATGAAACTGCTAGTTGAGTGATATGTATCTAAGGGAAAAGAGAGAGTTTGCCATAAGGAGGGTTAAAATCTTCATGTAAAATGCCTCTTCATCTTTTGATAACCCTGCCCTTGTGATATGTCGTCCATAACATTATTTTTTCTTATATTTACCAACTGGTATTATTTTATAGTTAGAATATAGTTAGCAAATTCTGATTGCAAATATAGTGCTCTTTGCAAACTACAGTACTTTAGCCAGAAGCCTTGGATTGGCTTATGAAAGTATAAGGAAAGTTGTAGTATAAAAATCAAGAGTAATATATTTAATAAAAATAAATACAAATTTTGCTTTCATATGGTCATTTACAAAATAATTAAAGAAAAAGCACGATGCTAGATAATCATGAATCAAGGCAAACATTAAACCCTAAATAACTGTTTCTTTTTGGTTTTTCATGCTGTTACTTATTTTTATCCAAAAAACACATTCTAATGTAAAATGATTTGGGGGTGTAACACAGACAATAAAAAATGTTCCCAGGGGTGCCAAATAAGGGCTGTGATTGGTCATTTGGTAGCCCCTGTGTAGACTTGCAGCCTACAGGAGTCTATGTTTGTCAGTACACCTGGTTTTTATTCAAGCTAAACTTGTCTCCAAGCCTAGAATTAAAAAAAATAAGCACCTGCTTTGGATCCAATGGGTCCGTGAGCAACATGTTGTTCTCGAGCTACTGGCTGGGGATCACCGCATTAAACCATTACAACAAAAAAAATCAAATGTAGCTCTAGTATTTTACATTTAATATATTTTATATTTCATAAATCCTTTTCTTGGTTTCAGAACCCTATGGTAACTGTCAAACTGCCATCATTCCTTCATTTAACAATTATGCTGAAAGAAAAGGACTTTGTGAAGGACGAATGCTATTTTACGCTGCTTTTCAAATGAAATGTTAGATGTTCGGCACTATTAATGTGTCCAGGAACTTTGAAGTCTGTAGATGTTAGACAGCAATTAGAAGTCTTTAGTACGTTCTGTGAACATCATTTGTTCTTTGGCAGGAGTTTTACGAGGAATGATCCTTTCTTCATAATTTTATATAGTGTAACAGTGATGCTTGAGGCCACCACGTGTCTGCCTAACCAAAAATTAAGTTGTGCAAAATTTGAAAGACCCTGAAAGGATTACTTAGCTATACTCTTGTTTTAGCCTTGTTCTAGTGTTGTCCTTACCATATCCTTTTCCTTGCCCTAGACTTGCCTTTGCCACAACCTTGACGTTTGCCTACATTTGCCTTACTCTTACCTTAGCCGTGTGCTAGCCTTGCCCTTGTCCTTGCCTCACCCTTTTGCTGTGTCCAGTTTTTTTAACTACATTTAATTGTTAAAAAAAAAAAATGATCAGCCATGTTCACAGTCGCACCATAAACAGAACATTTCTATATACAGGTATGGGATCTGTTATACAGAAACCCATTATCCAGAAAGCTCCAAATTAGGGGAAGCCACCCCCCCTTAGATTCCATTACATCCAAATAATCCTTTTTCTCTGTACTAATAAAACAGTACCTTGTACTTGATCCAATCTAATATATAATTAATCTTAATTGGAAGCTAAACCAACCTGTTGTGTTTATTTAATGTTTACATGATTTTCTAGTAGACTTTAGGTATGAAGATCCAGATTATGGAAAGATCTGTTATCTGGAAACTCCAAGGTTCCAAGAATTCTGAATAACAGACCCCATACCTGTGTATGAATGCAGAGTTAATGCTTTAATAGATTGAAAAAAAATGACGTGATGAACACAAAATTCATATCCTGGGAATGGCACTGCTCTAATATTGAAAAATTTGAGAGCTTGTATCAGTATCCCTGTGAAATATAGTATTGTTTCACCTGACCAATGTTTGGGCTTGCTAGAGAAGCTTTTATCAAGGTGATAATTAATAGCATAAATACACCAATATGGACTGGGAGTACCCTGGGTGAATATTGGGTGTACTCTTTTAGCTAATTTAACTTTTTTGGCATGCAGAGACATTTGTGGGATAAAACAGCAAGGTATTATACAGGTTATGTTATCCAGAATGTGTAAGACCTGGGGTTTTGTGGACAAGGGATGTTTCTGTAATTTGGATTTACCTTAAGGGGCAGATTTACTAATTTCGAAGTGAAAAACTTTTGGGGGATCAAAACGGCCGTAAAATAGTTCGAATCGAACAATCACATCGAAAGAATCAATCGAATTCAAGTTTTAAAATTTTTTTCAATTCTAATCGAATTTGGGACTATTCCATAGTCGAAGTAGCCCAAAATTACTCCAAAATTTGAATTCTAAAAATTCAAATTTTATTTGAATTTTCACTTGGACCCTTTGTAAATCTGCCCCTAAGGGCTCCTACTACACGGGCGTTTTTGACCTGCGCTCCCCTGCGTTGCGTTTTGCTGCGTTCAAATGCAGGGGAGCGCAGGTATAGACGCACTCAATTATTTTCAATGGGGCTGAACTCACACGAACGCATGTGAGCGCAGAACGCAGGAAAAATGCAGCATGTTGCGTCTGAATCTGCGTTCGGCACTTACACGCGTCTCGTGGGTACAACCTCATTGAACAAAATGAGGTGCGTCTAGACCTGCGCTCCCCTGCGGCTGAACGCAGCCAAACGCAACGCAGGGGAGCGCAGGTCAAAAACGCCCGTGTGTAGGAGCCCTAAGTCTACTAAAAAATCCTTTAAATATTAATTAAACCCAAAGTACATGAATGGGATCCGTTTTCTGGAAACCCATTATCCAGAACTCACAATTATGGAAAGGTTGACTCCCATAGACCATTTTATCCAAATAATCCAAATTTAAAAAAAAAAGTTTCCTTTTTTCTCTGTAATAATTAAACAGTACCATGTGCTTGATCCAAACTAAGATATAATGAATCCTTATTGGAAACAAAACCAGCCTATTGGGTTTATTTAATGTTTATATGATTTTCTAGTAGACTTAAGGTATAACAATCCAAATTACCGAAAGACACCATATGCGGAAAGCCCCAGGTAACGAACATTCTGGATAACAGGTCCCATACCTGTATAAGGTACTGTTTTAATGCATCGGATGCTTTTGCATCAGACCAGTTGCCATCTGGTGGTGTATCAGTTGGACTGGGGGACATTTAGAGGATTGAACTTGAAGGATATTTGCCTTTTTGTCAAATTAACCATGAAACTATGGATCCCATTGCCATGTCCAACCTTCTGCTTTTAATGTGGAGTAAAAAACAAATTTGCATAAAGAAAAAAAAAACTACACGGAATTAAGCAAAATTCTTTATTTTTGAATGTGCCGTCCTATTCTACAGCGCGTATGCAGCCTGCCGCTGAGTGATAGCTGTGCAATCCGCGGAATTCGAGGGAATATATTTTTATATCTAATAACAAAAATAATCATTTAACACAAGAACATTTTTATAACATGAATTTAAAATTCATTTTGCCGCATCTGGCCGGTATTAGAGCGCAAATGTTTTTCATTGTATACAATCAAATTGGAAGGCAGTAGCAGCTTTGAGTCATTTATGTGGTGTATGGTATTACACAGTAGCCTTTTCCATACAGAGGGGAAAAATGTTTTAGTTTAAAACAGAAATATGCTTGGTGGTCTTATTTTAGTTTTTCGCTTGACATTTTTCCACTTCAAACTCACCGCAATCTAAGCCACAATTGGCATGTTCTGCTGATGGGGTTACTGTTGCAAATGTTAAAGCAAAGCCTGAAACAGATCAACATTAGTAGCACTGGGATCAAACCCACATGGCCCTGCATTCACACTCTTCCTCTTACAGGCCTAGATGTAGTCTCTGGTTGTTACTTATAAAGGGAAAGTTTACCCTTTTTACCTCTAGTAGAGGTGTAGTGGCTGGGCCTGCCCTGCACGGTACAATAGAACATGATGTTTACTGCACTTGTTCCTATACTAGCATCCAAGGTGGTTCATTAACTTGTGAATGATGTTTCCCTTTTTATGAATGTGCTGTTGGCTTGAGAAAGAGTGCCAGAGACCCCAAACTTTGTACTTTATCTGTTGTGTTTTCACTACTAGTTTATGGAAACTTTTCAAATGCTGAAATACATATAGGTATGGCATTCTTTACCCGGAAACTCTTAATCCAGAACGCTCCTAATTGCTGAAAGGCTATCTCCCATAGGGGCAAATTCACTAAGCTAGTTTCACCAGCGCTAAGCAAATTCACTAAAACGCGAAGTTGCGTTCAGGGAGGCAAATGATAGTGAAGTTGCACTACCGTTACTTCATCAGGCAACGCGCATTTACGCTAGCAATGCCTAATTTGCATACGGCGCAAAGTTAAACGTATAATAGAAGTATATGTTACAGCCACTACATTACACTACACAAGCCCAGGAAACCTTTAATAAATAATATAAAGTTGTCCTATTGCCCTACATGTGCCCCCTGTATAGTTGAGTTGCCATATGTTAGGAAATGTAGGAGGGAAGGAGGGTAACCCCCCCAAAAAATACGCTAAAAAGTACCTAAAAAAAAGGTACTTAGAAAAAATTTCAAGTTTTTTTTTTTCAAACTCCTATCTATTGTATTGAACTTCGCCAGGTCTGACCTGGTGAAGTAAAGTCTAGCGGAAGAGGTAACATTCAGTAAAATGGGCATCTTAGTGAATTAGCGTAGTTACGTCCCTTCGTCAGTGCGCAACTTCGCCTGGCGTAAGGGTGTGAAGTTGCGCTAGTCTATCTACTTCGCTAGCAAGTTTTCACCAGGGACACTGTTAGTAAATTGGCGAAGTTGCGAAATGACGTCAAGCTGTTGAATAAGTGCTAGTGCTTTAGTGAATTTGCCCCATAGACTCCATTTTATCCAAATAATTTCTTTTTCTCTGTAATAATAAAACAATATCTTATATTTGATCCAAACTAATATATATAATTAATCCTTATTGGAGGCAAAACCAGCCTACTTGGTTTAATTAATGTTTACTTAATTTACTAGTAGACTTATGGTATGAAGATTCAAATTACAGAAAGATCCATTATTTGGAAAACCCCAGCTAGCTTGAATTTTGGATAACAGGTCCCATACCTGTATGTGTATATATATATATATATATATATATATATAGTATATAGATCTATTTAGCAACTGCATAGGCTGTGAAGTGTTCAGTTTTGTAGGGGATAGACTGTCTGCCATTCAGTGAGGAATTTTCTGTAAGAAGGTGTATGTGGTTTAGCCTGTTGACATGACTTGGGTTGCATGGTTCCATTTATGAACAGAAAAAAAAAAGAATGCGAGTTTGCTTTCCAGCACATATTCTGAAATGACAACATTCATATTGGATAGCTGTAAATTTAGAAGGTGGCAGGGTATTTGCAGTCAGGTTGAATGTACTAGGAACGCCTGGATGAAATTAGAATTCTTGTAGTACTTCTCTCTCAGTGCCTTATTCTCCACAGCACGATAGCCAAAAAAATATTATGCAATGAGAAAAAGCACACTGAGATGTCTCCTTTAATCCAATGGATACTTCGTACTTTGTGGTTCTACAAGAAGACCAACATGTTCCCAGTGACTGTGAAGGTTTCCATCAATCCTATCACCTCTCCCTGACAAAACACACAGTCAAATATGGATTGGCTTGCCTTTTTGGATGTGGTTTTCATTTACAAAAAGCTACCATGCTTGGCCTGACAATATAACATGGCACCTCAAATAACTGTCTGGTATTCTTGGGTGACAGTCATTCTTTGTGCTTTGTTTTCAGAATTAGGCAATTCCATGTAATGCTAGTATAGTATAGCTGCCTTCTAGAATAATGGCCTACCAATAACACAGAGAAAACAATATCTTCCCAGCAGGGAAACACAGTATTGAAGCAATAGCAGTATGAATGCCTTCCAGAGCAGCCACATACTTTTTACTGCATGCCCTTAATGGGGTTACATCCAGTGGCAGTCACTGAGCCCCACAGCAAATTCAATTTAGGACCCCCAAAACATTGGTAAGTTGACCTCTTCTAACAAGATTTATTTATAGCCTTCCTGGGCTCCCCTGCAACTGCAGGGTCTGCTTCTTCTGTAGTTACACCCTTGGTTACATCACATAGTGCCATATTACTTGCTGTACTGATACTATCATTACAGCTCGGCAGTCTCTTTTATTGAAGGGTTATAATATAAGGGAAGCCAGATTTTCTACATCATATTAGGCATGTCTACCAAAGGGGTCTTGTGGGAGGCTCAATAATCAGCCCCGTAGCTTTGCTGCCCAGAGCATTCTGATCATGTGACTGATACTCAAAAGATGGTAAGCTCATGTTTAAAGCCATGGATTAGTAAGTGCAGCATGTAAGCTATATTTATTTTTAAATAAGTATACTATGGAATAACAAATTAATAAAGAAGAACATATTACAATAACTTAAAACATATAGGTTATTATTTTACTGCAAAGGGGTTTTTCTTTGGGGGGGGGGAAACTTTTTTACGAGATTTGTTACCCCCAAAAGCAGCCAAAAGTCTGAATCCAAAAATCCGCCATCTTGAACCTGCCAAGGTCATGGTGAATTCAATGGCATATGTCCCTCTTACAATTTGAAGATATTGTGATCTGCGCTAGGTTTCGTCCGATAATCCAAAAGATTTGGGGTCATCGGGAGATAAATAAACAAGAGATTCGGGTGTCAAATCCCAAAGATTTCTACGATTCGAATTTTCGGTCAATTTTATCAAGTCTTTTCCCACAATGATTTTTTCCAGTTATTTTATTGATAAATAAGTTAAAGAGGACCTGTCACCTTGAGACATGAGTAAAATATTTATTTTCCATCCTTAGTTAAACCCTTTAGTCAGCTGTTTTTGTCTATATCTGAAACGGATTAGAAAATATCCTTCATGTAAAAAGTGCTTCATAGGAGCTGCCATGTTTAAACACCCCTTTGTTTTCCGTGTGTGGGCTGTGCCAAACTGCCAAATCTCATTCATGCTTAGTCAGAGTAAACTCTATGATAGACAGGCTCTGTATAACTCATGTCACACCAGGACTTGATATTCTATGGGAATTATTTGAAACACCTTCTATTGTTCTATTCAGATTGTGTGGGCTACTCCAGCCACTAACAACTGCACAAACTGGTGATATCGTGAGAGGAGTCTGCAGGACTGATTCTACCCATGATGCTTTGCTCTCCTGACTTTCTGGAAAGTCAGGGCTTCAGTTAGTGTCTCATGGACATTTGAAAAGTAGTTATAAATTGATAATTAGTGAGATTTGAGCATAATAAATAGAGGTATGTGGTTTGTTTTAAAAGTTTTATTTTCTTCCTAGTGTTAACTCAATCATGACAGGTTTCCTTTAAAATCGTGGATGGGAGTTTGGTCGAGCTTGGATTAATAAAAAGAGATACATTTGAGCTTTAGTACACAACACCGTCTAGTAATTACTTCTGCATGCAGCACAGTCACACCTATGATTGTGAAACATTGGCAATAAAAGTCACCAGTTATGCCCTTGGATATTCAGCACATACACAGGTATTAAAGGGTCCATCTATATAGGCAGGTGAGGCAATGTATTTTTCCTGCCATTATTTCATGTCAGGGTAATGAACACACATGTTCAATTATTTAACTTGTAAGAGAGAGTAATTTAAAGGAATTAGAAGTTTGTAAGCCTGCAACACTAAAGCAGTTTTAATTCCCATCATGCTCATTGTTTCCATACAAATGCTGGGCCTCTATAATTTATATCAAATAGGAAACAATAGGTTCCAGACCACTGGAGTGGCATGTATGTAGCACAACAGATGGAAAATGAATTACGGTAGTATAATAACTGCATGTAAGAAGCATGCTGGCATGGCTCAGAAGCTTCACTCTGGCTCTTGCAATTGATTCATTGTGCTGAACTGACTCTGAAATAAACCCGCTAATGATCATTTTACGGATTAGTCTCAGCTTGTCCCAAGCAATTTCTCAGTGTGATCTTTTCCCTGCTGTAAAGAATAGTAACTTTTTCAAAAGCAGAATTAAAACTCTGCTCCCTCTAGCCTATTAGAACAAAGCAAATATATGCAGCATTAATGAGTTGGACATAAGATTATTAACAATAGTTTTAAAACAGTTGAAAGAGCCACTTAAATAAAGAGGTCAAGGGGACATTTGCCCAAGCCCATCAAACAGGGGGCTCACTGGTCTCCCAGATATCATTTTTAGTATCAGAAATACCAGAGTACTTGCAGTTCTTGCTTCGTGACTATAATCTGTCTGTTGTAAAACATACTGGAAACTACATATTTTGGGGCCAAACTGTGATTGGCACCTAAACTAGCAAAAGATTTAAGCAAGGGCATATGGGTGTTACACAGCACCAGTCAGTGTTTAAGGATACACCAAAGCCAGGATTCGGTTTGGGATTCAGCCTTTTTCAACAGGATTCAGATTCAATAGAATCCTTGGGGCAAATTCACTAACTTCCGAAAATTCGCTAGCGTTCGCCGCACTTCGCCAGGCAAATTTTCGCCAGCGATACGCAAATTGATTAAAGTACGAATTTACGCTCAGGTCGACGAATGGTAGTGAAGTTGCGCTAGTGTTACTTCGCTAGGCAGAGCGCAGTTACGCTAGCGAAGCCTAATTTGCATATGGCGGGAACTTTAACGTATAATAGAAGTATATGTTACAGCCACTACATTCCACTACACAAGCCCAGGAAACCTCTAATAAATTAAATAAAGTTGTGCCCCCTGTATAGTTGTGTTGCCATATGTTAGGAAATGTAGGGGGGAAGAAGGGTAACCCCCCCAAAAAAATATTGATCTTTTTCAGACTATCACCCTCCAATGCTAAAACACGCCAGCTTTTTTTGGGACATTTTTTGTTTAAATTTCTTTTTTTCAACCTCCTATTGTATTGAACTTCGCCTGGTCTGACCAGGCGAAGTAACGTCTAACGTAAGTGCTAACGTTCAGGAAAATGTTCATCTTAGTGAATTTGCGAATTAACGATCCTTCCTCAGTGCGCAACTTCACCTGGTGTAAGGGTACGAAGTTGGGCAAGTCTATCTACTTCGCTAGTGAAAATTCGCCAGAGCCGGTGTTAGCGAATTTCCGAATTGACGTCACGTTGGTGAATTATTGCTAGCGTTAGACGCTTCGCGCTTTTTTTTTTTTTTAATTTGAATTTGGGCCCATGTGTCTGGCCAAACCAAATCTGAATCCTAATTTGCATATGCAAATTAGGTGTGGGAAGGGAAATCATGTGGCTTTTCGTCACAAAACAAGGAAGCAAATGCAAATTAGGATTCGGATTCAGCCAAATCTTTCACAAAGGATTCAGGGCAATTCCCAAATAGTGGATTCAGTGCATCCCTAGTGTTTAATGTTATTTCTTTATCTCATGTGCAAAAGCAGCTCTACTGCCACTATCTGCACTGCAGATCATTTATCATCTAACCCTGGGGTCCCCAATCTTTTTTACCCATGAGCCATATTCATATGTAAAAAGAGTTGGGGAGCAACTCAAGCATAAAAAAATATTCTGGGGGTGCAAAATAAGGGCTGCATTGGCCATTTGGTAGCCTCTATGTGGACTGGTAGCCTACTGGAGGCTCTTTTTGGTGGTACATCTGGTTTTACATAACTAAAACTTGCCTCCAACCCAAGAATTTAAAAATAAGCACCTGCTTTGAGGCTACTGTTAGCAACATCCAACAGGTTGGGGAGCAACATGTTCCTCACAAGTCTCTGGTTGGGGGTCACTGATAACCTATGCTCAGCACTAAGCTTTTCCTCATATAGAATTAGTTTTGCTAGTATTTCGTTTCTAATAACATTTTGGGTTTCTGTGGTATCGGGAGATGTATAAACATACAAATAAAAATGCAGGGGGTCTGCCTTTTTGAAGAAAGCAGTATCACATTTTAGAAAGATAACACCTATTGTCACTGAAAGATGTTCAGGAACAATAATGGTTACAACCACGAACCAGGGAATTATGGTTACCTAATAAATTCATGAATATATTCCATGACCCATCCTAAAGGATTCTTTATTCAATACAGTGGTTCCACCCACTGAGCCCAACGAGCTTATGAGATCTCCAAACTTTGTTCTGACTTCATGAATTCCTTATAGTGCCACACCCCTCATGACTTCTTCGCTTCTGCGTTATTTGGGATAGCAGTGCCAATCATTTCCAAATCTTGTATAAAGATATAAAGAATAGTATGCCATGGTCATTGACAACCCTCATAATAAAAATCAATTCAATAATAATTTATCATTGAATTTTTATCAAGGCCTGTTTTATGGTCTGGGAAAGAAGGGGAGGAGCCAGATCAAATACCCCCCTTTGCCTGTGTCCAGCATACATCGTTATCGTGTACAGTACAGCTCCCTCTGATTGGGTACAGAGAAGGGAATTAATAACAAGAAATGTTAGTATTAATGAACATTATACACTTTTGCTTGTTTTAAAAGTACTATAGGGAAAATAGTATAATAAATGCAAAGTTTGCACCAGGTATCGTAGTCCATATTGACAGATTATCAGATAATTGCCTTCAAGCAGCAGCATCAGCAAATCCTGCCTGATAGCAAGCCTCACTAGATCTTGTACAAGGTTGACACTTTTTTCATCCCATTAACCTATATCACTGGTCCCCAACCAGTAGCTCGCGAGCAACATGTTGCTCACCTACCCCTTTGATGTTGCTCCCAGTGGCCTCAAAGCAGGTGCTTATTTTTGAATTCCTGGCTAGAAGGCGAGTTTTGGTTGCGTAAAAACCAGATGTCCTGCCAAACATTCTCTCCTGTAGGCAGCCAGTCCCCATAGGGGCTACCAATCAGCCAATCACAGTCCTTTTTTTGGCACCCAGTGGAATTTTTCATGCTTGTGTTGCTCTCCAAGTCTTTTTAGATTTAAATGTGGCTCACGAGTGAAAAAGGTTGGGGACCCCTGACCTATATGTTCCACAGAACAGGAACAGATGAATTCATGGAAATAATGTAATAAACAGTCTAAAGTCTGCTATTGTCTAGTAGCCCGTAGCAATTTACAGTACCTGATACAGAGAGGGCACAATGTTCTTTCTTTTTACTGGTAAACAGAAGTATTAACTAGAACACTGCGGATATTATCATCATGTACTACCGTCATCTGACACGTGTGCATCGTGTCATACATAATAAGTGGTCTTCTCGCTAAACATGAGAACATGTGACCTTCAAGCCGAAACACAATAGAGAGGAAAGCAACTCTCAGTTCCCTGACTTTTCTGTCCCCCTCAATAAGGCTCTGTGCACTGGAAGGCTTCAATGTGTTCGTGACAACAGAATTTCCATCTCTTTTCAAGTGGGAGGAGATCACTCCTACACAGCAGATTTTTCTCTCAGTTGTGGTGTTGATGAAATAAAAAAAAAAAGCCATACTTCATAGGGCTCCTTGTGCAAGCCCCTTTCATGCCTTGGCTAGTGCTCTACACTTTGTGCCAGAGGGAGGCCAAGGAACATTTCATGCTGTTAAATTCTGTTTTGATGCTCCAAAACAGACCAGTGCAATGGATTTCAAGCGCTTAGTGCTTTTCCTTCCTGCTGATCCTTAGTAATACACTTCTCCTTTGTTCCACTCTTATTGTCTACCTATTTAATGTTTTAGCTCAATGCAATAAAAATAAAAACTGATCTCAGATTTTTGAGGGATGAAAATTTGCATTAAAGGAGCATAGTTTGTTAAAAGAAAAAGTATTTTGGCATTATGATATATTGTTTCTTACTCAAAGTAAAACAGTATATTGTGGACAAAATCATATCCATAAAGGGGATACTGTCATGGGAAAAACATTTTTTCAAAATGCATCAGTTAATATTGCTACTCCAGCAGAATTCTGCACTGAAATCCATCTCAAAAGAGCAAACCGATTTTTTTATATTTCATTTTGAAATCTGACATGGGGCTAGACATATTGTCAATTTTCCAGCTGCCCCAAGTCATGTGAATTGTGCTCTGATAAACTTCAATCACTCTTTACTGCTGTACTGCAAGTTGGAGTGATATCACCCCCTCCCACTCCCTCCCACCCACCACCAACAGCCTAGCAAGAACAATGGCAAGGTAACCAGATAACAGCTCTCTAACACAAGATAACAGCTGCCTGGTAGATCTATAATAATAAAAATCCATGTCCCACTGTGACTCCTTCAGTTATATTGAGAAGGAAAAACAACAGCCTGCCAGAAAGCAGTTCCATTCTAAAGTGCTGGCACAAGTCACATGACTTGGGGCAGCTGGGAAATTGACAATATGGCTAGCCCCATGTCAGATTTCAAAACTGAATATAAAAAAATCTGTTTGCTCTTTTGAGAAATGGATTTCAATGAAGAATTCTGCTGGAGCAGCACTATTAACTGATGCGTTTTGAATAAAACATGTTTTCCCATGACTGTATCCCTTGATTACTCACAAAAGGTTACAGTCCTTTTACTGGTACAGGTATGGGATCCGTTATCCAGAAAGATTGAAATGACGTGATGACCATTTCCCATAGACTCCATTTTAAGAAAGTACTTCAGATTTTTAAAAGTTATTTTCTTTTTCTCTGTAATAATGAGACAGTGCCATGTTCTTGATCCCAACTAAGATATAGGGAGTTATTTACCAAAGGTCGAGTTGATTCTTACCAAAAAAAATTGCGTTTTCGAGGGTATTTTTCAGTCAAAACTTTTTCAAGATTTATTATACCTGGAACCTGCATATAGTTTGAACCCAAAAACCTGTCCAGGTCATGAAGAAGTCAATGGCATTGAAGTTTTGCCTATAAAAAAATGATTTGAGTTTTTTTACCTTAAATTCAATCAATATGAATTTTAAGGTTCTTCACAGCGAATTCACTGATTTGAGTTTTTCTGCTCACCCATCTATATAGATGGACCCTTTCTACACGCTTTCTACACAGTTTTTTCAATAATTAGAAAACATTTGAGTTAATTTGAGGTATAAAAAAAACCTCACAAACCTCTGACTTTCCAGTACCTACACTGATATAAAGAAAAAGAATGAGTAATGCTCCTAATTATTTTCCAGATTATTTTTGATGTTTTCTGCATCTTAAAACTTGGGGGGGAAAAATATTTTTCAAAATGCATCAGTTAATAGTGCTGATCCAGTAGACTTCTGCACAGAAATCCATTTCTCAAAAGAAATGAAATCTGACATGGGGCTAGACATATTGTCAACTTCCCAGCTGCCCCAAGTCATGTGACTTGTGATCTGATAAACTTCAATCACTCTTTACTGCTGAACTGCAAGTTGGAGTGATATCTGAGATTGTAAGCTCCACTGGGGCAGGGACTGATGTGAATGATGTATAATTGGGCAGGAACTGATGTCTTATAACTGTAAAATGTTTCAGCACTTATATACTGTATGGGGAGCTGCTCAAACAAAAAAGTGTTTTATTTACAGGACTTGAAATAAAACACTTTATGTCTGAGCAGCTCCTACGAGTGTGGTACTTTTTCCTTTTATATTATTTTTACCTGCACCTGGGACATTTGTCCTGGAGTCAGAGCCACTCTGGCCATGAGGCAATGTGAGAATCTTGCCTCAGGTGACATGGAGCAGCCAGTTACCAGGGGAGGCAAAAAGCTGCCTCTGTTAACTTTAAGAGCTGAATTTACTTTTTTTTTAGAGATGCAGCCCCTCCTTGACCCGCTTCCACTCTAAAAGTTAGAAGCGTGGAGCGGGAGGGGGGGGCAGCATCAGGGCCACTGCCTCAGGCGGCAGAAGACCCTGGAATGCCCCTGCCTGGAGTTAATATATATAATAAATATATATAATATATATTGTGGTAGAGTGACCAAGGATATGGGTAAAACTGTGTGTTTTCCTTTGATTTCTTCCCAGTAGGAGATGTATTGCAGGTGCCAGTAAAAGTGTTAATAAACAGGGAACATTTTTGTGGCCAGATCTTGGAAACTGGAGTATTCTGGAAGGAACAGGCAAGCCAGGTACTCATATCAGTAGTCCAGCTCATGTGCACAGGAAGGCTGTCCTTTGGAAAGGTATTTAATGCTAGTGAGACTATTAGGAAGGTCTCTCAGAGCAGGGCACAAAACAGGAAGGCTACCTGCCAAGAGGCTGAGCAATCTCCCCAAAAGGAAGTATCATGAGTACAGAGGTGACCCCAACTTATGTGCTTGCTGGTAGTCCACTAGGGGCCCAGTTTATTGAGGGAAACACATCAAATGTTTGAAGGTAGTGCCCATTGGGCAGGATTTGTTTTATGATTTGTGTTTTGTATCCTGAAACGGTCACCCCTGTGTGTAAATATACCGCCTTAAAGGACAAGGAAAGTTAAACTAAAGAAGTAGCTAGAAATGTTGTACATTATGTTTTGTGCTTCTGTACCAGCCCAAGGCAACCACAGCCCTTTAGCAGTAAAGATCTGTGTCTCCCAGTAGATGCCCCAGTAGCTCCCCATCTTCTTTTCTGCTGATTCACTGATTCACATGCTCTGTGCTGCTGTCACTTACTGAGCTTAGGGACCCACGCACAATATACAGTACACATAGAATAGAAATGTCACAATATAAGGCTGATTAGTAATTAATACAGATAATTACTACATGGCAGCACAGAAACCAGTGCAATTAGCACCAGAATTTAATAATCAGCCCTGTAGCATCAGCTTATATTACAGGGGAACCTCATCTTCTGCTGGATAATAAGTGACGACCCCTAAGCTTAGCTTCTCAACCGCTGCTCAGAGCCCACTGAGCATGTGAGTGTCACAGACTTCCCAATTGGAACCATTTTGGTGGGGCCCCCTAGAAGGAACTTTGCTGTCTGTCGGAGGGTCACAGAGCTGTATGGGCAAATAGTGCCTGCTTTCCCCTCTGTCCAAGTGACGGCTGCCAGTTGGGGATGGGGGTAGGCTGGGCAACTGGGGAATTAAGGAAATAGGAATCAGAGCTCGCACTGGAGCGGGGCCCCCATAAGTGCAGGGCCCAATTGGGCCAAATTGGTCCAATGTACTTAAAACCGGCCCTGGCGGTGGAGTGGAAACTCTTGGTTGCAGGAGACTTGTAAATCTCACTGGGACTTGGAAATGCAAAAGGTGCATTTATATCGTATGTTAAATCAACCTCTTCCCACTTCCTGCTTTCCAGGCTCCGGGATAAATTGCTTTGCAGGCAGCCCAGCGTAGTGCGGTTTCCCCCGGCTCCCTTTGAACTTACACTGTGTTTGAATTAATTTATCTGTGAGACTTCATCCTCCACCTCATCTCTGCCAGGGATATACTGTAGCTTATGCATTGTCATGGCAACATTGGTGTAATATCCTTAAAAAACTGTTCCTATTTTACATTTAAACTCTTTTTGTCATATATATGTGTATAAATATAGACAGAGAGTGAGAGTGTAAGGACTGCGCTTACCATGGTGGTTTAGTGGTTGGCAGGGACGCCTGCCGAGTCTCCAGCGGGGACACCCGCCTCGTGGTTGTTTTACCTTTCAGAGCTCTTTCTCCTATGGTGCACGTGCCGCGCTATTCCGGGTTTATGCGCCAACGTGATGATGTGACGGTGCAATGGTGCGAAATTCAAATAGTATTTAAAGGGATTTCAGTGTTTAACACATTGCCCCATTGTTAGGTTCTATTCATTAGTATCCTGGGTGTTTACTCCTTTTGAATCCTGCTCGATCTATTGTTATTGACCCTTGCCTGTCTGCTGACTATTCTGAACTCTCCAACCTGACCATTGCCTGCCTGCTTGACTAACCTGACCTTTCCAAACCTGACCACTGCCTGCCTGACTATTCTACGCTCTCCACTCTTGACCCTAGCCTGTCTGACATTGATTGAACTCTGTCTGTACCAACCCAGCATGTCTGAGTAATCCTGTATGCTACTTGTGCTGGCCCAGCCTGCCTGACCACATTTTCCCATCTGGCCCTTTTGAGTGTGTTGCCTTCTGTCCAATATGCTTGGTAAACTATCATGCCCCTTTGCTTGTCCAGAACCCTCGCTTTACTCCCCTCTTATTAAGACCTGGCGGCATCCGATTAGCCGAGGGCTCCTCCCGAGGTGAAAGGCGGCTGTTTGAGGCAGAAGCAAGAGCCAAGACCAGGGAGCCTAGCATCGGTTCTAGATTTAGGGTGCCGTTCTTGACAGAGAAGTTCAAAAAACTCGAGCCGTCTTCAGGATTGCGGCTCGAGCTTTGGAGCCAAAACGTTGAAATAAACCACAGAATTTTTCACGAAAGACATGTGAGTTTCCTTCCTTTTTTGTACCTTTACATTAATTTATAACCAGTCAGTTGTGATCCTTTGATAATGTGTGCTCCAGCCCAAACATCATTTACAGTATATATATTTATATACATTTCATACATTACTGTCTACCTAATTAATGTGGATTACCTCCCAGAAAAGCAGACATCTGGATGCAGAGCAATATGACTCCAGGACAAAACACGTCCTCCTTCCTAATGCACTGATAGAATTGCTTCTTTAAAAGGCAAGGCTGATGGTTTTACAGGACACATGGATGTAACATTGAGCAAGTATCTTCACCTGGAAAGAATTATTTCCATCATACAGGCATACTTCATCAACAATCACTGTGTTGGGAGCCATTTTGCGATGAAAAGAAAAGCAGACCAGGAACGTATGAATAAAGCAAGCATTGATTATTTAGTTATATCAAATGATCCTGCTATAGGTAGGTAGGGATTGGGATTTTCTTAGAGGATAATTTTATCCCAAGGGAGACACACTGTCTCAGTACTTTATGATAAAGAAAAAGCTCAGTTCTATAAAAGAGAACAGAGAGATTCTATCACTCTTGCATATCATTTGTTCAGCTTTTAAGAACCCCAGAACATCACGCTCATGGCATTCCTCCCTGGTATAAGCAGAGAAGCACTTAAGAAAAGTACATCTATAAACAGACAGTGACTACTGATATAGCACTAATGGAACAATAAAACTTGGGGTCATATTAAAGCTATTTTATCTACCATTTGCCTTACAATTGCTATAGACCTGTATGGTGGAAGTTATGTTATGTTTTATCTCTTTATTTATTCTGCCTAGAAGAAGTCACAGTAACCTTTGCTTTGAGCACTTTAGGGCAAACAGACTTTCCAATGGAGTATATGGGACCTGTAGGAAGCAAAATGCAGCACTGATATGACGTCCAGCAAACAAGCAGAGTCCAAGAATAGTGATGGGCGAATCTACCCAGTTTCGCTTCGCCGAAAAATTTGCGAATTTCCAGCAAAATTTGCGAATTGGTGAAAAAATTAGCGGCACGTTTTTGGTGTAAGTCGTTTCGTTTTTGACGCGTTTTTGACGTCGCATCCCGTCAAAAACTACGTCCGACTCGTTTTTTAGCAAATTTTCAACTGGCGAATTTTCGCTGGTGTTTCGCGAATCGCGGGAATTCAACGCAAATTCGTCCCTGGCGAATAAATTCGCCCATCACTATCCAAGAACAAATGGAAGATCAGAACAAAAGTCAGATATACATGTAGAAATTCCATGAGATAAACTGTTTAAGAAAGTGGCGAGGTTTTTGGACCTTTCTGGGCCAACCCTTTATAAAGATATTTAAAAAGACTGTAGTCAATACATAACTCTAATAATATTTTGGAAAGCAAGTAAATTCTGTCTCTGTCCTGCAATAATACTATCACTGGTTGTCAATTCTTCTTCTAAAGAACAAGATCCTGCTGCTTCCCATTGTAAAAACTAGTATGGCAGTGGGGTAGCTGTGAAATGTAGTTTTGAGACACAGACCATTATGGATCGCTGCAGCTCTTGATCTCTGCACTCCAAAATAAGCATCATGTGTTCACTGAAGGAATTCTTTACAGTTTACAGGAGAAAGAGGCAGGATAAACCACACCACCTTATGGCTCATCTTCTCCACCATTTTCCACTTTGATAGACGCACAATTTGGATCTCACTTAGGGCTCCTACACACGGGCGTTTTGGACCTGCGCTCCCCTGCGTTGCGTTTGGCTGCGTTCAGCCGCAGGGGAGCGCAGGTCTAGACGCACCTCATTTTGTTCAATGAGGTTGTACCCATGAGACGCGTGTAAGCGCTGAACGCAGATTCAGACGCAACATGCTGCATTTTTCCTGCGTTCGGCGCTCACATGCGTTCGTGTGAGTACAGCCCCATTGAAAATAATTGAGTGCGTCTATACCTGCGCTCCCCTGCGTTTGAACGCAGCAAAACGCAACGCAGGAGAGCGCAGGTAAAAACGCCCTTATGAAAATTCAAACTAGGGAATCTGTAATGATTCCCAAAACTTTAAAAACTCATTAAATGTTTTTACACGTAATAGCTTTTTATTGATTTTAAACAGATTACAAAAACAATGATCTTCAAATATATTCAGATACCACTGAAAACTCATTAAATGTTTCAATAAACTGGCACATTACCAAAAAAGATCAATGTAAAATGTGTTGTACCAGATTTCTAAAGGGTTTCGGAGTTCAGGTGCAGCTCTGCAACACTCCTCGTAATCTAAAATTCCTTATGAAAGTTATAAGGCAGAATTAATGACCTGGTAGATGTCCCAACCTTTACTTCCCAACTATACTTCACAATTTCAAAGAGTCATAGGTTTTAGTCATAAATATTCATAACTAATAATTAGGATAACAACTACAGAGAAAGCAGACCCTGTAGTTGCAGAGGGCCCAGCAAGGCACTAATTAATGAGCAATTTAACTATATCTTGGTAGAATAGGTCCCAATGTTTTGGGGCCCTAAAATGGACCCATAATCATCTAGTCACACCATTGCTCATAAATGTTCATAACTATTAAGGGCAATGGCCCACAGGGCTACAGGGCTACATCAAGAGGTATAAAGTGATTTAATTTATATTTTATATATTTATAATGTACTTTTGCCCTGCATAGGAACAAGTGGTGTGTTTGCTATTGAAACACAACTATAGCATATGTAAACAAGCTGCTGTGTAACCATGGGTTCAGCCATTCATGCACAGGATACACATTAGATAAAAGATAAGTTCTGTAAAATCCCATTGTATACTATGGAGCATACTGTATCTGTTATCTGCTTTGTGTCCTTTGCCTATTCTCCATTTCTATCTTTAAATGTTTGCCCCGACGGCTACCCAGCAACTTGATTATATATACTACAGAGTTTCCGAAGCAAACACACCCATTGTACCAGTGCAGAAGAACAGTAAATTGTATTTTCATTATTTTAACACCATTTTTATTTTTTTTGGTGGTTCAAGCACCATGTTTGTTTTAGTAGCCCAAAAAATGCACACCAACGCACATGAATCATCCCTTAATAGGCTTTACAATAAACTGCCTAAATGAACGTTATTATGCTGCACAAACATTTCTTTTGTGACTTTGTTTTCTTCAGAAAGTAAAAAAAGTATTTAACAAAATGCAGAGAACTGGATTTAAATTGGAAAATAATAACATGGGCACAACATCAACCAACTTTGGGAATAAAATGGACATGTTGAGTCTGAGAACAAATAAACTATTAGAAAGTAAAGCAATATAAAGCAATCCAGAGAGAAATTAAGAAAACGTTGACACTGGGCTGCTGCCTCTTGCCTTCTGCCTGCATATAAATCAGTTCATGCTGAGCAGCCAGGCTAAAGTGAAAAACAATTAGGAGAGACTTTCTCTTCTGATCTGAATAATAAAACAGGCAGAATTAGGCAGAGTCTGCTAGTTATGCCATTTTGCTTAAATTCTTAAGCACAATGGCTACAAAACTCATTATTAGCATATCCGTTTACATAACAAAGCCTTTATTCAGTGCCTGCAGAGTAACTGTTGAAAACTGGATCTATGAACTGATGCTGGACCCAAATCCTACTGTATGTCTTTGCAGCTTATACACAGCTCCTATGAGGCTCATTTAAAAAGCCACATAAAAAAATAGCATAGAATTGCTTTTAATTGTTGCCTTATACACCACAGTCTGGTATGTCATAATTGTTATAATTCTGTGCATCTGCATGGGTTTTCTCCAGTTACCTCATGCACCCTAAACATACAGGCACAGTATTTGATTACAGCTAAAATGGCCCATACAGTGTGAATGTGATAGGGACATTAGATTGTGAGCTCCTGTGGGCCAGGGACTGATGTAAAAATGATCTATGGGAAGTGTGTATGTGCCATATAAATAACATCAAGAATTCTATTGCTTTGTTATGCCCTAATAAAAGGGCAACCAAGTTTGGGAGTTTTACTTTGAAAGCAGCGAGTAAATTGCAGGTAAAACTTAGTCCCTTTGTAAAATGCATAACGAAGCAATAGAATTCTTAATGAATCAGATGAAATTGAGAGTAGGACTGGCCAGATATGGGATGACTTTGACGTAGTTGGCCAGCTTAAATATATTGCAATATATGGACAAACAATCCCTGTTGTTTAAAGGGTAAGGCATTTTTTAGTAGCTGTATGCACAAAATGTCTTAAATATATTGATAATGGGTTGAGTGCAGAGGACCTCTTGTATTTGTCTATTTATATATATATAATAATATAATGCACAGACACGGAGTACAGGGCTGCAAATGTATTATTTTTTTGTAGGCCTAGAACATCCGGAGAGGGCCCCTTGGCCCAGTGGGGGCCCATTAGGGCTGGGGCCCGTTGGATTTTTTTCCCAGTGTCCCGTCGGGCCAGTGCGACCCTGGTTTTACTTACCGTTCGTTGCAGATACAGGCATCTTCAGCCACTTCAGTAATCTTCAGAGGGTGGGGGCACACGGGCAAATTCAGGGAGATTTAGTCACCTGGTGACTAATGGCCTCTTCTTCAGGGCAACAATCTCCCAGAACTGCCTCCCACTGCTTGAATGAAAAGTTTGGGGTTGGCACCCCGAAGTTGCCCGAAGTTTCCTTGTGAGGCAATTCAAGCCAGCAAGAAGGCAGAGAAAGGCAGTTCAGGGAGATTGTCAGTTCAGAGGACATTTTGTCGCTGGGGTGACTAATCTCCCTGAATTTGTCCGTGTGCCCTGACTCTTAGGGCTGAATTCTCCTTTAACAATGACATTTTGGATTTAATTGTGAAAGTTTGAATGATATTTGCCTGTGGGGCCTCCCCTGTAGTTTCATCCCTGACAGCTGTTTTTTTTTATTTAAAACCTACCAATCGAAATAAAGATTGTTCCCAATCAGTCCCTCAAAGACAGCACAAGGATGGAGAATATCTTTAAGACATGAAAAAGTTTAAATACATATTTATGAATGTTGCAGAATACTCTTAGAGGCAACACTCGCTTCCAGTAAATAGACAGTAGCAGTTACAGTACTTTAACCATTTGCATTTTGCAGTTATTATGACGTGTAGGATGAGAAAATGAATAGCGCTTCAAGTGCAATTGATGAGTGATATTTAGGGCATCCTAAGTGTAAATAGAAAAGAAAATTACCTGCCCTACTTTACAGATCATATACTTTGTCTCAGCCTTACATTTGCCTTAACATATCCACCTTAAAACCAGAAATATATGCGTATGATAATTGCAGCTAGAAATGTTTCATGAGATAAAAGCCATAAAATGACTTTATCAGTTGCTTCCTATAGACAAAAGACAATACCTGTATTTGAAAAAACAATTATGCACAGTTACAGGCAAACAAAATGGAGATTTCCGCCGCCTGGAAATGGTTCGTTTCTTTATTTTAAAGTAACGCTCACAACAGCTGAACACATTGCAGTGTTAAACACAATTTTCACTGTGGGGATTAAATATCATACAGTGCTTATTGTAATAAGCGATGGGTATCAGGAATAATATTTAATCTAGAATGAACCTATAAGTAACTGTCAATCAGGGACTTAAACTTTAAACACAGATGATTTGAATTCATGTAAGCAGCATGAGGAGGCTTTGGAGATGGAACGATGCCGGCTGGAATAAAGATGATAGGATTACCTCTGCTGTTTGCTTGTTCTCTGTTTCTTGTCCGAGGGACTAAATCAAGTCATACTTGATGGAAATAGGCAGTGTAGGAGATTTTGTTCTCCTCCGTCATGCTGGGATTTTCCTATTATAAATCTGCTGTGGAAAGCGAGAACTTTACTTGTGGTTTAATTTTATGCAGGAGCAAACACCTTGGTTCAACAGGTTTGCCAGAGATGGGCTCCATGCAGACATGTTCTCATGAGAGGCGGTCCCACTGCAGAAGAATATCGACCCTTGCGTCTTTGTTTAATATGGGTTTTTGGTTGAAGGAGTCTAGTGAAACGTAATAATTCCTAATGTGTGCGGCTTGTGAAATTTTAAGATCCCTCCCTCCCTGTAGTTTGATATAAACTATGACTGTCCTAAGTAAGGCAATAGGCTTATTTATGAACACAGCTCGTCTTGATAAAATTGACACCATTATTGACACCATTCACCATAGTAAAACATTTTTTTTTCAAAACGCATCAGTTAAAGGGGTGGTTCACCTTCAAGTTAACTTTTAGTATATTGTAGAAGGGCCAATAATCAAAAACTTTCCAATTGGTCTTCATTATTTATTTTTCATAGTTTTTTAATGATTTGCAATATTCTTCGGTTTCTTTGCAGCTTTCAAATGGGGGTCACTGACACCATCAAAAAACCAATGCTCTGTAAGGCTACAAATGTATTGTTATTGCCACTTTTTATTACTTATTCTATTCAGTCCATCTCCTATTCATATTCCAGTCTCTTATTCAAATCAATGCAGGGTTGCTAGGGTAACTTGTACCCTAGAAACCAAATTGCTGACACTGCAAACTAGAGAGCTGCTGAATAAAAAGCTAAATAACTAGAAAACCACAAACAATAAAAAATGAAAACCTATTGCAAATTGTCTCAGAATATCACTCTCTACATCATACTAAAAGTTATCTCAAAGGTGAACAACCCCTTTAATAGTACTGCTCCAGCACACGTCTGCACTTAAATCCATTTCTCAAAAGAGCAGATGGATTATATTTTATTTTGAAATATGACACGGGGCTAGACATACTTTCAGTTTCCCAGGTGCCCCCAGTCATGTGACTTCTGGTTTGATAAACTTCAGTCACTCTTTACTGCTGCACTGCATGTTGGAGTGATGTTAAGGAGCCGCAGCGCTGTACAGTGCATATAAGTACAATATAAATAAAAGTATACATGGGGGAGACAAATCACATAATAAATATATACAGAATCATAGGACAAAGAGGTTAAGTGCTATGTGGTAAGAGACATAGTGGGAAGGAGGTCCCTGCCCCATAGAGCTTACAGTCTAAGTAGAATGGCTATTAAAGGTAACCATCTTTACCTGTGATCTGTTTGCTTGTTTCTTCCAAATGGCACCTTGCACTGCTGTACTAGTTGTGCTAAGCACCATGTGCCCATCCATGCTGAATTCTGACACTGGGGAACCTTGAAGATACCGCCACACTGAGCATGGGTGGTATTTCCAGTGTTCCCACAGTGGTTTATGTAAATAAATGCAGCAAACTTTCACCAAAAGGCTCCACCAAAAGACACCAAGGCCCAAATTCACTAAAGCGTCTAATGCTAGCGCTAATTCGCCAGCGTGACGTCATTTTGTAACTTCGTAGATTCACTAACATTGCTAGTGAAGACTTGCGCAACTTCGCACCCTTACGCCAGGCGAAGTTGCGCACCGACGAAGGATCGTAATTATTGCAAATTCACTGAGATAAAAATTTTACTGAACGTTACCTTTACTTTAGACTTTACTTTGCCTGGTCAGACCAGGCGTAGTTCAATACAATAGATAGGAGTTTGAAAAAAAGCCGGCGTGTTTAACCATTGTAGTCTGAAAAAGATTGTTTTTTTATTGGGGGGGTTACCCTCCTTCCCCCCTACATTTCCTAACATATGGCAACTCAACTATACAGGGGACACATGTAGGGTAATAGGACAACTTTATTTTATTTATTAAAGGTTTCCTGGGCTTGTGTAGTGGAATGTAGTGGCTGTAACATATACTTCTATTTTACACTTAAGTTCCCGCCGTATGCAAATTAGGCATCGCTAGCGTAACTGGGCTTTGCCTGGCGAATGAAAGGTAGCGCTACTTCGCTAGCGTTCGCCGCCCTGAGTGCAAATTCGCATCTAAGTGAATTTGCGTAGTGCCGGCGAAAATTCGCCTGGTGAAGTGCGGCCAACGCTAGCGAAGCCAACGCTAGCGAATTTGCGCATCTTAGTGAATTTGCCCCCAAGTGCCAGAAGTGATGCTATCCTGACTCTGAAAGTGTCAGCTACATCTGGTATTCCATGCAGATGCTCCTGTAATTGTATTAATTGTGGAGCAATGCCATTGTGTTGAGCACAACTCCACATGCAGCCACAATTTCTATGGAATCCTCGAGAAAAAAAAAAAGAGTATCTTATCCAAAATTGCACTTTGCTTGCTGCATGTAAACCCTTTAATGAGCACTTTTTTGTGTTATTTTCTACATGTTCTTTGACAGCAAGGAAACAGAGGAATATTTGCTTAAATGTACTTTCTGTCAAATGTTATCACTGAAATTTTTGCAATGCGAAAATGTATGGCTTTGTGCAAACTAATTTTCCTTTGCACAAACAACCTTTTGCGAATCTGGAAACTGCTCAGCACCCACCTCCGACAGTGGAAGAAAAATTGCATATTTTATAGTTTGCTCCAGTGCGCAGTGAATGTAATAAAACATCTTACTGAAAAAGTTATGTTTGTTCCAAAAGATTACGACACCTTCAAGCACTTCTTAAAAGCGGGCAATGATCAATTAAAATTTGCAATGCAAAAAACAGTCTAAAGGAGAGCTAAAACCTAATAATTAATGTGGCTAAAATGCCATATTTTATATACTGAACTCATTGCACCAACCTATAAGGTTTCAGGCAGCCATGTCAGGTCATTGTGCTTCAGCACTTTAGGGTGGAACTGCTTTCTGGCAGGCTGTTTCATCTCCTACTCAATGTAACTAAATGTGTTGCAGTGGGACCAGGATTTTATTATTAAGTGCTGTTCTTAGATCTACCAGGCAGCTGTTATATTGTGTTAAGGTGACCATACACAGGCCGATAAAAGTTGGCCAGATGTCGATCAGGCTGGACTAAAAATCCTGTCGGATCACGGCTGCATCTGTTTGTTGATGCGGTCCCGCGATCCGACAGCCCATATGGCCTCCATTATGATTTCTAGGGCCCAACGATCGGATCAGCCCAATATCTCTTGGGGAGAGATCCGCTCATTTGTCGACTTCGCCAAAAGAGCGGATCTCTCCGTGTATGGCCACCTTTAGGGAGCTGCTATCTTGTTTCCTTTCCATTGTTCTGTTGTTAGGCTGCTCTGGCAAAGGGAGGGGATGATTTCACTCCAATTTGCATTACAGCAGTAAAGAGTTAATAAAGTTTATCAGAGCACAAGTCACATGACTTGGGGCAGCTGGGAATCTGACAATATGTCAGATTTAATTTCTTTTGAGAAATGGATTTCTGTGCAGAAGTCTACTGAATCAGCACTATTAACTGATGCATTTTGAAAAAATATTTTTCCCCCCCAAGTTTTAAGATGCAGAAAACAACAAAAATAATCTGGAAAATAATTAGGAGCATTACTCATTCTGTTTCTTTATATCAGTGTAGGTACTGGAAAGTTTAGACATAGAAATTAATAATGCTTGATGTATAACAGTAGCACCAATTAAAAAAAATGTAACATCCCAGTTAAATGCCAGAATCTGCAAAGAACATCTTGTTGAGCACTTTTATGATTCATAAAAGACATTTTTAATGGAACCACATCATTCAGCCAGTAAACTTCAATAAAAAATGTAATTAGTGCTTTGGCTTAGTATGTCTTTAGCTGGTGATTGTTTGTGTCTAAATATTAGAAAAGCTTTGTCTATGGCTATATATCTATTTTTTAATGCATAGTATTAAATAATACATAAAAATCTTATGTGTCAAAAATGTCATATGTATATACAATAACAATGTTAAATGGAATCTTGCCTGAATTGCAAGGTACAGTCCATTGCACATTATTATTTTGAAGCAGCTTAACCTGTTATTAATAAGTTGCAAGACATCAAACAAAGTCTTCATTGGGATTAGTAGAGTTACTGCTTCAATCTAGAACTACCCTGCCATCCTATGTATGGCAAATTAAGCAGCCTTTGATTATTATGGTAAAGGGTCCACAACATATTATTTTAAAGGAGAAGGAAAGGCTAAAATTAAATAAGCTTTATCAGAAAGGTCTATATAAATACACTAGTAAACCCTCTGTCAAAAGAAACAGCTTTTCTTTCCTTATATTGTTTACACATGGGCTTCTGTATCAGACTTCCTGTTTTCAAGTTAAACCTCCAGGGCTAGGGCTTGAGCATGCTCAGTTTGCTGCTCTCTCCCTCCCTCCTCCCCTCCCTGCTGTAATCCAGAGCTATGAGTGAGCAGAGAGACACTCAGGCAGGAAGTGATGTCACACCAAGCTTTCTTTCTACCGCATAAATATAGTATTATAGCTTGCACTATTGTGGCTTTAACTGCTTTGGTAGCTTTTCATCTCCTTTAGGCAGAAACAGTCTATGCCTTGTATAATCATTACTATATAAGAACAATGACGTTCATTGAGATGGACTTTTGAGAGCCTCGAGTTTTCAGTAGCTTAAACACCCTCATAAAATCCAGTTATTATGAGCTGGGCAACTTACAGGACATAGCAGATGGTACAGCCATGGAAATTACAAAGGCCAGCAATCACTAAAACCAGGTTATTTAAATTCAAGCATCTTAATAATGGAAATACTGTCTACAAACATGGTCGATAATGTATTGTTAGTATAGAGTGATAACAATGCTATTAAGCAGTAGACCTCTACAGGTACTATAATGTATGTGGCACCAACACTTCATTTGTGTAATTAGCTAAATTGTGATAGTCTGTGCATTCTTTGAATTGCAAAGAAGAATTAAAGAAAAACAACTGAAATAAAATGTGAGTAGAGGGTGCTGTTCAAATGTCCGTTTAATTTGCTCTTAATATATAAAGTAAAACACATGCAGGACTCCCATATATTAAAGTTCTCAGTTTTCGATCCCATGGAGTCACCATAGGAGTTAAAACCAGCCTGAATCCAGCACCAATTCACATATGGAACCTGACCAGGCTGCACCCAGCGTGAAGTCTTCACTGATGGCTCTAGCTGTCTAAAGCCATTTAAGTAGTCTTTATTGACTGGGATTAGGAGAAACTCAAACAAAACTGTTCAAAAATTCATGTGCAGTAAATGTAACTGACAAAAACTTACTATTTTACATAAAGTGAAATTGCAGTTTAATTTGCCACATCAAAAAAAATCAAAGCACATTACTGTCAAAAAACAATCTGCTCTGTATACAGAGGTGATGCCACTGATCCCCCTAAGGCAGTGATCCCCAACTAGTGATGGGCGAATCTCACCCGTTTCGCTTCGCCGAAAAAATTGCGAAACGAGTCACGCTTCGTTTTTTGACGCGTGTTGCGTCAATGACGGCGCGTTGCTTCCGTCGTTTTCGGCACGCGTTGCGTCGTTTTCGGTGCATCGAAAACAACACGCAACTCGTTTTTTTTTTCCGAATTTTCGCCCATCACTATCCCCAACCAGTGTTATGTGTACTGCCCAATAAAGTCTCTTGTAGGCTGCCAGTCCACATAGGGGCTACGAAATAGTCAATCAAAGCACTTATTTGGCACCCCAGTAAATTTTTCATGCTTGCTTACATTTGAATGTGGCTCTCGAGTAAAAAAAGGGTTGGGGAAAAAATTTAGTTTCAACCCAGTTGGGATGCTCTCCATTTACAGTCTCTTTAGTTATGGTTTAGTTTAGTGGTTGTAAGAGTTTGCAAACTGAATCCACTTACTTGGGAATGAGGAAAAGGATCATTACTAATGACTGATTATGTTTAACCAAGTGGTAATAAAGGGTTAACTAAGGCTTCATAAATCATCCCCTTAGTCCATGTTCACTCACTAAATCCTGGGATTTGGATAAATCATTATCATTAGCAACATTTAGGCACTGTATATAGTTTAGAGGGTCAGTGCATCACTAATATAGTTACATTGTGCTCAAAAACAATATTACTAGGCTTTAAGCGCTGCTTCAATTTCAGGATTTGGTGCAACCATAACCGGTATCATTTGCTGTTCTTCTAGCAACACTTGTGCTGTATAACCTCATTAACAAGGGATCTCATTATTGTATGGCTATAGATGGGGAGGCCCATATATAATAATAATGTCTTGTGTCTGTATGTTAACCTCCCATTTAGACTGTAAGCCCTACAGGGTAGGGTCCTCCAGCCTTTTGTTTCCTTAACACTGAGTACTTGTCCTGTAGTGTAATTATATTTTATATGTATGTGAATTGTATTTCTAATAATGCACTTAGGGGCAAATTTACAAAAATTCACCCAAAATCCCTCGAATCCATTCGAAATTCGATAAGCATTCGACTATCGAATGCTTATCGAATAATTTTAGGCTATCTTTTTGCCCGATATTCGATTTCTCGATGAAATCGTACGATCGAATACAAATCGTTCGATTTCACAAAAAAATTCTTACTTTTTCCTTCCATACGCTTCTATTGGTATTCGGTAGGTTCAATCTGGCGAAGTAGGCATTCGAATAAATTTAAAATCCTTAGATCATTCGATCTATTCGATAATTCGAATATTTGGTATTCGATGATCGAAGATTCCAAATTAGCATATTCGATCCTCCGAACAAATCGAACGGTATTCGATCGAATTCGATCGAACTTCGATCTCTTCACACGAATTTTGTAAATCTGCCCCTTATTGTTACTTTTTATTTTTTTTTGCTGCACAGTGCTTTTCCCTCAAGGAGGCTACACAATTAAAAATATACATACATACAATGTAATTTTATCTAAAACTAAGCATGCCATGTCTTTTATTAAAAGATACAGATGCAGTCACTTTGGATTGTAAGTTAAATGCGTCGTGACTTAACTCATCTATCCCATTTATCCCACTTAGCACAGAATATTGTGTCACAGCATCCCATCCAATTAAAGAGTTCACCATTGAAAACAATGGGGCTTTGGTATGCTAATGAAAAGGTTAAATGCATTAAATGAGTTAAGATAACTTTAGATAACACAGTTTCTTCAATTAGCCCTGAGTCACGACGCATTTAGCTTACAAATCCCAGTGACTGCATCTGTATAAAAAGTATTATTAAGAATAATGCAGAATGGTCCAAATAAAAACATGAAAAACTCTAAAAATTGTAGTTTATAAAAAATAAACACAAAACTTCCAAAAGTCTGAATGGCTAAAAAAAAAAAGTCCAATAAAATCAGTTCAGATCTCATTGACTTCTATGGGACCTCGACTGCTTTTAGAGAATTGAAATTTGAATGTTAGTAAAAAAAAGCCCCTTGAATATACAGGAGCAGATTCACTAAAGGGCAAAGTGGCTAACGCTAGCGACATTTCGCCAGAGTTGACTTTGCCATCTCAGACCGGGTGAACTGCTAAAACGAAACTACATCTTCCTCAATCTTATCTCAGTGACACCATATCTTGTATGCCGGAAATGCATTAAAGTTGTAAAAAACGCTGGCAAATTTTTTATTTTTAATGTGGAATTGCCTTCAAAAGTCCAAACTATTGAAGATTTATATGTGAACAATTTTTTAAAACAAATTTGAGGGGCGTGACACATTTGTTTTAGGGTGGGCTCATGTCTAGGGCATTAGAGGAACTTGTATGCCTTTATTCCTTTTCCTTGAAATGGTAATAAAAAGTAGCCATTTGCACTGCTGAGGTAATACTAGCAAAAAGATGCCAGCATTCGGCGCCTGCCAAAGTGGCGCAAAGTGTGGCGAAGCAGTCACTGGCGACAATGAACTCTTTAGTGAATCTGCCTGTGAGTTTGTCTACCTGTTTGGATGTGAATATAAAAAAACCTCATGGCATCCAATATGCAGACCAGTGGGGTAGCACGTATTTGAGGGATATCAGAAATAAAAGATCATCCACAACAATCAATTTCTATGCAGGTATTTCCTATATGTATTTGTTTCTTCCATTTAAATGTGTGAATTCTATGGATTTAAAAATGGTCATTTACAGATCGTTGGGTGCAAGTGCTAGAGTGCTAAGGGGCACAGCTTCTATATGGAAAGTACAGGGTCCTACTGTGCCCTCTGCTTCTCCTAAACTTGTGTATCTGAATGACCTGCAAGTTAGGGCATTAGGTGGCCAGTTGTGCTCTTTCATGTAAATAACCCCTACAGTATACTACAAATCCTTACCAAGACAATATTATAAGCAAATGCATAAAACAACTTTCATTGTGTCTTTGGAATATACAGTCATATCCAGTCATCTGCTTACATTTATTCTTCCTTGTTTTCCATGCTGTAATGCAGATACAAGGGCTTTGCCAAAAAGCAGTGAATTCTAAGTGCAGATCAAGGATTGTGGTTAGCAAAGGCATTTAATCTAGTCTTTGGGCATCTCTCATTACCGAAAGCAGTAGTAGAAAAAAGAAAATTGACTCTATCCAATATATTTGACATTACAGAACTGTTTAGCATCATGTTTTGTTTTAAATAGACCTGAAAATCACTGTGTGTTTGGGGATGGGCGCTGATGTTTATCTACTTACTCTAAATATCCCTGTTTCATATTGAACTGGCTCCCCTTGGAGAAATGCAGACTCTTTGATGCTGATAATCATGAAATGTCACCCTACTGTTGACTACAAACTATGAAAATTTCTACAACATCTCGTAAAATGTTCATAGGGACGCAAGCTGAGCACCAACAGGACTGAGACCATCAACCCAAACATAATGAAGGGTTTATTGTGTTTACATATTTTAGCATTTCTGTCTGTGTACTGGGGACATTCAAGGATATATTTGCTGCTTTTCAAGGCAATATCTTTTACTTAACGATACCCAACAAATGTCTACAACCAAGAGGTGCTATCAGGGTAAACCCCAGATGGTAGTGTTAGCTATTTACCTCTGGTTGTATATTTATATTATAGCTGTACAACATTGTTTAACAAGATTATGTTCCCAAGTCCAGTGAACCCCAGCAGTTAGAGCTTGGTTGAAGTTGATGTTAGAGTGTTTAGAGTGATTTGATGGGTTAGAAGACCAAGGCAAATCTTGTACATGCTGGTACAGGTATGGGACTTCTCATCCAGAATGCTTGAGACCTGAAGTTTTTAGGATAGCAGATCTTTCTGTATTTTGGATCTTCATACCTTAAATCAGGGGTGTCCAACCTGCGGCACGAGGGCCAGGATGAATTTGAATGTGGTCCGGCTTGAAACACTTGGGGGGAAATTCACTAAAGTGTGAAGCGTCTAACGCTAGTGCTAATTTGCCAGCGTGACGTCAAATCGTAACTTCGCAAATTCACTAACACCGACTCTGGCGAATTTTCGCTAGCGAAGTAGATAGACTTGTGCAACTTCGCACCCTTACGCCAGACGAAGTTGCGCACTGACGAAGGATCGTAATTACGCAAATTCACTAAGATGACCATTTTACTGAACATTACCACTTATGCTAGACGTTACTTCGCCAGGTCAGACCTGGTGAAGTTTAATACAATAGATAGGAGTTTTACCTTTCTAGGGTGATAGTTTGAAAAAGAGCGAAATATTTTTTGGGGGGGTTACCCTCCTTCCCCCCACATTTCCTAACATATGGCAACACAACTATACAGGGGGCACATGTAGGGCAATAGGACAACTTTATTTTTTTTTATTAAAGGTTTCCTGGGCTTGTGTAGTGTAATGTAGTGGCTGTAACATATACTTCTATTACACTTTGAAATTTGCACCGATGCAAATTAGGCATCGCTAGCGTAAATGCCCTTTGCCTGGCGAAGTAAAGGTAGCACTACTTCGCTAATGTTTGCCGCCCTGAGCGAAAATTAGCATCTTAGTGAATTTGCATAGCGCTGGCAAAAATTCGCCTGGCGAAGTGCAGCAAACATTAGCGAAGCCAATGCTAGCGGATTTTCGCTGCTTAGTGAATTTCCCCCTTGGTTCCCATGGAAAGTTATGTTGCACATGATATAGGAGTAGGCAGGAGTGGGGACTCTGCCCGTTGCCCAGTTAGTAGTAATAATAATATAATAATAATAATATAATAGTAATAATATCAGGTGTCCCATATTCCAGTGTATAGCTCCATCTGGTTATACAACTGGTATTGTAGTTCTTTTCTGTGTATTTTCTTTACTTTTACAAATCTTAAATTGTTTGTGTATTTCATGTGTGGCCCCAGACAATTTTTCTTTTTCCAATGTGGCCCAGGGAAGCCAAAAGGTTGGACACCCCTGAGTTAGGGGCATTTGCCCAGGGGGGCAGGTAGGTGAGGAGGGAGGGGGGCCTACACAGGGGAAGGGGGAGGGCTTTATTCACTTACAGGTTGAATTCTCCTTTAAAGGACCAGTAACATCAATTTTTTTTTTTAATTGTGTTTGTATAGAACGAAATAAAAACATTATGACAAAGCTCCATCTGGTTATCCAACTGGTACTGTACTTCTTTTCTGTGTATTTTTACTTTTACAAATCAAAAGTGTAATTCATGTGTGGCCCCAGAAAATTTTTCTTCTTCCAATGTAACCCAGGAGAGCCAAAAGGTTGGACACCCCTGCCTTAAATCTACTAGAAAATCATGTAAACATTAAATAAACCCAATAGGCTGGTTTTGCTTCCAATGAGGATTAATTATACCTTAGTTGGGATCATGTACAAGCTACTGTTTTATTATCACAAAGAAAAAGGACATACTTTTTAAACATTTATAGATAAAATTGAATCTATGGGAGATGGCCTTCCCATAATATCAATCTTTCTGCATAACAGCTTTCTGGATGACAAATCAGCATTAATAGCACCCAGGCACACCAATCAAGATGACCTATACTTGGGCGCCATTTTGGCGTCCCGGACATCCTTTTATTTTGAATTTGGCGCAGTGTGTCCGTTGCGGCGCAGAGACGTCACCGCGCCGGCACCACTACCCACGTAGCGGCCATGGATGCTGCCATTTTGTGAGCGACGTCGGAATGACAAGATGCGCCGCTCGGAGCTCCTGGAAACGCTCCGGGCGGTGTTCGTGACATTGCCATTATCAGAGCTTTATGTTTTCCATAATTCTGTTAAGTTTGTTTCTGCTTGGTAATGACATCCTTCATATTCAATAAAAATAATTAAATATTAACTTTAATACTGTTAAACCTCTAATTCAGCCAATGTAATACCTGTGTTCTTACTTACTGCCTGCCTCATACTGTATATTGATTTCTATTTCCACTCTGTAATGGGTGATATTTGCATCACTTTTATGTGATAACAGTACTTACTCCCTAGCTGATGTGATAAATGGATTGTTAGCGAGTCCAACTCTGTGATTATGTGGCACAAGCAGTCCTGTACAATTTCATATTTAAGCTCATTTTATTAGTAATAATAATAATACTGGGATTCTGTGTATCCAGGCTGGTAAAGTACAGAATAAGTAATAATACAATGAAAAGACCAAGCTGTATAACTGCATCTGCTGGATATTTGATATACAGTTGTTCTGAATACTTACACACAGAAAATAAATATCAAATATTTTACCAAATATACATTCATAATGAGTGTAAAACTATATTTTATGGATCAGTTGCTAACAAAAAAAACCCTTTTCAATGGTTTTTAAATGGTTTTCATTTTTTTTTTTGGAAAAGAAATAGGGCAAAGGAAAGTTGTGCACACGTAAGGGCTGCCAAGAAGCAGCTTCCAGCTATGCATCTTCCAATGAGGATTGAAAAGAAACCTGTTAATCATCAGAATGGGATTAGCCGCCAAAGTATTAAAATTGTAACACTGAGGCAAGGCTGTACTGTGTAAACACGGGAGGATTTTCAGGTGATGTTTCCACAAAGACATCTTTCAGATTGGTGCATACAGAATACAGCCACAAGGGAAAGGTGCAGCGGAGGTATCTGGTAATTCAAGGAGAATTACAACTATGCGGCCTTAGATTTTTGGTCAGTCAGGCTGCTAAAATAACAGGTATAATTTAGGTGCTAATAAAATTGTGTCATTTTAATTGCACTTTGACAAAGGAGTCCTTCTGTTCTTCAGTTTGGCAGAAGCGGATTGTGTGCTGTCTGCACTGCAAGACGACATTATATGACAATACACAGGAGTTTTTCCTTCATAACAGTCGAGGTGTAAATCCAATTCTCGAGGGAGTCATTTAGGCTCTGCTGCAAACTGTTTTCCTTCGTCAGTGATATATATGATATATCAAACTGATTTACAATTTTCATTGAAACTAAATACTGTATACATATCACCAGAAGAATCCCTATTTATAGAAACTGGGAGTAAGGCAATATATCAAATCATTCGTGGTTTACTCTACCTGTTTGCTGAAAGTAAAACATACGCCTGGCTAAATTTATGGCACTACAAGTGAGTTGTAAAAATCAGCACATTCCATTCACCATTATGAGCCCTTACTCATTCTTTAATAAGACCTTCTCATTGAAAGCTCAATCCTGTGAACCATTTTCCTCTTCCCGGTCTCCCCCTATCATTAACGTGCTTAAAATTGGAAATTAGAGCAATGGCACATGGAAAGATTTCTGCTGTTTTGGCACCCGCAACTTTAAGTAATTTGGAAGGTGGGGTAAAAATACCCAAATTCACACCCCCTCCATCTCTATTGCAATTGCTTGCAAGTGATTGTCCGTTGGTCTTGAAAATTAGGATGACCAACAAATCTCCATGTGTGCCTTTGCCCTTTCACTGAGGGGAGTATCAATATTAACCTGAGACCATGTTCCTCTACACATTTTGCAAAAGGCAGAGGAACCCAATTTATACTGGCAACTTGGGTTGTGAGCAGCTAATCCCAAAAATCATTAAACATTAGAAACTTGTGAGATCTTCAATGTTCTGAATGGTTTAGAGATGCCTTAAGTTACTGCATTTCTGGGTTATATACAAGGCTGGCCAAGGTGCAGCACCTAAATCTAATCATTAGTGTTGCTTTAGTTGCCCTTTAGCTACATTATATAGTAGTTATAAATGAGAAAATGAACATATCTAATGTATGTACTTAATTTAAGTCCTTCAATTTTCCAAAATGTTTTGGAAACATAGCAAAAATCCCTGGAGCATGGAATTTAAAATATCTCCAGAGTCTAAATAATATTTATTGAGATTTTGCTATGTTCCTTCCAGCCACTTCTGTAGTATGGCATGAGATACATTATACTGTATAATAATAATATTATTATTCTATATATATTATATATAGAATCAAGGAGCATGGAATTGCAATTGTTAAAATATCTCCAGGGTCTAAATAATATTTATTGAAATTTTGCGCTGTTCCTTCCAGTCTTTTCTGTAGAGTGGCAGTGTAATAACAATAATATATGTGCTTAATTTGAGTCCTTTAAATTGAATCCAAAATATTTTGGAATCATAGAAAATGGAGCATGGAAGTTCAATGGTTGAAAATATCTCCAGGGTCTAAATAATATTTATTGAAAAATCACTCTGTTGCTTCCAGTTGGTATTTTCTGTAGTGTGGCATGAGATCCAGGGAGTACAGGGATGCCAGATGTAATTGGCTAAGGTTATATTTACCCACTATCAGATGGGATACACAATAACATCACAATTGTTAGATCAGCTTTCTGCCACAATCATACTACACTTACCAGGCATTTTTCACAAAAGGAGTGATTTCTCTTCACTTCAAATAACAGATCTGTGTGTTTACCCATGTCATGTAATTGAAGAAAAGTTGAGTCAATAAGGCTTTTTTCCTACTGCTGACAACAAAAATCTTACAATGCTACCCAGTAACGAGGGAAAATAAGAAGTATACATAAATACAGTTACAAGGCAAATATATTTTTGGATATGATGTACATTTTTGAATATGGTGAATGGTACATTTTCGGATATGATGCCTGGTACATTATTGGAAATGATGCATGGTAAATTTTTTATATAATGCATGGTACATTCTTTTATTTGATACATGGTACATTTTTGGATATGATGCCTGTACATGTGGTGCATAGTAGATTTTTTTATGATACACCGTACATTTTTGGATATGGTGCACGGTACATTTTTTAATATGGAGCATGCTACATTTTTGGATTTGATGCACAGTACATTTTGATATATGGTGCACAGTAGTGATGGGCGAATTTGCAACGATTTCCCACGGTTCGCCGCCGGCTAATAAATTCACGAAACGCCAGCGAAAATTTGCTGGCATCTAAAAAAAGGAGACACCATGCGACGTGTCAAAAACCGAAACGCGACTCGTTTTGCAAATTTTTCCCCAATTTGTGAATTTCGCTGGAAATTCGAGAATTTTTCGGCGAAGCAAAATGGGATAGATTCGCCCATCACTAGTGCACAGAACATTTTTGCATATAATGAAAAATGATGCGGACCGCATCAGAGCTCACCCGGTCGCTGCTTTTAACCAGTCGCTGCCTCATGCGAGACGCCGGCACCTCCTCGCCGGTATGATTCCTTAACAATGAAGAATCACGCTTGTAAGGGCGCTACAAGTGAAAATAGTTATCAATATATTTACAGTCCATACTTATAAAATATAAAATACAGATTAAGTAACAAGTACAAATACAATTTTAAACACAATCCAATATGTATATACATTAAATTACTTAATAAATTAAAATGTTTCTGATGCATCTTAGTAAAGAAATGTATTGCTGCAGTAGAATGCATTTTTGCATATGCACATGTTACATTTTTGGATATGGCACATGCTACATTTTGTTATATGATGCACAGTACCATTTTGGATATGGTACATGATATATTTTTATAGGGAGACAGAAAAATTTGATTTTTTTTCCCCCTTACAGTTTTTTATTTTGTCTTTTAATGAATGCGCATCATTTCACTACATTCTCCATATTGCTATGGTTACAAGTATTTGATGAAAATGCACACTGCTAGCCTCCTATTTTGTGCCCTCAGTTCCAGGAAGATACCTCTGCAATCCACTGACATTCAGTATCTGAAGTGGCAGCACATTTCTCATCCATTGGATCAAGAAGCCAATTCATTGTACTTAGAGAGACAGTTTAATAGACTTGGATGTCAGTGCTTGAACAGTAAACATTTTCTCAGCCTGTTTGAAGTCAAAATATCTCTTATTTCTGTGAACATAAAAGAATCCTTCTCTGTATATTTCCATATATATAT